>CM045759.1:136476048-137137466 GCA_025200525.1 Camellia lanceoleosa | reverse complement strand
GTCTACCTCATCCATAGACATGAGGGTCAGAAAGAGTTGTGGTGGAAGACATAAAAAGGCGCATAGGGATGGGAAAATGGATGGAGCATCTTTGGCGGTTTCTATGGTCTTATACCGATGAATCAAGTGAAGAGGGGTGGAAGTAGGCAAAAGGTAATGAACTATGGGTTGGAGGAACTCTGGCACCCTCAATCAGAATCGAGATGCCTTCAAGGAAGAAAGTAATGGTTGGAATTTCAACTTAGAAGGAGAAATAGAATGACGGGGGCCGAATATGAAAGGAGTAGAATTGAAGAAGGCGGTCGAGAAGGACAAATAATGGGAAGATATAGATCGGACGGAAAAGAAAACGGTACCACCGAATCTTTTACGGGACTCAAAAGGGAATTTACATGGAATATGGGCACTTTGAGGAAATTAGGAAGTATTATCTGAATAAGCTTTCACGTCTGCATCGATCAACTTCAGCGGGTTTGAGAGTCCTCATTGGAAGTATAGCCTCGATAGTTATTGTTGCAAAAGGAAGAAAGCAGCTAAGGTCGACTTCAATGTCAAAATTCGATAAGGGAAAAAGCAGTAGGAGCATAAGAAGAAATTACTTGTTTCAGAGATGTTGTTGGCGATAATGAGGTAGAGCCTCACGGAGGAGTAATGCCTGACAGGTTTGTTTGCCTTCTTGAGTTTTCCTTTGTAGTGCATCGGCCGTGATAGCTTCATCTCTTAAAAATTGTTGTTGACGTCTCTTCTCAGCCCTCTCGAAGACAATTTTGGCTTTAGAATGTTCTTGTTCTACTGCCTTGGCAGCTGCCTCATGGATGGTATCTTCAACCAAGTTAGTAGCAGAAGCAGTCATTTTCTTTCTCTTTTCTATTGCCATGGCAATTGTCTCGGAGAATCGAGTCTTACGTGAAATCGAGAGAGGCAGTCATCTTTCTTTTCTTTCTTCTACGTATTGGTCTTGTCTATTCCTTCCCCGATTTCCTTATCCGGAATCTTCAATCAAGAGATCTAGATTACTGTGGAGATGAGCTCTTCTTCTACCTCTCAGCGGTTGTCTCATCTTGGACTAAGTCGAGAGAAATAGAAACGATCCACTCTTTTCAGCTTCTTATTAAAGGCTGACTACATGCTCTTGATTGTTCCGCTTCTTCCTCTTATGCAACTTGCACCTCATTTCTTTTTCGGCTCAAAGCGGTTTCCTTTTCTTGTGTTGTGGGCTACCTTTACAAAAGAACTAAGGATAAGACTACAATCATTATGGAGAGAGGCCAAAGGAAAAGAAACAAAAAGTGTATACCTTTCTTGAAGCGGCAGAGTGACTCTACGGAGAAGTTGAGGCCAGCGAGGTGGGCAGCAGTACTGCAATTGGAGCGATGGAAGAAATGCGATTCGGCGCCTTTGAGCTTGGCGAATCAATACCATTAGCGAGTTCTAAGAAATGGCCAAGTGCATTTCTATGTTGGTCACCCACAAGTTTTGGTACCTCTTGAACAAGGTACCACGAGGAAGGAAAGGTATACTTTCGAAATTGACCAAGTCATCTATAAATTTGAAAGTTGCCTCTTCTAGCTTTGGACCTCCGAACTTCGAGATCCCCTCTTAGTGAAATTTGAGATTGGTATTCTTTCGAGAGAGGTATTGGGACCCTTTGTGAGAAGCCAAATTGTCTAGCAAATTGAGCAGGACAATACGGCTCAGCTATGCATTTGTAAGCTTTGGGGTTCAAGGTCCCAATAAATAACTCTCTAGGGATCAGAATGGAAGCCCATATATCTTTGTGAGTAGGTGAGGCGTAGGACCTGTCACTTAGGAAATCCCTCAACTAGAATGGACCAATGGCGGGTTCGAAGGGACGGAAACGGAAAGCAAAAAGGGAAGCTGGAAGCTGGTGGAAGAAAGAGAAGTAGAAAGCAAAGGTGGAGGGGTAAAGTGAAGCATTGGCTAGCCTTATGCCATGAGTAAGAGGGTTGGCTCGAGAAAATTTGAGGCATTTGGATTGTAACTTTCGGTAAAATAGGCAAAAAAGCCAAAATTTGAAGGATCGAGAATGGCCCCTTGGTTAACATCTAGGGTTTCTCACAAAGAGAGCAGACTCTATACACATGGCCTAGAACATATGGGGCTAAAGCCATATTTTCGTAAAAAGCAAGGGCTTTGGCGAGAGGGCAAATTCAAGCATGATTCTCACGAGAGGAGGTGCGAAGAAAGAATTTGCAATGCCAATACAATAAGAAAGAAAAAGAACTCCCTATCAGTCACAAAGCCCTCTCTTTTATTCTCGACCTTGGCGAAATCACTATAGGATGAGTTAAGAGAGGAAGGAAAAGGCTATTTGGGTTGAATATCTGGTCCAAAGGGGTACCAATTGGGAATAATCCTAGCAGATGGAAAATATCAAGGCGATGAGGGCCATCACCCCACATCTAAATTGAAAGAAATTAAAGATAGGATTCCAAAAACATAAAGCGGTAGGAACTAAGAAAGGGTCCTCTAAAGATAGTTACCTGGATAGTCGAGAGCATCGAGAAGCGAGCTCTTGAAGGTCTAGAGTTCTGGCGAGAACAACCAGTCATACTATTCTTGCCACTCGGTCTCACAGTGGGCTACTTGTCGGTGGTAGCGGTTTATCCTCGGCTCTTCGATCAAAACCACCGTAAATAAAGAAGACATTGGTTTTCCAAAGCGATGATATAGGCTTGGGAGCTCGATGGGATCTCTTTGAATATGGGCCCAAGCACGTAATCTTGTTGCACATGGCGCGAGGCGAATTAATCCATCGATAGTGCTTTCTCTGACTTTGTACTTCTCACATTCGCGTCAATGAGCCTCTTGAGGGTTCTGGATGGGCTCACACGCTCTGACAAGCACCTAAGAAGAAGCCATTGATAGTATATGTTTCGGAAAGGTGGTGGGAAGAAATAGAAAAGTGGAAGATCGTGATAAAAGCGGTTTGTGTGTTGAGCGAGCAAATGATTTCAAAACCACGAAATAAAAGGTTTCAAAAGCCTTTGTGTTTGGAGGTATATAAATCTTGGTTCATAAGCACTAAAAGTGCGAATATGAAGAGTTTCCTTCAAATACTAATAGTATTTAGAGGAAAAACCTGACCAGATGTTGAGGCTAACTAGTAAATATTTGGCTTGAAACGGTTTTGGCACCAAAAGCCAAGAAACAAGAACTTTGAAACAAAAGAAATCTGAAGTGGCATTTCCGTGTAAAAATGTAAGAATATTCAAGTATTTGATTTAGCCGGAGGGTTAAAAACCTATCTTAGGTTTCTTAGTGAAAGTAATGTCCTTTGAAGTGAAACTTGAGACTCTGTGAGGATAGAATTGGTGTTCAAGCGTAACACACGGTTTTTGGTAATCCAATCTATGACTTGAAACCAAGAAGCGGCTTTGAAGCATATTCCTATCCAATAAATACAAGAATGCCAAGTGTTCGTTTACTTCAAAGGGATTAAAGACCTGTTTTAAGTTTCTCATTGAAAGTGATGTTCTTCGAAGTAAAACTAGGAATCCCTTAGGAATGGAAATTGGCATTCGAAGCATCAAAACCAATAGTTGGTTTATATATATATTCAGAAAAGTTGTCTTTTTGTACTAAAACAGTCTTGACCCTCAAAAAGGAGCTTCCATATTTTGAAAGTATGAATTTGTTCAAGACAAAAAGATCAATTTAAAACTGATTGATCATAATAAATCATGGACCATATATTGGTTGTGATTGAAACAAGTTTTGAAGAGTAAGGTTGTTAAATTCGAAGCATGGATCTTGAATGGAAAACATCAAAAACTATCAACTGCATTCCATAAGTTGGAAAAGTTCGTGGTCGTTTTGGTTGATATTCATTTAAAACGATTGAATCCAAGTTCAAAGGAAAAGATTGTTAGGTTCAAAAGCTCTGAAATACGCCTTTAAAGATAAATGGAGATAAGATCAAACCATAAAGAAGTCTTAGTGGTATTAAAAACAAAAGCAGGTTACATCGAGTGGCCATTTTTGGGTACAAACTCAAGCTCATAAAAATAGGGAATAGAATAAATAACAAGATCATGAAATTTAGTTCAACTATGATCAATGAATTTCTGCTCTTTCTTTATTCTATCCTCTATTTCTTCTAACATTGGCTGTATGAGTTGATGTGCTCTCACCTCGTAGTAGAGCTCTTCAGCCTTTATTTCGAAAGCTGTTTCTCTCAATTCTTGTTCCAATTCGTCTATATCCAAGTCACCCTAGTATGCAGAATCTTTATTTTTGAAATCATCAAATTCTTCAATGAAGTTTTATGCTAAATCTTGAGCATGAATCCAAAGGGACGAAAGTTGGTCTAAAGATTGTGTGGTGTTCATAGAGGTTCGATGCCAGTGGAGAAGCAATGAAAGTTGGTCCAAAAACATGTGAAGCTCTGCTTAGGCGAGGGGATTGAGAATGTGACCTAGAGTTAGAATATCTAAAGCCCATGAAAATTCTTAAGAGGGACTTCGTCCTCAAGAACTTGGTCCAAGAAGTTGAGCTTGTTTTTGTTTGGCCGGAGTAGGGGAAGGTAGAGGTTTGTAAGGTGGAAAGACCTTATCTGCCGAGAGGGCAAGCCTCAGTTCTCTATCCAGCAAGTTTGGCGGAGGAGAAGGTGTGGATGCTTCTATTTGAGAGGTGGGCAAGGCGGAAGAAACAAGGGCATTAATATAATCAAGCCCGGTCGGAAGAGCAAATCTTAAGCCTTACGAGTTAGGAATGATGGATTGTATCCTTGTGCCTCTTTTGGGCGTCGGGCAACATCTTATGTTTTTGTAGGCATGGAAGATGTATACCATGCCTGGCAATTCTCCTCCAAACTGCGTCGATGGTCAATGGGCACGTAAGGATAGACCACCGAGCTTCGTGCATAGGAAGGGAATTCTAAAGGGTCAGTGAACTCAACAAAATGATGGTTGATTCATTCCCTCAAATCACAGGTCTTAGGTGTTGACTAGCTTGTACGACGAAACCCGGAAGATGAAAAAGTGCGACTTTATCCCATGTAGAGGTTTGCAATGAAGAGTTTCCTCCGTCCATATTCGCATCTATCCAAATCAAAGATTTGGAAACAGTATGTTCGACGCACACGGATGAGTTAGAAGAAGATCTTCTTGAAGCTATATTCGCAAGTTTCTACATCGAAAGATTAAAAGACAATGTGTTAAGTAATCAAAAGGTCGATAATTGCAAAGGCATCCATGACTGAATATGGAAAGGTGGATAAAGGTGGCTAATTAATGCATGAAAATTCTTTTGAGGAGGAACAACATCATCATATGACTTTTAGTGTGCTCGATTAGTGGAGGAGAAAGTTGATTGACCATAGAAAGAATGTCGATCTGTCACGAGTGCTAAGGTATTGGGGTGTTCAAAAGATTGAAGAAAATTAATGTAAATGATCATCAATAAATGGCGGTTGTGTTTCGAATATAGACCCCATGCGTTCTAAAAGCGGGAAAAGGGCTTTGATCCACTAATATCACCAAGTATTGGGTATATTAGTGCGAGGATAATGTTAGCTTTATATTTTGTACAAGCCAATCACAATTCAACACGTGGCGAGAATAAGGGTAAGATAGGAAGACTATTCAAGTCTTTGATCACGATCGCTGCGTGGCGATTAGTATTGGTTCTCATGTGATCTGGTAACATTGGATCAATAAAGAGGTGTAGGTGGCGTGGCTAGCGGTTACTGATTCAAATTCAAATATAGGAGGGAAGCCCTAGCGCAAGTGATGGCGTAGTGGAACTACTTATAAGGCAGCATGATTAACGATCATGGAGGAGCAGTTCGACGGTTTGAAGTGCAGTTCGATGGTCATCCTTGAGAAGTATAAATAGCGGGGAAGACTCCAGAAAAAGCCCCCGAACTCAGATCATACAAACTAGTTTTACTTTACATATTTTCTTTTCCAGTTTTACATTTCCTGTTCTTTAAATTCCTGCTCTTTATATTCCTGCACTTTAAATTCCTGCTCTTTACATTCCTGCACTTTAAATTCCTGTACTGCACTTCCTTCATAGGAGTAGTTTCAAGTAGATTATCGCTGTGAACCTCTACGAGGCTGAGTTCATCATTGTAAGTTTTCATTCTAATGAAATACTTTAATTGCTCTTCATTTAACTGTTATTTTGTTTAATTTCTCCTAAGTCAAGCCACGGTAAAGTCCTCTTCATTGAAATTTGAAAGAACTACAACATAATCGTCGATAATTGGTTGGCAATTAACATTTCTGTAAGGTGATTGATCCTTGTTGTATTTCGCATTTACAAAAATACCCTTGAAAACCAAAAAAGCCAACAAGCTTGTTTGGTTTTATTTAAATTCACTTTTAGAAAATTAAAATTTTTGTGTTCAATTTTTTTTTTGTTTTGACTAAATTTTTTAATATTCTAGGCAATTTTTTATTTTTATTTTTAGATATACCTAACATAAATATATTTTAAAAGTATAATATTTATGAAAAAAATCTTTAGAAAATTCACTAAATATCAAAAATACAAAAAAACATATGAAAATTCAATATATTTTTGGTATACTTGTGTATTTATTAATTTTAAAAAATTTTTTTTACAAATATTTTAATTTTTAAACACATCTAAGTAAAGTATATCTAAAAAAATAAAAAATTACTTAAAATTTTAAAAATATTCACTAAAAATATAAAAAAAAATTTAATTTTAATAAATTCAAAAAATTAAAACCAAACAACCTCAATTATATTTCAAATTTGGAATGGAGGATTAGTCTGGTGGTAGACAGCGTTTTTCTTGAAATGCTAACGGCAAATTATTACGAATTAATTAACACGTGACAAGTCAGTTTTATGACAGCCCAAAAGATGTAAAACAGTTCACATTGGGACCCACCAATTACCTTTCTACATCCATATCAGCTAAAACAATTCATTCATATATATTTTTTTTTATCGACCCTGCTACGTAGCTCGACATTTGTGACTCGAAATTGGCTCGAAATTATTTTTCCTTCTTCCTCATTTCTTCTTTATACAGCCACACAGCCATTTTACCTTTAGATCATCATCAACAAACATCATCAAAAGGTGAACAAATGTTTACGGATCAAAATCAAAATGATCGATTTTTATCGAATAATTCAAGCATCAACACTTTGGTTCCAAGCATCAACATTTTTATCGGTGATTCCAAGCATCAACACTTTTTATCGGATGATTTTTATCGAGAAAAAGAGAAGAAGTAGAGAAAAAAAAGAGAAGAATGGTACCTTCTTTGGGTTAACATAAAAAAAAAAAAATCATCATCAACATCAACATCACAGATCGGATCATTGCTTTGGGTTCCATCTGATTTTGCCCTTCATCTTGATTTTGAACATTATCATCTTCAACATCATCATCATCTTCATCATCTTCATCAACAATCAAATCTAGATCTCTTTGGAAAGGGCGACCGATCACCAGATCTTAACGCGATCACCGAAGCCCCTTTTCTCTCTTCATCTTCTCCCGATCGCCTCCTCTCTTCTTTTTCTCTTCTTCTCCTCCTCTCTTCCTCTTTTCTCTTCTCTCTCTTTTTTGTCTCTCTGTATTCGAAAAGCAAGACAAGGAGAAGAAAAAAAAACGAACCCAAAAGCGACATCGTTTTGGGTTCGAAAAGGCTCGAGCCCCTCGCTTTCAAGCTACGGATCATTTTAGTTTTTTATTTGTGTCAAAATTATTTTACGGTCATACATTTGTAAAAAATAAAAATAAATAATAAATAAATTAGAAAAGTCTAAAAAGGTCAATGTCCTCAACTTTTTTTTTTTTTTTTTTTGTTCATCTAGATGCGTAGAATCTAAGGCTGTTTGTTTTAAAAAATAGGGACTTGAGATTGAACTATTAGGAGTACTAAGGCCTCGTTTGGGAATCATCCTTTAGTCAAAAGTCAAAAATTACTAAATTAGTCAAAAGTCAACAACATATACCAAAAGTCAAAGATACTCTTTTCTCACTACTTTTTTGCACAAATTTTTGTAAAAAATCAAAAGTCATCCCAAATATACTAATTTTTTAGCTCATATTTTAGCCAAATAGCCAAAAAGTTATTAAATTAGCTTGTTCCCAAGCGGGCCTAAAATCATGTTTGTTTGCGTTATGAAACTTGGGATTAGTAGTCTCGTGAACTAATATGGGCCTTAGAGGAGGATTAGAAAAGTGCTTACCAATAAGTCTTATATATAAAATTTAAAATTTATCTAATCCCAAAAACAAAACATTTGTACCAATTAGTCCTACATATTTTTAATTGCTACAAAAACTCTTTTTATTTTTATTTTTATCACTTTAAAAATATTGCTACATCCAACGACTTACATCAAACTCACGAAGACTTCATGGAATATTCAACAATATCGAGAAATGGCGAGTATCCTTTGAAAGTTAAGTAGGAGTGTTATGAATATCAGCGAAAAATGTCAAAAATATCATCGAGATTCACTTTGGAATATTTAGAATCTTTAAAAAAGAGAATGAATGGATAAATTATAGTTAAAAAACATAACATTAACAAACAACTAAGCAAATAATCTGTAATATTGATCAAACTAAAAAGTTAGCTTTAAAACTGTAAAATGTTACAGTTTCAAAGCATTATTCTATTAAACTGGAAAACATGTTATGAAACTGTAAAATTTTACGATTCTAAAGAATATTATAAGCGCAAAATTTTACAGTTTTAAAGAATGATTCATTTTAGCACCAAAAAAAGTTGAAATTGTAAAATTTTACCGTCTTCACCGCCTGTAACTAAAACTTAAAAATAACTTATTCAGAACTTGAAATTTTTCTTCATTAAAACATAAAAATAAGCGTGTGTAACAGAGAAAATGTAGAAAAACTGAGAAATCGAAGAAAAAAATAGATATAGAAAGAATATTGTACTCCGACAACTATTTTTGGTTTAAATTTAGTCGGATTTTATGTAGAGTTCTACATCAGATTTGAGTAGATCTACTCATCTTCTTCGCCGTCAATGAGGATAGATACTTGAGTTAATGTCGATGGTTGGTGGTCTGTGTAGCGACCCTAATTTTCTTTAGTCATTATTTATTATTATTATGGTTATTATTATCTTATTTTATTTTTGACTTTATTAATTGTGTGGTCACATGAGAGTTAATGTAATATTTAATGGATTTAATGTTGTAATTATTAATTGTGTGGGTTACATGAGAATTTATTGTGATATTTAATGAATTTAATGTGGTGATTAATTAATTTAATGTGTTATTTAATTATATATAATTAATCCAAATCTTTAAATATTTATGTTTGTTATATAAAAAAAAAGGTGTTATATATATATAATCTTATATTTATATATATTATAATCATGTGTATTATATTATATTATATTATATAATAGTCATATTAGATTAGAATAGGAAATTAGGTTAATATATATATAATAAATTATAAGAATGCAACTAGGTTTAGGAGTTTACAAGGAATCCTATGACCCACGGGAAGAAAAAGATGTCTTGTGTGCATTAGTGCAAGCCGAGAGAGAAAGGGGAAAAGGAAAAAAGGAGGATTAGGGATATGATTTTGTTTTGGTGGCTCTATTAATTCTTTAAAGATTTCTTTGATCTTCAAAATAATTGTGAGTACAAATCCTATTTTCCTTGATTATGTTTAATTCGTTAGTTTATTTATTTATTTATTTTATTAGGTTGATGTGATTTGATATTTTTGTATGTGGATTTAGAGGATGAATTAACTTAATTATTTTGATTAGTGTCTATGAGATGTTTAGGGTTTTTAGATGAGTGATTAATTTTATTTAATTTGATTAGTGGAACGTGTAAAATTTAGGGTTCTCGAGATGATTGATTTATTTTAATTAATTTGATTAGTGATATATATAAGGTTTAGGGTGTTTAAATGATTATTGATTTTATTATTTTTTTAGATGATTGATTAATCTAATTATTTTGATTAGTGTATATCACGATATTTAGAGTTCTTAGATGATTAATTTATTTTAATTAATTTGACTAATTAGTGCGATGCAAGGTTTAGGGTTCTTAGATGATTAATTTATTTTAATTAATTTGACTAGTGGTATATGCAATGCTTAGAGTTCTTAGAGGTTTGATTAATTTTAATTAATTTGACTAGTGGTACATGCAAGGTTTAGGGTTCTTAGATGAGTGATTAATTTAATTAATTTGATTAGTGGTACGTGTAAGGTTTAAGATTTTTAAATAATTAATTGATCGTAATTATTTTAACTACTTGGGTATGTAAGGTTTGGAATTTTTTAGATGATTGATTAATTTTGATTATGTTGATTAGACGTATATGTAAGGTTTGGGATTTTTAGATGATTAATTGATTGTAGTAATTTTAATTAGTTGGGTACGTAAGGTTTGGGTTTTTTTTAGATGATTGATTAATTTTAATTATGAAGATTAGATGTATATGTAAGGTTTGGGATTTTTTTAGATGATTGATTAATTTTAATTATGTGAATTAGATGTATAGGTAAGGTTTAAGATTTTTAGATAATTAATTGATTGTAATTATTTTGATTAGTTGGGTATGTAAGGTTTAGAATTTTTAGATGATTGACTAATTTTTAATTATTTTGATTAGACGTGTATGTAAGGTTTAGAGTTTTTGGATGATTGTTTGATTTTAATTATTTGAATTAGTTGAGTATGTAAGGTTTAGGGTTTTATTTTGGGTGACTTTATTAATTCTTTGAGTGATTCTTTGATCTTCAAAAATAATTTTAAGTACAAAACCCACTTCCCTTGATTTATGTTTAACTCGTTGTATTTATTTTTATTTGCTTGATGTTAGTTTGATTTTGTTTTTATATAAAGATGATAGATTAATTTTAATTATTTTGATTAGTTGTGGATATAAGATTTAGGGTTATAGATGATAGATTGATTTTAATTATTTTGACTAGTAGTGTATGTAAAGTTTAGGGTTCTTAGATAAGTGATTGATTTTAATTACTTTGATTAGTTGTGTAGGTAAAGTTTAAGGTTTTTTTAGATGATTAATTAATTTTAATTATTTTTATTAGTTGTTTATGTAAGATTTAGGGGTTTATATATGATTGATTGATTTTAATTATTTTGATTAGTTGTATATGTAAAGTTTAGGATTTTTAGATGATTGATTGATTTCAATTATTTTAATTAGTTGTGTATGCAAGGTTTATGTTTTTTTTTATGTATTTATTTTATGGATTTAATCACACTCCTAATTATATGAAATTGGAATAAAGTTAGAATCCATTGATATTGGTTAGAGGATGGATTGATTCATTGTTTTATTTATTTATTTTTAATTGATTTTGTATTTACATGTAGATGATGGATTGATTTTAATTATTTTGATTAGTGGTGTATGCCATGTTTAGGGTTTTTTATATGGATTTATTCTATGGTTTGTAATCATATTCATGGTCATATGAAATTTAATAAATTAAATTCATAGATAAATTCCTTATACTCTACCATGACTCTATGGATTGTTGTTTATTTGAGTGATGGTGAGAAAAAGTGTATAAAAAAAGAAGAAGTGAGAATTATGAGATTTATTTGAATGCCTTAAGCTTGACATTGTTATATTTGTCTCATGATGTCGATGAGATGTTTATATATATTGTTGCCTCGTTCTCATGAGTAAACGAGTGCTTGATTTCTTGTAGCGTGCGTATATACTAACCATTAGGGAGTGTAGAGTCAAACTTCGGACGATATCCCGGTGCAAGTTTAACCGGAGTGGGTTAGGTATCGGGAGGCATATGGGATATGTGTAGGCCAAAAGGGGAGGGGCCGAAGTGGTGGAGTCAAGGTACAAAAAATTAATTATGAACTTGTATGTAAGTTCGAATTGTCTTAGATGAATTTAGATACAAAGTAGTAGTTATGAACTTATATGTATAGTTCGAACTACATTGAATGAGTTAAGGTATAAAAGATGTAATTATGAGTCTATCAGTATCGTGTGAATGGTACTAATATATACATGATGAAAAAAAAAATAGTAAAGCGATCTTGATAAATTATGAAATTTGAGCAGAGGCATGTATACGTGATTCTAGACAACTTTTGTATTTTAGCTTTTTATTAAAAAGATCGATTAGAACTTATAATCGGATGATCTTGATTATTGTCGGTTTGATTCATTTTAGCAAGGCAGATTTTAGAGACTGTTTTAACCCACGAAATGAACTCATTTTTATTGGTTTCGCGTAAACTGAAGTAAAACATTATTCTGCACATTTTTCATGTTTTGAACTTTTTCGAAAAAAAATCAACTTATGGCAGTTTTTGTTCGTTTCGACTTCAGATTTTTCTATTAAATTCGTCTAGATTTTTATATCAAGTTTTTCTCTTAACCTGTTTATTTTTTGTTAAATTCGTTCGCCCTGTCTTTTAGGAAATTTGATTCTGTACAACTTTTGCTCTTTCAATTTTGGTCAGTTCAAATTATTTAAGTAAGCAATTGCATTTTATACTTATTGACCAAGTTACTTGTGATTAAATTATCTAACTTTATTTTTTTGCTGAGGATGGTGGGTCTTACTAACTTTTTATGCAGTGACCACCATATATTTTTATTTCCATTTGTCTATTTTATAATCAATTTATATTTCGTTGTGTACGGACAAAAACTAAATGCCACCGTATCTCAAATTACATATTAGATCTCGGTGTGGTTGGAACTACTTGTCTTGTCTAGTAATAAGAATTTAATGTACTTTTGTTTGTGTATGGTGAACACATGAGTGTTGATTCTTGTACTCGGTATGCAATATCTTGACTGTTTTCTCTTAACCTTCGAATTAGCGTTACGATTGGCTGGTGAGCTTCTTCAAGATTAGTAGAGGCTTTGGTGGTGACAAAATAACTATGATCGTGGGACATGTCGATTGGATTTCTTTTGTTTTCTTATGTTTATGGTTGTTAGTAGTTTATGTATTTTTATTTTCTTTTATGACCTTAGTATTTTTAAAAAAAAATTTGGCATGGGTTGTAACCTTACATTACTTAAGTTGTTTTGAAGTATTTATCATTACTTTAACGTTGGAGGTATTAGGTAGTTTATGAAATTATGGTGCATGGTATGATTGGTGTTTTGTTAATTACCTTCTTGAGACTAGAATGTTTAGATTTTTGTTTCACCCTAAGTTTGGATGATGGAATATTGATTGGGATTTAGTCCTAAGTTAATATTTAATTGTCCAAATTTTGCAGCGTGACAAGGTGCAATGAACCTCAATCAATGGTGGTCATTGGTTACGGTGATTATATATTAGAAAAAGAAAGAGAATAAGGAAGGTGTGATCTTTGGTTGTTGGACATGACAAAGAAGGAGAGCAAAAAAAAAAAAAAAAAATAGAGAAAGCGTAAAGAATGAGAAAATGGAGAGAGAGAGAGGAGGAGGCAAAGTGTAGGACTTTTGGGTCCGCAAAAAGTGTTGGATTAAACGGTGTACATATATTTCAAAAGGACCTACAGGTAATTTTTCAGTAGAAAAAACCTCAAAGATTGGATTTCAAAACTAACAAGGGATTAACTTGAAAAAAGTCTATTTTGCCCATGCATTTGTATGTGTGGTTTTTTGGAGTATTACATCATTATATATATATATATTAAATAATATAGTATAAAAATATTTATAAAATATAATTTTAATATTTAAATATATCAAAAACTTCAAAAGGTATTTATAGTATTTTATATAGTTAATCCCCTCACAAAAATATATTACAAAGAAATATAATTTTGTTAGTCTCATCTAAATAATTTCGATACTAACAATCTTACCCAATCTCACCCAACCTAACTCTGAAAATAAACGCGTCCTAGAAGTCTAAAAAAAAAATCTTACATAACGTTTGAAATTTGACTATTTTAGTTGATCTTTTAACTTTTTATTAAAAGATGTGACAATATATAATGATTTTTTGTTTTTTATTTTTTGTGTTTTTTGGGGTATGAACCTCACTTCCCAAAGGGAAGTTGACTAAGGAAGTGATTTTTTTTATTTTTTTATTTTTATGTATTGGTTTTTTTTTTTTTTTTTGACAAAAACATTTAAAAAAATTAAAAGGTGATGTAATTTAAATAAATCAGTAAGCTAATAAGTCAATAAATTGACCCTTTTTTTTTCTTTTTTTTTTCTAATGGCCAAAATAGGCCTAAAAATAAAAAAAAAAGTCATTAAAAAAAAAGAAATACAATCCCAAATGCCTAACCTTGCATGTAGGGGTTGAATGAAATTAAACTGGCCGTATATTGAAATTGCTAATGATTGGGTTTGTTGGATTTTTGGGTAGTCACCAAAAGAAAGTCTCTTTATTAGCGGTTTATTGACTAATTTTGTTCACATTATATCTCTATGTCCTATTTTTTATACATTTTTTACAATAAATAAAAAGCAATTTATAAATCATATCTAAAAATAAGCAGCCCAACAAACCCCTCTCGTTGGATCATCAACTAGAGAGGATAACACCATTAAATTTTTTGACTTTAGTAACTTTTTTTTAAATTAAGCCAAATTTTTTTTAATGTCATTAATGTAAAAGAATCTAAAAGTTAAAATATTTTAAAAAACACTAAAATATATATATAAAAAAGCAACTATTTTTATTCTTTTTTGTTCTTAATTTTACACACTTTTTTAAAATTTTTTTGTTTAGAATGATTTAAATAAGTGTATTTTTTTGACTTTTTATAAAGATATGTGAAAAAAGTAGAAAGATGATTTAACCTAAAAAGATAAAAAAGATAGCTAATATGAGAGGATGCCAAACATAAAATTACTGATCTGTCTAGTTAAGTGAAATCCCTAAAAAGTATAAAGTTTTTTTAAAAGAGATTTTATTTTCTAATCCCTAGTAATTTTTTAAGAAATATAAGGACAAAACAATTTTCACTTGAACATTTCAAAATTCTATTACTTCAGACTAGATATTCATTTTTTTTTTTTATGAAATTTATATTTTGGAATTGTTTCATCAAGATCTATAAAACAAGATCCGTAATGAATACAAAATTCTAAAACAAAATTTGGTGAAATTTCACTAACCTTAAAGATAAGTCGATGAAATTTGGTGAGTGGTCGATAAAATTTCGATGACCAAATCGATCAAGTCAATGAAATTTTGTTGGCCAATGAAATTTTGGTGACATTAAGCGTAGCATTCGCGATAACGTAAGATAGATCATGAGAGTCTGCAAATTCGATCATTACTGCTATGGCGCCTTGAATTGGAGTTCAACATATTTGGTTCTATTGTTGGAGAATAAATACCATGAGAGTTCAACTCCAATTAGTTCTCACTACGTGATTTTACCATCATCGTACTAGTTTGTTGCCAAAAATCGCGTTGTTAAGCCATGTCAGATCAAACCACCCAGGCTTAGAGCCTTTGTTGTGATTTGTTGCTTGTAGTGATTGAGTGGTGAATTAATGTAACTGTAACCACTGACTTGTGATTAGCCTTTAATCCATGATTAATTATGCCTAAGAAGAATTAAGATGAAATTATGAATTAATTTGCATATGTGTACGACGTTATTTGTGTTTCTATCTGTCCATCGTAGAAATATCTGTTTGTCGTTCTGTTCTGTTCTGTTCTGTGAATTGAAGACCTTATTGGCATTCGATCGCGAAATTGACTTGAATTATGTGTTAGCAAGAGTTTTAAAATTTTATGGTATGTTCAATTGAAAGTCGATTCGGAATGATTTAATTAGAAAAATTTATGTCTAAATAATTTGATCAACCATTTAAACCATTAATTAAGCCTATATAAGGCATAAGTGGACCCTTGGCTATACTTTATGTCAATTCAGAATGATTTAATTAGAATAATTTATGTCTAATTGAATGATTTGATCAACCATTTAATTAAACCATTAATTAAGCCTATATAAGGCATAAGTGGACCCTTGGCTCTACTTTACATACTCTCATTTTGTTATCTTGAGATCAAGCGTGAGAGAGAGAGAGGAAAGGTGGAGAATTTAAATTCATCAAACAAGGAAGGAAAAAGAGGGATTGCTAAGCATTGGAAGAGAATTTGGAAGATTTGACCTTTCACAGAGCATAATTGAACATCTAAGATGAGAATTCAACCTTTAGGTTTGAGTTTAAGTCATTCCATACATGAATCCAAGAGAAGTGAGCTAAGTTAAGCAAGAATTGAACTAGGAGGTAAAAAAGAACATCTATGCATGCATGTCCATTTGAACACAATTTGAGTTTGATTCCAAAGATTTCTCTCATGCATGTGTTCATCCTCCCACGCTTTATTTTGAGGAATTCATCAAGTTTCATGTCATTTTGTGTCATTAGATTATGTTTTGGAAGTTTTGAAGTCAAGGCAATATATGCATGTCATATTCGTGTTATGTTTACACAATTGAAGTTGGAATGTATATAATTGACACACTTATGGGCCTTGATTTCATAGAAAGGAACTTTAATTCTTTATGTTTTCCAAGTTTAGACTTGTTTCCACAAGTTTTAGGACCCAGAGTTGTGTTTTGAGGGTTGAATTCGAGTTTTGAGCTTGGGAGTGCAATCTCTCGAAATTCTGAGTTACCTGCTTCCAGCTCAAGCAATGCCAGTTCTGCTGCTTGGCGACCACTACTGTGATCTTACACTTCCGCTTTCGGCGACGACCTTGAAGCTCGCTTCCGGCGTGAAATGCAAGCTCCCAAGTTTCACGTTCTTACGAGGCTTGAAAGCAACAAGAAGTTTTCGGCGAGACCTAAGTCTACTAAATGCTCGGCGGCCGGTCGAAGCGTCCGTCGGCGTGAAAATCACATAACTAGTACTTTTCAAAGTTTGGGGAGCCGCTAGAGTGAAGGAAGTTGCTTCCAGATGGGACCCCTGTTTCCAGTATAACATGTAGACACCCATTTTTGACCGACCTTAAAGACTTCCGAGACATCACCCATAGTTTGGCCTTTCGGTGATGTTGCATCTTGTGCTTCGTTAGAAGTCTCGGAGTCGTGGCTGGCCTGCCTACGGACTTAGAACCCTCTTCTCTACCTTATCTCGGTTCTGCGAACCAGACTCGTTTTCTCTGTTTTCTTTCAGGAGAAGGAGTGAGTCTGTAGAGCTATCTCCTGGGTGGCGTGAAGCACTTCCACAAGTGGCGTGAGCCATTTTGCCCGTTCGGGGCCCGGTTCCCGATTTTTAGGAGCCGGGGCCGTTAAAACATGTGCCTCTCGGCTTAACCATCTCCGACTTCTCCGGTTTTTGGCGGAGACCTGCATTTAATGTTAGAAGATACAGGGGCCCCGATGCCCACTTGGCAATGAACACCACTTTAGGTGCCAGCGACCCATTTTGAGACCCGGACGGTGCGTGATTTGGAGCCCCGAGCATTCATTCGCATCCGCTTTCTCCGGTTTCTGGCGAACCTGCTGTTTTATCATTTGAAAACCACAGGGGCAAATTGATGCCCACTTAGTGGCCGTATGCCACTTTCGGTGCTGTAACCGCTGGTTTTCGGGACAATAAGCCGGATTTTGGTCCCGAGCATTCATTTCACATCGGTTTCTCACGATTTTTAGCGAGGGACCTCTGTTTTTGTCATTCAGAGGTGACGGGGTCGCAGATACCCGCCATTTGCTTGAATACCACTTAGGCACCCATGACTCATTTTCGGGATCCGATTTTGCTCAGGTTTTGGCTCGAAACGTTCATTTCTCGATGATTTTTGTTCAAACTCTGGCGAGTACCTCTGTTTCCAACATCAGGGGAAGATCAGCTTTGGGGGAAAGCCAGCAATTATCCCAGATAACTTGGGTTGGCTCCTCCGGGCCCGTTTTTCCTACTTAGGGCCAATGTTGAACACCCTAGGGAAATATTTTTCTCCCAACCAAAGCTACATATCGTGATGAGGGCATCTAGGAGGACCACCTGAAGGGTTGGTGGTCGGCCAGAGAATTCAAGGTTTCATTTTTGGGCCTCTCCTTCAAGCTCTATGTTGTGACTCTGCTTGCCAGTGTTGCTTAATTTCCGACCTTGGAACCTTGTTGCACCCACATCTAGGAGGAGACACTTTGGTATGAGTGGTTGGCCAGTAATGGTAATGAAGTTTCATTTTTGGGCCTCTCCTTCAAGCTCTATGTTGTGACTCATGGTTCAGTGTTGCCAAATTCCGACCCTGGGGCCTTATTCTACAAACTTGGGAGGACACCTTGGCATAGGGGTCGGCCAGAAATTTTTCACTTCAATTTTGTGCCATGGCCGGCCGGCCAACCTGAGGGCAGGCTGACAGGCGAGTGCCCGAGGGGTGGTGTGCGAAGCCACCTCCGCCAAATTACTGGCCAGGCAAACAACGCTCCAACTCGGCTGTCCCGGTGTCAGGGTTAGTTTCCGGGCATATCCCGGGGCACTGTCGAAGGGGATATTCAGGGAGGGAAAAGATTGGGTGCTTTCCCTCCCTTTACCCCACCCATTTCTTGCCTATTTGAAGGGCCCTCCATCGCCTTCTTCAAGGTTGGAAAAACTTGTCTCAAGATCATCTCCAAAACCTCCATTTCCTTAGCTTAAAACCTCAAAAAGCTTCTAAGTTCCTAGGTCTTCTCTTCATCAACACCTAGCCTCACCTTCCTTACTACCATTCCAGCAGCTAGGAAGTGAATTTCAGGAGTTGAAGCTACAAATCGAGCCAGAATCAAAAAGAAAGACAAGTCTTCAAGGGTAAGTCCTCAAAACCAACTTTTAGGGCTTTTCTTGATTCATTTCTACCTCTATTTGGTTGAAATTGGGGCTCCGACCCATACTGCTTTTGTGCTTGTTTTGAGCCCCTCTACAACTTTGTAGAAGGGCTCCAACTTCATTTGAGGCTCCTATGATATACTTGTTTCAATACCTAGCTTTTATGCCATTATCTTGCATGCTAGTTTGAGGCCTATTTCCTTTTTGTTTTTCAGGGGTCCGACCCTACTGGTTTTAATGCTCATTTTGAGCCCCTCTACAACGACATAGCAAGAAGAGGCTCAACTTCATTTCAGCATTGTATATACCACCTCCTTAGCCAAATTTCATCAAGTGTGGCCTTTTTGCATACAATTTTGACCTATTGTGTTTTGTTTTGGGACTTCGACCCCTACTGGTTTTGGTCTTATTTTGACCCCCCTTTACATATTTCATGAAGAAAGTTTGTCATTTGGTGTGTGCATTGCATGTCTCATGATATAGCCTATTTGGAAGCCTACTTTATGGATTTTTATAGCATGTTTGTATTCTGATTTTGAGGATGTCACCTTCTGAAATTGTGCTTATTTTATCTCATCTTCAATATTTTAGAAGAAAGTTTGTCCATTTGGGGTTTTCATATGTCACTTGTCTCAATACTCCTCTTTTGGCCACCTAACTTTGCATGCTATTGTGTTGATCTATCTATGCTTGCATTTTGGCCATGTTTGTTACTGAAAAAATGCCATATTTGGGGGGCTGCCTTGCTTTCTGTTCTTTCTTCCATGATCATATTTTGCATGTATAGCATGGCTATAGAGCCATTTCAGGAGACTTAATTTCACATTTTAGGGATGAATGCATGCTTGAGTATTATTTCCGAATTGTTTAGAACTGTTTTCCACCTTTATTTAGAGTCTTGAGAAATTCCATTGCCATGCTTGCATATCATTTCCCCATACCATTTGTATCATTTTGCATTGCCTCGGTTCTTGCGTGCCAATGAGACACGCCTTATTTTAGCACCTCGTCTTTTCATTCCGTGCAGCCTATGTGGCGTGGCTGAGGCTATCTCATGTTGGCATAAGCCGGCAATTTGCATTTTCATGCTTCTACATCATTGCCTCAATTTGCGTGTCCAGCGGACACGTTCAGCGTTTAACGACTTTGTTGTTTTATCAAGCGAGGCGGCCTCCCTATGTGGGTGAGCTCCAGGCTCTCCCCATATTGGTGCTGCAAGCCCATCGTTGCATTCATTATGCCATCTCGTCTCATTTTATCATCTGTAGCCTCGATTGTGCCAACGCTGACATGGGCGCGTTGTGGGCAAATATAGGACCAATTTATCGATTTTTATTCTTTCATCGCCATACCTCGATCTTGCGCGCCTATAGGCACGCGTTTGGAGAGCACCGTCTTATCCGGATTTTCATTCTTTCATCATCGCCTCGATTTTGCGCTGTGGAGCACGCATTTGAACGCTTGCCGATATGCTCCGATTTTCATTCTTTCATCATCGCCTCGATTTGCGCGCTTTGTGGGCAACACGCATTTCGAAACGCAATGCTATCCGATTTTCATTCTTTCATCGCCGCCTCGATTTGCGCGCCTATGGGCACGCATTTCGAGCTACTCAATCTTATCCGGTTTTCATTCTTCATCAATACGCCTCGATTTGTGCGCTGTGGGAGCCTGCGTTTGAACACGCCGGTTTATGACGCCGATTTTCATTCTTTCGCATCATCGCCTCGATTTGCGCGCTGTGGGCACGCAGCGTTTGAGAGCACCACCATTTTATTACGATTTTCATTCTTTCATCACTCGCCTCGATTTCACGCGCTTTGTGCGGCACGGCGTTTGACGCACCATTTCATCCGATTTTCATCTTCCATCAATACCATATGATTTGCGCTGTGTGGAGACACGCATTTGGTGCCGATTTATCCGGTTTCTCATTTTGTCATCGCCTCGGTTTTGCGTGCCGCGTACATGCCGCGCGCCGAAACCTTATACGATTTATCTGTCATCCCATTTTAAGCCGCCTCGGTTTTAGCGTGCCCGTGTTTTGCCCCTCATGTTTGAAACACACTACATGTTTTATCCGGCTTGGCATTGCGTATGCCTCTGCTTTTCGGTTCATGCGTACCCGTGTGCACGCATTTCAAAGGCACTGTTTTTTATCCGCTTGGCATTGCGTATGCCTCGCTCCGCTTGATTTGCGTGCGCAGTGTTGCATGCATTTGAGATAAATATTCTGTTTTTTATTCGGTTTGCATTGCGTATACCTCGCCTCGGTTTGCGTGCGGCGTGCCGCATTTAAAACACTCTATTTCTCGATTTATATTTCATCATTGCCTCGGTTTGCGTGCCGATGGGCACGCATTTCCAACACCTCTCGATCTTGTCATTCGTCATCCTATGTGAGTGTGGTGCAGGCCGGCTACATGTTGGTATAAGTCCATCGTTACATTTTAATGTCATTAGCATCGCCTCGGTTTTGCGTGCCGAAGAGTGGACCGCGCATTGAAACATCTCATTCATGGCATTGCGCATGCTTTCAGGTTGCATATTAGTTGCATTTCATGCATATCATGCATATCGCTTACGAACGAAGCGAGCCGCGCTCAGGTACTCAGGAGTAGCAGGCGAGGGTCTCAATTCCCCAAATCACCAACACTCCGGATTACCCATGATGGAGTTAGGTTTTACATTGTAGCATTCATATGTATTCATCCTATATTGAGTTGTGCAAAATCGGCTCCTCGGCCATCATGCATCGATATCGCGTGATTGATGGCTTACGAGGATCGAGAGACATGCATATATTTGTGAAAATACATTGCTATGCCCTTTTCACACTCTCTGTTCACAGCAAAACCAAGGATCAACAACACCCCGGAGATTCGGCGTATTTAGAAATCATAGCTCACCGAAGCTAATCCATCGGGGCATTCCGATTGGATTTCCGGCATGCGACCCGGCATGCATCATCTACTCCGAAGCGGCGATCCCGGCTTGCCTTGATTTAATTCTTTTGTAATTAATTTGTTAATTAATTTAAATTTGTATTATTCGAATTGTATATTCTTTTATTGGTCTGTATTATTATTTATTAGGACCCTCTGCTTGAGCGAACTTATAATTGTAATATGGGTGTGTAGGAGTGTGATGTATGTCTTCCCAACCCCCATTTCTTTCTCCACTTTTATTTACCGCTTTGGATGGTTAGATATAGGGCATATTTCGAAATTAGCATACTGGGAGTATAATGACATATTTGCATCATTCATCTGTATTGCATGCATCAGGCTCGGCGCATCATTACCTAAACTTCATCGTATTTCAATTCCAAGTTGAGTACTTGATAGGCTGTTGCATCTCATATACCATGTTTAGAATAGCCGAAGACTGCTATAGTTGCATTTTGCATGTGTGTTGCATTAGGCATTACGGTACATAGGATCATGCATGATTTCTAATCGGCTTCTGTTTTGGCTTGAGTACTAGGTGGGTTTGTATGCTTTAGCATCCTTGCTTATCGACGTGTGAGTGTTGCCATGATAGCATGCTTACCATGAGGCTATTTGCTTATGTGATATATTTGCCTTGAATGCACAGCAGGTGGAGGATTTGAGTTATACGAATTGGGACAATGCATTGTTGTTTGTTTTAAGCCCACTAGATAGTGGCAACATCAACATTTTCTAAGCCCACTGATGGTGGCAAATCCGCATTTAGCCTACCTCAGGGTAGCACCATCAAACCATTTTCAAACAAACAAACATGAAATGTTTGAGTTCAATTCGAGAACTGACCCGATCTATACTTGTTTACTTTGCGAGCATCACATAAGTAATCCTAGGCTAATACTTAGGAATAAGAACATACAAAGTTTTCAAAAAGCAGAATATCATGGTTAGTAGAGGCGGTCTTTGACCGGGCAGAGGGTGCTTTCACGATGTGACCTTCCTGTCATCGTACCCAAGTTCGAGCCAACTTTGTTAATAGCCGGACAACGTGGCCTTGCTGTGCAGCAGTCGGGGTTTCCTAAATTTCCCATTTTAAAATATTTGGGTGGAAGACTCACGTTATCACAGCAAAGCGGAGTCCATGTTTGGCACTTCTTTCAAAAAATCTGTTTTCCTTCAAAAGCGATTTGCGGATTTAGACTCTTTGGTTCAAGATTTGGAACATAACAAAATCGAGTCCAGTGCATGGCGAGGTCCCAGCAGGCGTTATTTACACAATAACCAAGTATTGTCAAATGAGATTTTTGCATCACTCATTACATCCTAAGCATTCTTAGGCCAAGATTAAGACTCAATAATGAGGATAAAGGCTGATACCATGCTATGGAACATAATGAGTAAAAGTATATCTTGGTAGCGTATGTTTTGGATGTATATACATTTATATATTATGTGGGTCATCTTGCCGTGAGCTATTTGGTTATTCGTTACGTCCATCTACTTTGGGTCATTTGCCCGAGTAATAACTTTGTAAAAGTTATGTTCAATTATAAAGTATTTTCTAAATGATATAAGATGATTTGTTTCTAAAATATTAGTTTCTATATGAATGAATGGTTGTCTAATACTTTTGAAATGTGATAGGGCATTCTTAGCTTGGATGACATCTATTATCTGTTTTATTCGTCCATTTATGGAGCCAAGCATGCGTTCATAAGCCAAGCTATAGGCAAATCTCGAGTGCCGCATGAGTCAGCTGACCATGCCTTTATGGGTCAACTATTTACGCTAGTATAATGAATGTACCATGTATGATTAAGCTGCCAGAGAATTACGATTATGAATATGATTACGATTACTGTATTTGTTATAAACTATAATCATTGAACATGATTATGAATCACATTTAAATAACTATTGAATTACATTTTTACTGTAAGCGTGTTATGGACAACATTCATTTAAACCCTTTACTTTGTTCTTATTCCAGGCTTCACTCACTGTTTATATTATATATGTAGGTGACCCGGTATGATTGACAGACTTCGAGTTGAGGACACAGTGTCTCCAGTTTTGTCGGCCTGATGCTCGTTGTTTGCATGCAGAGAGGTTCCCTTTTGTGGCCGAGTCAATTCTAAATGGTATATGTTTTAAGACCTTGTCTTCGTTAGCAGATTATGAACAAGTTTTGTTATGTCTATATTGGGCTAAGTCCCTTTTTTGGCTACATGTGTATTGAATGTGACGTAAGACCTACATTATGGCGTCACGATATATGTGTAATAAGTTTAAAATTTACATCATATATGTCTCTTACAGCTCAATGGACTATGTATGTTTTATATATTTGCTTCCACAACCCCTATTTATAAGTTATTATTCGATTTGAGGCCTTTGGTAATCCGAAATTCTTGGCGGTTATCAAGACTTCTAAACCTATAGAGAATGGGTTTGGAGTGAAGTGATAGAAGATAGTGTCGAGCCACGTGTTATACCACACACCACGAGTCCGCATCTGAGCTATAGGAATGTCCTAGAAAAAATTAGGGGCATTTCATCTTGCATGTCTTGAGTGTGTGCTAATCTTTATAAATGTGAAAACTAAATTTGAACCCTAAACAAATGAAATTGAAAGAAATGAACAAGATTATTCCTATGTTTATTATTACCTTGTTCTCTATAACATCATAGGAAAATGTAAGAAATAATGATACAAGTGAATCCTCGGAGGCTTTCGCATGGGTGCAGTATAGAACAAATGTTGCAGCTCAGTAAAAACTCTTGACATAACAACAGAAGCAACAAAACAACTTTTGCCTCCTCTTGCACTCCACCGGCTACAACATAAGGCAAATAACAATGATATAATCAACGACTTCGGAAGTTCATGAAGATGAAGCAGAAACCAACTTTCACGGGAGCTATTGAACGGACGTTATTAAAGGCTGAAACATGGTTGTTGGAAATGGAGAAATTATTTGAAATGTTTCCTATTACTGAGATTCCAGAAAGTCCTTTTGGCTACATGCACTACTGAAAGAAGAAGCACTTTTGGAGATGGTGGTTATTAGTGCGAAATAGTAATGAGAATATGACATGGGCTCAATTTAATCTGATCTTCTATGACAAGTACTTTTCTCGGTGCTCTCGGGACTAAAAGGTTTCATAATTTCAAGAACTCAAGAAGGCAACATATGCTGGAGCCAAGTATGAGGCTAAATTCATTGAACTAGCTCGGTTTGTGTCTCATATGGTATGAACCTGCAGGACTACAAGAAAAGCCTTCGAGAATTTGAGGGTGGATTAGTTTAGATATATTTGATCAGGAGGTAGGAGTCCTTAAACTACCTCACGTATGTGAGAAATGTGTGTGATAGGGGATTGATGGCAAATGCCATTTTGGCAACAAAGAAACAAGCTTCTACCCCAACAAGCCCGAATGGAAGGGAAAAGATGCGGAATTAGTTTCAAAAAGGGCCGTTCATTTGCTATGAATAAGAAAAAAAAAATCTGGAATTTTCTAGCGAGATCAAGTCAAAAGCGGTGGATCTCGCCTGTTTGTACCAGTGTGGAAGGATACATAGGAGTTTGCCATCGGGTATTTGGTGCTTGTTTCGGTGTGGCAAACTGGCAGCGCTTTGTGGCGATCCAGAAAACGCGCCCACAGGGAGGGGGCGACTCCGTTCGGTTCGATATTGGGTCTCCTACAGTTCAAGGACTCAATTTTATCACGGTTTCATCTCGAACCAAAGAGTCCAACTCACGGGCAAATCGTTTTGAAAAAGCAGATTTTTGAAAAAAGTAGTGCCAAACATGGGTTGCTGCCCGGATTCTGAAGTCGCCACCTAAATATTTTAAAATGGGTAATTTAGGAAACCACGACTTCGGTGCGAAGAACATATGTAAATCATCACCAAAGTGGTCTTGGCTACAAGGGAGCTTCAGAGTGCGATCGGGGAAAGGTCATTATGAGCACCCCCCTTCGCCACGGAATCCGACGACCGGCCTCTACCCTAAGTGATGTCGATTTTGAAAACTTTATCGTTCTTATTCCGGTTATTAGCCTAAATTACTATGTTATGCACGCTGACAGAAACAAGTATAGACTAGATTGCCTAATTTGAAATAAACATTGCATATCAGATTCGTTTTGAAAGCAGTTTGAAATTGCTACTACATAAGTAGGCTAAAATCTGATTTCAACGAGTTATTCAACTCAAGCAATCCAACCTCCACCCACAGGCATTCAAGCAGGTTTATCTCACATAAGCACTTAGCCGCATGGTAAGCATCTTTGTCATGGCAACACTCACACTTTTATGTGATATGCTAAAAGCATAAATACTTACATAAGTACTCGATGCCAAAACAAGAAACTAGTTGGCAAACATGCATGACCTAGTTCATGTTAAATGGCGAATACAACACAATGCGAAGATGCAATCTGAGCGAACTCGGCTATCCTAGACATGTCCCGTGGAATGCTACAAATAACACGTATTCATTTGAAATTATGAAATGTCAATGGAAGGTTTGTATGATGTGCCGGAGGCAGGTCGTGTAAACAAATGCATGGATTGCACGCATGCATTGCATAAGGTAATGCTAAAATAAGCGTGCCCTAATCTACCACCGTGTGAGAATTAAATAAAAGGGATAGAAGGGAAAGTGGGGATTGGAAGACATGCACCCACTCACACACACGCCTTATCATTTTTGCCCCACTCACTCGGAGAGATCAAAATAATATCTGAACCGAATAAATAATTAACTACCTAGCTAATTAAATATTACAATCAACTAAATTAATTAAATAAATTAACTAATTTAATTAAGCGATAGTATTAAATGTCGCCTTAGGGATGAGGGCCAAAGCAGCCAGCAGCGCTCGGGGGCCCGGCTCGGAACCGCTTAGCCGGGTACGCAGAGTGTGCCTCTGTTTCTCTGCAACTCTCCTCTTAGGAAAATTACCAAAATCCCGGGGAGTGCCTCTCGAGAGCACCTGGGAGTACCCTTACCGGCTGGGCTGAGGCGAGAACCACCGGCTGAAGGAGAGAAGACCACTCGGCACTTGTGAATTCACTCATCGGCTTCCGGTATGACTGCGATCGGCACTAAATAGTGCCGGTCGGCTCAAATCTGCGCAGACACACCACCAACTCACACGGCGTGAGAGGGAAACAACATGCAAGGCAATGCAATTGAGCCATTTATGCACAAACACACCCCCTATCATGTTATTGACTCAAGGGGGCCTGTGCCTCGGTTCCCGGACCACCAATCACGCATTTCCATGCATGATGGCCCTAAGAACCAAGTATGCAACTTCACTTTCAAATGCATGCAAAACACATAGGCACAAAAGGGTGCCAGACCTCTATCAAACTCACTTCAAGAGGCTTGGCATACATGCCAGTGTGGTGTAATCCTAAGCATGTTAACTAGGTTGCAAGATGGCCAATGTGATACACTTATGCAAACATGCAAGCAAGCATTTAAGGCATGCATGCAAACCAATGAAATGATGGACTTAGACATGAATTAGGCATCTAAAAAAGGCCTGAAATCAGTGGCCAAAGTGCCTAGAAATGGGGACTAAACAAACTCACACACACATGCAAGTGTCAAGGTCCAAACCCAAGGCATACGAAAGCAACTCTCATGCACACTTAAGAGGCACAAACATGGGCTAATAGCATGCATGAAAAGCTCTGAAATCCATGTCAAACATGATGCCAAATCATGCAATGAAGCATGCCAAACAAAGCATGCAAATGGCCTAGGCTTAAAGCAAGTCAATAGGGCATTAAACCACACTTAGCACAAACACATATGGCATGCATCAAACAACCAAAAACAGATTTTTAGCATGTCAAATTAGGCCTAAAGGACCACTTAGATGGCATCTAAGAAGCTTGGAATCGAAGGCATGCAACATGACCAAAACATGGAGCATTTAACACAAGCTTAATAAGTCACAAAGAAGCATGCAATGTAAACATACAAGCACCTCTAGGGGACTGAAATAGCATATGAAATGGTTCCAAATCATCAAAAACAATGCAAGCATGGCATGTTACACACTCATGCCCTTTAGGCCAACAAGCCAAATGCAAAGGGGCTATATTAAACATGCTAAGATTGACCAAAATACTTATGGACAGACCTAAAACATGATAATATGAGCACAAAATCTTCACAAACACAAGTCTAAAACATGCTAGAAATGAAGGCATACCACCTAAGCATGTTAAGACATAAAGAGGCATTACAAGGCAACTATACTAAGCATGCATAGGAGACCAAAACCAACTTGAAAACATGTTATATCATGGCAATATAAGCATGAAAAGACAACCAAGGCATGCTCAACACACACTCAAACATGGTGTGCTCCTTTGGAAGCCAAAACTTGCCCTTTTTCAAGGACACCAAGGAGGGGGTGGCCCTCCTTCTTGAGACTTCAAGGCATGCTCTTCACCACTGAAATCCTCAAGATTTCAGTGGTGAAAGATCCTATCACCAAAATCTCGGATCTCTCACAAAATAGCACAAAAGTGCCCTTTTCAAGGCCTAAGGGTGGTCAAACCTACCCAAACCACTAAACACTCTTAATATACAATAAAGAGGGTAAAAATCAGAACTTTTATGTGCCAAACACTAAGCCCAAAAACTGTTTTAAACCAAGTAAAAACAAGGTACAAGAATGGGGAAAAAGAGAACTAGTGGCTCACCCTTGTAGACCTCTTCACAAAGCTTGTTGTTGTGCCAATGTTCTTTGAGCTCAAAATCAGCCAAGAATCATCAAAAACCAACCTCTAGAACCTCTGTCCCAAGAGAAAGGTGAAGCACTAGGTGCTAGTGTGCAAAAGTAAAGGCACAAAACACCTAGTTTAACAAGAGAAGGATAGATATAGGATAGATATATATTTTCTAACCTAAACGAGCTTCTCTCTCTCTAAAATGGTGAAAACCTCTCAAGAAAATCAACCTTGAGCCAAGAGATGAGCCTTCTCTCTTATAGAACTTGTAAGACTTACAAGCTAAGCCACCAAGGGCTCATACCTCCATACACGTGTATGGAGGAAACAAAACCACATTGTCATGAAAATATCTCGAGAAAGCAAGTGCAGTGCGGCCGTGAAAATGTCATTTTGACAAAATTGAGTGCCAACCGGCACAAAAAGTGCCGAGCAAGCACAATAAAAGTGCCGTGGCAACTCTAGCCAACCGGTGGCCTCTAGCCCGACCCGGTGGTATGTGGGGATGCCTCACAAGGCATTCCACGCCTTCAAGGCAAAACACAAGTGTTTGGTGCAAAACCAAACACAAAACGGTCAAGTTCGGAGGTCCTGAGGCAAGGCGCGCGAGCCGAGAACTCCGGGAACTCCAAACGAACACACACATGGATGATCACCGAGTGTTCAAGCGGTGACGTCCAAGTCTTGATGACGGTCAAAAATGGGGTGTCTACAGCGCCACATGATAAGAGATTCTCTAATCGGGTCAGAGAATGCCAACCGTCCTGTAGCAAGTTTAGTAGGATCTGCTTCTGGATTAAGAACAAATGTTAGAACTAATACGAGAAGAGAACTCTTGAGACAGGGTAGAGTTTTTGCACTTGTGCCTGGTGACGTACAGAATACTGAATCTGTGGTGTCAGGTATAATTTCTATCTATGCTCAGAATGCCTATGTATTGATAGATTCTGGTTTCACGCATTCCTTTGTGTCACATGCTTTTTCTTGAAAAAAAACTAGACCATTAGAATCCATGAATTATTTATTGTTTGTATCTATGCCATTTGGGGATTTTATGGTATGTGCATATGTGTACCCGGCATGTGATGTTGTGATTGGTGATGTGATATTGTATGTTGATTTATTACCTTTAGGAATTGATCATTTTGACTGCATATTGGGTATAGACTGGTTAACAAAGTACTTTGCAAATATTGACTGTGTGAATAAGTTTGTTATATTTCGTCCACCAAGGTTACCTGAGTTTGTGTTCACCGGGAATGGCGTGGTCCCTCCCTCATACTTGATTTTTGCCATAAAAGCTGTTAATTACTTAAGAAGATATGTAGAGGGTATATGTGTTGTGTTTTGACTACGACTTTTGATAATCCCACTGTAGAGAACATCCTTGTAGTAAATGAATTTCCTGATGTATTTCTAGCTTACTTATCGGGAGACTTAATTGGTAGGGAAATTGAGTTTACTATTGATGTTGTATCCGGAACACAACCGATTTTCAAAACCCCATATAGAATGTCAACTTCTGAACTGAAAAAGTTGAAAGTTCAGCTATAAGAACTCTTAGACAAGAAATTTATCTGTCCAAGCACGTCACCTTGGGGTGCTCTAGTGTTTTTCGTCAAAAAGAAAGACAAGTCCTTGAAGCTGTGTATTGACTACTGTGAGTGGAACAAGGTAACTGTGAAGAACAAATATCCATTGCCCTGAATAGATGATCTATTTGACCAACTTCAAGGAGCTCAAGTGTTCTCCAAGTTAGATCTTAGATTCGGGTATCACCAGTTAAAAGTTAAGGCAGAAGATGTAGAGAAAATTGCATTTAGAACTAGGTACAGACATTATGAATTTTTGGTAATGCCGTTTGGGGTGACTAATGCATTTGTTGCCTTCATGGACCTTATGAATAGGGTGTTTAAATCATATCTGGATGAATTTGTTGTTGTATTTATTGATGATATTTTGATTTATTCCAAAAGTAGGGAAGGTCATGAGAATCACTTGAGGTAGTGTTATAGACTCTGAGAGAAAAGAAGCTATATGCAAAATTTTCCAAATGCGAATTTTGGCTTGACAGTGTGACATTTCTAGGACATATATCAACAAGGATGGTATCTCCTTTGGCCCCCAGAAAATCGAAGCCATTGTAGATTGACCAAGGCCAACCAATGTGTCAGAAGTTAGAAGTTTTTGGGGGCTTGTAGAGTATTATCGTCAATTTGTGAAAGACTTTTCAAAACTTGCTATGCCATTGACATAATTGACACAGAAAAATGTACCCTTTGATTGGACCGATCAACGAGAATCAGCTTTCCAAGAACTGAAGGCTAGACTGGTAACTGTACCAATCTTGACATTGCCTAATGGAACCGATGGGTTTTAGATTTATAGTGGTGCTTCCTATAAGGGTTTGGGGTGCGTGTTAATGCAAAATGGGAAAGTGATTTCTTATGCCTCTCGACAACTCCATCTTTGTGAAAAGAACTACTCGACTCATGATCTTGAATTGGCAACCGTGGTGTTTACTTTGAAAATCTGGCGTTACTATTTGTATGGAGTAACTTGTGAAGTATATACAGATCATAAAAGCTTAAAATATTTCTTCACCTAAAAGGAGCTGAACATGAGGTAGAGAAGATGGTTGGAATTAATCGAGGACTATGACTTGCAAATTCTGTATCATCCAGGGAAGGCAAATACCGTTGCAGATATAGTGAGTAGAAAATCTATTGGGAATCTATCATGTTTGCTCACTGGTCAGAGAGAATTGTTATGTGAATTGGAACGAAATGAAATTGAAGTGGTTTTGCGTGAATAGCGTGGAATTCTAGCTACTATTTCTGCCCAACCTGCAATTATTGAGAAGATAAGAGATAGGAAACTGTAAGATGCATTTCTAAAAAAGATTGTAGATGAAACCGACTCAAAATAGAGACTGGGATTTGCGCTTGACAATAATGTGTTGAAATTTCAGAATTGCCTTTGTGTACCAGATTGTTATGATTTGAGAAAACGTGTTATGACTGAAGCCCATAATTCCAAATTTGTTATGTATCCAGCGAACACAAAGATGTATCATGATTTGAGACAGAACTTCTAGTGACCTGGAATAAAGCAAAGCATTACTGATTTTGTGAGGAGATGTTTGCATTGCCACCAAGTTAAAACTGAACAATAATGACCCGTTGGGCTGTTACAGCTGTTTCCAATACCGAAATGGAAATGAGAGCACATTACCATGGATTTCATTGTTGGATTGCCTCGCTCTTCCCGAGGTATGGACTCTATTTGGGTCATTATTAATCGTTTAACTAAATCTACTTACTTTTTACTTGTTAAATCTTTGTATAATGCGGATAAGTTGGCTAACTTGTATGTCAATGGGATTATGAAATTACATAGAGTTCCAGTGTCCATAGTATCTAATAGAGGTCCCAAGTTTACTTCAAGATTCTGGTAGAGTTTGCAACAAGTTTTGGGAATTGAGTTGAGATTAAGCAGTGCTTATCACCCACAGACAGATGGCCAATCTGAACGGACCATTCAAACATTGGAGGATATGTTACGGATGTGTGTGTTAGACTTTTAAGGCAATTGGGAGACTTACCTTCCTCTGGCCGAATTTGTGTATAACAATAGCTATCATTCAAGTATTGGAATGGCTCCTTATGAAGCTTTGTATGGTAGGAAATGTCGTTCTCCAATTTGTCAGGCCGAAGTAGGTGATAGACCTTTTGTTGGGACCGAAACTTGTGCAAGAAACAACTGAAAATGTGAAATTGATTCAACAAAGACTGAAAACTGCACAAAGTCACCAAAAGAGTCATGCGGATGTCCGAAGGAGAGATAGGGAATATGAAGTCGGGGATCACATGTTTATCAAAGTAACTTCGATAAAAGACCAAACGCGGTTTGGAGTAAAAGGCAAATTGGCACGGAGATATGTTGGACCATACGAAATTCTTGAGAAGATCAACCCAGTAACATATCGGATAGCCTTACCGCCAATCATGGAACATATGCATAATGTTTTTCACGTCTCCATACTTCGGGATTATCTACAAGATCCGTTATATGTCATTGAACCAACACATGTGCTTTTGAAAGATGATTACACCTATGAGGAAAGGCCAATACAAATTGTTAATTGTCGAATCAAAAGACTAAGGAACAAAGAAATCTTATTGGAGAAGGTTGATTGGCAAAACTACAGAGGGACATATGCAACTTGGGAAACGGAGGAAGATATGATGAGGAGATACCCTGAATTATTTCCTTTGGATCCAATATTCTTCTAAAATGAAGGTAATCCGAGTTTAGAGGACCAAACTCTTTAAGGGGGGAAGATTGTAACAACCCCGACCTTTGATTAGCCTTTAATCCATGATTAATTATGCCTAAGAAGAATTAAGATGAAATTATGAATTTATTTGCATGTGTGTATGACATTATTTGTGTTTCCATCGGTCCATCACAGAAATATCTGTTTGTCGTTCTATTTTGTTCTGTGAATTGAAAACCTAATTAGCATCCGATCGCGAAATTGACTTGAATTATGTGTTAGTTAGAATTTTATGATAAGTTCAATTGAAAGTCGATTCGGAATGATTTAATTAGAATAATTTATGTCTAATTAAATAATTTGATCAACCATTTAATTAAACCATTAATTAAGCCTATATAAGGCATAAGTGGACCCTTGGGTATACTTTACACACTCTCATTTTGTTATCTTGAGATCAAACGTGAGAAGAGAGAGAGAGAGAGAGAGGAAAGCTTGAGAATTTAAATTCATCAAACAAGGAAGGAAAGAGAGGGATTGCTAAGCATTGGAAGAGAATTTTGAAGATTTTAGCACTCTAGAGCATAATTGAACATCTAAGGTGAGAATTCAACCTTTAGGTTTGAGTTTAAGTCATTCCACACATGAATTCAAGAGAAGTGAGCTAAGTTAAGCAAGAATTGAACTAGGAGGTAGAAAAGAAGAACATCTCATGCATGCATGTCCATTTGAATAATTTGAGTTTGATTTCAAAGAATTCTCTTATGCATGTTTTCATCCTACCTTTATTTTGAGAATTCATCAAGTTTCATGTCGTTTTGTGTCATTAGATTATGTTTTGGAAGTTTTGAAGTCAAGGCATGTAGTGATCCCAGTTTTGCCACTTCGCTGAATATATTGGAGATCATTGCCGTCGACTCGCGAGGTCAAGGTAGCACCCTTAGTCAAAGCGACCCTGGTGAAGATAGAGCTGCCCGGTTAGCTCGCGGGGGTCGAGGGGGTAGTGCCCCTTGGCGGGTCTTAAGGTAGCGCCCTGGCGGAGTTGAGGGCAGCGCCTCTGAAGCAAAAATGCAAAATGCATTAGAAGTTGCTTGTCTGCTCGAGCGGTCGTTAATGCGCTCGAGCGGAGAATATTGGGTTTCAGCAGTTTGACCTGTCTGCAAAAGTACTGGGAAAGTGTATTTGACGCTCGAGCAGACCATGTTATATCAGTTCGTGAATCTGATATTTCAGATCACTTTTGTATATATCTCTCTCTCTCTCTAAAAACCCTTTCTCTCCATTCTCTCTATATTTCCCTACGCCAAATTGGATCAAAACCTTGATTTCTCAAGATCCATTAGAGTTCTGCCATAAGTTTTTCATCAAAATTGGTTAACTTCTTGAGGGCTTAGTTGTGTGCGGTGAAGATCGAGTTTCAATACCGTTGATTTTGGGGGTTTCATCTCATTTCTTCTTTAAAACTTGAGCTAGGGATTTTCTTAGAGTTATACATATATTTTTGCAAGATTTATATGATTTTTGAAATCATCTTTTGATAGCTTTGAAAATTGATTGTTGATTCAAGAAGTTGAGCGATTTTGAAAGTGGGTTTGTGTCTTGTTCTTTTAAAATGATCTTATGGGTTTTGATCTTCGTTGATTGAAGAAAAGATGATTTTGGAAAGTTCTCTTTCAAAGGATTTGAGTTGTATAGCTTTGGTGAGAAAACCTAGAATTTGGGAATTTTTTTTAAAGAGACTGAAAATCCATGAATGATCTTGTTGTATTTATTTTGTCTGTCAAAATAAATGGATGTTTGGAAAATTTCTTATTTATATTTATATAAATGATGAATTTCAAGGAATAAAAGAATTGTTGTTAATTTTGGAAATTATTGTTCAAAACGTTGAAATAGTCTTGAAATGACTAATTGTTAAGGATACTTGAGAAAAGGGAATTGTGTTATTCATGGATGACAAATTGGGATAGAAGTATTTTTATTCCGCTTGTGTTAGTGGCATAACAGAACATTTGATTACATTAAACTTTGAAAGTTGATTGGAAACTTGCATTGAGAAATGAATGCTGAGAAACAAATTTTCATGAAATGGTTTTGGGATAAATACGTTGGTAAGTCTTAATAGATGGACTAGATGATATTGAATAAGTTGGCCTGAGAGTCTGGGTTGAAAGACCGAAAACCCGCGCGGATAGGTGTCGAGCCCTCGGTTATCTGGGTAAAAATGACAATTGGGTAGTACTTGTATAGTCTATTTGCAGATACCGACCTAGGGTTTAGCAGTGTCGTATTTACCGCCCTTGAAATAAATTGTTAAGTTTTGAACAATTGAAATTGCATGTCATCATTGAGCATGATGGTTTTCAAAAGATGAAAATGTGATTCATCTTCAAAAAGGGGCATAGAATGGCATGTGCATTTCATCTCTTGAGACTTGTATAAAATGTATATATTTAGTTAAGGATTTCCTACTGGCTTTATGCTCTCCCTACGGGATTTATGTGTAGGAAAAATGAGGTGTTACCGCCCAACTAAAGGTGAGCAAATGTGTATTGAGTCTGAGACTCTCATTTCTTTGTGACTCGTGTGTAAGCCAAGAGTGCATGTATGGAGTTTGAATAACCATTTTGTGTAATCAGACTCAAGCCTTGGAAACTTGTAAACCCTTGGGGATATTTATTTGTTTATTTACTCTTTATTGGATTAATGTATTGTTGCATGGAGAACTATTGTGTCATGTAATGTAAGTTTGGAGTTTTATATTCGGTTTTCCTTGAAAGAGCCATGATTGTTGTATTATCATTTGGGTAGAAACTTGGGGCGTTACAAGGCAATACATGCATGTCATATTCATGTCATGTTTTCACAATTCAAGTTTGAGTGTGTATAATTGACACACTTATGGGCCTTGATTTCATGAAATGATCTTTAATTCTTTATGTTTTCCAAGTTTGGACTTGTTTCCTTAAGTTTTAGGGCCCATGAGTTGTGTTTTGAGGGGTTGAATTCAAGTTTTGAGCTTAGAAGTGCAATCTGGAAATTCCAGATTTTGTTTCCCCGCTCGAGCGACGAATTCTCCACTCGAGCAACCACTCTGTGATCTTACACTTCCACTTGAGCGACTTGAAGCTCCTTCGAGCGTGAAATGCAACCTCCCAGAAGTTTCATGTTTTTGCAGACCGCTCTAGCGACAAGAGTTGCGCTCGAGTGAGGACCTGAGTCTCACGTTGAAGCGACTATCGAGCGTTCGTCGAACGTGAAAATCACATAATCAGTACTTTTTCAAAATTTGTAGACCACTCAAGCGGCTACTCATATGTTTACATGTCAGCTCGAGCGAAGGAAGTTGCATTCGAGCGGGACCCTTGTTTCCAGTATTTTTGACCGAGTACTGTCAAATACATTTTTGCGTCCTCATTGCATCCTAGGCATTCCTAGGCCAAGATTAAGACTCAATAATGAGGATAAAGGCTGATAACACGCTAAGAATGGAACGTAATGAGTAAAGTATATCTTGAGCATATGTTTCAAATGTATATCTGTTATGTGTTGTGTGGGTTACGCGCCGTAGGCTATTCAGTTATCTGTTCTGTCCATCTGTTTTGGAGCCATCTATGAGTAATAACTTTGTAAAGCTATATTCAATTATAAGTATTTTTTGAATGATTTAAGATGATCTGTTTTGAAATATTAATTTTTGTATAAATGAATGGTTGTCCAATGTTTTTGAAATGTATTCTTGGCATTCTTAGCTTCAAATGACATATGTTATCTGTTCTGTTACGTCCCAATTATGGGTCAACTGTACGTTTCATGAGCCAACAGTTTTGGATCCTTATATATACGTCCCATTTATGAGCCAATTGTACGTCTCATGAGCCAACTGTGCCGTCTCCGTGCACGTAAGTCAACTGTATGCCTTTATGGCCGTCCCTTTATGGGTCAACTGTTTTTACTAGTGCTAATGAATGTACCACGTATGATTAACTGCAAATTCTAATTATGAATATGATTTTGATTATGTATCTGTTATGAACTATACTTTCTGAACTTGACTATGAATCCATTTCATATAACTACTGAATTCTGTTTTCTGTAATTGTTATGGACAACATTCATTTAAACCCTTTACTCTGTTATTATTCAATGAGTTTCCGCTCACTATTTATATTATGTATGTAGGTGACCAGGCGCCTGACCAAACTCAGAGTTGAAGGCCTGGTGTCTTAATTTTGTTAGCCAGCCGTTGTACCTCGAGGAGGTTTCCTTTTGTGAATGAGTCAAGTCTAAATGGCATATGTTTAAGACCTTGTCTTCTTTGAATTATGAACAAATTTTCTGTTATGTGTATATTGGGCTAAGTCCCTTTCTGGCTACACCTGTATTGAATGTAACGTAAGACCTGCATTATGACATCACGTATATGTGCAATAGGTTTAAAATTTTTGTCTCATATATGTCTCCACAGCTCAATGGACTATGTATGTTTCTATATTTATATGACTCCTATTTATAAGTTATTCTGTTCAGAAGCCTTTGATAATCCAAGGATTACTGGCTAGTTATGACGCTAAACCTATAGGGGCGGGTTTGGGTCATGATATGGTGCTTCAGCGGATTTCCCATGAACTGACCGAGTTGATCAGACAATATAGTTCGAGAGAGAGAAACTAGACATATATCGTATGAATATATATAGAGAGATGAAAAAGATTAGAGTTTTTAAGATTATAAAGGTATTTTGAAACATATATGTTAAAGCTTGTCTTTATCACTTTAGAATTTCAAATCTTAGGGATTTTAACTAACAAGAAAATTGTTAGTGTACTGAATATTTATGAAAAAATCTTTAAAAAATCAACAATTACAAAAAAAAAAAAAAAAAAAAAAAAATTTACAAAAGTGTACTAAAATTTTGTTTGTTTGTATTTAGTGAATTTTTAAAGATTTATTTAAAAATATTTTATATTTTAGGTACATCTGAAAAGTAAATAATTTTCATTAAAATATTTTAAAAATTCACTGAAGACACAAAAGTACAAAAGTCAAAAAATTGTATTTGAAAACTCAAAACTAAAAAGCTCAAAAATCTTACTTGTCATTAGCTTAAAAAAGCAATGAAAAATTACAAAAAAAAAAAAAAAAAAAAAAAACCCCTCAAGAGTTAACCTTAAAGTTTGACCCTTGTAACAAAATAAATTTTGAAAGTTTTAATTTTGTTAATTTAAACCCTGAAGATTTGATTTCTTTTTTGGAAAATATAAATCCCATATGGGGGGAATATTGATCTATTTAATCGTAGGAGTTTTCTTCTGAACCAATTAGTCCTTTTTATTTTGAAAGTTGTATTTATTTGATTTGGTATCATTTGAGTTTAAGTGAATGCCTTTTTGTAATTCATTTTTTTAATTTTTCAATTCATTTTTTGGGATAGGAATGGAAATGTGAGGTGTGGAAGATTTCTTTTTAGGGAGATTAGTGGCTGAAGTGTTGATTGTTGAGCTCGGAAATCTACATTTATGTTAATGTAATTTTCTGGTATTACATTAAGGTATTATATTATAGTGTTATGTTTGAAAAAAATTACACTAAGGAGTTTTTTGTATATTATATTGATTCACGTGTTACGTTTGTGAAAAATATACGAAAGAGTTTTTTTTTGGAATGTTATATTGTTATGTTTAAGAAAAGTATATTAAAGAATTTTTTAATGTGTTACATTGGAGTGTTACGTTAAAGAAAAGTATACTAATAAACTTTTGTACATTACATTAATTAGACTATTACATCTGGGAAAAATACACTAGGGAGTTTTTTTGGAATGTTATGTTGTTACATTTGAGAAAAGTAGACTAAGTTCCATTTGATTAAAAAGAAATTTGATAGAGAGTGAAAGTAAAAGAAAATGAAGTGAAAGAAAATAAATAGAAAAAATATATATATATTTTCTTACAAGTATTTGATTAAGATGAAAATTTTGTAAGAAAAATATAAAAGAATTTAAAAGTTTAGTTACAGATAATTCATATATTCAATTTTTCTTGTGTTTTCTTGTGTTTTTTGCAAGAAATAAAAAAAATTAGTTACAATGCTAATATGGGTTACACAAGAAAATTAGTTTTCTTATATTTTCCACTACTTTCAAGTTAAAAGGAACTCATAGAAGTTAATTTTTTTTCTTTTTCTTTCTTTCACTTTCTACCCATTTCATTCTAAACAAACTAAGTCTAAAGATTTTTTTGAAATGCTAAATTGGAGTGTTTTGTTTTTAGAGTGTTACGTTTGGAAAAAGTACACTAATAAGTTTTTTTTTTAAAGTGTTACGTTTAGTAGTTGTGGGGACATAGGTGTTGGTCGAGGTGCCACGTGGATGAGCCATATTGCCGAGGTTGTCACGATATTGCCAAGATATGGTGTGGAAATATAGGGATCCGAGATATTTTGATAGAGGACAAGAGTTCTTGATAAGTTGAGGTGCTTAATTCGGATAGAGATAAGGCTTTTAAGGGATTTATTCTTATCTAACTAAGAATTCGAGATAAGTGTTATGCTGAAGTCCTATGAAGTGAGACTTCTAAGGGACAAGGGCACTATTTATTATAAAAGTAAGGCACCCCCATGTGTCTAAGGTATGCTTTGTCTTGTGAATCATTTACTTGTTTGACATCTTTGAGAAATAAGTTACTAACTTGATCGTCGGAGTGCCCCTAGATGGACGAGCCATCGTGGTATTATCATTTTCTTATGTACTAGTGCTTGGTTTAATCTATTTTGCCATGTGCTCTCTAGCTAATTTCCTGTTTGGTTGTGAGATCAGAAATCAACATCCACAATTTGGTGCCGTCTGTGAGAACTTAGTAAGAATAGATAACACACGCCGGACAAGAGGTGAGAGTCGGAGACGACATACATAATGAGGAAGAAGAGTACGTCAATTCAAACATTGGAGGGGAAAACAATGAAGATGAAGTGCAAGAAGTGAATCTAGAAGCAAATAATGGCGCTAGGGGCCGTAATGGCCCAAGGAGGGGCAATCGAGAGGAATACTACAACAAGAGTGACTTCTAGGCCTGGAAAGACCAGTGCCTGAAAAGAGATGATGGGGTGAAGGACTTGGCAAACAAGTTGACAGACCTGCAAACCATGGTGAACTTTATGATCTTGAGAACAAGGTGATGCAACTTGTAATAGATTCACAAGCAACATTGGCGCCCATTGCGAACATCGGTGCCCGAAGGTAGTCACGAGACATGATCTTGACCAATCCATAGCATGAGAAGAGACTTGGGAACTCAAATCGGCAATTATAAAACGCCGGGCAAATAGAATCACGATAGAGATTCACAGAGAACTAAAGGAACACAGATCGGGGGATCTCAACGAATCAATGGATAGGGCCACGGCCTAGATGAGATAGTAGACATAGAGAAGTCCAAAAGGATGCAGCAAAGCATAGGAAACAATACGCCAAAGCAATTGAAGTCGACTGACAGTTGAGCTTCTAGATGAACGAAAGAGGACTTGCAAGATTACCTCCAAATGAAGAGGAACGACGTCGAGGTTATGTCCATCGTGCAGCCGAGATTGCCATTCTCGGTGGAGTTGGATACATTCAAGGCACCCAAGAGATTCACCATACCAAGGTTCCAGATCTACGATGGTAAGTCAGACCCGAACTTTTATGATGGTTTATATTTGAATGTAATGTCTCTATGGAGTGGGAACAAACAGTTGTTGTACAAGGTGTTCCCATCGACACTTGAGGAAATAGCATCAGATTGGTTCCTCAAATTATCGAAGGGATGTGTTAAGAGTTGGGAAGGCCTGGCTGAGATGTTTGTGGCTAGGTTGTTATGAACAGATTGCAGCCATTGAGGGTTGATTCCATATTGGCCTTGAAGATTGACGATGGTAAAAGCCTTAGGGTTAGGAGTGTAAAAATAGCCTATGGCCCGTGGGCGGTGCGAAGCCTGCCCGTAACCCGGGATGGGCTTGACCCGTTTATGCCCGCTTGGGCCCAGGCCCGAGGACCATCGTTTTGAAGCCTAGCTCGGCCCGTGGGCCCAATGACCCGGTGCAGCTCGTGGCTCGACCATCGGTTTGCTTAAGGCCCACTTAGGGCTTGGCTCAAGCCCGGCCCACCGAGGCCTAGTATATTTTTAATAAAAATAATAAAATTTTGGTAGAAAAAATTTTTAAAAACAAGAAAAAAAAAATGGTCAGCATGAATGCCGAGGCGGGCCCAGCTCATTAGGTCGGCCGAGGCTGACCCACCAGCTCATGAGGCCGAATACCCCAGGCTTGGGCCTAGACTTGGGCTTAATTTTTTGGCCCATGGGCCAGCCCAGCTCGACCTGGCCTGAATTTTGGCAGAAGCCCAGGCCCAACATGTGCCAAGCCAGGTCAAATTTACATCCTACTTAGGGCTTACGCAAAGTGGTACTATAAGGTTTACAATTAGATTAGGCGTGTAACCAGAACTTGCAGTAGTGTCTTTTAAGAACAACTTGGAGAATGATTGCCCACTTTGGCAATCCTTGCAAAACCCTCCCAAAAATATGGAGGATCTCATGGCAAGGATTGAGAAGTACGCAAGGGTAGAAGAAGACAAGAAGGCAAAGATATGGAGTATAGTGAAGCAAGAGAAGCGAAATGGCTCATCGAAACGTAGCTGAGGAAATACTAGTACCAATAAATTGGAGTTTGGATTAAAGGCCATGCAGGCCATGAGTACATTTTCCAATATCCTGTTCTACAGGATCCTAAAGAGAATTAGTAACCAGCCTTAGTTTAGGCCACCACAGAAGACCCCAAAGAAATACATGGGTAGGTTTTTCGAGAAGAATTGTGCCTACCATGACGAGAACGGGCACATGACCTAAAGATGTCGAGCTTTAAAGCAACATCTGGAGGATCTTGTTAGACAGGGACACCTAAGAGGCTTGATAGACGAGGAGAAGACAAAGAATGAATAGGCGAAGCTAGTTTGGATGCCGGCATCACCACCACCACCACCCCCCCAACACCACAAGTAGATGGACCACGAGTCATCAACGTAATTCACTTCAAAGTCTAGTGTGAACGAAATCTAGAGAGAAACACAGAGAGTGAGATATCTGCAGCATATCTTCCACATTCAGCAAAAGAAGCCCTAGATGGAAGGACATTGGAGGTCGATGATCATGTTCACGGATGAAGATTTAGAGATAGTCCAGCATCCACACAACAATGCTCTGGTAGTGACCACAGAGATTAGAGAGTGCTAGGCAAGACGGATACTTATTGACCAAGGCAGCCCTTATGACATCATGTACGTTAGATGTCACAAAGAGCCCAGTCTTCACAAGGATGACCTAGAGTAATCTGACAGCCCATGGTCGGATTTAACAGGACTCCCACGTGGCCGTTGAGAACCACATGTTTGCAGATTCAGATGAGAACAAAGACTATAACCACGGAGTTCACTATGATCGACATGCCCTCTATGTACAACATTATTTTGGGTAGACCCTAGCTACATGCCATGAGGGTTATTCCCTTAACTTTGCACTAGTTGTTGCAGTTCCCACCCAAGTTTGGGATTGAAGAAGTGAGAGAAGACCAACTTCAGGTGAAAAATTGCTCCATGGCAACAATGAAGTACACTTGCAATGTAAAAGAAGTGAAGTTGGCTGAAGTAGAAGACGAAGACCAAGAGGTCTTAGATGATGTTGGCAAAGAACCTATCGACAAGAGCTAAGAGCCTTTGAAAAAAGTTCTAGTATAGGAGGGGGACAACGAGCAATTTTTTCTCCTTGGCTCGGGTTTAGCTGAAGAGGAAGAAAGCAAATTGGAAGCATTCTTAAGAGAAAATACAGAGGTGTTTGCTTGGACACCGTATGAGATACCGGTGATCAACCCTGAGGTCACCTGTCACAAAGCTCAACGTGGATAGCTCAACCAAGCTTATGATCCAAAGAGCTATGAGACTGACCTTAGTCTATGCGGAAGCTATTGAAGAGGACGTAGAGAAATTGCTAGAGACACAAGCAATCTGAGAAGTGAACTATCCAACTTGGCTATCTAACACGATGGTAATTAAGAAGAAGAACGGCAAGTGAAGGGGTTGCGTTGACTTCACGAGCCTGAATAAGGCTTGCCCAAAGGATTGCTTTCCTTTGCCCAAGATAAACCAGCTCGTGGATGCCATAATAGGACATAGAAGGATAAGCTTTCTTGATTCCTACAAAGGTTATCATCAGATAGCCATGCATGCACTAGATGGGGAAAATATGACATTCATCATACCAAAGCGACTTTATTGCTATAGAGTCATGCCCTTCGGATTAAAGAATGTAGGGGCAACATATTAGAGGCTTATAACCAAGATGTTCAAACATCTAATTGGGAAGACCGTGGAAGTTTACATCAACGGCATGATCATGAAAAGTAAGGAACCTTCCGATCATCTAGCTAATCTGAAGGAGCTTTTCGACATCTTGAAGGCATATCGACTTCGACTGAATGCCTCCAAGTGTACTTTTGGAGTAGGATCTAGTAAGTTTTGGGGATATCTGGTAACCAAGAGTGGAATTGAAGCAAGTCTCAATCAGATCAAGGCCATCCTTAATTTGAAGAGCCCGATAGTTCATTTGGGAAGTGGGTTGGCTTTTTGACTTTTTTGGTTATTTTAGCCTGGGGCTAAAAAGCCTCGTTTGGAAAGGGCTTTTGGCTTTTTTAGCTTTTTTTAAGAAAAAGAATGTAATGATTATAGGTTGGATATGATATTTTGTCTTATTGGGCTAAAAAGCCTATTTTGTTTTTTGTGGCTAAAATAGCCAAAAAAGCTCCAAACTTGGCTTCTCGAACGAAGCCTAAAGAAGTCCAAATTTTGACCGGCAAAGTAATGACGTTGAACAGATTCATAAGCCGAAGTTTAGATAAATGCAAGCCATTCTTCTAGCTGCTGAAGAAGGCCACAGATTTTCTATGGACAGAAGCATTTGAAGTCGCCTTGGCCGACTTGAAGAGGTATTTGACAACCCTACCCATATTATCAAATCCAGTTCTAGGAGAGAAACTATTTTTTGTATCTGGTAGTCTCAGACCACACGGTCAGCGCTATGACATTTTGTTCCAGGTGACCGCTCGAGCGAAGATTGAGGGCATCTAGTAGTTTTGTAGACCATTAGTTCACTTGTGCGAAGATGCAAGGCTTCCAGAATTTCATTTTGCAGACAAAAATACTGAGAAGCCTTGTTCACCGCTCCAGCGGTTGCTCGAATTCAACAGATTAAAAAGGACATTTCTAGATCATTGTTTCCACTTCTCTTTTCTTTCTTCCTCCTTGTTTTGAGTCCAAAAAACCCTAGGTTTCTCACCCTAAATACTCTCTATTTCTCTAAGATCTAGTTGAAATCAATTGCAAGGAGTGAAGTCCAAGTGAAGATCTTCCTTCCTACCGATTGGATTCCGTTTTTGCAAAGGATTCTCCTAGAATCGAGCTTTCTTGCTCTTTGCTTGAGGTAGGGTTACTTTTAACTTAGTATCTCTTTATTTTGAAGATGATTATATGGTATTGTTTTGACTTTACGATTTAATTTGATGATTGAGTAGATTAGACCTTGTATTTCACAAAAAGTGAAATTTTACCCAACTTTTATTAAAGTTTCATCTAATTTTCCACATAATATGAGTAATAATGTTGAGGATAGATATATATATATATATGTATATATATGAAAAGGAAGCCCCAAATTTGTTTAAAACCCTAATTTTGAATGTGAGTAGAGAATGATACTTGGAGGAGAATTTCCTTAAATTCTTGGAATTTTGTGAATAATCACAATGTGGAAAAAATAGATATTGTTGTGGTGTTGAAATTGTGATTTGGGGATTGAGGCTCTTTGAATGTTATAATTGTTCCTTATAAACTATAATATTGAACGCTTGATTACTTGGGACAAAGTAGAGTAAGGTGGTAAAGTAAATAGGAGTCCGGGTTAAGAGTCAATTTTGAGAAAGTAGTATTGTGTTGGCATCCGCGTGGGGAGTTAAGGTGCTTAATTGCCCTGTCAATGCTTATCGCCAGACGAATGTGGGAAAATATTTTTCGGTGTCCACTGGTCCCGCCATATTGTAGTCGGCAAAAGTGGAAAAACGGATGATTTTGGGTGTCCACGTCCTACAATATAATAGTCGGCAAATGTGGAAAAACATGATTTTTAGGTGTCTATGTCCTGCTGTATAATAGTTGATAAATGTGGTGATGGTATTACATTAAAGTGACTTATGCATGTGATTCAAACTCTTGTAAGGGACTCATGGTATATTTCTCTTTATGATGTTGAGAACGGTTTTGTGTGTGACAGAGATGCACTTTAACTTTTCTTTATTTATCAATGTCAATTATTTTATGTTGTTTTATTGTGACGGTGCCATGTGCTTCTTCAAATAATTAGATACTTGGCTAAATTTATCTTTACTTGGATATAGGTCAAACCTATCTGATTTTTCAGGAACTGGTGACACACCATTGCAATGATTTGAAGTTGCACTTTTATTTTGCTGGGAAGCTAGGTCTAAGAAATTTGATTGTAGAAGTATGGAGTTTTGTATCAAACATTAAACTTTGTTTTATTGAATTGGATGAAAATTAAAAAAAAAAAACTTTTGTGTGCCTTAATGGCAAATTTCTTTTGTATAGTCTTCTAGATTATTGAACTTACCCAAGGACACATATTGGGATTAATGTGTATTATGGACTTGTAAATTTTGGATCCTAGTTCAATGATAAAGAGGACTTCATGGTATGTTACAATGCATGGTTGTTGTTTATTCTTGTGGAAAATTTCGGGGTGTTACAAATTGGTATCAAAGCTAATCGGGTTTGAATACCTGGAGCTCGTGGGAAGCGGCTTTAACACATAGGGCTGCCATGGTAGCAAGGGATGTTAGTTGCTTTGTCTGTTTTATCTGTTTGTATGATTACGTGGGTATGGAGTTGATCTCTTGGGATATGACTTGTGTCTATTGCAGTCATCGAAATCCTTTTGGAAAGGCACCTGGTCACTACTTTTTTCCACTAGGAGGTCCTTAAGTGTCGTGGAACTAGTTGGAATCTTGAGAGAGTAACTCGTGTGTGTCTTATGTGTTTATGTGACTGTGTGGTGTGCTTTATGTGAAATAGACATCTGTATAGGCACATGTCTGATTTGTGTGCGACGTGTGGGATAACATATAGTGTATGGATTATGAGATAAATCTTTTCTTCTTACCTCTATATAGGATATTTGGACGTGGTAGGGGTTGTGGTAAGCCACGCAAGGGTAGCCGGGAGATGCCAACTCAACAAGATCTACATCCCCAAGAAAGAGGGGTGGAACAAAATGATGCGGCCATTCCACCGGCCCAAGATGCAATCGGGGCCTTGGCCAGGTAGATGGTAGGAGCTCTCTGAGAGTCCATGAAGATGCTTAGAGTCGAGCAATTGGCTAGGACAGTTGAAGGAGAAACTAGAGCTTCCTTTTTGAAAAATGAGATCTTTCATTCGAATCCCGTCGAGTTCAGTGGTGGACCCAATCCAATGAAAACAGAAGAGTGGTTAGAACAAATTATAAAATCCTTTGAGATCTTGGATATTCATGAGGATGAGTTGCGGGTAGCATTTGTGGCTTATCAACTGAAAGAAGAGGTCGGGCAATGACAGAAATATGTCAAGAATAGAGTTGAGCATACTTGGGAGGCTTTCATGCATGCATTCAAAGAAAAGTTTCTCCCTCCCACTACTAAGGAGCGACTGAGGAAACAATTTGAGGATTTAAGGCAACTTGATACACCTGTGGCCGAGTTTGAAGCCACATTCACAAGTTTATCTCGTTTACACTCGAGCTGGTAGCAACTAAAGAACATCGATGCTTAGAATTTGAGAAGAGGTTGAGGCTAAAAATTTTAATGAAAATAGTGGGCAACATGATTCATGATTATGACCACTTAGTAGAAACTTCTGACCCATGTGAAAATCATGGTGGAGGTAGAAGAAGAGATACGAAATGAAAAGGATAGGACATTCAGATCTGAGGCGAGTTGAGGTCCTCTAAGAAGTCTAGGGGTTCATTATCATCATTTCACTCTCACAACAAGCCAAATCTTTTGACTCTGTCTTTGGGTAAAGTTAGAAGCACGGATCGAATTGGTGGAGCATGTTATAAATGTGGCCAGTTGGGTTACAAAGCTTCGGAGTGTGGACAGAAAGGTGGACCATAGTCTCAAGCTGCTCATTTTCAGAGTCAATCACAAATAGGAATGACAATTTGAACTCGGCCCGATGAGGACTCAGACCGCCTCGTTCCGATAAGCTGAGTTTTCTCTGAAAATTATCCCCCATAAGGCCGAAGCTGGTATTGAAAAATAGAACCCCCGATGGTTTTCTAGTTGGGGACGAGGATAGATTCCCCTAGCCCAGCCCCACCCCGATTAATCCCCAAACAGCCCCGTATATATATATATATATATATATCTATTCAATTCACTTTGATTATACAAACCAATCTCTCTCTCTCTCTCTCTCTCTCTCTCTCTCTCTCTCTCTTTCTCTCTCCCCTTATAACTCTCTCTCTTCTCTCTTACAAACCCACTTCTCTTCGTCTCCTCTCTCTCTCACTCTCATGATCTATAGTGTACTCTCTCTCTCTCTTCCCTCTATTCTCTCTCACTCTCTTTTTTCCACATCTGAAGTCGTCGCATCCTCTGACGCCACTACCACCGTGCTATCCCTGGCCGCTGTCCTTCTCTAGATTTTCACCGCTACAGATTTACTTCAGGAAATCCAAATTTAGTCTCTCTCTCTCTCTCTCTCTCTGTCCCTATGTGTATATATATATATATCTATATATTTGTGTGTGTTTTATAGCTTCAGCTTTTGATTCTGATTCTGGTTTTATAACTTCAGATTTTGATGTTGATTCTGTTTAGGGTTTTAAGTTGGTTGTGATTGTGTAATTAGATCTACAATTGGAGTTGATTTTTTTTTTTTTTTTTTTTTTTTTTTTGGGGTTGGGAAATTTTTGAGGTCAGGAAAACTTGATCCCTGTTAGAAGGCGGGGACGGGGATGATGATAGATTCCTCATCAAGGATCGGGGCCGAGAATGGGGGAATTTTCACCATTGGGGATCAGGGATGGGGAGTGTGATCCCCGACCTCGCCCCAGCCCGTTGCTATCTTTAATCACAGAATAGGGGCTAGTTACCATCTTACTATCAGTGTGGTCAATTGGGGCATCTGAAAAAGTTTTCTCCACAGAGAGTATGGTCCACAAATGTGACCAGATCTTGCCAGTCTAGAGGTTTTCAGATGGACCAAGGATAGAAACAGTCTTATCAATCAACCCAGTTAGGCTAGGCATCCAGGGCAGTACATGGAGCCACATCTGCACAGTCGGCACAACAGATTTATGTTCAAAAAGATAATATAGGAGAGCAGAGATCACAGGGAAGTATGTATACCATCACTGCATTAGAGCAGTCTTTAGGACCGTCTGTTGTGAGAGGTACTTATCTCATCTTTAATACCTGGGCTAGTGTGTTGATAGATACCGGGGTGTCCCATTCATTTATAGCTACTGCATTTTCATCTTTGTTGGGATTAGGAAGCGAACAACTAGAGTCTCCACTTATGAAGGAATCACCTGTTGGGAGTAAAGTTGTCTTGAACTAAGGATGTTATGGTTGTATCATTGAGGAAGCTAGTTGACAACTTCCTTTCAGTTTTGTATTATTAGATATATTGAGTTTTGATGTTATTATCGGTATAGACTAGTTGTCTTCGTACCGACTATTATTGATTATTATTGTGGGAGAGTTACGGTGTGTACGTCGAGCGATGATTGTTTTACATCTTTGGGAAATAGGAGTGATAGGTTTCTACTCTCATTGTACTACCCTAGTGGTTGGGGTGAATTTAGATCACTCTTGGCAGTCTTTTTAGATGATGGAAGTGATAATGTTCAGGATAGGTTTCCCAGGATAGTTTGCGAGTATCCTGATGTCTTTCCCGAAGATCTTACCGAGTTACCTCCTCATTGGGAGGTTGAATTCTCTATAGATTTGACACCAGGTACAACACCTATTTCCTTGTCGCCTTATAAATTTGCTCGAGCTGAATTGGTTGTTCTGAAGGAACAGTTACAGGAGTTGCTAGGTAAGGGCTTTATACGCCCTAGTACCTCACCTTGGGGAGCTTCAGCCTTGTTTGCCAAGAAGAAAGATGGGTCATTGAGATTATGCATAGACTATCGCAAATTGAATCAAGTAACAATTAAGAATAAGTATCTTTTACCTAGAATAGATGGTCTTTTTGACCAACTGAGAGGTTCACTTTGCTTCTCAAAGATAGATTTGAGGTCGGGTTATCATCAGATACACGTTAGGGAGGACGATATTCCCAAAATGGCTTTTGTACCAGATATGGTCACTATGAGTTCTTGGTTATGCCATTTGGTTTAACTTACGCACCAGCTACATTTATGGACCTGATGAACCGAATCCTTCGTGAACTTCTTGATAAATTTGTGGTCGTTTTCGTGGATGACATTCTTTTCTATTCGTCTTCGGAAGAGAAGCATGATGGCCACCTCCATAGTGTTCTACAAATCCTTAAAGAACATCGCTTGTATGCAAAATATGAGAAGTGTGAGTTTTGGCTTTTAGAGGTGAAGTTCTTAGGCCATGTAGTCTCCGGAGATGGGGTTATAGTGGATTCTTCAAAGATAGAAGCAGTATAGAATTGGGAATAACCCAAGAATGCTTCTGAAATTCATAATTTCTTGGGTTTAGCAAGTTATTATCATTGGTTTGTAAAGAATTTCTCTTCCATAGCATCACCCTTGATGAGATTGACTCGAAAAGAAGTAAAGTTAATTTAGAGTGACACTTGTGAGAAATCCTTTCAGGAACTAAAGCTAAGGTTAACTACCGCTCTTATCCTTATTGTTCCAGAATGAGGCTTGGGGTATACTATATATTGTGATGCCTCTAAGAAAGGGTTATGATGTGTTTTGATGCAACAAGGCAAAATAGTCGCATATAGCTTGCGGCAACTAAAACCTCATAAGAGAAACTACCCAACGCATGATTTAGAGCTTGCCATCGTGGTTTCTGCCTTGAAACTTTGGAGACATTATTTGTAGGGTGAGAAATTTGAAGTTTTCTCAGATCATAAGAGCCTTAAGTACCTATTATCTCAAAAAGATTTGAACTTGCGTCAACGAAAATGGATGGAGTTTTTGGAGGACTATGATTTTGAAATACACTATCACCCCAGTAAGGCTAATGTTGTAGCGGATAGCTTGAGTAGAAAATTTGTAAGTACTATAGCCAATCTGGCAGTGAAGGAATGGAAGATGATAAGGGATGTTAGTGAATTTGATTTGTAACTCCTTGAGTCTTCTGAACAAGTCATTCTGTTTGCCATCGTTACACAACCCACCCTTGTTATGAGAGTGGCAGAAGCATAATTAGGTGATCTAGAGGTAGATGTGATTCGAGAGAAAATTTCCAAAGGGAAAGAAGAGAGGGGCCTGAACATTTATGCCGACTCTAGTGTTCATTACTTCGATTGATTATTTGTGTTGAAATCAATGAGGGATGATGTTTTGCGGGACTTTCATCACTCACGTCTGGCTGTGCATCCAGGAGGCACCAAAATGTATCATGACCTCAGCCGACAATTTCAGTGGAGGGGTATGAAAAAAGATGTAGCTTTATTTGTGTCCAAATGTTTAACTTGTCAACAAGTTAAACATGAACATCAAAGACCAACAAGATTACAACAACCTCTCCCAGTTGCTGAATAGAAATGAGAACATGTTAATATGGACTTTGTTATAGGCCTTCTTAGAACACAAAGAAGTAATGATGCGAGACAAACTTACTAAATCAGCCCACTTTCTTGCCATGAGCATGGGGGATTCTATAGAGTTTCTAACTGAACTTTACATCTGTGAAATTATTCACCTCCATGGGGTTCCAGTGAGTATAGTGTCCGATAAAGACCCTCGCTTTACAACCAGGCTATGGCAGAGTCTTCAGAATGCTTTGGGTACCAATTGAATTTCAGCATTGTTTACCACCCATAGATTGACGGGCAATCCGAGCGTGCCATTCAAATTTTAAAAGATATGTTGAGAGCATGTGTGCTAGATTTTAAAGGGTCATGGGAAAAACACATACTCTTAGTTGAATTTACTTATAACAATAGCTATCAGGCTAGTATTGAAATGGCACCTTTCGAAGCTCTTTATGGACGTCCTTGTAGATCACCGTTATGTTGAGTGGAAGTAGGGGACTCACCAATACTTGGGCCCAATTAGTTTATAAGACTACAGAAAAAGTGGCTCTCATTCGGAAAAGACTGATCACGGCCCAAAGCCGTCAGAAAAGCTACACGCTGATCAGAGACGACGACCATTATCCTTTGAAGTAAGAGATCAGGTATTTTTGAAGATCTCTTTGAGGAAGGGATTAATGAGATTTGGTAGAAGTGGGAAGTTGTTTCCCTGATTTATCGACCCTTTTGACATTATTGAGTGGATAGGGTAAGTTGTTTATCGACTCGCTTTACCATCTCAACTCTCCGAGGTGCATAATGTGTTCCATGTATCAATGCTTCGCAAATATGAACCTGATCCCTCTCATGTGTTAGATTGGGCAGAAATTGAAGTTGATGAAGATGCCTCATATGAAGAAAGACCAATTCAAATTCTTGATACAAGAGAGCAAGTGTTAAGGGGTAAAACCATTCCGCTAGCCAAAGTATTCTGGCGCCATTAGGGGCTGGAAGAAGCAACTTAGGATGCGAAGCTAAGGTCTGAGAGAAATATTCAGACTTATTTCCAAATATGTGATGTGCATATTTCATTGTTCTCTCCATGTATGTGATAAATTGGATGTGACTCACATTTTCAAATTCTTCCATTTCTTTACTTTGAAATTAATTAATTGTCTATTTGGAGTGGCTAAAGATTAATGAGTACACTATTGTTGTTGTATTTGCTCCCCATATTGAGAGTTAACGTTATTTCGGAGACAAAATCTCCTAAGGGGGGAGAGATTGTGACATTTTGTTTCAGGTGACCACTTGAGCGGTGAAAGTATCGCTCAATTAAAGATTGAGGGCATGTAGTAGTTTTGCCAGTTAGGGTGGGCCGCTAAAGAGACCATTAGTTTGCTCAAGCGAAGATGCAGGGCTCTTAGAATTTCGTTTTGCAAACAAAAATACTAAGAAGCCTTGTTCACCTCGAGTGATGAAAAGACCGCTTGAGTGGTCTCACATAAATTTAGCTTGATTAAAAAGGACATTTCTAGATAATTCTTTCCACTTTGTGTCACAACCCAAACCCGCCCCTATAGGTTTAGCGTCATAACCGGCCAGTAATCCTTGGATTACCAAAGTCCTCTTGACATAATAACATATAGTTAGGGGCTACGGAAGCAAATATACCAAAATATACGAAGTCCATTGAGCTGTGAAGACATATATAGAACTGAAAATCTTAAACTTTATATACATACAAGTGACGTCATAGGTACATTATTTACATGTCACTATCAAGTACATACAAAAGGAGAAATTGTTCATAAAACAAAAGAAACGGTCTTATACATCCATATTGACACAGCCACAAACTATGACTTGCTCTGGAACCTCCTCGTGAGGCGCAAAAGGTGGTTGACCAACACAAAATACCCCAAGCATTATCTTAAGCCTGATCACGAGCTTACTTACCTACATATATAATAAATACTAGTGAGCGGAGGTCCAGTGAATAATAACAAAGTAAAGGGGTAAATGAATGATGTCCCATAACTGAGGCTGAAACTGAAATTCACATTCGTATTCTCATTCTGAGCATATATAGAACTCAGAGTTCATGCTTAGTCTTGCATAGTACATCCATTAGCGCTGACTGATCACGCACAGAATGTCTTAAATCATACTTGTCAGTTCTATATAAGAACCTCCAACCGAGTAAGAATAACTTGTCAGTCCTATAAAAGAACCTCCGGACTGGGAACTTGTAAACTTGTCAGTTCCACTTAGGAACCTCTAGCCGGGTATAGATAACTTGTCAGTCCCATAAGGAACCTTCGGTACCGGGAACTTGCATATACTTGAATCATAGCATAATGTCATAAGTGCTTGTTAGACTTGGACAATCATTCATAGCATAAAACATAGAATAGTTCTTAATCCGTGAGCAGAAAATAATTTACTTGAACATAGCTTTACTAAGTTATTACTCATAGATAATATATGCTCCAAGTAAACAAGCTGAGGAGCCAATTCAGCTTCCTTGAGGCGCGTGACCTAAACAGCACGACAGATACATACATTGAAACATACGTTTGGATTATACTTAACTTATTTCATTTGTTCTTAGTGTGTTTCTACCCCTTTATCCTCATTACGGTGTCTTAATCATGGCCTAGGAATGCCTATGATAGAATGAGGATGCAAAAAAAATGCACCTGAAATCATTTTTCAAAACTTGCTGAAAGCAGGGTCCACGCTCGAGCGTGGCTTTCTTCGCTGGAGTGGACATGCAAGGAGTGAGGGTTCACTCGAGTGTGACTTCCCTCGCTCGAGCGGACTATAAAATCAGAAAAAGTACTGGTTGCTTGATTTTCATGCTCGACGGACGCTCGATTCCCGCTTGAGTGTGAGGCACAAGTCCTTGCTCAAGCGCAAGTATTGTCGCTCGGGCGTGCTTCCAAACAAACAAACTTACTTCTGAGAGCATGCAATTTACGCTCGAGCTAACCTTTTCTCCGCTCGAGCGGAAATGTGAAAATAAAGGTGGTCGCTCGAGCGTGGAATCCTTTGCTCGAGCATAGAAGCAAAATTCTGGGTTTTCTAGGTTTGCTTCCAAAGTTCAAAACATGAATTCAACACTCCAAAACTCATCCTCTGGGGCCAAAATTCTGGAAAACATTTAGAAACTCACAAAACATCATGATTTAAAGATCATTTCATGAAATCAAGGCCCAAAAGCATGCTAATTGTTCACAATTTCAACTTAAACTTTATGGATGTTCTAAAAACATGACATGCATGAAATGATTTGAGTTTCAAGTCTCCAAATCATGATCAAATGAAATGAGCGGATGTAAAACATGCTAATTTCTCAAAACATAGGTGAGATGAACACATGCACGAAAGAATTCTTTGAAATCATGCCCAATTTGTGAAGAAAAGAACATGCATGCATGGTATGGCTCAATTCTCCTCAATTCTAGTGCAATTCCCTCATGAATTCACCTAATTCACTTGAAGTCTTGTAGAGTCTAACTCAATTACACAATTAAGAGTTTGATTCCTTACCTAAAGACTTGAATTCACAATAGTTGAAGTTGAAACTCTCAAATCTTCTTCAAATGTCAACAATTCCTAGTAATTCCTTGGTTTGAGTTCAATTTTTCTTCCCTTTCTCTCTCCCTCACGTTTGGTGCTTGAAGTGGGAAGTAAGAGTGTCAAAAACATGTAATAAGGTGTAGAAGTGGTTTTGCATAAGCCCACTTAGTGGCATTTAAATAATTGGCTTAACCTAAGTTAAGTAGCATTAATTATTCTAATTTAATCGCTCCAAATCAAATTTTTATTAAACTTACCATAAAATCCTATAAATCCTAATTAACATATAAATCAAGTCAATTTCTAAATCGGATGCTGATAAGACCATTAATTCGCAAACCGAAATGAAAACATGAACAGATCTGTCTACGCTAAACAGATATAAACACAAATAAGGCAACATATGATGCAAAACTTCACTTAAACTTATTATTAGGCATCATTAAGCATGGATTAATGTTAATCATGAGTCGGGGTTGTTACACTTTGCTTTTCTCTCTTCCTCCTTCTTGTCTTGAGTCCGAAAAACCCTAGGTTTCTCACCCTAAATACTCTTCATTCCTCTACGATTTAGTTGAAATCACTTGCAAGGAGTGAAGTCCAAGTGAAGATCTTCCTTCTTACCAATTGGATTCCATTTTTGCTAAGGATTCTCCTAGAAATCAAGCTTTCTTGCTTTTTTCTTGAGGTAGGGTTACTTTTAACTTAGTATCTCTTTATTTTGAAGATGATTATATGGTATTGTTGTGACTTTATGAATTAATTTGATGATTGAGTAGATTAGATCTTGTATTTCACAAAAAGTGAAATTTTACTCAACTTCTATTAAAGTTTCATCTAATTTTCCATATAACATGAGTAATAATGTTGAGGATAGAGATATATATATATATAAATGAGAAGGAAGCCCCAAATTTGTTAAAAACCCTAATTTTGAATGTGAGTAGAGAATGATACTTGGAGGAGAATTTCGTTAAATTCTTGGAATTTTGTGAATAATCACGGTGTGGAAAATATAGATATTGTTGTGGTGTTGAAATTGTGATTTGGGGATTGAGGCTCTTTGAATGTTATAATTGTTTCTTATCGCTTATAATGTTGAACGCTTGATTACTTGGGATAAAGTAGAGTAAGGTGGTAAAGTGAATAGGAGTCTGAGTTAAGAGTCAATTTTGAGAAAGTGGTATTGTGTTGGCATTCGCATGGAGAGTTAAGGTGGCTAATTGCCCTGTCAACGCTTATCGCTAGACGAATGTAGGAAAATATTTTTGGGTGTCCACTGGTCTCGCCATATTGTAGTCGGCAAAAGTGGAAAAATTGATGATTTTGGGTGTTCACGTCCTATAGTATAATAGTCAGCAAATGTGGAAAAACATGGTTTTTAGGTGTCCACGTCCTGCCATATAATAGTCGATAAATGTGGTGATGATATTACATGAAAGTGACTTATGCATGTGGTTCAGACTCTTGTAACGGACTCATGGTGTATTTTTCTTTATGATGTTGAGAACAGTTTTGTGTGGGACAGAGATGCACTTTAACCTTTCTTTATTTATCAATGTCAATTATTTTATGTTGTTTTGTTATGACAGTGTCATGTGCTTCTTCAAATAATTAGATACTTGGCTAAATTTATCTCTACTTGGATATAGGTCAACCCTATCTGATTTTTTAGGAACTGGTGACACACCACTGCAATGATTTGAAGTTGCACTTTTATTTTGCTGGGAAGCTAGGTCTAAGAAATTTGATTGTAGAAGTATGGAGTTTTGTATCAAACATTGAAATTTGTTTTGTTGTATTGGACAAAACTTTAAAATATATATATATATATTTGTATGCCTTAATGGCGAATTTCTTTTGTATAGTCTTCTAGATTATTGGACTTACCCAAGGACATGGATTGGGATTAATGTGTATCATGGACTTGAAAATTTTGGATCCTAGTTCAATGATAAAGAGGACTTTATGGTATGTTGCAATGCATGGTTGTGGTTTCTTCTTGTGGGAAATTTTGGGGTTTTACAAGCGCCATGGTTGTCCAAGAAGAAGAAGGAGGACCAAAGATAGTGTATTATGTGAGAAAAACCTTGGCAAGTGTAATGACAAGGTATCTATCCCTGGAGAAACTGACACTCACTTTGGTAATGGCTTCAAAGAAGCTGAACCGTTACTTTCAAACTCACAAGATTGTAGTGCTTATAGAGTACCCATTAAAGTCTCTGTTGTAACATGGAGACTTGTCGGGAAGAACATCACAATGGGTTGTAGTTTTAGGTCAATATGACATAGAGTACAGACCAAGGATTGTAATCAAAGTTTAGGATCTAGTTGACTTTGTTGCTGAGTTTACAACGAGTACAAGCCGAAAGCCAAGACCTATGAACCTCGGCCTAGAATGCGCAGAAGAATCAGAGGAAACATAACTGGTAGTACAGAAAACCAAGTTAGCAGGACAGAAGAAAAAGCAAGAGAAGCCGAAGCCTTGTGATATATACATCGGCAAGTCCTTCTGCCTCTTTATCAACAGCAGTTCAAACTAGCAGAGAGTAAGGGCAGGTGTGGTGTTAGCCTTACCAGATGGATAAATGGTGGAATAATCAATCCAACTAGGGTTCAAGGCCTCAAATAATAAAGCAGAGTATTATCGGATTGAAGCTAGCAGCAACAGTTGAAGCTGATGAGATGGTAGTCTACTGTGACTCCTAACTCATCGTGAACCAAGTGACGAGGGAGTACATCGCCCGAGATGAGAGAATGATGGCCTATGTCAAAAAGGTCATCAAGTTGCTAGCACAGTAGACGAGTTGTCAGTTACAACAGATATATCGAGAAGACAAAAGCTATGCGGATGCATTGGCAAACCTTGATAGTGTTATAAAGTCAAACATGCCGAGAATAATTATGGTGGATTACTTGTCAGGCCCTGGCGTAGAGCCACTGATAACAGAGTATGAGGCAATGTGCATAGAGTTGGGCCCAAGTTAGATGGATCCCTTAGTCAAATTTATCAGAGATGGCAGGTTGCCAGAAGATAAGAAAGAGGCATACAAGATCAAACTCAAGTCGGCAAGATTCTGCTTGTAGGCAGAAGGCCATCTATACAAAAGGTTCTTTACTAGACCATTATTGCGATGTGTGCACCCTTCCCAGGTAGAAGACTTCTTATATGATATCTATGAAGGAGTTTGTGGAAGTCATATAGGGGGCAGATCTCTTGCCCACAGAGCTGTAGACACCCTATTTTTGACCGTCCTCAGGACTTGGACGTCATCGTTTGAACACTCGATGATCATCCCTGTTCGTGTTCGTCTTGAGTTCTTGGAGGTTTCGGCTACGCGCCTTGCCTCGAGACCTCTCGACTTGTGTTTTTGCTTATGAGGGCAGGGAATGGCTTGTTGGCCACCCCAACACCTCACCGGCCATGGCTTGAGGCCACCGGCCCTCTTTTCTTGCCACCGGCCATTGGTGATGGCCGGTCGGCACTTTGTTTGGTCGACCGACCATTAATTTGGCCGATTGACTCCTTTTCTGGCTGAGACCTTTTTTTTTGGGAGGCTTGACCCTTTTGAACCCCTGTTTTAGCTTCTTAAGGAAGCTTGAACCTTTTGAAACCCTTGGTTTTAGCTTCTTGAGGAAGCTTGAACCTTTTGAACCTTTGTCTAGCTTCTCCAAGAAGCTTGGCCTTTTTAGCTTCTTAGAGAAGCTTGAACCCTTCTAAGCTTCCAAGAGAAGCTTGCACCCTTTGCCTAGCTTCTCCAAGAAGCTTGGCCCCTTTACCTTAGCTTCCCTTAGAAGCTTGCCCCCTTTGACCCTTTTGCCTTAGCTTCTCCAAGAAGCTTAGGCCTTTTGCCTTGCTCTATAAATAGAGGGCCTCTCCTCCCATTTCAAAGGTTGAAAAAAAATCTGATATATAGGATATATATATATCACTCTCTCTCTCTATATCTCCCTCTCTCTCTACATTTGTGTGGGTTAGAAGGTTCAAAAGGGTCTAATTCTTGCACATTTACACTACACCTCTTAGCCTAACACCTCCAACACCAACCTAAGCTTCTTGGAGGGTCTTGAGAGGTCCTAAGGAGCTGAATTTTTGGTCCATAAGCTGCTGGAGTCGCAGCTTTGAAGAAGTTCATCAAGGGTGAGCACTATTCCCTCTTTATTCCCCGTTTTTGCACACACTTTTAGCCTTACTTTCAAGCATATTTTGGCTTTGTCATAAACTGAAAAAAGTCTTATTTTGAGCTCCTTTGTTTAAGAACACTTTTGTGTTTGGGGTCGTTTACCTCCTCTTAGGCCTTGTTTGGCCTCTTTTTTGTGCATTTTTGGTGAGCTTCAGGACCACCTTGTGTGGACCTCCTCACCACTGAAATCCTGAGGTCCTAAGAAGGAGAGGGCCATCCCCTCTCCTTATTGTCTTGTTTACTTGCATTTTTGGCCTTACAAAGGAGCCCATACTTGCATGCTTCCAAGCTTTGTTTTAGACATTTTTCAGTGGGTTTTAGGACCCCCATAAGCCATTTCTAGAGTTGTCTTGGCTATGTTGAATGTCCTTCTTGTATGTGTAGAGTAGCCCTCTTATTGGCCTTTCAAAGGAACGCATCATTCTTGCATGCATAGACCTTGTTTCTATGGGTTTTTGGGGCTTATTTGACATACCATGTTACTGTTTTTGGCTGGTTTGGTGACCTCTCTTATGCTTTATATAGGTGTAGTGTAAACCATGCTTACTAGCCTATGTTGCATGTTGTTTTGGCCCTTCATGTTAGCACCTTTTGGCCATGCCTTGAACTGATTTCATGCATGTTTTGCACTGCCTTAGCACTGTTTTCATGCCTCATGGTCGAATAATGCTTGTTATGCATGTTTGTAGTGCAATGCCCATGCCTAGCTTTGAGTTTTGAAGCTTCTTGCATGCTTGAATGGTAGTGTTTTCATGTTTTAGGGTCATTTTGGAGTCATTTGGCATGCCATTTCAGATCTGGAACATGCACCATTGTATGCCATATTTCCTCCTTGCCATGCTTTGGTAGAGTTGCATTTTTGTGCCTTAAGCTTGGTTAATGCATTGTGCATGCATTCCATGTATTTTGTTGCCTCACTTGCATCATTATGGCCACTGGTTTTGGCATGCTTGCAAGCTATCCATGTTAGTTTAAGTCCATCATCACATGTTGTTGTATGCCATGTATGTTTACATGTCTAGGTTGCGTGCCTATTGCATACTAGATGCATTGCATAATTATGTTGCATTAGCCTTGCCTGCATGCTTAGGTTGCATTGCATTGTGCATGCATCCCTTGCCTCTTGATCAAGCATGATAGAGGTTGGGGCCTTTGATGTGTTTTGTGTGTGCATTTCATTTGCTATTGAAGTTGCAAACTTGGCCTCTTAGGCCATCATGCATTGAAATGCATAATTGATGGCCTGAGGGTCGAGGGTCATGCTCCCTTGAGTCCATTGCATGATAGGGAGTGTGTCCATGCATACATTTGCTTGAAAATTCCATGCCATAAACTGCTTGCCCTCTACTGCTGTCAACTACAGGTTTCAGCAGGAAGAATTGGTTGGCCGGCAGTGTTGAGTGCCGACAGGCAAAACATGTTTGGCCGATAGCACAAGTTTTGACCGATAGTACCATTCCCATGGCCGGTGGAATTGTGTTCTAGCCGGTGACAGTCCAGGACACTCAGACAGTGATTCAAAGCAGTTCTGGAAATTTGTGTGATCCTCAGAGGGGCAGGCAGTGTAAACATAGGCAACAGTGCTATGGCAGCGAGTTTCCGGGCGAGACAGATCAAGCATGTATCATCCACACATCCCGAGGCAGGGCTGCGGCCACCTTCTTTCTGCATTTATTTCGTTAATTAATTAAGGGTCTGTAATAATTAATTAGCTAGGATAGTTGATTTATTATTTTTGGCCTGTATATTCTTTTGGTCCCTCCGAGCGAGGGCGAATTGTAATAAGTGTGGGTGCGTGTGTGCATGTCTTCCAACCCCCGCTTCTTTCTCCCTTTTACTTACCTGCTTTTGATGGTTAGTATTAGGTCATGTTTAATTTAGCATACCTTATGCTATGCATGCATGCATCCATTCTTTTGTCTTATATGCACCGGGCTCGGCACATCATGCTAACTGCACTTGTATTTCAATTCCAAGTTGAGTACTTGTTAGTTGCAGCATTTCACATGCCATCTTTAGGATAGCCGAGCCTATTATAGTTACATTTTGCATGTGTTGCATTAGCCAACTTAACATGAACTAGGATCATGCATATGATTACTAACTAGTTTCTGTTTTGGCTTGGAGTACTAGGTAAACTTTTATGCTTTGGCATACCGCATGCGTGTGAGTGTTGCCATAATAGCATGATTACCATGAGGCTAGCTGCTTATGTGTTATAACTGCTTGAATGCCTGTGGATGAAGGTTGAGTTGTTTAAATTGAAACAATGCATTGAACGCGAGTTTTAAGCCCACTAGATAGTGGCAAAACCATCTTTTCTAAAAAAGTCCACTCGAGGGTGGCAAAACCTGCATTTTAGCCTACTTACGAGTAGCAAACCATTTTCAAAACAAACATGAAATGTTTTGTTCCAACTTAGGCGATTTGGTCTATACTTGTTTGCTGTGCGCAGAACATAGTAATTCTAGGCTAATAACCGGAATAAGAACGCATAATGTTTTCAAAACAAGATATCATGGTTAGTAGAGGCCGATCTTCGGATCGGGCGAGAGGGGGTGCTCATAGCTGACCTTCCCCAATCGTACCCAAGTTCCCGAGCCGAGGCAACTTTGGTGATGACGGACACGTGGTCTTGGCACCGAGTCAGGGTTTCCTAAATTCCCTATTAAAAAATATTTAGGTGGCGACTCTGTATCTGGCAAAGCAGTCCATGTTTGGCACTTCTTTACAAAAAATCTGTTTTCAAAAACGATTTGCCAGATTTGGACTCTTTGGTTCAGATTAAGAACCACGACAAAACGACTCCGAACTGTGGTAACACAAGTCCCTCGAGGCGCGTCCACAAGAGCCATATCACAAGGGTACTGGTGGCCCTGTATGTAGAAGGGCACATAAGCCTATGTCAAGAAGTGCAAGAAGTGTCAAACGTTTGCACCTCTGATACATCAGCCTACTAGAGACTTGAATTCGATATCCACTCCTTGGTCATTTTCCCAGTGGGGCATGGATCTGATTAAGTAATTGCTCAAGGCAACTGGACAGAGGAATTACTTGGTAGTAGCTACAGATTACTTCACAAAATGGGTGGAGGCTGAACCTTTATCTAAAATCTGAGATGTGGACATAAGAAGTTTCATCTGGAAGAACATTATTACTAGATTTGGATCCCAAGAGCCATAGTGGCAGACAATGGAACCCAATTTGACAGCAAGCTAATCAAGAATTTTTGTGCGATATACAAAATCAAGAACTACTATTCAACTTCCAGCCTCCCACAAAGCAATGGCCAAGCAGAGGCCTCTAACAAAACCATCTTGGATGGTATACAAAAGAGACTAGAAGTTGCCAAGGGCAAAAGCCGACAAAATCAATTGGAGAATCACCTTTTGCTATAGCTTATGGCACCGAGGCTGTTATACCATTAGAAATCAGCATCCCTAGAGTTTGAAATTAGGCAGTAGAGAATGGGACAAATGAGACATTTTTGGCCTGAGATCTGGACTTGATTGAAGAAAAGAGGGAAAGAACAACAATTCAGCTTGGGACATACCATCAGAGACTTGCTAGGTCATACAACAAGAAAGTGAATCCCAAGGAATTCCAAATTGGGGATCTCTTCTTGAGAAACGTCGTCAGCAACAAGAAAGATCCCAGAGAGGGTAAAGTCAGCCCGAACTAAGAAGGTCCATACACAATTATCTCAATCACAGGTAATGGGACATATCGGCTAAAAGACTGTTGTGAGAACCCAAATATAAAAATAAAGTAAATAATTAAATAATAATAATTTTACAATCTCAAATATTTTGATGGTGAATCCTAAAGTGCAAATTAAATATTTTGAGGGTCTTTTAATTAGTTTTAAAACCTAAAATAAATTTATGGTAAAAGTCTTTAATTTAGAGGTAAGATTTATTTAAAAAGAAAAGAAAAGAAAATAGATAGAGAAGAGGGTGTGACTTGAACTCTAGACCACAAAATTAATAATTAAGGCTCTTACCATTTGAGTTGCATATAACTTTTATATATATATATTGCATATTTATCTATTTATTTGACCTATACACGCATTTTGTGTGCCCACTACTAGTATAAAATAAAATAAACACAAACCCTACTCTCTTTTCGATTCAAAACAACAGCAACAGCCTTGAGTTTCTATTCATAGCAGTCGTGACCCTTAAGAGTGAGGCAGGAAGAGAGAGAGCCACCTAGTAGGTACTCAATCTTTGTTCATCTTACTTCCAGTATCATGCTGAAACTTTATCTGTGTGGTTTAATTTGGAGATTTCATGGTTAGTGTGGTGGGTTTTTGGGTTTGGATATAAGGCATTGTGGCAATTGATATACAAAAAACCCTACCTTCTTATTTGTTCATTACAGCAGCCGTGAGGGAAAGAGAGAGAGAGAGAGGAGAGATTTGAGAGAAACTTTTGGTAACATTGGTGGTCAACAACTCTAAGGTATTATCCTATTTTATTATATCTATATATTGTGATGGTTCATATGTGTAATATGCTTGTTGTTGGGAAGGAATAAGAGAAACGGGTGTGCTGTTTGGGTGCCAAGTCAGTGATTGGTGATGAGAAATAATGAGTGTAATTCTTAATTCAAAAATTCTGTACGGAACCACAAACTTTAAAAATCAAGAAACCATATCAAACGGATGAATTTTGAACTGAAATTTTTATAGTAGATTAATTACATATTGAATTGCATGTCTGAATTTTCTCATAATTTTTAAGAGTCAAAATCTATATTAACTAGTGCGTTCAAATCTGTCCTGAAAATTGGTGTAAAACAGTAACTTCGAAAGTGTTGTTCTATTTGGGTATAAATCCAAAAATTTTCAAATCAACGTCATTAGAACCGGTTAGGAGTTACATCTTTAGCCTTGTATTGATTGCTTGTGTATACTAAGAGAACCATTAATTTTTTTAAAGTGCTGCAGAAAACAACCTATTTAGATATAATTAATTGTAGATAATTATTTTGATCAGCAAATCAAGTAAAACTAATTGAGTTTGAAACTTAGGATATATTAGTTGATATTTGGAGGGTTTTGGAATTTTTCGAACAACGTGGAGTGAGTTTTGTAATTTTCAAAGTTAGAGAATAGATTGGAAAGCTTATTTAAAATGTTGTTTTATTTTAAAGTTCCTTTTAATTAAGTTTCGATTTGAACCGATGTCTTGGGTGATTTTAGACCTTGAAAAACATGAGCTTAGGTAATATTTAAGAGTAACGGTGAGTTGGGTTGAGCCGTGTTAGTGCGTTTTAGTTTGGGGTTATTTAGTTTATTATTCCTTTTAGTATATTTGAATTAGTAGTGACGTGTAGTTTTAATACTTTGTTCAGGGCACTAGTTGGACTTTTATACTTTATTCGAGGATTATATTATATCATTTTCAGGTGAGTAGTTGCATGCTACATATTTTTATAAATGTTTCCCTGCCCTGAACTGTTGGAAAATTTAATTGTTGTTTCAGGACTAAACTATTTTGATAAATAATTTTATTATCAATGGAATTAAATTATTTCTGAAACATGTGTGAACTTGGCATACTGTAAATTATTTGTTGTGGTCTCATGTTTATAATGGTGAACTACCATGTTTTGCGAAACTGAATTGTATTGATTATTGGGACCATCTGTATATTTTAGTCCAAGAAAATTATTCCACTATGTGTGGTGGAACAGATCCAGGTTGGGCGGTGATAACGCTAGTGTTCAATGATTGTAAGGAAAAGACCTAGGCTAGGCTTGGTGATCTTCAATCGAATCGTCTTAGGGAAAAGGCTCAGGTTGCCACCTCGATGATGACTCTTGGTTCGATATTGGATCCAACGGGCTTATTGCCTTGAGAGTTGTGTGGCATGTTACTTATTATTCTTGGTACCCAGAAAATTATTGGTGTTCATGTTATAATATGTTTTAAGTGAAAAATGTCATTTATCATGTTCTTGAGAAACATGAGTATTTTAATTGTTGAACTGTGGAACCTTCTTTGAAACAAATTATCTTTATCAAAATTGTATGCCAATCTAGTTTCTGTGATATATATCTTATTTTGGAATTGAACGCTGTTTTCAAAACTGTATTTACTATCCATGTTGCTACTCACTGAGCTATCAGCTAACTTAGTTGTTTATCATTTCTAGGTGTTAGAAGGACTCAGAGTGAACTCATGGCGTAGTAGGAACTCAATTGCATGGACCTCTAGAACATTCTCTTATTTTGTTTTAGATTGTTATGTCAAGTTTGTGCATATTTCTTTTTATTTTTATTAAGGTTCATTTAGGATTTTTTTGATACGTGGGCTATTTATATCCTATAAGTTTGGATGGTATTGATTACAGTTGTTTTTGTTGTTTATACTTATGGCATGTCACTAGATTGAGTTTGGTTATTTATTATCGGAATATTGTATAGTTGTTCAACGTGATTATGGATTTGTATTTAGGCTTATGTGTGCCTTGGGCTAAGGCCCTGTGGGCCACGGTTGGTTATACCTGGGTTTGGGGTGTGACAACTGTGATGGCAATGAGTTGCCAAGGCATTAGAATACTACAAATCTTGAGTTTTTCTATCATTAGTTTAGTTTCTTTCTTTTCAATTTTGATGTAATCTAGAAGATGTTTAGCCGAAGTATTGATTAATGAAATACTAGTTCTATTTTGCAAACTATTGTTAAATTTAGCATACTCCTAATGTTGGATAGGATAAAAAATGTAAGGCCGAGGTGATGTTCCAAAGAGGAACAAGATGTTTAACTTAGGCTTGTCAGAATGACAGAGTTGAACTAAGTTAAAGGGATGTTTCAAAAAGACACAAGACGAAACCAGCCATGATCTGACTAGTTTGTAAGAAAAGCTGAGGTAACTAGTACTTTTGGTGCACTAAGGTTAAGCCTTAAGTGTTTTATTTAGACGAGCTAAACACGATGACTCTGGTCATGGATGTCTAAGTCAGACTTAGGCAAGTGATGTATCCTTTTAATGTGAACCTAAGTTATAACTTATGCTCATGTCAGGGGGCATAGAGCCGATATGAGTTACACTTTAGTTTGTGATTTGAAAGAGTAACACTTGGTGAAATTTTCAATAGTTTGTTATTTAAGCCCAGATGATGTTAAAAATGTTGTACTTAGAAGATTTCATGAGAAGCATAGCATAGTAGAAGTACACAAGGGATATGAAGACAACATAAAGAAGCAAAAGTTCAACACTTAGTAAAAATAAACTTGTTTGTATTTATCAAAGGAAAGACTGTTCTAGTACATTAGAAGGCACTTCGGCCTGGCAAAAATAGAAGATTGTTCAAAAGAGAAAGGAAAATACAACTGAAAAGTAAAAAAGGGAAAAAAAAAATCCTAAGTGCTAGCTATTGGAGCAATGTTCTCGGTCTGTTCCACTTCGGCTATTGGCGGTGTGTTGGCCTTGGTGGACAGTGCAATAACCTTCTCAGCTTTGGCGTCGGCCGCGACTTCTTGGTCAAGTTCTTTCAGGGTGTCCTCGAGGCTCTTATCGGCTTTAGAAGCGTCATTGGAGAGGTTCTCTTAAAGACCTCGTCCTCATCCTTTTCTGTCAGGTCCAGGACCTAATCATTTAGAGTAGGAGACTTTGCCCTAGCAGTGTTGCCTTCGTCTTTTTCTTCTTCATCTTTATAGTGATTTCGGTTTTGACGCGTTACTTATTGTATTCCGGACTCGGGTTGGTATGGCTTTAAATAGTTATTCATATCTCTTTCCCTTGTCTTCCCCTTTATTTTGGTTATTGGGTTGTAGTTGTGCATTTGGGACAGGTTGGTTGGTTGTTTTTCCAAACCTTTGTTGCCCAGATTTTGGCTCTTTCGCTCTAGTGGGCATTCTTCCGCTCGAGCAGGCTTCACACATTTTGCTCCTCGTTCGAGCGGGCATTCTTGAGCTCGAGCGAGATTTGTCAATTTTTAACACTTTTGCAGTTCTAAAAATACTGAGAAAACGCATTGGACGCTCGAGCGTCCAGTCTCACGCTCGAGCAAGGTCCTTCGTCTGCAAAACTTCTGAAAGAGCGTATCCCACACTCGAGCACCACTTTTCATGCTAGAGCGGAACTTTGTGTCTGACATTCGAGCGTCACTTTCTACACTCGAGCGGACTGCATGCATAACAGTCCATGAAGATGTCATTTTGAATCACTTTTTTCTTCTTTCTCTCTAAAACTTCCCAAATACCTAGATCCACACACTCTCTCTCTAAAACTCACATTCTCTTTAAGATTTCATCTAGATCTGTTGGGATTTCCACCCTAGTGCTTTTGAGAAAAAAATAGAGCGCTTCAAGATCTTCATTTTGATCCGAATAGAAGTGGATTTCAGTGTTCTCGGTGTTCCACTCTTGCTTGGCTCGTCTTTTCTCCTTGAGGTAGGGATTTTTCTACACTCTCATATGGTTTTTAGCTTAGTTATTTGTTATTGTGTAACAATGGTGGGGTTTAGGGGTGTTTTGAGGAAACCTAGGGTTTGGGTTCAAGGTTGAAAAGAGGGTTTTCTATGTGGGTGTTATATAAATGATTATGGGGTTTGGATATAAGATTACCATTTGTCAAAATGGTTGATTTAGGCCTTTGGGTTGAGATTTGGAAAATGAGGAGTTTTACCCTAAAATGTTTTGGATAATTATTTTGTATAAATAATGAAATTGGAATGGGGAATGTGAAATTGTGAGGATGTATACATGAGTTGTGTTATTGGATTTGTTTAATCACTCACCTATGGAAATTTGATGAATTATCTGTTATAAAGATTGTGTATCTGTTTAGAGATATCTGTGTTGGGCTCTCAGTGGAAGATAGCTTTGTTTGTTATAGAAATTATATGTGGATTAGGTGAACTGAAACTAGTCCATGGTTGGTTGTCATTGAATATGACTATGTTTATATATATTGTATATGTATGATTATTTGGGAGTGGAAAGGGGACGTGCTTCACGTATGATTATGTATTTAATATATTGTATATGTATGAATGATTGTTTGGAAGGAGAAAGGGGATGGACTCCATTATAATTAAGTTGGCCGGAGTGTCTTAGGTGAAAGTCCCAAAATTATACATAGGTGCCAGTCCCAAAATTATACATAGGTGCCTAGCCCGCGAACGAAATATCTGTAAAATAGCAATTGTAGTGCTTGTATAGCCTACATTTACATGGGTCCTGTTTGACGGTTGTTCGCGGACGAAATATCCGGGAAATAGAAGTTTGAAGTGTTTATGTGTATGTAATGTATGATTTGAAACCATTGAGTTGTAGCCTCTATTTGGTTGTTGAGAATTAATGAAATTGACTTATGAATTGAGAAAGATATATGAATGGTATATGAATTGAGAAAGAATGGATTAAGACTTGAATTTGATATTTTGTGAGTTTATAAATTCATGAAAGTTTTACCACGAGCATTGTATATGCACTTTGTACTTATATCTCTGCTAAACCTTATATATTGTGTTAGGTGATTCCTACTGGGCTGTGGCTCACCCTATTTGGGGAAAACATTTTCAGGTAATGATAGAATGCCTCCACCAAGGTAATAGTGTGGAAGAGATTTTCGGGAGCAAGAGCTTCTTATTTTGATTTTATATTTTTGTAAAGCCAAGGGCTTAAGATGTAATAAGTGAAGCTCACTTTTGTTGTAACCAAGTCAAGGCTTGGAAAGATGTAAGCCAATAGGGTATTTAATTATGATAAACTCTTTTGTATCATTATCTTCAAGTAATAAAAGGACTATTTACTCTGATTTATGTTATTATTAATATATGTTTGGGTTATATTTATTGTATTATTTTGGGGGCATTACAATCTTCTTCCTCCTCAATTTGGGTTGAAGAATGAGAGAATGGCAACTTAGTTGAGTCAGATCCCGATTTGGCATGTCCTCGGGGAGGTCGAGCTTCTGGAGCAAAGCAGCCTAACCTAGTTGATAGCCTCTATTATAGGCTTAGCTGACTTGCTTACAATATTGATCATAGATGTCGGCCTAACTTTACTTGTGGGCTTTCTCGTCGGCCTCTTTGATATCTTTGTCCTTTTTCACTAGGGCCTTAACCAATTGTTATATGGCCAAGTTAGCCTTTTTCTAGGCCTTTTAGTTGAGGCCTCGGCCTCAACCTTCTCAGCAGCTCGGTTCGCGAGCTTGGTCTTGTCCATATGCTTTTTTACCAAGTCTTTGGCCTGGTTCAATTATCGAAGGAGGTTGGCGACTTCTTGGGTTTTTTTGGTCAGGTCCTTCTTCATCAACTCATAATGAGTTAGGAAGGAGTAGGCATGTTGGATCGTCTGCAAGAACAACAAAGTATTAGACATGTAGATATTTTTCTAAGTATTGAATATTGGAAATAAGATTGAAGAATGCTTACCATGGTGGAGCTACACATCATCATTGCAAAGTGCTCAAACTCATTGACCTCACCGATATTCTCCATGTCGGTTAGAAGGAGGAAGACAATAAAGAGTGCAGTAGTGACCTCGGGATGTTTTTGGGTACTGTCCCTGACCTTGAGGGGTCTATCATTAATAATGATCTCGGGGCACCAAGAGTCATCATCTGTGACTTCGGGCCCAAAAGCACGGAACCTCTTAGCGTTAGGGACATCAAAAAATCTCGACGCTAGTCTTTTCTCAGCTTCAACCAGCTTGGAGATGAAAGTTGTGTCTTTAGGATCCTTTTCTAAAGAAAAATAGGTGATAGTGACTTTAGCCTTGGCCTTGATGTTCTTCACTTTCTTTGGTTTTTCAACTGTTTGTGGAGAAAATGGAGGATTAGATTTGGACGATGACGATGTTGGGAAGGCCGGCGAGAAGACCTTTTGTGATGGCAAGTTTGTGACCTATCTCTTCAAAGGTGGTGACGATGGTGACTCTGGTCCCAAGTTTGAAGGTGCAAAGTGCGATAGGAGGATTTCTAGGGTTGTATGCCAACAAGTCAGACCCTCGGCGTTTTTTGCTTCTCATTCTGCCTGCACGGGCATCTAAGGGATGTCGGTGGAGTTGATGCTTGGAAGGTGGACGTGTTATATAGGAGCCAATGTTGACTGCTGATCGATTGGATATGATGTTGATCCCTGATCTGTCCTTGATGAAGCAGTTGGTGTTGTGGCAAATGGCAGAATTTTACTTTTTCGATGGGACGACAAGAAGTGGGGACTTGTATGTGGCAGTATAGTTTAGAAGGAAGGGAGCTTTGTGGACATTGATGGGCAGGTCTAGAGCCTTTTCATGTTGGTTCTTGGTATGTAGTATTTTTGAAAATTCATATTGGGCTGAGGGAGTTCTAGAGAAAAAAAAGAAAAAAAAAAAGAAAAGAAGAAGAAGAAGATTAAGTGATCAACTATATGATGAACTGAAAAGCGTAAGCAGATAATGGACAGCAGGTATGTACTAAAGGTAACTTACTTTTATGGTCTCCTAGGATACTTCTGTGGAGTGGAAAAAGGTTGAGGTCGTTGTCTTGAGCAAACTCCCAATTGTCCAAGATGATAAGGTAGTCATCTCTCGCATCCTTATTAGAATTAGGGAGGTTGGCGATCATCTTGTAAGTTGTGGACCTCGGTTTTAGATAGTAGGTTATGCCATTTTTTGACTGAAGGGCGCACATCGTATAGCAATATTGGACATTATGAAGGTTTAGCTGGGCTCTATGTTGGCGATTAAGCTCGGCTATACAATTGATTATATGAAAGATATTGACAACTAGTTGTATGGGATTCAGTTTGTAGAAGTGGAGCATTTCCCTAAACAGGATGTTAAAGGAGAATCTAACTCCACCCTCAAGGATTGACACTACAGGAAAAGACATGTAATTGTCTCCCGGCATAATGGAATCATTCTCAATAGCGAGTCTGATGTAGACTTTGGCTGAGATATCGTATTCTCGACGAAAGTTTTCTATCTTAGTGGGGCTATTTACTCTCCACTTGTGCATACCCATGACCTCGGCTAGGTGGTTTTGGTATTGTTTTCTTCACAGAAGTGTTTTATGTTCTAGCTTTGTGGACCTATAAACCTCGGCATAGCCCTAGAGTGTTATGAGTTGAATGTTTCAGTTTTCCTATCATTCTAGCAATCCCCAATCCTAAGTCTAAGACTATGCAAGAACAACATAAATGAGTAAGAATTGGATTGAGGAATCTAGAAACAACAGAGACAATAAAAGAAGATTCGGGGCATAAACAGAAGCATGTAAGATTCAAGAATGCGAGTATAAAGTGAAATGCATAACAATAAAGAACTAGCCCAGATATGATATGCAGATTCCATACAATATAGAGGTTGGATGTGCAAAGGTGTGCCAGTGTAGACACCTCATTTTTGGCCAACCTCAAGACTTTGATGTCATCGTTTGTGCACTCAGTGATTGCGCATATTTGTGCTCGTTATGAGTTTCTGGGGGTTTCGGCTGAGCACCTTGTCTCGGGGCCTCTTAACTCTTTTCTTTTTGGTTTGCTTTTGGACCATACCTTGCGGCCTTTGCTTGGAGGGAGAGGGAGGCCTGTAGGCCACTTTTTGTAGCTGTAGGCTACTTTTCCCTCTTGTAGGCCACTTGCAGTGGCCGGTAGGCTAGTTTTCGACGCTTTCGGATGAGTGTCTTGTCTTGGGGCCTCTTAGCTCTCTTCTTTTTGGTTTGTTTTTTGACCATACCTTGTTAATCCTTGCCTAGAGGGAGGGGAGGGCTTGTCGGCCACTTTTGGCGGTTGTAGGCCACTTTTTCCTCTTGTAGGCCACTTGAAGTGGCCTACGGCCTTTTTTTCCTGTTTTTGTAGATATTTTTGGTGCTAGCTGTGCCAGCTGTTAGGCACAGAATGCATCCTCCATACACATATGGAGGGATTCAAACAAGTTTAAGCTTGTCAAGCAAGCTTGTGCTTGCATTACTCTATATAAGGGAGCTCTCTACCCTTTTCAAGGGTTCAGAATTTTTAAAGTCAAAAATTTCACTCTTTCTAGAATTCTCTCCCTCTCTCTCTATATTGTGTTACATTGTGCTCAAAAGTGAGTGTTCTTTACATTTTTGCTTACAACCCTCTTACCCAAACACTCTACCTTGTTGCTGAGATACTTGGAGGTCTTGTTGGGAGCCTAAAAGCTAGTTTTTGGCTCAGAAGTGCTGCTTTTGTTGCTGTGCTTCAAGGGTAAGTCTTTACCCTTTTTAGAACTTTATTTTAGTTGCTTACTTAGCTATCTTTGCATGCTTCTTTTGGCTTAGCTTTCAACTGTAAAAACCTTTGTTTCTAAGTGCTTAAAATAGTTGTTTGAGGCCTCTTTGGTGTTGGGGGTGGTCTACCCCCCTTTGTGACTTATTTTGCTTTGCTTTGAGCTATCCTTTGAGGCCTTTGGGATCACCTTTGTTTGGCCTTTTTACCACTGAATTCCAGAGGAATTTCAGTGGTGGAAAGTGGGTTTTGAGACCCAAAATTGATGGGGGTGGTCCCCCCCTTTTGTGCTTTGTTTGCATGTGTTGTTGGCTTAACACTTTGGCATGTTTTTCTACCTTCTTGAGGCTCTATTTTAGCATGTTTTAGGCCTTATTTTAACATGATATAACTCTATTTTGGGTTGGTTTGGTTGCCTTTTGCATGCTTCATACACTTGTAGTGCAATCTTATATGCTAGCCTAGCTCACTTGATGCTTTGTGCCTCTAATTCTAGCTTGTTTTAGCTTTGCTCCAGTAGGTTCTTAGCCTTGTTTTGACTTACTTAAACTCTGTTTGGAATCATCTTGGTCCTTTGAGGCTTGCCTTGTATGGCCATAGTGTAGTGGCCTTTGCTAGTCTTGTGCTTTGAGACCTCTAGCATGTCATATTTGAGCTTTTTGCATGGCATGACATCATTTGGCATGTTATTTCAGACCATATACCCCTGCCATATTCTTGCATTCATCACCCTTTTGTTGTGTTTGAGGGTTGAGCCTTATGCTTCACTTGTAAGCCAACTTGCATACATGTTTGTCTAAGCTTTTGGGCTATCATTTCAGCATGTTTTGGCCACTGTTTTGGCACATTTAACCTCTGTCCGGGGGTGGTTTGGTCAGTTAGGCTTAGTATTGTATGCCTATAGTGTTATTCTCTTTGCCAGCTTCAATGCCTTTGACTTCAAGCATGTCTTGCATGCATTGTTTGCATGATTTAATGTTGTTTAGCATGTCATTTCAGTGCTGAAATGTGTACCATTGCATGCCATCTTTCATTTGTTGTATCACTTTGAAAGAGGTCTTAAGCCCTTTGTTGGTTTGAGCACGAAATTGAGGCGCTCATGCCCAATGGCATGATGCTTCTTTCAGGCTCAAGAAGCTTGTGGCTTGGTTCGTCTTTCAAATTAGAGGACTTCTCACTTTTGGACTTAACTGATTAAATGGCTTATCGGTAATTTAAAACGAGTAAACAAAACAAATCAAAGTAAAACATGTCAAGACAACATGTTTATGATGCATTGCATGTGTTTGGATCGGACGTTAATCCAAACACGAGAAATGTGAGACGTTTCATACTCAAAGTGATGAAACGTGTTTCATTTCTTAGTCGACGTCCCCCTTGATTGTGCATGATAGGGTGGAGGCCTCTTGAGTCTTGCATGTTATTTGTGCATTCATTAACGTGTACAAACTTGACTTCTCGACCATCATGTATTGCAATGCTCGGTGGGTGGCTTGAGAGTCAAGTACCGCACTCCTTTGAGTTTGAGAAATGATAAGGAGGGTGGTTGTACACACATACCCTGCAAATGCCTTGCCTTGTCCCTTTTGTACTCTGTTTGCAGCAAAACTAGAGTATGCAGAAGCAACTGGCCGACTGGTCAGAGGGAGTGGCCTACAGCGTCCTTAAGTGGCCGACAAGTGGCCTACAGCCTCCCCTGGTGGCCGACAGTCCACCAGCTTGAAGATGGTTCAAAGTGATTCTGGTTCTGGAGTAGAAGCGGTCTGGGAATTGGTTCAATGTTCAGGAATCAAAGCAAATGCAAACAGAGGCAACCTGTGGCAAGATGACGGGATTTTGGGAGGAAACCAACGGAGCATGCATGCATCCCTCGTCCTTAAGGCTTTTTAACTGCTTTACTTAGCTAGTAAATTCGTTGGGTTTTGTACTTAAATAGTTAATGCGCTTAGCTATTCATTTGTGTTTGTAATTAGTTAACTAGTTAGTTAATTAGTTGTGATTTGTAATAGTTAGCTTAATTAGTGTAGCTAGTTAGCTTTCATTTCTTTCAGACCCTTCGTCGAAAGGGCAAATGTTGTAATAAGGGTGCGTGTGTGTGTGAATGTCTTCCAACCCCACGTCTTTCTTCTTTTTATTTACTAGCTTTTGATGGTTAGTTTTAGAGCATGTTTCAATTAGCATACTTATGCTTTGCATGCGTGCATCATTCATTCGTATTGCATGCACCGGGCTCGACGTATCATTCAAACTGCATTGAATTTCAATACTTACTTGAATATGTGTTTCAAAGCATGTCATTGAGTGTTGCATTCATATGCCATCTTAGAATAGCCGAGCCTATTTAGCTGCATTGTGCATGTGTTGCATTAGGCATCTTAACTTAGCTAGGATCATGCATTGATTTCTAACTAGTTTTCTTTCTTTGGCTTGGAGTACACTGTAAATGTTTGCGCTTTGGCATACTGCATAAGATGTGTATGTTGCCATGTTAGCATGTTTGTCATGAGGCTATTTGCTTAACTGCTATAACTGCATGAATGCCTGTGGATGAAGGCTTCATTGCTTGAATTGAAACAATTCATCAAAATGTGAGTTTTAAGCACACTTGAAGTGGCAAATCATCATGTTTTAAGCCCACCTTGTTTGGTGGCAAATCCACGCTTTAGCCTACTTGCGAGTAGCAATTCCAAACCATTTTCGAAAAACAAGCATGAGATGTTTTGTTCCAAATTGAGTGATTTAGTCTATACCTGTATGCTGTGCACATCACGTAATAATGATAAATTAATAATCGGAATAAGAACACATGTGTTTTCAAAAACAACATATCATGTTAGTAGCGGCCGATCTTTGGTCGGGCGAGCGGGGGTGCTCATTTCAGGACCTTTCCCTCTCGTACCCAAGTTCCCGAGCCGAGGCAACTTTGGTGATGACGGACACGTGGCCTTAGGCACGAGTCAGGGTTTCCTAAATTTTCCAAAATAAAATATTTAAGTGGCGACTCTAAAATCTGGCAAAGCAGTCTATGTTTGGCGCTTTTTGATTAAAATTGATTTTCGAAAACGATTTGCCGGATTTAGACTCTTTGGTGATTTATCAGTCTTATATTGCACTTTGTGAAATTAAATTCAGAACTGTGATAGGAGTCCGAACTGTAGTAGCTAAGAACCCAATTCGCGCCCTTTCCGAAAGAGGGGGCTGCGCGGAACGAGTTTGGGCGGTCTACAGTTTCTGGCGACTCTGCTAGGGACTTAGAGAACTTGACTCAAAATCATGATATGTTGTTTTATCTACACTTATGTGTTTCTTTGCATTGCATTTGCATTGGTACGCCTATGTCACAGTGTTTGCCATCTGCTATTCCTGAATGGTTTGTTGGAGGCTTGCTTGGAAAAGCGTGGCATAAAGCTGACCGATTATGGGTTCTGCCATGATGGAAACACCAACCTCTGTTTTTACCAAGGCACCCTTTTGACCATTCGAACTAGTTGCATATCGGAAGCCATAGAGACCATTCCAAACTAGGACAGGTTGCTTACCCGAATACAGGTTGTTTGAAGCCCCTACTTGCGTAGTGAAACCCTAGTTCCTCACGAAACTAGGACAAGGAAACCCTACCCCACCATGGGGGTGTTTTGGCTCTCACTTGCTTGCTATGTGCTGTTAGGGATGTGTCTCTACAAGATGCATGTATCAGTTTACAAGTCTGAGTATCGGCCTGAGGGTATCAGTTTACAGGTAGAATTTTGGGCAGAATTCAGTAGAGAGCACAGTCATTTAGCCACACTCATATCTGTTTTGGTGAAATCAGGCTGAGGTGCTGTCTGTTTTCTTTTTTGCTTGGTAGTCCTGGAACCATAGCTTGAGAAGGCTCCAATATCCCTCGAGTACATTGGACTTGTGTTGATAGACTTTGTCAGGTCAGAGATTCAGTTCAAGGGCAACCAGTGTTTCCTTTGCCAGTGGTAAGGCAAGAAAAGGCTAATCAAGCACAGATCACCAGTTCAACAGTCTCCAGATCAGCGGTCATTATCCACCTCACCTGTGCCCAGTTAGGCTGAGATAGCTGCTTTCACCTCAAAGAGGGAACACACACCTGTTCAGTAAGATCAACAGTTTTCAGTCAATATGGAGGAGATGATGCGTCAACTCTAAGAGACTATGCAGGTCATGCAACAGGATGCTGCCCGCCAGGCAGAAGTCACCACCCGACAGGTGGAAGTTGTGGCTCAATAGACAAAACTATATGCCAAACTTCAGCAGCAGCAGCAACCCCAACAAGCCGAAGCGTCTGCTTCGCATCCACTCCCACCTATGGTTCCAACACCCGGGGAGGCGACTCACGTCCAGGAAAATACGGACGTCTCGACGAGGCCGGTTCCACCCCCAATCCTACCTCAGTTGTCCAAAGCACCGGCTAATCCAGTGGACACACCGTTTGAGCTTGAGGTGGATCCAACAGCGCTGAAAGTAAGTAAGCTAGAGACGCTGTTCAAAAGAGCTCAGGCCGTTCATTCCATTCCAGACATAGAGGATGGTTATACCGATTCGGCGGTGACTTTGCCGGACCGGTTCAAGATGCCACATATAGACCGTTTTGATGGTTCTGGAGATCCCATGGTACATCTGCGGCTGTTCTCGAATATCCTACGACCAATGGATCTCTCCAGATTGTAAAAGTTTTCCCTCTTCGGCCGGACCCTGTCAGGTATTGCGGCCATTTGGTACGCCAAAATGAAAGATTCTGTCAAGAGGAGTTGAAAGGAGATAGCTGAGGCCTTCGTTGCCCAGTATTCATACAACACACAAATCGAGGTCACAACTCGTGATCTCGAGACAACCAGACAAGAGCCGAAAGAGGGCTTCTCTGATTTTGTAACTCGTTGGAGGGCCAAAGCTTCTATGATGACCACCAGGCTGGTCGAGAAAGATCAGATAAGGATGGTTGTGCGCAACCTCCAACCCAAGCTGATGCAAAAAATGATCGTCTTACCCCTTCCCATCTTTGCAGACTTACACGAGATTGGGGTACAGATAGAAGACGCTATGAAACAAGGTCTGATTGACCACGAAAGGGAGTCACCCAAGAAGGGTTATACATGCAGTTTGAATGCGACCACCAGTGGTGATGCAGCTGCAAGATCTTCTAAAGTTGGAATGGTCACCACCACTCCGAAAATAGCCACTGCCTTTGTTGGTACGTCCAATCCAAACTCCCAAACTTCGAACTATTTACCCCGAGGAAAGAAGGTTTTTACCCCACTTTATATGCCCTTGTCTAAAGCTCTAGGGGTCCTACTCAGGAAAGGACATCTGAAACCATATGTGGTGCATACCTAGCAAGTTCGGTAAAATTTTTCTCATACTCGGCAACAGACGTTTTGCCCTGTCTCAACTGTTCAAACTCAGTCACTTTTCTATCTCTGATGCACTGGGGAAAATACTTTTCAAAGAAGGACTCCTTAAACTGAGCCCAAGTCACAATAGTATTTGCATCACGGGTCAACATCCACCACCTTCTTGCTTCTTCCTGAAGGGTGAAGGTTGCCAACAATACTTTGTTTGCTTCGGAGCACGGAAAAACCTCAAACAACTTTTCAGTCTCAAGGACCCGAGCTTGACCTTTAGCAGTTCAAAGCCTCCTGAAAGGGCGGCGGTTTCATTTTGCTAAATTTACGAGTCGGTGCAATAATGTCCACCTCATTAGCATTCACATTACGTACATTGTTCGGTTGCCTGCAGGAGGAGGAGGTGAAATTTGGTTGGTTGTTGTTCGAGTCTTTCAATTATCGGTCCATCATTTGTTCAAGTCGCCATTCGGCCTCAGAGGATGATGCTTCAGTTTCATTTGCATTATCCATTTTGCTATAACAGTTATAACAGTTATCATTATAAACAATTGTACAATTAAACAGTTTAACACTTTAACATATAATCAGTCAGTCATAAGCACACACTTTTCAAGTTCATGAGATGCCCTAATTGCTTTTCTAGGACACCCTATAGCTCGTTTGGACACGTGTGTGCGGTATAACTCGTGGTTAAGTATCGCTCTGATACCACTCTGTCACGACCTAAACCCGGCCCTATGGGTTTAGCATCAGAATCGCCAAGAATCCGAGATTACCAAAGGCCTCTGAAACGATAAGAGTCTACCAAACAGAGTACAGGGCCTGGGGGAAGCCAATACAGTAAATAACTAGTGTCCATTGAGCTGTGAAAATCTGTATGTCCAAAACATTTTTATGCATTCAGACAGTTCAAACAGTACAATCCATATCTGATCTATACAATCATATCTGATCGGTCGACGGATTGAATCCTCGATATGATCACGAAATGTCTATACAAAAGTACAATACAGTAAGGAGACCGATAGGGGACACAAAAACACCCCAAGCCATAACATGGCAACTCGGAACCTCGCAGTGAGGCACATAGGCTGGCTTGACAAAACTGGGGACCAAACCCACGCTCCTAGCTCCGATCTGGTTGCTGAGAACCTACATATATATAAACAGTGAGCTAAAGCCCAGTAAATAACATACAGTGTAAAGAGGTTATGAATGAATGTCCCTTACAATAATGAAATCAATTCATTATACAGTATTTCAATCTTTCAGTATTTCAGTCAATCAGTATTTCAATCAAACAGTCATATGTGGTACATCCATTAGCCTATAAACAGTAGGTCCAAAAGGACCGGGTCTTGACAGACCCAACAGTAATGATGATCATCAATCAAGAAATGTATGGTTTCACAAGGAAACCGACAGAGCTCAGAACGATCAATAACAATGGGTGCTAAGGATGCCTGTCTGATTCGAAATGCAGGACATACATTCATTCAATAAACAATATCAGTTCAATAAACAGTTCAGTTCAGTATTCAAAATATAGCCATTTGAACATATCTTTACACAATCTGTTACTTACAGAGATTGGGCTAAAGCAGCTAGAGTGCGTCCCCGAGAGCCAACCCTAAACAGTTAACAAATAGAACACACACTAAGTTCACAGTCGAAAGGATATAATTAAATCCCTAAATTCCTCGGTGTGGTTCTATGTCTAAATCCTCATTAAGATGCCTTAAACTAGGCCTAAGAATACCTAGGATAGGATGAGGATGCAAAAATGTGCCTAAATCGGTTTGAAATTTTGAAACAGGCCTCGCTCGGCGTCAACTTCCTTCGGCGGACAAGCTAACAAAGGTCCCTTTCGGCGTCAACTTCCGCTTCGAGCGAGTGATCTGATGCAAAGGTAAGATCTTTGGATCGCGATTTCGCCGGCGTGAAACTCTCCGCCGAGCGATCAGAAACAATGCGAAGAAATCTTTGGGAGCATGAATTCGCCGAGCGGCACTTCCCTTCTGGCGGGACGGCCAAATTCTGGAAAATCCAGATTCGACCTCTGAGTTTCAAACCAAGTTTCAATGTTCCAAATTCGATCCTCTTGGGCCCATTTTCTGGAAAACTCTTTCAAACACATAGAATAACAAGTTTTAAAGCTCAATTTAAGAAATCAAGGCCCAAGAGTGTTTCAATTAAACTCAATTTCAAACCATTTTCAAGAACAATGCTCAAACATGACATGCATGCATTCAAAACAATTTTAAGCTTCCAATCATGCTCAAATGAGCTCAATTCTTTGAAAAGCAAGTTGAAAACATGGACTATAACAATACCATGAACATGCATGTGACAAATAGCCAAGAATTCAACTCCAAATACACCAAAATGACCATGCATGTAACAAACAAGCTTCAATTTAACATGTATGGACAATTTCATAACTTAGCTCTACAATGATGCATGAAACATGCAAGATTTAGCTCAATGATACAATTAGGGAGATGATTGATCTACCTTAGTCTTGTAGTTTAAGCCTAGAAGCTCAATTAGACAATCAACACTTCAATTCTTCAAGATTCAAGCAAAATCCACAAGATGAACTACTCTCTCAATTCCTCTCTCTCTTACTCTCTTCTTTGGTCGGCTATGGAGGAAAGAAAATGGCTGAGCAATTGTTATGTTCAAGTGTATACAAGGCTCAAAGATGATTAGGTAGTGGCCCACTAGGAGTGGCAATTCCGTAATTAAATCAAACTCTTTAATTGGCTTTATTTAATCTAATTTAATCATTCCTAATCAATTTTCAGATAAATATACCATAAAATCACAATTATTATACCGATTCCAAAACATTAAACGGTTTCTAATTCGGCCGCCGATAGGGCCTTCAATTAGCAGTTTAAACATATAAATCAAACAGATAATCAATCAATCAAACAGATGCAATATGTAATTCAATAGGTTAACTCATTCAATTTCAGTTTCAGTTCCATTCAGTCTGTTCAGTAATTCATCCAGTTCACTTATCAGTCATTATCAGTTCAGTTTAGTAGTAATCAGTAGATAATTCGGTGGTTTAACGGTAATCAGTACGAGGGTTGTTACATCTGTCTTGTTGTATCGAGTCAGTCCTGTTGTGTTAGAGTCAGGTGATTTCGGGTGTGTTACCTCGGACATCACCATATTGTTTTGTGTTTGTCTTTTACACTCTTTCTTTTGAGTCTCTACTATTGAGCCAGTTGCTCCAGAAGATCTGAATGAAACAGCGGTGATTTTCACGCTTTTGTGTTTGTGCCTTGAGCCAGTTGTGCCAGAAGATTTGAATGAAATGGCAATGCTTTTCACCTACCTTTTATGTGCCTTGAAATCATTGCATTGACCTAAGTTTTTCAAAACTTTTTGAACGCTGTGATGAAAACAAAGATGAGGGAATTCCTCGGGATTTGTAAAAATTTGATCAGTTGAGAGAAAGAGAGGCATGCTAAGCCCTTAATGAATGAGATCATGTTTGTTAATGTGAGTACTGAGAAGGATCCTGGCTTGATCCAGATTGGTTCTACATTGTCTTCGGTGCGAGCTGCTAGTCGCTTTCTTAAAAGATTTCAAAAAAAATGTTTTGCGTGGTCCTGCGAAGACCTTTGTGGAATCACTCTTGAGATTGTGCAGCATAGGATCTTTCTCAGCCTCGAGACTCGATCCCTTTTGCTTTCAAACCTTGAACCTTAATTAAGAATGTTCAACGGTCAACCACAATATGAGGCTTGTATGGCCAGATTTGAAGCAGCCCATGAACTAGAGGTAATAAGGTCGTATGACATCAAAGGAGGCCCGCCAGGCCAGATTTGAAGCAACCCTCAAACTAGGGGCAAGAAAGTCAGATCAAGAAGATCAGATGTTATCAAAGGAAGCTTGCATAGCTGGATTGGAAGAAACCCCTGAACTATGGGCAAAAATGTCAGACGTGCTCAAAGATTCAAAAGATGGGTCATTTCGCAAACCAATGAAGACTGGCAAGAAAGCCAAATTCCAGCAGCTGGAAGAAGAAAGTTTTGTTGAAGGAAAAACAAGTTCCTACCCGCAGCACTGGGGGCAACTTTAGTCCCCATTGGATGGACTCCGACATCATTAGTGAACGGCAACCATTCTCTTGGATTCAGATGGCTTCGAGATCCTACGACCAGTCAACATGGACCAAGTTATACTTTTTTATCCTTGAGAGGCTTGCTGGGCCGAAAACCCGGAAGGGCGACCTAGGCAAAAGTTAGAGCATAAAAAAAGAAAAAGAAAAAAAAGGAAAAAAGAAAAGAAAAAGAAAAGAAAAAGAAAAGAAAAAAAATGAAAAGAAAAGAAAAGAACAAATGAAAAGAAAAGAAAAACAGAACTCGTAAGGTTAAAAACCCGGAAGGGCGGCCTTGGCAAAAGTTAGAGCGCAAAAGGAGAGGTTAATATCCGAGTGTACCTTAACCCGGAACTACGTCAGGCTTGATTCCCATCTTTGGGATACGTAGGCAACTTCATTCTGAAGTCCAGCCATAAACACTTCCAAATCGACTATGTCCATGTAATGATTCTGATCATCTTTGTCTTCTCTATATCCAAGAGTTCGGTCATGATCGTCACTTTGAGGACTGATTACAGTGCGCTGTGGTGCCATTCAGACAAGGGGCAACTTTCCGTTGCCGTACAGTGCCCTTTAGACAATGGGCAATTTTCCATTGTTTTGGATCTAAGGTTGTGCATCTCAAGAGTAAATTCTGTGTTGGTCGAGCAGTGGCCATTTGCAAAAACAGTTTTGAGAATTTTTAATGAGGTTGGCTAACTTTCTCGAAAATTATTCTATTTTTCTAAAACTGGACCATTTCTTCGACCCAAAAAAGGAAAACTTTCTATGCTCACAACCTGACTTGCATGACTTCAAATCAGAAAATCGAACAAGCATGTTAATCTAACTTTCATGTTGGTCAAAATCATTTTAGTAGAAAGCCAAAACAAAAAATGGTCAAAATGATGAACTAGGGGCACAGTCGAGTCAGGTTTTCTGTCTTTTCCCCTTGTCACCATACTTGCCAGAGAAGGCACCATACATGCCGGAAAGGGCACCATATTCGCCAGAAAGGGCACAACTGAAGCTAACAGCAAATAGCCGAAAGCTCTCTCATCCTTCAAGCAGCGAGGTATCGAGCCAAGTGCGAAGCATGAATTGGAATGGATTAGGATATTCTACTCCTTCATCTGGATAGGTTTGATCACATTCAAACTAGCCACGGGCATCATCAACCAATGTCAGTTGTAGATTTGATGCACATTCGGTCGCACCGCAACCCCTCTGTGGGAAAGGCTCACTAGTTGTGAGTGAGAGAATGAGAATCTAGTAGAATACTAGGGGCAAGAGCCCACAACTTCCTATTTATCCATCAACCACCCAGGGGGGATAAAAAAGAAGAGAGATTAAAGAATAGAGAGATGTGCGTTGAGAGAAAAAGTGAGGAAAGGGCTTTTCAGAGAAAAAGAGATTGAGTGCCAGAGTGATGTGAGAATCACAAATAAGAAAGGGTGGGAAACAATACCCGAAGAAACTGGCTCCTCGTGAACTGAGAGGTCTCTCGCCATTGGAACACGTCTGAGTGTCGTGTCTGTTGTTTTTGTTTGTCTCGATTCTTGTTTTGAGTCGTTTCGAGTGTCAATAGATGTGTTTAGGTTGTTTTACATTTGTTTTCTCTTTGTTGAGTCGTTTTGATTGTGGTTAGATGTAGGCTCAATACCCGGTTAAGAAATCATTTCTCAATGTCAAAAATGAATCGTTTTGTGCTCAGAGTGCTGTGTCATTCTCCACATTTGTGCAAAACAAGATTTGTTCTTTCATAAAACCGTAGGGTTCAACCCAAATCATGTGAAAATAGTAAAACCAGTACCTATCTGAAGCTATTTAGGTTCCAGACTGCAAAAGAAAAGAAAAGAGGGAAAACTGGAGCATCTGAGTGTGTTTCAACTTCAGCAAATTCCGAGATTGCATTTCGGATGTACCTCTTCAGGTCTTGTCCATACTCCGAAGTATGAGTGTGCCTCTAGCTCAAGCTCAAGCTCAAGCCTGCTTCAAGCCAGAATGGCGATCAGAAGTATTCTCTCGAAGTGCCATTCCCTGCTAGGGACATCTTGGCTGTGTTTGCAATGAGTTCCTAGGAGACCAGCTGCGACGGTGGAAACTAGAGTTCGAATGGCTGATGCCTAGAACGTAAAGGTTCGAGATTTCCGAGACTAAAGTCTGGTTTAAATACCCAGGGGTGTATCCCCGGCTTGAAATCTGTATGGAAGCCCCATAGGTTGAGATAGCGTGTATGCACCTCAATTCTAGACACTGAACCAACCTAATCTGTCACCCCGTTGGAGAATAGGGAAAATTGTGACTATGGTCAGGAAGAAAAGTGGCATCCAAAGTGTTCTACGTGAAGAATCCTTGTCAGCATTTCAGAACCTTTATATGAGTTGAAGGAAAAAGTTCGAAGAACGCAAGGTAAGAGTTCGAAGAACACAATGGGAGATCCCCGTCAGAGTAGAGCGGTTTATCGCCACTCACTCCATGAGGTGCTTTCTAAAGCGCCGCTATGTTTGTTTATTGCATTCCTTAAACATCATGCATTGTATTGCATTGTACCTATCAAGTTTCTTTCTCATTTATGCACGATATTGTATATATGGTTCACTTAGAGGCATTCCAGGTAAAATCATTTTTGTCCTTTAAACTCCTCTACTCCGAAACACTGGGACGTGTCCCTATGTTTCTCCCTCTTTGGTTGGGAGCATTTGGAACGTGTTCCAATGCTTATACCACTCCGAAACACTAGAACGTGTCCCTATTTTCTCCCTCTTTGGTTGGGAGCATTTAGAACGTGTTCCAATGCTTATATCATTCCGAAACACTGGGATGTGTCCCTATGTTTCTCCCTCTTTGGTTGGGAGCATTCGGAACGTGTTCCAATGCTTATACCACTCATTTTTCATTCGCATGCAACGCATCGGAATCTTGTCTGAGACCTCGAGTGTGCCCAATGGTTGCTTTTGGCCTTTCCTGTGTGAGGTGTAGTGAAGATTGCATAATTTTTTTTACATCCTTTCCGCGTGAAATATGGTTTGACTTGTGAGTCTCGCGCGTAGCGTGTTTGTGTGTTTGTGTTTCTCATGTGTGAGATTACCATACCTTATCGATTTGCTTTAAATGCTGTATTTATTTTGCATAAATGCTTCATTACAGCTCCCTTTGCATAATCATAAGTTATGCTATTGCATCGTGCATGTTCATTTGCATTTTGCCCCAGCCTGTGGGCAGATCTATATTATCTTGCCTGTTTATCTAAGTCTTCGGCCTTGTCAAAAATGGGTCATCTCTGCACTTTGACATTCACTCCCGTCATTTCATGACTTACGAGTTCTGTCAAAGAAGGGCAACTGTAGACACCCCATTTTTGACCGACCTCAAGACTTTGATGTCAATGTTTGTGCACTCGATGATTGCACATGTTTGTGCTCGTTATGAGTTTCCGGGGGTTTCGGCTGAGCGCCTTGTCTCGGGGCCTCTTAACTCTTTTCTTTCTGGTTTGCTTTTGGACCATGCCTTGGTGCTTTTGCCTAGAGGGAAAGGGAGACCTGTAGGCCACTTTTTGTAGCTGTAGGCTACTTTTCCCTCTTGTAGGCCACTTACAGTGGCCAGTAGGCTAGTTTCCGAGGCTTTCGACTGAGTGCCTTGTCTTGGGGCTTCTTAGATCTCTTCTTTTTGGTTTGTTTTTTGACCATACCTTGTTAATCCTTGCCTAGAGGGAAGGGAGGGCCTGTCGGCCACTTTTGGTGGTTATAGGGCCTTTTTTCTGTTTTTGCAGATATTTTTGGTGCCAGCTATGCTAGCTGTTAGGCACAGAATACATCGCCCATACACGTGTATGGAGGGATTCAAACAAGTTTAAGCTTGTCAAGCAAGCTTGTGCTTGCATTGCTCTATATAAGGGGAGCTCTCTCCCCCTTTCAAGGGTTCAGAATTTTTAGAGTCAAAAATTTTCACTCTCTCTCTCTAGAATTCTTTCCATCTCTCTCTATATTGTGTTACATTGTGCTCAAAAGTGAGTGTTCTTCACATTTTTGCCTACAACCCTCTTACCCAAACACTCTACCTTGTTGCTGAGATACTTGGAGGTCTTGTTGGGAGCCTAAAAGTTGGTTTTTGGCTCAGAAGTGCTGCTTTTGTTGCTGTGCTTCAAGGGTAAGTCTTTACCCTTTTTAGAACTTTGTTTTAGTTGCTTACTTAGCCATCTTTGCATGCTTCTTTTGGCTTAGCTTTCAACTATAAAAACCTTTGTTTCTAAGTGCTTAAAATAGTTGTTTGAGGCCTCTTTGGTGTTGGGGGTGCTCTACCCCCCTTTGTGGCTTATTTTGCTTTGCTTTGAGCTATCCTTTGAGGCCTTTGGGATCACCTTTGTTTGGCCTTTTCACCACTGAATTCCAGAGGAATTTCAGTGGTGGAAAGTGGGTTTTGAGACCCAAAATGGATGGGGGTGGTCTCCCCCTTTTGTGCTTTGTTTGCAAGTGTTGTTGGCTTAACACTTTGGCATGTTTTTCTACCTTCTTGAGGCTCTATCTTAGCATGTTTTAGGCCTTATTTTAACATGATATAACTCTATTTTGGGTTGGTTTGGTTGCCTCTTGCATACTTTATACACTTGTAGTGCAATCTTGCATTCTAGCCTAGCTCACTTGATGCTTTGTGCCTCTAATTCTAGCTTGTTTTAGCTTTGCTCCAGCAAGTTCTTAGCCTTGTTTTGACTTACTTAAACTCTATTTGGAATCATCTTGGCCCTTTGAGGCTTGCCTTGTATGGCCATAGTGTAGTGGCCTTTGCTAGTCTTGTGCTTTGAGACCTCTAACATGTCATATTTGAGCTTTTTGCATGGCATGGCATGATTTGGCATGTTATTTCAGACCATATACCCCTGCCATATTCTTGCATTTATCGCCCTTTTGTTGTGTTTGAGGGTTGAGCCTTATGCTTCACTTGTAAGCCAACTTGCATACATGTTTGTTTGAGCTTTTGGGCTATCATTTCAGCATGTTTTGGCCACTGTTTTGGCACATTTAACCGCTGTCCGGGGGTGGTTTGGTCAATTAGGCTTAGTATTGTATGCCTATAGTGTTATGCTCTTTGTTAGCTTCAATGCCTTTGACTTCAAACATGTCTTGCATGCATTGTTTGCATGATTTAATGTTGTTTAGCATGTCATTTTTGTGCTGAAATGTGTACCATTGCATGCCATCTTTCATTTGTTGTATCACTTTGAAAGAGGTCTTAAGCCCTTTGTTGGTTTGAGCACGAAATTGAGGCGTTCATGCCCGATGGCATGATGCTTCTTTCATGCTCAAGAAAGCTTGTGGCTTGGTTCGTTTTTCAAATTAGAGGACTTCTCACTTTTGGACTTAACCGGTTAAATGGCTTATCAGTAATCTAAAACGAGTAAACAAAATGAATCAAAGTAAAACATGTCAAGACAACATGTTTGTGATGCATTGCATGTGTTTGGATCAGACGTTAATCCAAACACAAGAAACGAGGGACGTTTTATACTCCAAGTGATGAAACGTGTTTCATTTCTTAGTCGACGTCCCCCTTGATTGTGCATGATAGGGTGAAGGCCTCTTGAGTCTTGCGTGTTATTTGTGCATTCATTAACGTGTACAAACTTGACTTCTCGACCATCATGCATTGCGATGCTCGGTTGGTGGCTTGAGAGTTGAGTACCGCACTCCTTTGAGTTTGAGAAATGATAAGGAGGGTGGTTGTACACACATACCTTGCAAATGCCATGCCTTGCCTTGCCCATTTTGTACTTTGTTTGTAGCAAAACTGGAGTATGCAGAAGCAACTAGCCGATCGGCCAGAGGAAGTGGCCCACCGGCCACTTTAAGTGGCCTACAGCCTCCTTAAGTAGCCGACAAGTGGCCTACAGCCTCCCCTGGTTGCCGACAGTCCATCAGCTTGAAGATGGTTCAAAGTGATTCTGGTTCTGGAACAAAAGCAGTCTGGGAATTGGTTCAGTGTTCAGGAATCAAAGCAAATGCAAACAGAGGCAACCGGTGGCAAGATAACGGGATTTTGGGAGGAAGCCGACCAAGCATGCATGCATCCCTCGTCCTCGATGCCTTTTAACTGCTTTACTTAGCTAGTAAATTCGTTGGGTTCTGTACTTAAATAGTTAATGCGCTTAGCTATTCATTTGTGTTTGTAATTAGTTAACTAGTTAGTTAATTAGTTGTGATTTGTAATAGTTAGCTTAATTAGTGTAGCTAGTTAGCTTTCATTTCATTCGGACCCTCCGTTGAAAGGGCAAATGTTGTAATAAGGGTACGTGTGTGTGTGAATGTCTTCCAACCCCACGTCTTTCTCCCTTTTATTTACCAACTTTTGATGGTTAGTTTTAGGGCATGTTTCAATTAGCATACTTATGCTTTGCATGCATGCATCATTCATTCATATTGCATGCACCGAGCTCGGCTCATCATTCAAACTGCATTGAATTTCAATACTTACTTGAATATGTGTTTCAAAGTATGTTATCAAGTGCTGCATTCATATGCCATCTTAGAATAGCCGAGCCTATTTAGCTGTATTGTGCATGTGTTGCATTAGGCATCTTAACTTAGCTAGGATCATGCATTGATTTCTAACTAGTTTTCTTTCTTTGGCTTGGAGTACACTGTAAGTGCTTACGCTTTAGCATACTGCATGAAATGTGTATGTTGCCATGTTAGCATGTTTGCCATGAGGCTATTTGCTTAACTGCTATAATTGCATGAATGCCTGTGGATGAAGACTTCATTGCTTGAATTGGAACAATTCATCAAAATGTGAGTTTTAAGCCCATTTGAAGTGGCAAATCATCATGTTTTAAGCCCACTTTGTTTGGTGGCAAATCCACGCTTTAGCCTACTTGCAAGTAGCAATTCCAAACCATTTTCGAAAAACAAGCATGAGATGTTTTGTTCCAAATTGAGTGATTTAGTCTATACTTGTATGCTGTGCGCATCACGTAGTAATGATAGATTAATTACCGGAATAAGAACGCATGTGTTTTCAAAAAAAACATATGATGTTAGTAGAGGCTGATCTTTGGTCGGGCGAGCGGGGGTGCTCATTTCAGGACCTTCCCCTCTCGTACCCAAGTACCCGAGCCGAGACAACTTTGGTGATGACGGACACGTGGCCTTAGGCACGAGTCAGGGTTTCCTAAATTTTCCAAAATAAAATATTTAGGTGGCAACTCTGAAATCTGGCAAAGCAGTCCATGTTTGGCGCTTTTTGATTAAAATCGATTTTCCAAAACGATTTGCTGGATTTGGACTCTTTGGTGATTTATCAGTCTTACATCGCACTTTGTGAGATTAGATTTAGAACCGTGACAGGAGTCCGAATTGTAGTAGCTAAGAACCCAATTTGCGCCCTCTCCGAAAGGGGGGGCCGCGTGGAGCGAGTTCAGGCGGTCTACAGCTAGGTGGATGCAATTTGCAGAAAATCAATATTGAAAGATCGAAATCCAAATTGATAAATGAATCCAATCTGGACATGGGAAACTTGAAAGCATTCAAAAACATAGGAAAACATGTTCAAGAACAATAAAAAAGTGGAACTTAAAAGAAAGGATGATGGACTTACAGGCCAAGAATGGAGAGATGGACATCAAAATTGTGTTCGTCGAAGTAAGATGCTTGGATGATTGGAGCAGAACAATGGTCTAGTCGCCGGAGACGATGAACATGCGATGTTGTAGAGACCTTCGAAGGTTGGCAATGGAAGCTTAGAGAAAGAGGCTTTGAGAGAGAGAGAGAGAGAGTGTGTGTGTGAGTTTCAAAGAGAGGAAATTTTTTTTGATGAAAATTAAAAGGGCAGCAAAGATTATAATTTCAAACCCTTAGGCGATGTGCTTGGCTTACGTCAGGCTGCATGGTTCAGAGATGAAGCGACGCGTCAGTTGCATGATGAGTATGAACCAGTTTGGTGCTGACAAGTGTATAAAACAGTTGAGGCAGTTATGACATGACAGCTCACGCATCTTTGGCTCTTGAAATTCTTGAACTAGTGAGTCACGATCTCAGCTAGTAATGCGATCTCAGGTGAGATGTTGGTTTTTCGTTCCTAATGAGTGGACACTTGAGTCCTTGTTTCCTGACATCGACGAGTCATGATCTTGGTCGAAGAGCATCTACTAATATATTGTTAAGCCGACATGTTGGGAGATCAGATGATATAGGTTCCATCACCTCAGTTTGCCGAGGTAATAGAACCTAGGGACAGTTGTGGGGACATATTTTTAGGGTTGCACCACATGGCCAAGGTATTGGCCAAGGTGCCACGTGGACAAGCTATATTGCTGAGGTTGTCGTGATATTACCAATATATGGTACAGAAATACCAGGATCTAAGATATTCAGATAAAGGACAAGAGTCCTAGATAAGTTGAGCCGCTTAGTTCGAATAGAGATAAGGCTTTTAAGGGATTCATTCTTATCTAACTAAGAATCTGAGATAAGTGTTATGCTGAAGTCCTATAAAGTGAGACTTCTAGGGGACAAGGGCACTATTTATTATAAAAGTAAGGCATCGCCATAGGTCTAAGGTATGTTTTTTCTTGTGAATCATTTACTTGTTCGATATCTTTGAGAGATAAGTTACTGACTTGATAGTTGAAGTGCCCCCGCGTGGATGTACCAATGTGGTATTCTAATTTTCTTATGTGCAAGTGCTTAGTTTAATCTATTTTGTCGCGTGCTCTCTAGCTAAATTCTCTGTTTACTTGTGAGGCCAGAAATCAATACCCACAGTAATCTATATCTATACTATAACTATATACAAATGTAGTATAGTTTCTAATGCTTCCAAACTTTCCAACTTGGTCTCTTATTTAAAGTTGAAATTATCTCTCCTACTTGCTTGTCACAACCCAAACCTGCCCCTACATATTTAGCGTCGTAACCGGCCAGTAATCCGTAGATTACCTATGGCCTCAAAGACAAAATTTCAAAATATTTAATTTTGTGGAGCCCTAAAGCGGAAGCAAAATAAAAATGATGATGTCCATTGAGTTGTGCGTACATGATCAACTGTAGTAATTAAAATATTCTTAACACACTTTCATATATACATGTACGAAGACATACTTTATATCATATCTCACACACTACGTGAAGGACTTCCAACCAAGTACAAAGATTATCCCAAGCTTGACAAACAAAACAAAACAAAGCCTCTACATAAAGGCACTCTTGGGTGGCTTGACAAAGAGGCTGACTCATGGGCAAACTCTAATGTTGATCCTCCAATTGCTCACCTACACCTACATATATATAAATAAAGAGTGAGCTAACGTCCAGTGAATAATACCGAAGTAAAGAGGTTATATGAATGAGATTCTTAATTAAGTAATTCATATTTATACATAATAAATGTAAATCCAAATCAGAACTACTTAAAGTTCAATCCATCATGTTCAGGGTGTATTAGAGGGGCAAAACGACCTCAAGTCCAAGTTCTCATTCATACAGAACGACCTCGGGTCCAAAACACTCATTCATACAGCACGACCATGGGTCCAAAATACTTGTCCAATGATATTACAGAACGGCCTCAGGCCCAATCATAATACAAAACGACCTCAGGTCCATCATTTTCATGTTTATATCTATGCGCATATTACAATCAGACGAATAGAATGCTCATTCATAATTCGAATTCACAAATTCGGAAAACTTACACATGAGTAATATTTAAAAATAGCGTATATAAACATATCTATACTAAAGTATTACTCACAATGTTCAGATGCCTGGTTCGCCCTTGTAGTTGACCCTACACAATTCATAATACATATAGAAATCGGGTCACAATACAATTTATTCCATTCTTAACTGGTTTAGTTCTCTTAGGCTTCTTTCTTACTCTTTTAATTCATTTATAATGCTCAATGCATGCCTAAGAGTGCTTAAAAATAGAACAGAACGGAAATCGGAACATGAAACAACTTTTCAAAATTTTCTGAAACAGAGCTTGCCTTTCGAGAGCAACATTGGCCGCTTGAACGAACCCCTTGATCTGCAAAAAATTACTGGTTGCTTGCATTCTCCACTCGAATGGCAACTCTCCGCTCGAGCAAGGATGGCGAATTTTGGGTTTTCCAGAATGTTGTTTGTGCTTCAAAACATAATTTTAAATGATACAACTTACATGTTTTGTTCTATGTAGCAACCATACAACTTCTAATATGATATAATGCCAATTCTAGAAGATTTGAAGCTCAAATCTCCAAGGATTCATCATACAAGCCCAAATTATTTCAAATTCATTTCCTTGAACTTCATAACTCATGCACATAAATTCTACATTTTCATGGATTGTGCATGCATGTGAAATGTAGACTCTAATTTATCTCAAATGGTAGAAATGACACTCAAATTCATGAGATTCAACAAAATTATGCATGCATGTGTGATTTGGTGCCAAGTTTTCCATGTTTCAAAAATCATATTTCTACATTTTCACATAAACATATATTGAAGCTATAAAGCCCTTTCAAAAATATTTGCATGTATAAAATTTAATTCAAAATCAAACTAATTTTTGATTCTCAAATATAAATTATAATTTATTTCCATATTTGTTCAAATTTAAATTTAATTCATATTTTTCACATCAAACCTAATTGCAAACTCACAAATTCTAAAACATGAATTGAACTTTCAAAATATAATCTCAAAACTTGGGTTCATACATGGCTTGTGTAAAACCACACAAACTCCTAATTAATCAATAAAGTATGATCAATTTTAAATCATTTACATTAAAACTCCTTTAATTTAAATCTATGATGCATGTATAATTAGAGTATTAAGACTTGTAGGATTTGTCCATGCATGTAGAAATTAGACTCAATTCATGCATGATATTCCAAAATCAAACCCAAAATAATTAATTTCTAAATTAATTTTCATAAATTTGAACCTATCTTCATTGCATGGATTAAATCTTCAAATAATCTTTGTTGCATGTAATTTATGGGACTCAATTCAAGAATAATTCTCAAAATTAAACTCATACATAACAAATTTAAAGAACCATAACTCATATTTTTCAACCTAACTTGATTGAACATGCAGGACCCAATTTTTATCAATTTATAAAATTGATCTTTAAATCTTTATTTTTAATCCTCTCAAAATCCACCTTGAATCAATTTTTGTCTAGATTAATTAAACAATAATAGAAAGAGGATGGAATTTCTTACCTTATGATAAATTTTTTCATAATTTTTAGCTTAAATTTTAATATCCCACAAAACCCTCTTCTTTTCTTCTTCTTCTTTGGGTTGAACTCTCTCTCTCCCTTTCGACCTCTCTGCTATTTCCCAGCCCAAAGCAGAAACGAATTCAATTCTTTAGCTCCTTAGCATAGAGACACACATATGATCCTCAGCAAACTTTTGGGCCCAAAGAATTACACTTGCCTCATGAGCTCACCAACACGTATACACGTGCACGCTTTGAAGCTCCAGCACATACAACTCTAGATTGTTTACACACTTCTCTTGATTAAGTAAATGAATGGGATTAGCTTAGAGTCTAATTATGTATTAATTACTACATAATTAAATTAATCATAACTAATCATAAATCTCACATAATTAATTAGTCTAATTTGACTTTCATGAAAGCCCAATTTAAGTATAATTAAATTTATCAACTGAATCAAATTTTTAATCAATTTTCCAAAAAAGCTTCAAATATTAAATTAAATTCATTATCGTCATCAATTTTGGTTTTGTAAATTAGTAAGGCTTCAATTTCAAATCAAACCTAAAATCCTTGTCAATAATTTACATATTCAAATTAAATACTTCATAAATGAATTTAATCCAAAATAATCACAATTACTAATTCTTATAACCAAATTGACTTAATTAATTCTAATTTGGACCCAATTAATCAAATCTTGATTTTACTAAACTGAATCAGAATTGAATCGAATATTTAATTAAACCCCTATATGGTCCAATACTCGAAATTGAACTGATTCAACTTATTAATTTCACTTCTTTAAGTCATTTGGACCCTTAATTTCTAATTCTAAAATAAATCATTATTAAAATCATTTACGAATTAGACTCTAAAATTCTCATAAATCCCGAATTAAATCAGAATGATAACTAATTAAAAATCTAAATCTTCTTAATTAATTAAATGCCAAATACGATACATAGTGGGATTGTCACATTGGTAGTCTTAGAAATCTTCCTTTCCTTTTTTTCTAATTTCTAATAAAAATTCATTTTTTATGGAAAAAAAAAAGGGAGTAAAATTTGAAATAAAAAAGATATGGATACACATATAGAACTCAAAAAGATATGATAAACTCTAATTTAAGATATTTCAAATTTAATTATTAAAAAAATAAACCAAATATTTTTGCTCTCAATTATTCTATTATTAGAGTTTTATTTAATTTGCTTTTTTTTTTCTCCCACAATTATCTTATTTTTATGTATCTTTAAATTTGAACTTGAATTTTTTTTTAATCATTTAAATCTAATTATTAAAATAAAAAAATATATTTTACTCTCAATTCTTCTATTATTAAAGTTTTATTTGATTTGCTTCCCCCTCATTTATCTTATTTTTATAAATCTTTAAATATTTGAACTTGAATTCTTTTTTTTTTTGTCTTTCATTTACCATAACTTCTCCCTCCCTCTTCCTCTGTTGGAAGATTTTGTTTGATTTAACTTTCCATAATTCTTAGAGTTTATCTTTAAATTTAAACAATTGGGTCTATTTGATTGAAAGTTTATATATTGTCCTTTTGCAATCTTGGTGTTGCTACTCTTATGATTTTGATTTTTGAATTTTCAATATTTTTATATTTTTCATGTATGCTGTAAATATATCATTTCTCATTTAAGTGATTTGCATGCGTGTTTATTTATGTTGTTGATTTTGTATGTATATATGAGCTTCATTAAAAAAATGTAATGTTCTTCATTTTTTTCCTCCTTGGATTAGACTTAAAGAAAAAGACTACAGTAGGTTAGAGACAAAAAGCCCGAGAAACTTATCTCGAATCGTAGCAGAAGAGGCGTCCTTCAATAGCACAATGCATAGAAATGAAATGTAGAACAACCAATAATTTTCTTCTCATTACAGTGTGGCCTGAGTATTTTTATTTATTTATTCAATGTTTAGTATGATTTATATTTTATAGAATAATTTTTTCAATGAATGTTATTATTTGTTCATTATGTTTCTTCTCACTTATGTTGCACTTTTATTATTAAAATATCTTGAATACACTTGCACAAAAGACACATTTTTGCATTTATTTAAAAAATTGCGGGTTTGATTTACTTGAAGTTCTTGCATTTTCAATTTATTTATTTATTTTTAAGATTGGAGGGTCTAAATAAAGTTAAAACAACAATTCTGCTATAAATTAATAAGATCATAAATTTATTTTTGTAGTGAAAATATAATAGCATTTAGCTCATGATATGTTATAGATAAATTAATAAGATCGCCAAATTGCATTAGCAATTTAAATATTGTTCATATATAATCAATTTTTTTGACAAATTGAAATTTAAATAGTGTTCATATACATTCTCTTTTTATTGTAGCATTGTTCCTATTGATCTCCCTCTCTCTCTCTCTCGTACATGTCTTACTCTAAGATATGGTAGGAAATATTTTTTGAAGATACTGATGTGGATAATTACTATGAGTCTTTCAATTGAAATCTAATCTCTCATGTTCTACTTTATTTTGTTAAACCCAAAATATAATATGTACATACTTGGTTTGAAAATGAGAAAGATTATATTTTGAAATGAAAACTCTACCATACTAAACATGATTTCAATTCTTTTGTTTTTTGGTTTTGTTTTTTGTTTTTCTTTATAGTTTTTTAGTTTAAGATTGTTATTTTCATTTACTTCTTTAATTTCTTAGATTGCAAGAATCTGCTAAATCTAATAATATATTTTGTTTATAATTTTAGTGGATATAAAGAACAAAGTTTAAGATGGGTATGCATATTTTGAAAGATATCTGTAGTGTTCCGCCAATAAGGCACTACAGGAAAATTTATTTTTAGCGACGTTTCAAAAACACCGTCATAAGTTATAGTGATGTTTAATATTTTCGTCGATGATCTGGCCGCTATAATAACTTTACAACATTTTAAAAACGTTGCTAAAAACATTAGGTGGCGTTTTGAAAAACGTCACGAAAACTTTGACACTAGTTATCTTTCCGTCACATGACATCATGATGATGTCATTTAAAAAATGCCACTTTTTTTTTTTTGGGTGGTATTTTGAAATCTAGTATAACACAGCTAAATAATTTAACTAAAATACACCAAATAATTTAACTAAAATATAGCATAATACAACCAAAGAATTTAACCAAAATATAACATAACACAGGGCCAAAGAATTTAACTAAAAAGAAAGCTTGAGAATTTAACTACCTATATACAAGAGCAATAGTATGTACAATCTGTGATTTGGCAAAAAAAAATCACTACAAATTCAATCTCAAACCACTCTTGAAGTTGCTCTCACCAAAAATTAAAAGAACCAAGAAATCAAAGAAAATAACAAGGTATGAGGCTCTTGATACAGTTCTTCAGCTCTTTCTCTAGTATCCTCATACCACAATGACATCCTATTGCAATTTTAGTGTCTCGTTGCCCATCCACGGATTGTTGGAACTTCATTCTTCTTATTTGTTTTCTACAATTACAATTAAAATTAAGTAAAAAAATTAAAATATACAAGTTTAATTTGAAACATAAAGAAACTATATACCTTTACTCGAACAACTGAGATGTTTTTCTGCCGGTTATGTGATTTAATGTCTTCTTCAACTAAATTGGCGTTCTTTTTTTTTTCCTTTTTTTTTTTAATGAAAACTTGGAAAAGTAAATACCTAGTTGTCCAATCAGTTTCATGAATATTTGAACTACCTCTGCAAAAAACAAAGTGAAATGGACAAAAATAAGGAAACGGAAAAGAGAAATGAAGTAGAAGCTAAATGGAAAAAAGAAATTTGTATGACCCTGCGACTTGCAACATGAGTCGTTCCAAGAAGACCTACATTTTCTTGGGTTTTTTCAAAATAAAGTTGTTAGCATCCATTTCCAACCAAAACAGTGTTCAAGAGCAAAGGATTGAACATAAGAGTCTCTGTTAGTACTTACACAGAAACTATAGATCCAGTAACTATCCCAAAAGTCCATTGAAAAGAATCCCAATTCCATGTATGATGAAGTTCCATGTCAATATATTGCAACATGGGTTACGAGTTAATTATTTTTCTTTTTACCAAATACCAAATACCAAATTATTTTTTATTTTGTATTTCACCAAATTTCAAAATTTGTGTAGTTTGAAGACCTGCCAACTAATACCACAGCTAAGAACATGAGTAGGAGGTGGCGTGGCACTTACTAGATGAGATGCAGCCTTAAATGCTCCAGTTGACTGCCAATATGAATATTTATGTTAATCACTGATAAAAATATACTGGATTGATTTTTTCGTGTAAACAATTACCTCAATCATGGAGACTTATCATCCTAAAAGCATGACCCGCATTAAAAGTAGGCGCACCCCATTGTAATGGGTATGGGATTTTTATCCTGCATGGTAATAAAATTCAAAGAACAATAGAACATTAAAATTTTCAATCCACTAAATCATTCTATACTTTTAATTCTTAGTCTTGAAACAATGATAAAGGTATATATGAGCAAAATATCTAATTTAGGAAGCGTGACACCTAACAATACCTGCAGAAAAAGTTTGTTATAACACAAAAAATGAAATACAATTTGTGTTTATTGTGAAATGGTGTCAAATGAAACCTGTAAAGCATGCATGAATCCATAGATGTCGAGAGAGGGAAACAGATATAGCATAGAGACAACCAACTGAAGTCCAAAACCAGTTTTCAAAAAAATTGATAAAAATCTAATTTCAACATGATTTAAGTTTGTTCCAGTTAGTACCTGAATAGATAGATCGTTTGCTAGCCAACAAAAACACAAACAACTTGGAAATTATAATAAGCTAACTTAGACATGAATAACTCCTTACTTCGTGGGGGTCAACGGCAGTACTGGGCCCATCGATGTATTTGAGGGAACAAAGCCTTGACACTCTTATTGATGAGATCCTGGAAAAAATGTATGCACTCCTTATCGTCTAAGTCCAACCGAAACTTCTCTTGAAGCTATATAGATATAATCACAAACATGGTCATACAAAAATAAATAGTTGTATTCTTTAAATAAACAAGTAATGCCCTTTTTAGGATCAGAAGCTATTTCAGGAATATTCATAAGATGAAACAGGTTCAATATTAAGTAACTGTATTTTTGGAGAATGTTGTATGCTTCACAACAGTAGGACTTAAGCCTGGTATAGTATTGGCTGAAAGAGAGAAATGTGAAATTGTAAAAAACGTAATAGATCTAATGGAATTTTTTTTTAATTTTTTATTTTATTTTATTTTTATGTTTGACAGGGCATACAAATTAAAGCACCAAAGTGTTACATAACCACTTCCAAAAGAGTTGAAATTACCTTTCTGCTTTGCCCGTGGCCTCGGACCATTTTCTTTGCAAAGCTTCATTGGTGGTGGAATGGCTTTGGATCACAACCCAAAATAAAACCAAAATCAACATGGAAAAGGCGGCCATCACTACATGCGCCATTTTATGAAGCTATCCCCAAAGCTAAACTGCCTCAATAGAGTACTTGTTGAGGTGTTTTTAGCCATCATAAAATTTCATTTTTGTCATAGTGACAATTACATTACACCATTTATAACTGAAATGTGGGTATAATTTTAAACAAGAAACAAATGGCATATGCATTAAAACGCAGGTTACATAACAAGAAGGCATTAGATTTCCCAGTGGCTATTCAAGTAGAGAAATTCCGAGGACATGCTAACATACTGAGGACCTAGTGACATACAAAACTCATACAATAATACATCAAAATGAGACAAAAAAGACATTGTTTAAATAAGTCCAGTCCCCTGCTCTAAACGAACTATTGAAATTGTATAAGGCAGTGGGTAAATTTCAGCTCCCCTCTCAATGACTGTATGACCACCCTCCAACCTTTTATGAAGACACATAATAATGTTTCTATTACTTGTTAGGCCCATATCTTTTGACATTATGTCAAATGCAACAAATGTTGCTACCAACCATTTCCCCACCACTAGCGCATACAAGAAGAAAAAGTTAATTTTTCTTTAAATAGTTGCAATTTGGGGTAAACAATATATATTTATATGTATGTATACTCAACTTGCTATTTAGAAGGGGAGAAAGAAGAACAACTAACCCGACAATTACCATCACCTTGAACCTTGTGCTCAACTAAGTCATACAATTGCAATCTGTAAAATAACATGTGAAGTCAAGTTTACAACATGTAGTACACGTAAAAAAGAGCATATTGCAAAGAAAGGAAAAGCATCATGATATGTATATATATATCCAAAACTAAAGGGAATATAGCAGAACATCCTAGCAACCATGAAAAGAGTATAATATCACTACAGTGATACAGTGACTTCTAATATAAGAATTTCATATGCCAACAAATAGATTAAATGATTGAAGGGTCCATCCTCTATCTTCCTCATTTGCATAATATTTATTAAACAGCATTAAATAGAGAATGCGAATACATAATAAGCTAGGAGCAGAAGTAGGAGTTGGTTGGAGCAAGGTATTAACAAGTCATAGTTCTGAAATACTAATCTCCAAAAAATTCGAAGACATTGCAAAAGTGTTCAAGTTAATGACAAATTTTGGCATCATCTTTTTTGAACTGACAAAAACTTTTTGAAGTTATGATGAATGATCCAATATCTTTATTTTTCAAAATCATTTTCCACTAGTGTATGCAACAATTTTGATATTAGAAGAATCGCATGATTCCAACACTTTTTTTTTTTTTTGGTCTCAAAGTCTAAAGAATATATTCATCAGAATAAAAAAAATAGAGCATAAAATTAGAGAAGCATAATATATCTTAATATAAGAAATTATAAAGCCAAGTCACTATGCCGCTGATAAGTATGCTAAGTGATGGTGGAAAAAGGTTCTTTAGCTCAGTTCCATCTCAAGCCATACTAGAGCTTTCCCAAATTCTGCAGAACCAAACAAGTTGAACCCAAAACCCACCTATGCTTGGAAAACTTTATTATGCATAACACATTCAAGCTAATTAAAAAAAATGCATAACACATTCATGCATTCACAAACAAAGAAGGGGCAGTGGAGCTTTATTCTAGTAATTTTTGAGTCTTTAATACACACACACACACACATATATATTTGTACCTACAAGCAACAACTAGTAGAACATAAGCAACGACTTTTTTTTAACATATATAAGATGCATAACAATCTCCAACCTGAGTAGTGCAGAGATATTGTTGGTGGAAAGTTACTGTATTTAAGCAATGAAGACAAAATCAACCTTCAAGAACTATCCTCCTAGTCATTCTTTGAATATTAGCATGTCGGGATATTGACTACAAGTATAGAACATGATGTACAAATATCATATATAGTCTACAGAAATATCTAAAATGATACTTCAAATAAATTAGAATTTATTGCCAACCCATTATGTTTTAAGAACCTCACTTAAATGAACTCAGGGGTATGCAAGGAGAAAAGCAAGATAAAAGGGCATACCATAACTATAATACAAACAACTGCAGAATCATTTTAGAAAAGTCAATATCGTATCATATTTCTCCACTTGTCCTTCAAATCAACCTAAACAAAATAACCTTAGATATTTAGCACAAAGAAAAAGAATGCCAAACCAAACAAAGACACTTACAAATGATCATAACACTTCTCACCTCGGTTCTCTCTTCAAATATGTCATGATATGAATTTAAGATGAGCTTCCAGTTCCTTATATCGGACCTTCAGAAGAAAGATACATAAATGTGTAAGGAAATTTAATTACTGAAAAAGATTATTATTCATTTCTTAATTTTCTCGGAGGGCATGAAAACAGCCCTCAAAGAAAACAAAAACAGTACATTCTTCCCCAATGGTTAACTTATATATGCTACAATGCAATCCATCATGTTACTATTATACCATTGAGGTCATAAAATTAAACATGCTTCTAAAGAAAGTGAATGAGAGGTTCAATTCTATAGCTGTTGTGAATAAAATTCAATACAATAAAAAAAAAAAGGTGAATTTCTCATCATTTGATTGTTGGACATTTCCAAAAATTTGTGTATAATTCAGCAAAACATCAGTAAATTTGATACTAGAATTGCATGACAGACAACAAAAACCCATTCCTTGCTTCAAAAGTGTAGTTCTCATCATTTGATTGTTGGAAATCTACCCTCGATTATAATTCAAATACATAAATTCAAGTACATACACACACTCACAAACATACATAGAGAATCTAAAAGGACAATACCAGCATTGCTATGGCTGTCTCTCTTGAGGCCCCGTTTGTTTTGGGGTATGAGAGGGGGATTGGGATTAGGATAGCTATGGGCCCCATTTAATATGTTGTTCGTTTACAGATTGAGGAAGGGACTGCGAAGCCGAAGGGAATAAGATATGCCTTGCAGATGGGATTCGAATGGGCCTCCAGGACATGGTATTAGAAAAATAGTCCGGCGGACTAGAAATTTTTTATTTTTATTTATTTTTTACATGTCGGGCATTTTTTTTTAACATTAATGTTTAATTTTTTGTATTTTTTGTTAAGTAAAAATCATTATTTTATTTTTTTCTGAAAATTTTTTATTTTATTTTTATTTTATTAAAATTTTTTACATGTTGGGCATTTTTAAAAAAAAATTAATGTTTAATGTTTAATGTTTTTGTTTTTTTTATTTGTTTTATTATTTTATATTTATTTCATATAAAAATAATTTAACAATTCCTATACTAACAACTATCATCAAAACAAATACAATTTTACTTAATCCCCTCACTATCAATCCCCTCACTAACAATCCCCTCACTATTAATCTCCTCACTATCAATCCCCTCCATCCTACCTCTGAAAACAAACGGGGCCTGAGTTCCCATCAATACGAAACATAGTGATGGCCTCACTGTAAAACTGGTGAACAAAATCTGGTTGCTACTGAAGTACTTGGTAATACTGCCCAACAAAGTATGTCCCAACCTGAATTCTAAAGACCCATCTTTTTAGAGAGAGAGAGAGAGTGAGTGAGTGAATATATATATATATATAGAGGACCTGAGCAGCAGTGACGGGCAGGTGAAGTGGAGTAGCCATGATGAGTCTCGAGGGGCTCTAAAACCCTAGAGCTCCAATCAAACCCTAGATCGGCAATGCGGTAGCGATTCCATCGTCATCGTTATCGTCATTGTCGTCTTCATCATTCACGCTCTCCTCTGAACTGTCCTCACTATCATCTTCTCTATTACTCCCGTGAATCAACCTATCTCCTTTCATCTTCTTGCTCTGACTTGACCGATCTCGGTCCTGGTCCCTGTCTCGATCCTGATGATCTCGATCCTTCTTCACTCAACTGATCTATCTTCCTCTGCAAAATTATCAGAATCATAATTAAGAAAAACAAAAAATCGTTAAGAAATTTCAACCAAATCGATTCAAGAATCAATGGATTTAGAATTAGATCTAAACAAGTACTCTGTTGAGGCAGTTTAGCTTGAGAAGATTGAGGAGAGATAGAAAAAAACCCTAGATCTTGGACGGTGAGAGAAAACGAGAAGAGAGAGAAATGAAGAGAGCAAACAAAATGGAGACTGGGGGAGACGGAGCACCGTTATAAAGTGGAATGCATGTGTATAAGAGAGGATAACGCGTATCTTTCAATTTCACTTTATGTCTTCTACAGCGTTTTTCAATAAACGTCGTCTAACAAACGTGGTTATAGACAACTTTTGTTGTAGTGAGGTAACGCAAGTTTTCTATTATATTAACAATATATGTTAGTTTAATTTTTTTTTTTTTAATGTTATGAAAAATAAAATCAATCATTTTAAACATAATACAACTAAAGTTGTTTTGGGTAGAGTAAGTGAAAATTAATTAATTTTATATATATTATAAAATCATCATAATAGGTAATAAGTTATTTAGGGCTTTAGTAAAATGGTGGTGACAAGGCAAGGACAACTGACAAAAAGAACTTAACATGTTTAACAAAAAAAAGGTTAAATGATTGGGGTTGTAAAAGTCACGAGATGAGTGAGAGAGGAAAATAAGAAAAGGACCCAATGTGACTTGCCAAAACTAGCGGGTGTGAGAAAATTTAGAAGTAGTACTCAGTAAGTAAATGTTAATTTCAGGAAGGACAAGAGGATATGAGTCACTAGTAATTTATTGTTTATCATTTTCATTTTGTTATTCAATTTTTTGATTTAAACAAATTTTGTTAGATTGAATTTCACAAAAAAAAAAAAAAAAAGAAGAGAGAGAGAGCGAGAGAGAGTAATTATTTTATATAGTTTACGATATCATCATATGAATCTAATATATTGTAAATTAAAATTATGAAACTCCTAGAAAATAATAATGTACACTACAACAAAAAACACTATTGGCGACTAAAATAGTAATTTTCGTCGATGAAAGTAGTACATTTGGCGACTAAAATGGATTTAGTCGCCAAAATTGGTCACTTTTGCCGACTAAATAATTTTGGTCCCCGAATGCAATGGTTTTAGCGACTAAAAGGCAGTTTAGTCGCCAAATATAGGGGTTTTGGCGACAAAAAAAATTTTAGTAGCCAAAGGTTATGGTTTTTGGCGACTAAAACCGTTTAGTAGCCAAACGTTAAGGTTTAGGCGACTAAAAACCACATTCGTCGCTGATTGTACCTGTTTTGGCCACAAAAACGCACTTTGGTCGCTGAAGGTCAAGATTTTTCGCTACTAAAAAAAATTAGTAGCTGAAAACGGTCAATTGGCGACTAAAATTCACTTTAGTAGCCAAAAGGTGACGTTTTTGGCGACTAAAAATAGGTTTAGTCGCCAAAAGGTGAGGTTTTTATACGGAACATATGTTTATAGCGACAGAAAATTTTTCAGTAGCCCAAAATCATAGAATTGGCGACTAAATCTATTATTTAGTCGCCAAAAGTGAGCTAAAATTTTTTTTACGAACTAATTTATTTTTTACATAAATTATATTGAATATATATAATTAAATTTATATATATAGTTTTGTATTACTACCGGTCAAAGTAATATATAAATAATATAAGTTGCAACTATTTTCTTATGATGGTTCAGTGGCATCGTGGAAGGCACTGTGCGGGAAAGGTTTGGAACATGGACGTCTCAGGTTCAAAACATGGGAGGGGTCCTCAAGTAGAAAGGGATTTTTTTTTTTTTTTTAAAACAGGACTTTTGGCGACTAAAGAGTTTAGTCGTCGAAAGGTATAGGTTTTGGCAACAACAAGTTTAGTCGGCCAATGATTAAATAATAATAATTAAAAAATAGTATTGGCGACTAAACGTTTAGTCGCGAAATGTGTAATTCCCAAAAATGAAATTTCATTTGGCGACTAATTATTTCGTCGCTGAAGACATTCAACATTGCCAACTAACAGGTTTTTAGTCGCGGAAGGTATCCGCGACGATTTATTGGCGACAACACCGGCGACTAAAACTTTTTGTCAGGGAAAGTGGAAATTCGACCTTTGGCGACTAAAACAGGACTTTTGGCGACTAAAAATTTAGTCGCCAAAAGTGTGTTTTTTTGTAGTGGTATTTATATTTTATCATAGGTGTAGTTTTTGTTTCTAAAAATAAAAATTAAAAAAAGTGCAATTTTATAATTTATCATATTTTTATTTAATTTTTACTAATGACATTATAATTCATGTATTTGTTATTTAGAACTTAAAACAAAGCATTAACGGTAGAGAAAAAAGAAAACATAAGTGAAATTGTGATAAAAAATAGTTAAAATTTAATTAATTCTATTGTTTTAATGTATAATTTTGAAATTAATTATTAATTATTTATATGAAACTGTGCATAGCACAGGAATTACACTAGTATTATATAAGTAAAATGGGGTTTTTAGTGAGAAAGCCTCTAAGGCCTCCACGTGCCCAACTTCAATTTCTTATTTTTTTCAATTTAAAAAATAATAAATTACTCATGTCTCACATAATTTTTGAATAAAAAAAATAAAAAAATCTTCAAACCTATCTCCTAGGATCATTGTCTAAAAGATGATCTTTTCCTAAGATCAAATATAGAAACATGGTTTGTTGATCTTCCAATTTAATTCTAAATTCTCTACCTAAAATTCTTCATCCTTAAAATAAATTAAATAAAAATCAATTCAAATCTGTTTAAATTTTTTTGTTTGATCAATTTTGTTTCCTTATAATTAATTTGGAAAATTGATTTGGTTGCTTCCCTATAATTAAATTATTTTTCTATAAATAAATTAAACAAACTGATTTGGTTGTTTCCCATACTAAATTTGTGAATTTTTAAATTTAAAAAATAAAAAAAAATTGCCTAATTTATGATTTAGAAAATGAAAGATGAATAAGATCCTTCTGGTGTACTATTTCTCCAACCAATTCTTTCTCCTATCCCAAAATCTTAGCCATCATACATTGCATCTTCTCCAAGTTATTCACGTCTTACTCATCCTATAAATATTACATTTATGCAATGATGTAGCTCATTATTTTTTTCCTATTTTTATGAGACAATTGGAAGTTAGTTAATATTTTGTCTCTTACATTCTTTAAACAAACTCTTTCATTCTTTAAGTACACATTTTTTTTTTTTTTTTACTTCTAACTATTTTTTATTTTTGTATTTCATATTTTATGTATCATTTGTCCCTTTGCTCACTATTGACCATTATTAATTTTTTTGCTTATAACCATTTTTTTGGTTAGAAAATATTATTTCACTAGAATTTTTATGTAAAATTTTACCCTAAAATGACGTGATAGCATCATTTGTATAATAAAAAACATGTCAATAGGCTCTTTGTTATAGTAATAGATCAAAATCCAACCAAATCATTATTAATAATTTTTTTATATTGATTTATGTTTGTATATCACTACTTTTTTTTACTTTTAATATTTTGTGACATTATGATATGTGTTAACTGACAATTGGTTTAGAGCATTACTTCAAAATTACCTAATAATTTTTTCTTTGATATTTTTATAACTTCGCTTTAATATTTTCATTTGTAGTTGATTTGGTTTAAAGAATCAATTTAAAAATATTTACATAAACAACTATCTATTTAATTTTGTTTGAATTGATTTTTATTTAATTCTATTTAAAATATTATAAAAATATTTACAGTTGCCTGGATTAAAATGAAGTTACCGCCATAATTATAACACTATAAAAAAAATATTACATTTAATCTATTTTTTCAAAGTTATTAAGTATGCATAAATATGTACATTTTATTATGAAAAAAAAGAAGACTAATGATGTATGTTTACCAATTTAATAAATATTTACATAAATAAATTGATGAAGTGGCACTTTATTTGTGTTGATTAACATAAATTTAACATGATTTAAAAATAAAGTTAAATTTAAAAAAATTAAAAAATACATTTACATTTTACGGTCAACTTAAATTTATCATATTTGATAAAGACAAAATAAGTTAAAAAGTTAATAAAATAAAATATCACATCACAGGGTTTGGTTATGGTGTGCAACTTACACCTTACACCTTATACCTTACACTTACATCTTTTGTGAAAAATTAAACCTTACACTTACATATTTTTTGAGGTTACATACCATATGCAACCCACTTACACCTTACACCTTATACTTATACTTACACCTTACACTTACACTTTTTGTGTAAGTGGCACATGGTGTGCACTTGCACACTTAAGAAAACTCCCACATCTAAATCATAATCATTTTTTTTTTCTCTCACAAAAGTTAAAAAAGCCAAAAAGTCTATTCCAAACGAGACTTTTTAGCTTCAAATTAAAATAACTAAAAAGTCAACCCACATCCCAAACAAAGGCATACTTGATCGAAAGTATAATTTTTGTAATTTTAGAAAATTTATTTGTTTTAATTTTACCAATTGAATTATTATATATCTATTTGTTATATAATGCTTAAGACAAAACATTAATAGTAACAAAAAAAAATAAAAATAAATAAAAAATGTGTAACTCATGCCATATTTGAAATGTTATCTTTTTTATTAAAAGGTCAAGAAACTAAAGAGGTCTAAAATGTGTTTGGCATGTACCAAAAAAAAGTTCGAAAATCTTTGTGCCAGTTTGAAAATATTAAATAATTCTTATGAGTGAGTCCATAGATACTTACACCTTTGGAAAGGTAAAACGGAGAATTTAAGTAGCAAACAAAAATATTTGCATTTTTCTATACAATTAAAAAGCTTATTCCTAAATATATTAACTTTTTTTATCTCTTAAAAAATTCAAAAAGCCACTTAAAAATAGAGATGGCAATTGGAACTCGGCTTGAAAGGGACCCAATCCCCTAACCTCAAATTGAGCGATTATTTCCCGAAAAATACCCCTAACGGGCTGGGGATGGTATTAAAAATTGAATCCCCGATGATATTCGGGCCAAGAATAGGGATACATGTTTCAGTCCCAGACCCGGCTCGACCCCGATTCCTGCCCCGCTTGCCCCCTGACATGAAATTACTATTTTGCCCTTGTTTATATATAATATATGTGTATGAATAGGGTTTGGCTGACCAGTGACCACTTATTCACTCACACACAAATACAAAGCTCTCTCGTCTCTCTCTCTCTCTGCAAGTGCTCCCCACGGCGGCAGCTCCTCCACTATCATCTCCCTCCTCCCATCTCGCTGATCTCCGATCTCACCGATCTTATCTCACCGATCTCCGATCTCACCGATGTTGGTCGTAGCAGCTTCTCTGACGTCCTCTCCCTCCTTCTATCGTGCCGATCTTCAATCTCGCTGATGGCAGTGGCGGCGGTTCCTCCACTATCCTCTCCCTCCTCCCAGATCTTGCCGATCTCACTGATCTTTCCTATCTTGCCGTCGCCGATCTCCCTGCTCAAGAACATTACGGCAACGTGTGTATAATGATTTTGTTGATCTATTGTGTTTATACATGATCTGTAACAGATCATCTATTGTTGATGTATGTTGTTGATCTGCCAATTTTTTACATTTTTTTATTTTTTTGGACTGGGGAATTTTTAGGGTCGGGAAAACCCGATCCCTGTTAGGGGACGGGGGCGGTGATGGCTTCCCTGTCGGGGATCAAGGCCAGGGATGGAAAAAAATTTACCGTCGGGGATCGGGGACGGGGAGTGTGATCCCCGGCCCCGCCTCACCCCGTTGCCATTCCTACTTAAAAAGTTAATTTCAAACACTCTTTTTGTTATAAGAAAAAAAAAGGGTTAAAACTTACTTAATATTATTTATTTTTTTGCTTTTTTAAAATTATTTTTAATTAATTTTAAAATAAATATATCAATTATTGTTTAATCCCCGTACATAACACGCGTGATATGCTAGTATTAACATTATGAGAAAATTTACATTTGTCCCTCAACACATAATACATGCACATTTACACTTGGCTCTTTATATAATTCACTCTAGAATAAGAAAAAATAGATGACCAAACAGTTCATAAAATCACTATTTGAGATTTATTGGTATTTTACCCTTATTTTTATTCTTAAACCATTTGCATATTTTCATTAAGAAAAATTGTTAAGAAAAAAATGTATTTTAATCATTAAACTTAATGAAAAATTATATTTTAGATAATTTATGTACAATTACATTGAGTTTAATGACTAAAATACCCTTTTACGTCGATTTTATTTAACAAAAATAGACTAATAATTTAGATTGAAAATAAATCAAAAGATTAGAATTTAAAATGACAAAATTAAAAACTCAAAATTTATTATTTTAATTTTCTAAAAAATCAGAGAGTAAATCAACTTTTTCACTCATTAAAAAAAAAAAAAATAGCAACTTTTCGAACACGTTACTAGCTTTTTAATTTATACAAAAAAATAAAAACTAAAAAATTAGTTAAAAAAAAGTCAATCCCAAATACATTCTTAAAAAAATCATATATTTTTATTATAGGTTTGGATTATTTTAAGTTGGTCATCCACTTCGATAGAACAATTTGAGTTTAGTGAGCTTATTTTGTAACTGATTTCGCTATCACATTTGTATTACGACAAATAAGGCCAAGTTTGGCATATTGTAAAAAATTCAAAAAGTTAAAAAGTTACTCAAAAAGTTAAAAAGTTAAACACTATTCACCAAAAGTCAATAATTACGGCTGCACAACTCCCAATCATAATTTTTCCCTACAAATCAATTTTTATAATTTTTTATTACACATTTTTTCATAAAAAGTTAAAAAGTTAACCCAAACATCCATATTTTCTTCCTCAATTTTTTAGTTCAAAAAGACAAAAAAATACACTTATTTAGGATACTCCAAACAACCCCTAAATTACTATTCTTGAAAATTATATTTGTTTTTCATTTTTTGAGACAAATATAATTCAAATTAATAACTATCAATATTCGATCAACTTAATTTTTTTACATAAATATTTTATTTAATAAATTCAAATTAAGATCAATCACAAAATGAGTCTATTCCGTTTGGGAAGGGCTCAAGTGGCTCATGAGCCACAAAAGACAAAACAGGCTCATGAGCCACAACAGACAAAATATCACATCCAACCCCATAATCATTACACTCTTCTCTCACAAAAAAAGCCAAAAAAGTCAAAAAGCCAAGAGCCCTTCCCAAACCAAACTTTTGAGCCCAGGCTCATATAGCCAAAAAAGTCAAAAAGCCAAAGAGCCAGCCCACTTCCCAAACGGAGGCTTAATAACTAGCCAACTTAAAATAATGCAAACCTTATATAGGATCCCCCACTCAAACATCATCCCTGTATTATTATAACCTATATTATATTTATATGAATCTTAATTCGAACATTTATATAATAGAATATTTTTTAAAAAAAATTTCTTAATACTTGTGCATCATTTAATTCTGGTGGTTGACCCAACAATTGAGTTGAAACCTCTTGTTTTACTTGTATAAAAAAAGAGTATTGTATATATCTAGAAAATTTGTACAAAGAATTCATACGGAATGATATGCCAACTTTATATCTATTCATTTCAAATAAAAAAGTACATAGAAAATCTTATAATTTTTAAAATGTCACTGTTATATTATTTATGTTGATTTTTTTGTATGAAATTTTTGTTTGCAAATGCTTGATTTAATTTTTCAAAAAATATTTTAAATGTCATATTTCAGTCAAATTATTTTACTTTTTTAGATACACGTAATCTAAATCTAAATGCATCTAAAAGGTTGACAAAAAAAAAGTTCACTAAAAATTAATGTTTTAACATAAATAGTTTTTTTTCTTCATATTTTAGTATTTTTTAGATGCATCTAAATGTAACTAAAAACTTAATAAAAAATTCATTAAAGACAAACAAAAACTCACCTATAAATAATTTTTTTAAAGTCAAACCGAACAATTATTAAAATAAGGACTATTTGGTTTTATGGGGTTTACACAAATTCCGTGTTGATAATTCAAATGTTTATTTTGTAGGATTTTTTTTTTTGTGTATATGATCCACAATTTGATAATCATAACTTATTTAATTTATCACGTTTATTATTAAAAAAAATAAATGCCCTATTTTTAAAAATACATTTGTAACTCATTTATATACTATATATATAACCGTGTGTTCTTAAAATTCTCCAAAAGCCCAATATTAAATTTTAGGGGCTCTCTCTCCTACATGGCATTTCTTGGAGTCTCTCCACCTCATTTTTCTAATTTTTAATTTTTTAACATAATAAAAACAACCATTCTATCTTTTCACCTCTAAAAAGAAAAAAATATAACCAAGAAATAAATAAAAAAAAAATGAAGAAGCAAAAAATAAAAGGGTAAAATCTCACATAGTTATCTGTTATCTCTTTCTAAAGCAAAATTAAATAATAATAATAATCAAGAGATAAAAAAAAATTAAAAAAAGTAAAAAATAATTCTTATCTCTTTGCTAAAAAACTTCAAAAAATAATAATAATAACCAAGAGATAAAAAGAACAAAAAATAAAAGAATAAAAATCCCTTATAGTTATCCTTATCTCTCTTATAAAAAAAATATAAAAAAACCTTCTCTCACGTTCTTCTTTTGTCTCCATAAATAATTGTATTATTCTCACTAAAATAAAACTAAAATGGGTGGGGGAAAAACTCACAAACCTTGTGCATGCTTTCTGGTACAACAACATGAATACTTCTCTATATTTTTTCTAAACAAATCCAAACTCAAAACTTGTTCATCTACAATTTACTTATTGTGACATGGTATGCCACTAAAATTTTGAAAGTTTTATTGTCTTTTACTTTTATTTTCATTAATTAGTCCATAGATAAGTTAAAAGTTGATTTATTTATTTTTTTTCTTCTTTGACACTTTTCAATTGTGTTATATTTTTATTTTGTGTTAATATTGAATCACTCTTTAAATATCATTCAATCATTTCTCTATTTCATAGTATTTTCTTTTTCAAAGATTTTGGACTAAAAAAAGAGCAATGTCATTGTTGTAGTTATCATCACAAGAAGTTGAAGTTGAGGGTTATGTAAAAAGTAAGAAAAGGGAAGATGAATAATCAAATAGAAAAAGTACAGAAAATTGTGAAAATGCGAATTAATGTGCAAAATTGATTCTTTATGCATATGAATTTGATATTTTTTTTAATCTTTTATTTATATCTATCGTTATATTTAAACATTTATTTGGATATTGCTAAAAAAGTTTTGAATTTTGCATAATTATGATTGTATTTGTACATTCTTTAATTAAATAAAAACCAAAATTATAAGCTATATGCAGAAATCTCTTAGAAGAAGAGTTATAGGAGCTCCAAATTTTGAACTAAAATTTGTTGATTTTTAAATAAATAAAGAAAATTAAACAGTGAGTTTGAAAGCATCAAATTTTCAAATTGGAATTTTTAATTTTTAATTATTAATTACTTAAAAAATCTATTGTTTAGTTCCTTTTCTCCTTTATCAATATGCCACACATAATTAAATATATATATATATATTAGTTTAAAGTTGCATTACATATTAAAAATAGATATGGTACATGATTTATACTGGGGTATTTAGTTCATAAATCTAATTTCGAATTTTGTTTGGCCAAAAGTGTACTCAAATATTCTGTCCATAAGGGCACATTTAAAAAAAAATGATCAAAATACCTATATAAATGCTCTATACACAAATCAAACCAAACCAAACCAAATCCTACACCTGTCTCTCTTTACTATTTGCTCTTAGCTTTCCGCCAATCGTCGCCGTCCACCTCTTATCCATGCCTTCGTCTTCATCTCACTCGTTGTTCCTTCTTTCGCTGTGGTCAGTCGACTCTTTGTCTCTATCTCCTCTTTCTTCAATCCCCATGGTAGCGATGGAGATCAGAGTCCAAATCGACGATCATGGTCAAGTTTATTACCGTAACTTTTCAAGTAAAGTTCGCATCGCTGACGTACACTGGTACATGACCGGTATGATAGTAGACCTATTACTAATAAAAAATATCTACTAAACTCAATATCTTATAGTTATCGCTTAGGATGTGAGTTGATTTTTTAATTTTTTTGACTATTTTAGTCTGAGACTAAAAAATCTCGTTTGAGATAGACTTTTTGACTTTCTTGATTTTTATGAGAGAAAAATTAAAATGATTATAGTTTGAATGTAGCATTTTATCTTATTAAACGAAAAAGTCTATTTTATTTTTTTATAACTAAAATAGTCCCAACTCAATCCAAACCTTTGTGTCAAACATAACCCTACTATCCTTAACTTGAATTTTTCAATAATTGTTCCTTATATTTGTGATTAATTTTTTTTTAACTTATCCTTCATATATTATTTTTTAAAATTTTTTAAGATGGATTCCTCAACTTGCCTTTCTATTGGTTTTTTTTTTTTTTTTTTTTTTGTCTGTGGTCGGCAGCAGTCAAATCTTAGAGAGAGAGAGAGAGATAAGAGCGAGAGATGAGACGAGACAGACCGCGGCGGGGAATCTATTCTTGTCCCACAAAACACCAAGGAAATCCCTTATGTACTTCTCTGTTGTGTGGCTCTGATTTTATTGCAAATCAAAATCCTCACAAACACTAGTCGAATAATGAAATGATATATCAGAATTCCAATCACATAACCCAGATTCTTTTTCCTCTCAATTTCCAGAGAAAATTCACTGGGTGGTTTTTAATAGTTAACAGTGTCTCTATAATTTCTGATTTCCTAGAGAAATCTGGTTCATTATTGGCACCGGAATCCTCGGAGATTCCGGCTGATGATGCATATAATTACCCACCAAATATATATAAAATCTGCTACTCTCTTTCTTGCATCACTATTAGAGAGAGAGAGAGAGAGAGAGAGAGAGAGATTTGAGTCTTCACGTTATAGTGTTAGGTAGAAAGAGAGAGACGGTCAGAGTAGAGAAAGCAATTAATTAACTCGATCTGTTGAGGTGGTTGGTTTGGTTAGTTCTAGTGAGAGAGAGAGAGGGAGAGAGTTTTTATCTATCTATCTATCTAATCTATATAATAAATAGTGAAATTATCCTGTTCATAAAAGTCAAGTAACGCATACAAAAAAGCAACATCCGCAGAGACATGCGAAAAGCGATTTTGTTTTTTCCCGGTCATACTTATCATTGTTGAGTCTCTTACAAGGAAATTCAGCTAATTTGATAGCATTTTGACTATAAAATTTGCAATCTTTGCTGAAAAAGAAGACCCATTTCTCTGCTTTACTAACCCCAAAAAAAAAGGAAGAAAAAAAGAAAAGAAATTCTTTTGGAGTTTCAGAGAACCCTTTTTTCTCATCTAGGGAGAGATAGAGAGGAGGTGAGAGATGGGTTCGCATGGGATGCTAGCGAGGAGGGCTGTGCAGACTGAGACACCCATCATGGTTCTGGTAAGTTTTCATCCAAAACCCTAAACTGGGTTCTAATCCATTTTCATTTTCATCTACTCTTTTTTTCCCCCTCATTTGGTTGTGTTTGTTTCCTGAGAAATGTGTGATGGTGTTTCGTGTTTTGCAGATACAGGAAGTGATCCGAGGTGCCAAGGACGCACTTTCTCTAGCTCAGGTTTGTTTACTCTCTCCAATGTTTGTCAAAATTTACTTACTAATTTTAGTTTTTGGTATGTGAGAAATTGAGAGATGTGAAAAGTTTTTGTTTTGTCCCTTTTAGGTCTCAAATTTGTAATTCACCACTTCATCTTCCACGAGAACATGTTCGGGTTGCTGAAATCATGGCCTCGATTTTTTGATGATCATTAACAACCAATTACATGTTCCTGATTAAAATTTAATTGAACTCCAACTTATTTAACTTATTTATTTATTTATTTGTTTATAGCCTTGTTGCTTCTACCTAAAGTTTATTACCGGCAAATTGGTTTGGGGAACATAAAGACTGCGTTGAGATATGAGTTTACAATGAGTTGAGAACATGTGTTATTGTTTTAACATCAATTGAGGTACTTTGTAAAGGTGGTTGGGAAATGGGAGTGGTGAGTTATATTATAGACCTTGTTTGTGGGCCTGAAAGTATAATGTTATTTATATGTTCTTGCTCCACCGACAAAATCCAAGTCATTTCCAGGGAAAGGGGGCGCATTATCAGTGGCTTTCCCGTCCTCTTGGTTAATTCTAGAGGTTCAAAACATCTTAATTACACATAAAAAAATAGTCTTAAAAAATTGGCTTATCATTTTTTTGATAAGTCATTCATTGGTTAATCATACAACAGCTAGTTCTGCAAATCGGTGTCACCGTGGTTTGTACATAATAATTAAGAAATTTCTTCTTATCTTGATTGCTAACATGACATGGTGCTAAATTTTTTTGTTTTTTGTTTTTTTAATAACTCTCTCGCTCTTCTTCTTTCTGTATTTTAAGATATCACTTTTATGTTGGGTCATTGATGTTTCGATTGAAACTTCCTTATGCATGTAAAGGTTAACATGGTGTATTGTTTCAGACCCATAGATCATCCTTGCCAAAGTTCATGCGGCGTGCTATTCTGTAATTGCTAATTTTTTTCTGTATTGGCCTAATTGCATCATACTTAGGGTTCGTTTGGGATGTGGGTTGACTTTTTGGCTTTTTGGCTATTTTAGCCTGGGGCTAAAAAGTCTCGTTTGGGATAGATTTTTTGGCTTTTTTGACTTTTGTGCGATAAATAATGAAATGATTATGGTTTGAATGTGACATTTTGTCTTATTGGCTTTTTAACCTATTTTGTCTTTTTGTGGCTAAAATAGCCAAAAAACCAAGCTTTTTGGCATGCCAAACGAAGGCTTATAATGTTTACTATTATGAAAAGTGAGCAATTGGTGGCATTTATTTGTTTAATTTTTTAGCACATTAACATTTGGTTTAGAATTGGCGTTTGCTAGAAGTATTTTAAAAATTGTCAAATACTGCTTTGCCTTTCAACACATTACAGAATCCCAACCTGTCAAGGATTTTGATTAATTCTTACTGCTGTAGAAAATTTCTTCATGGCATGTGATGAAGTACTCTTTTGGTGCTCTGAAGTCTGCATAGTGGACTTGTACAATTAAGGCCATAAGTGGTCAATTTGTCATGAATTATATGTTGTGGATGACTTTTATCCATCTTGACAACATTCTTATATTGCAGATTGTTCTTAAGTGGGCAATTTTGATACATTTCTTGTAGTAATCCTTGGAAAAGCCCTTGCTCTGTTAATGGCTATAATTAAAAATTCAGGGTATACTTTTCCAAGAAGAAAAAAAAAAGTTTTGGCTGGGATAATAACTTGATTGCATGAGGTTCCGGTGGGAAGCTCAGTTTTGCTCCATCATTTCTGTTTAGGCATTTTAGAACTTCTGCACAATGCACTACCTTCATGTTGTGGGCTACAAATCTAAAATAAAGGTTTTCAAGCCCTAGAATGAAGATGTTTTATACTTCTTGACATGGTTAATGTAGGCTTCATATTGAGAAGATTTTCAACCATAATGACTCGTGAGTTCGTAAGCTTATATCGGTTTCTTGTAGTTGGAAATACTTTGACAAGTATCATGGGAGTCAGTGACTAGTATTACTGATTGAAGTCGTAAACACTTTATTGCAATTGAGTATTACTTGCAAAACTTCTATGGCACTGTCTTAACAGTATCTCATTCTCTGATCATATTCTCATGTAGGGAGTAGTGTATTGGCAACCACCGAAGCGAGCTTTGGATAAGGTAAAAGAACTTGTGTGGGAACCTTCAGTTAGTCGTTATGGTGCTGATGAAGGTCTTCCTGAGCTTAGAGAGGCATTGGTTAGGAAGGTATATCTTCTGATTCTGATGTACACTGCAAACTGAAATTGTGTCTTCTTCTTCTTCTTCTTCTTTTTTTTCTTTTTTTTTTTTCCCTTTCTGGGGGCAATCTTTAGTTTAAAGTATATGAAATATTGTCCTATGTGGGACTTCTTAACCGCATTAGCACAAATGCAGCTATGATACATGTTTATCATAACCAATTTTATCAGAAAAGGTTCATACAAAAGGATTTACATTTTGAAACGTATTTGTTTTAAAATGGTAGATTTTATGATCCAGAGTAATGCCAAAGAAAAAATTCCTATTTATTTCCATAAGAGGATTAAAAGTTAAATATAATGAACTAAAATCTAAAGAGAGTATTTTGGCAAAACCAAATGTAAAAGAAAAAATTGGGCTGTCTCCTAGAAATCTGTTCTTACATGATTAGTTTTAAAAATAATACATTTTATTAGATGTCTAGTTGTTAAAAGAAAATTTCACTCACATTTAGAAAACCTGAAGTTCAAATAGTTTGATATACAAAAGACTATCCCTATCATAGGACATTCTAATTGAGTTCCTTGTATATGGGTCTGTAGGCTGCAACATAATCTGATATCAGTTTTTGGCTGTATCACTGAGCAACTGATATATATATATATTATTTTTTCTATTGGCTTCTTATGATTAAATTATTTTTCTTTTGTTTTGCAGCTGCGTCAAGAAAACAGCTTACATAAATCTTCAGTGACGGTTACTGCAGGGGCAAATCAGATGACCATGCCTGCTGTCTATTTGTTTTTTATTTTGACCTAGTAAAAATAACAAATGTGTCTGGTCAATTTGTGCTCTCAATATTGGTTTTTAATTTACGTGGGAAAATGTTGAGGAGTGAGAAGGGCAACATAAAGCTATGTCATTGCCTCATTATGCATATGTGCTGGCTTTTACACTTCTTTTGGTTTCTCGTAGTCACTATTTTCAGATGCATTTTTATCTTATTGGTGTCCTTGCTAAGTTTTAGGAAACCATATTTATTTAAATTCACAATAAGGTCATTGCCCATCAGAACATAAAATTGTGACCTTTTGAGTAGCATGCACATTGGGTGTTTATGAGTTATAATTTCCCTAAGAACAAGCAGATAAATATGGCTAAGGTTGCCACGTTTTCCTTCTGGTGTTTATAGTCTTATCCTGATTGGTAATATCTGGCATGATGATGTATGGAGGATCACAAAATGTTTACATGCTTGCATGCTATGCAATATTATTTCTTTACACATTGCAACGTTGCATTTTGTTTTCTTTTGTTAATTTTCTTGATTAAAAAATAGATTTCCATACTTACCAAAACAAATTGAAAAAAAGAAAAGAAAGAAGAGTTCCACATATGTCTAATACGATGGCCTTCCTTGCCTTCTTTTAAAAGTCTGTTTTGATACTTAAATGTTCAGTGTTTGCTTAGTATAGGATGAATATTAATCTCATGAAGTTTTTCAGAGTTTAAAACAGAGAAGTTTTCACCCCTCCATCCTTCATAAATTCTAAAAAAGCTTTTACCCATTCTGATTACAGGCATTTGTGAATTTAGTTCTCACATTGTGTGATGCTGGGGATTCTGTAGTTATGTTTGCACCATACTACTTCAATGCGTACATGTCATTCCAGATGACAGGTGTTACTAACATTCTGGTGGGTCCTGGTAATCCAAAGACACTTCATCCCGATGAAGGTATGAAGTTTGCATTGTGCATGACCTGAAAAATATCGTAGTTCTTTTTCCTTGTCAATTTCTCAAGGAATCTTGCTGAGTATTCTGTGCCAGATTCTTGCTAAACAACATAAATTGTATTTATAAAAATATAATTTTGTTATTTGATGGGAGTGTTTCTGCAACAAACATTATGATTGCTGAATTATGTTTATATTGAGAATTGGGCACTTTCCTGAATTGATTAATTGCCTTAACCCTGTGGTTTCATCTGGTGGTGACTAGAGCAGGCTGGTGACTTTTAAAATGCTTATGGAAGCCCATTATAATTACTATAGTATCGTGGACCCAAAGACTGTAGTAGCAAAAAATGAAATGCTGATATCTTGAATTTAATTTGTTTTCAATTTTGATGGAAAACTGGGTTGGTGATTTTCCATTACTTGAATATCTTGTATTTCATTTTTCTTAATCATCTTCTCCTTTAAAAGTTTTTCTCTTTTCATCTTTCGCAATGGTTTTTGATATACTGGTGTATCTATGGTGAAGTATTAAAGCCCTTAACTCTCTGTTGTAAGGGAGTATTGGAGAATTAATTTTTATTTGATTTAATTAAGGTACAGGGCATATCAAACAAAACACCACATAGTTTTCTGTTGTTCATTTATCAGACATTTTGCTTTTCAGACTGGCTAGAAAAGACTTTGCGGGAAACTAAACCAACCCCAAAGCTTGTTACTGTCGTTAATCCTGGAAACCCATCTGGAACTTACATTCCACTGCCTCTTCTCAAGGTCTCTCTCTTTCTCTCTCTGTGCATATATGTAAAAATAAAAAGATAAAATTTTTTGATAAGTACATAAATGCATACATAAACATACACGCGCACAGTCATTATTGGAATCAGGACCAATCCTGAAGCACGTACCAAAACAAACAAAAAAAAGAGCCATCCTGATGCTTGTTGCGAACTGAGTTGAGAAAAACTATTTTTCTCTGCTTGTCTTAAATTTTTTTATTGAATCCCTAACTTGGTGTTTTATTTTCTTTTTATTTTTTGAGTAGAGGATTTCAGATCTCTGTAGGGATGCAGGATGTTGGCTTGTTGTAGATAATACATATGAGTAAGTATATTTTTTCTTATTTCTGAACACTTGATATTATTCTGCTTTCTAATGTAAATCGTTTTACCTTGTTTGATGATATTGCTAATTTTTTTATGAACAAAAAGATGTTGAATTCATGAGTTAAATATGAAATGTATATATCTATTGTGAATGTGATTATTTCATTGAGGACGAGTGCATAATAGAGCTTGTTGCCTATTTCATATTATAAATACAATAGTGCTGGAGCTTATTATTGGTTTCTGTTATAGGTACAAGGGTGCAGGTTTCTAATTCATTCCCCTGAGCTTTCATTATAACATAATTCATCATAGCTTTGAACTTCCAATGTGGCATCAGGGCATGACTTAATGTAGGAGTAATACCGCTGGCTTGTAATAATAAATTTTGTAATTATGATGTAAAAATGACTAGAAAGTTTTGTTTTGTTTTGTTTTTTTTTTTGTGCCTATTAATAGAAAAGAGAAAAAACAAATCAACGTGAGGTGAGGACTGTAGAATAAGGGACATGCAAGAAATTTTTTTTGGGGGTGGGAGGAAAGAACCTTAGCAAAAAAAGGGACACAGTAATAGTTTTAATATCAGCAGAGAGAAGAATCCTTTTTGTTTTGAAGGGGACAACATAAACTAGTAGTTTTAGATATGTTTCAAAATTACTATTTTTTTGTACAACTATATATGGATGTGGTGTTAGAATAGATTTTCTGGAATAATTTTCCTGAATCTCATGTCATTATGCATAACCTTGTAGACTTTACCCTGGTAAAGTTTGAAATAAGTGCTGGAATAATTTTCCTGAATCTCAAGTCACTATGCATAACCTTTTAGGCTTTTACTCTAGTAGAGTTTGAAAGTCTTCTTCTTCTTCTTCTTCTCTCTCTCTCTCTCTCTCTCTGTGCGGATGCTGCTTCTCTGCCATTTTGTGTAGTCCCTTGGTCATTATGTACACAATGGTTTGACATCACTGATCTCAGGCCAAAAAATAAGTCGAAGATCCAGCATAGTTACCATGGTCATGCTACAAATTCATCATATCATATACATAACAAATTATTCAAGAAATGGGAAGTTTGCAACTAGATTATATCTAATAATCATCATGCATTTTGCATTTAAAATATAAAAGCTCAAACACTAGGAATGACTTGTTACTTACAGAAAGGGGGATAAAAAATGGATTGTTGGTTGGGTACTCTTTTATCATTCTGTTGCACTTTAAAGGTTATTTGCTATTAATTCTACTGTTTGCTCAGTTTTCTAGAATATGACTTAGTTATATTTTCATGTGTTCCTGGGAAGAATACAGAGGTATGTAGGAGTATTAACAATTACATGTGCAGGTACTTTATGTATGATGGCCTCAAACACTCATGTGTGGAGGGCAATCACATAGTCAACATTTTTTCATTTTCTAAAGCTTATGGAATGATGGGATGGCGAGTTGGATATGTGAGTAGTGCTTACTGTTTCTTATGTTTTTTATATTGATTAAAAAGAAATCAAATTGTTTCGATTAGAAATAAATATGAATGTTATTGCTTCCTTTTGAATTGAAAATGGAGCTTGCTTTTAATAAATATCATGATTAGACGACATTAATTGGCTTTCATTCTTGCATTTCATCGGTAATTATCACTTCTAACCGCACATTACACTACTAATGTAGTAATATCTACCTTTTGGAAGTCATCACCACATGACTCATGCTACAGTAATAGTATCTGTTTTATCTGCTTAACTTGGTGGGTGGGATGATAAAAAAAGTGGTTTTCAAAAATGGTTGTTAATTGCTTCTGATTTCTTCCTCTGCCAAAAAATAAATCAGTAAATTGAAAGAAAAAAAAGAGGTTTTCATACTTTTCCATCACCCTATTCTTTCCAAAAAAATAATAAAATTCTTGCAAGCTATCTAGAAACCTAAATGACAGGTGTTACAATCATATCTATTAGTTTTTACCATGCTTTGCAATACTGTCCAAATGAGAAACCTTGCACCTTTAGCCAGAAATTTCTACCAGATATGTTCTCTCTTCTTCACAAGTTACCATTATGGCAAGACACCTTTTCTTGAGGTGATTCATCAGAATATCCTGTGTTGTAGCAGAATTGTAGGAATGGAGGACAACTTGGCAGTATTGCTTAAGAGGATGAATGAGAAAGAATGAACAAGGAAGAACTCTATATTTCATGTATATAATATATACTAGCAAACATGATGCTTTTGCAATTTTACATTTAAATTTTTGGATAGTTTGATGATTGAGGGACAGTTTGATGAATGAGAAAATCATTTAGCAGTTTTGGGTAATTTGATAAATGAAAAAACTGTTCATTAGTTATTGGATGTGGTAGTTACTGAATTGATAGAAGTGAAGGGCATTCTTTAAAAAAAATAGAATGTGACAGTGTTCACACCAAATAAGATGTAGGTTTTCTCACCCTTTTCCTTGGTCATTTCCCTTCTTTATTTTCTATGTCATCTCCTCTTTCATCAAATACATTTTGCAAATCTAAAGAGAGATTAGGATGGGAACTCTCTGCCTGTTTTTCTGTTTTGTCAAATGTGTAGTGTCTTTGATCTCTTCTTATACGTTCAATTGTTCATTCTTCTTATTTCTCTTGCTTTAAAATGAAGAATATATACTTCTAGGCTCATACTTGATAGTTTCCTCTTCCATATTGAATACAAAAGTAAGTGCTGCTAATAAGAGCTATCTATGTTCATAATGCAGATAGCATACCCTACAGAAGTGGAGGGCTTCGGAGCTCTACTCCTCAAAATCCAAGACAACATACCAATATGTGCTGCAATAATTTCACAGCGCCTTGCCCTTTATTCCTTAGAAGCGGGACCGAAATGGGTCACTGAACAAGTGAAAGATCTCGTCAAAAACAGAGCAATTGTTCTAGAAGCACTATCTCCGTTGGGAGATGATGCTGTGAAAGGCGGAGAAGGTGCAATATACCTATGGGCAAAGCTTCCAGACAAATGCGTCGATGACTATGAAGTAATTCGCTGGCTTGCTACAAAGCATGGCGTGGTTGTGATCCCAGGAAGTGCCTGTGGCTGTCCGGGGCACCTTAGGATCTCATTCGGAGGATTGTTAGAGGATGATTGTCGAGTTGCTGCAGCAAGGCTGAGAAAAGGGTTAGAAGAACTGGTGAGAGATGGGATGGTACATTAAATTAGATTCCTATTTCCTATTCATTTTGTAAGGAAAAATGTTTGTATTCCGATATCATTATCGGCACATGCCACTAGTTGTGAACATGTTCAAATTTAACTACATCTCTGAAGCTCTGCCCTCTTGAAAATAAGAAAATGTGGTGAGGGTGAAAATAATTGAAGTTTACAGTTTTCTGGTACTGTGCATTGTGATTTTCTTGTGGAAATTGGAACACGGGGTCCTTTTGAGTTTGACCCAGCCTTTAGATGAGTTTGTGTGGGGTTTTGAGACCATTGCCATGAGAAGTTTGGTTCTAGTGATGTGAGGTGGTATATGAGTGTTGCTAGGTCCGAAACAGACTGGATGGGATCATTTGTTTCTAAATTTCTCTATTCTTCTGTCTTAAATGTACTTTTAATTAGGGGCGTGCGCAGTGCGGTTTAGACGATTTGAGTATAAAATTATAAATCAAATCGTGAATGACAGATTGATAAATAATCAAATTGTGGTTTGGGACAGTTTTAATTTGCTAGTTGATTGGAAAATATTCTTAAACAATTATCAAGTATTTACATAATATTTTTCATATATATAATATAAATTAATTTTACATAATATTTTTTTATATATATAACTACTAATTTGTAATAAATTTTACATCTTAAATCTCTTTTACATTTATTTTTATTTTGATAGTTTATTAGAGGTAGAAAAAAAAAATGTACTAATTATAGCGGAGTGGAGCGATTTTGAAAGCGGATTATAAATTTTGAAGCTTAATTTGCAATTAGCAGATAGATTGGTGCGGTGGATTGGGTGGTATTTTGCACAGTTCTATATTTGAAGTTTATTCCGCGGTTAGCGGATTAATTGATATTTTGCACATCCTTACTCTTAACTATCACCTTTTTGTCGATAGATAGAAAAATAATTACATTATAAAAAATATTTATATTATCAAACAAACCATTAGTCCACAATAGTTAGATAGTCAACAAAGTCTAACAACTAAACTATCAAGCGTCAAACCTAACAACCACCATTAATCACATACAAGAATATCAAACTCCTCTCCGTAAGAATTGAATTTGAGACTTCAAATCACAAAAAATGTTACACAAGTACTAAGTTAATTGCGTGGGATTAGATTCAAGTACTTCAAATCATGGTTGAAAATGTAATTTGTGTTTGTAAGTGTAATTTATTATGTGTTTAGTGATGGTCGATGAAATTGATTTTTTGTGTAACTTTTTTTTTTTTTAAACTTACGAGATGAGTGGTTCTCATTTTCGTTGTGGGACTTGAATTCACAAAATAAAGTATGGAGACATATGAAAGGTCAGGAGAATCATTCTCTTGCAAAATATACATTTTAAAAGAAAAATATTAAAAATCTTTAAAATGTTACTAAAATTTTGTAATTTATTTTGATTTCTCCAGCATTACTTCTGTCACCCACTAAATATTAGACTTTTTGTAGTTTTATTGTAAGTGCCTTTTCATAGGAAACATAAATTTTGGATGATTGCTCTCGATTGCTAATATAATGGTCCTGAGTTTGGATGCCAAGAACACAAAAGAAAATAAAGAAAAGTAAGAGAACTTCTTTGATATCTTACTTTCTCAATTTAAATAAAATAAAGGACATGCTATTCAAAAAAATGACAAAAAGCAAGTAACTTTTTAACTTTAATTATCTTGAAAAATCACCTTCTAAATCTCTCTCTCTATGTATAATATTAAAGAGAACCTTGAAGAAGTCCGCCATGGTAGTTCAACTTCGATATTTTCAATAATCGACCACATGATTCTGAAGTTTCCTTCCACATGGATGTATCATCATCATCATCATCTCATGTGCAATCCTTCACTTTTATTTATTTTGATATATATCAAATTTGAGGGCTGTTTTGACAATCCACTCAAAAAATCAAAATATCATTACAAAACTATTCTCTCCGTTTGGCAAGAGGTTTTTTTGGCTATTTTAGTCACAAAAGACAAAACAGACTATTTTACCCACAATAAACAAAACATCGCATACAACCCATAATCATTACACTCTTCTCTCACCAAAAAAAAAAAACCAAAAAAGCTAAAAAGTTAAAAAGTCAAAAAGCTTTTCCAAACCAAGTTTTTTAGCCTGGGCCAAAATAGACAAAAAAAAGTCAAAAAGTCAAAAAACCAATCCACTTCCCAAACGGAGGCTCTCTATCTTTTTACAATTTTTTTGGTCAAAAATTAAAAATGCAATTAAAATAGCTATTTTTCAAAACAACTCTCATGAATTTGATGAAAAAATGTTCAAAAATCAGCTCCAATAATTTCATTAAAAATTCGTCAAATTAATAGAGTAATTTTTGTCATCAAATTAAGAACTCCACAAAATTTTCATCAAATTTAAATTTGATGAAAGGAAAATTAGTGAAACATCTCTCTTTAACTTTGTGTAGTAGGAGAGGTCCAAAATGTTTTTTTTTTCATTAGCTAAAGTCCCGCGATGAAATTTTTCAGTGTCAAATTTTTTTGTGAAAATGTTGAGCAACTTTAACTACTATGAAAATATTATATGTCCTTTATCTTATAAAATCTTAATATCAGAGACCTTAAAAAAATATTTCCCAAGGAAAAATTAGTGAAACATCCCTCTCCAACTTTGTGTAATATGAGAGGTCCAAAATAATATTTTTATTAGCTAAGGTTCCTCAATATTTTCACAGAGAAAATTCAACTAAGAGAAATTTTGCCTGACTCAGATAAATTTTGAAATTTCTCTGAATCAAATTTTCTCTGTAGAAATGTTGAAAGACTTTAACTACTATGAAAATATTACATATCTTTTATCTTATAAAATCTTAATATGAGAGACTTTAAAAAAAAATTCTCGATTTAGAAAGATAAAGCATTTGAGATGATTTTTTTTTCCTTCAAATTTAATGAAAAAAAGAAATTTGGGATAAGAGAATAATTTTTAAAAAGATTTTGATAAAAAATTGATTAAAGGATTGTAATAGTTGATATTAAATCAAGTTTTTTACTCAAATTTAGAATTAAATTAGATGAAAAAATTAGTTAAGGATTGGAGATGATCTAAGTTTTTTGGATTTGATATTTTAAATTTAAATGAATGTTGTGTATAAATTATAAATTTGGGAAAGAATTAGGAAATAAATAAAAAAGGCGAGAGAAATAAAGAAAAAAAATTAAATTATTTAATTTTACATTTTTCTTTCTTTTTTTAAATATGTATTCAAATTCATATCTAAATACAACCTAAAGAAATTATAATTGTTCGTCAAAAATTAAAAAGTTTAGATCGTATCAACTTTGAATATATCTATCTTTTTTCCTAATAGCTAACCACTCTCCATAGTTTGTTTCAATAAAATTACTGCAATTGAAATTTATGAAGTAAAGTGATACAACAAGTACATTATAAAAAGGGTTTGGCTTTGGTCCAGTTCTTAATCGAACTGGACGGTGCTGTTGGGCCCGTGGGGGCCCACCACGAGTCCCGTTTTGAAAATCTGAACCGTGCAATGTGTAGAACTCGTCGAGTGCTATATGCCTATGAAAAATCACGTTGATCGGATATCGATAGCTATGTGATCAAATCAGTTTTTTATCAACCGTTAATTTATTCACCGTCCATTTTTTTTATACAAAACTGATTTGATCACATAGCTATTGATATCCGATTAACGTGATTTTTCATAAGTATATAGTACTCGACGAGTTCTACACATTAAACGGTTCAGATTTTCAAAAAGGGACACGTGGTGGACCCCCACGGGCCCAACAGCACCGTCCAGTCCGATTAAGGACTGGACCAAAGCCAAACCCTTATAAAAACTACTAATGTTTTGGGAAGTGCTCTTTTTTGTTTTTTTTGTTTTGGCTTATTTTTATTTTTAGTGAATTTTTAAAAAAAAATTCAAAAAAATTCAAGTTTTTAGATTCAGCTCAATAAGATGAACCAACAAATTATAATTTAAAAAAAAAAATCCAAAAAACTTAGAAAAAACAAAAAATAAATCATAATAAGCAATTTTTTTAAGCTTATTTTTGTCTTTTAGTGATTTTTTTTTTAAATATATTTTTTGGATTTGTCTCAACAAGACAGATCGAAAAATTAAAATATTTTGACATAATTTTAAAAAAAATTATTAAAAAAAAATTCAAAAAAAGGTGTGACTTTTGTTTTTTTTGTTTTGGTTGCGAAAGTGGGCTTAAATATAAATTGCTATCATTTGTTGGGATACAATGAAAGGAGAAAGAAGAAATCCAACCTTTGATATCCAAGTGAGATAAAATTATGAGTAAATTACGCAAACACCCTATGAGGTTTTTGTTTAATATATATTTCCTTTTCACATTTGAAAAATTATGCTTACTTTTTTGTCAGATTAAAATGACATGTTTATCTCTTAGTATTTATACATATAAAATAATATAGATATTTTGTTCACATTATTTTAAGAGAAATAACAATAATCTTTTTCAGTTTAACTCACACAATTTTTTTATTATTATTTATTTTTCATGCTTTTTTTATTGATTTTTTTTATTAATATTTTAAATATTTTTTTTTTATTTTTGAGATACAATTAATCTAGATATACTTAAGGAATATAATATTTTGTATTTTTTTTTAAATTCACCAAATACAAAAAAATATAAAAATTCAGTAACATTATAATAAATGTGAATGGAGATATTTGATAATACTATAATAAATGTGAGTGGATAGACGAGAAAGAAAAATAATGATAGAAATAAAAATGAAAAATTCTATTCATATATAAAAATTTATACAAAAAATATCATAAAAATATTGTGATAATGATGTTGTAAATATAAATCATGTTTATGGGTGCTTTATTTTAAAGTGAAAAGTCACCATTAAACCGTTGTGTTTGAAAATTTTATATAAAATTTATGTTTGTATGTCATCACTTGATAATAATATATTCAGGTAAAATTTAATGATGAGAAGTTGTAGAATGTAGTCATGGTGATAGAAAGAAAAATGGTAAAAAAAATAACAAAATGGTCATTTAAAAATTTTTAGGACATGGCATCAGCAATGTAGGGACAATTTGTAATGAGATTACGAACCTCAGGGAGGAAAATATAATTTTTCAAATGTAAGGAGTGAATTTATATTAATTAGAAACCTTAAGGAGTGTTAGTGTAATTTATCCTAAAATTATTAAATATTTTCAAAAATACTATGTTATATTATCCATACAAATGAAAATCGTAATACACTACTTAATGAATTATTCTTCCTCCAAAGTATTTAGCAATAAAATTTCCTTGCGATTAATTTGAAATATCAAAGGAGCAAAAATTACATGATGCTCTACTCCAAGGGGTGGGCAGCAGATATACTGATCCGCCCAAACTGATCGAACTGAACCGATCCACCGCATTTTGGATGGATACATGATGATGAGCAGACGATTACGGATTGATTTTTTCCAATCTGCCTAGTTTTGGACGGATGGCAGATTTGAGATTCGTTTGGCCGCAATCAAACTGCCAAATCGCAAGCATTCCTAGTAATTTATAAGATTTTACGTTTTCAATCTGTTTAGATATTTTATTTGTGTTTTCAATTGAAAAAGAGTTTAAATATTATGTTGAATATATTCTGTTAAAAAAGAGTTTTCAACTTGAATATATATTTTGAATTGAAAAAATAAATGTATTATTTATCTATATATAAATATTTTTTATTTTTAAATCTAACTCTAAAAAAAAAAAAAAAAAATGATATATGCTGGTTGGTTTTTGTTTTCAAAAAAAGATATAGATGTGACAATACAGAGGCATGCAATATCTGTTACTGTTCTATTCATGGTTTTGGTGGTTTAAATTATTTTTATATTTTGAAAACCACAGATTATAATACTTTTTATGTGGATGAGGCATACTATAATTGTAAAATATAGATGAGGCATGCAGTGATTGTACTATTCTAGAATTTCAAACTTTCTTTCTTTAGATGAGACATGCAGTGATTATAATACTTTTTTAAGTCATTGATTGTAACATATTTTTTTTTTTGGTTGAAGAAGTGCACAAGTTGAATTATGTTAAAAATTTATAAAATTTTAAACGTCAAACCGATTCGCATCCATCCGCTAATCCGTTCAATCCACATCCGTCGAATTTGCGGACGGATGCTAATTGATTTTCTCCAATCCGCCAATCTGGCGGATAGATAGCGGATTGGAAGTTCCGTGGCCGCAACCGACTCGCGCCCACCCTTATCTACTTCTATAGAATAATTATAAGTTAAACCAAAAAAAACTCTAACCACATGGGGTGACTTTTGTAATTAGACTTTAATTCATTTGGATAGAGAAGTTTGGTGAGAAAATAAAAGAAATGGTGAAAAAAAAAAATCTCTTAACTTATTTGGATAGTTAAATATGTGAGACATAATAAGAAATGATAAAAGATGGTAAGAAATTTTTTTTCGCCAAATCTATGTTTTGTTTCTCACCAAAATGGTGATATTTGGTGGGAAAGGAATTGAATTTAATGAATTTTTTTTTTAAAATACCAAAATTACCATTATGAAAAAAACATAACTTATTAATATAGAAGGTTATTTTGATAAAATGAAATACAATACTTTACTTTCTTTTTTTTTATTTACTCTATCTAAACAAGATAGGCTAGAAAATATATTATCTTCTTTTTTATTCATCCAAACATAATGACAAAAGATCATAATCATTTTTTTCTTTTCTCGCTTAATTGGGAAATCACAATTTTTTTTTTCTTACCCTACCTCATGATTCAAAACGGATTGTAAGAGAGCCAAGGCTTCATAAGTCGTCACCTTAGATAATACTATATAGTATAACCACTAAATCATGGAGTGATGATTCACAAATTTATATCTAGATAGAGATTCAAACTCACATTTATAACATTGGATATGATTTGTAAAAGCTTAAAAAATTTGTCCTACCAATCTTGTGTTGTTGAAATGATTGGCCCTTGCATTTTAGTTTCAACAAATATACATTCCTTTAAATCAATAAACTTTAATGACATGACAAAAACAAAAAAAAAAAAAACACGAAATACAAACATCACTAGAAAAACTCACATTCTATTAGAGTTATTAGTACTTCCTTATTAGAACTCCAAAACAATTTTGTTTAGTTTAGTACAAAAATACATGAAAGAAAGCCCAAGGATATTATAGTAAAACCACATTCTTCCCCTTCTCGTCTCTCGACCGTTAGGTCGCCGTCATCTTCACTGATCCACGCAGGCAGTAGCCTACAGTGGTCTACACAGAGAGAGAGAAAACTCTGAGCAGTGTTAGAGAGAGAAAGAAAGAGATTTCTTGTGAGAGCTCTGAACTGCTTCTTCATCATCATTAACTCCTACACATTTGAAAACCCTCCTTTTGATTTTTCTATACATGAAAAAAGAGCCGGAGTGAGGTTCTGAAGAAACCCTAGATTTATGTCAATAATGGCGGCCACTTCGCTTGGCGGCTTGCAAGATCATCTCAAATTGGCGAGAGAGTACGCCCTTGAAGGCCTCTACGATACTTCCATTATCTTCTTCGATGGTGCCATTGCTCAGATCAACAAGTACTCTCTCTCTCTCTCTCTCTCTCTCTCTCTCTCTTATATATATATATATATATGTACACACTCAAAAGTAAATTCTTTTAATTCGAGGCTTTGCCTAATCAATGTTGAAATTACAAGTTACTAGATGGTTTAGTACTGAAAATCCTTGAGAAGGAGAGCAATGTGAAGTTGTTTGATTTTGTTGTGTGATCTTCAATTTGGACTGTTTTAATGCATTCATGTACTCATTTGATGTAAATGAAATTGGCATTGCCATTGGAATTTTGTCTCTATGTGTTTAGGAAAATTTCCCATGTTAACCACATTTCAGGTGTGAAAAATGTGAAGGGTTAAATTTCCTCCTTAAATCCAAGGATCTGTTTGGATGCTGATACAAATGTGAGAAAACACATGGAAAGGTTAAAAGAAAATTTTTCACTTTTGATTTGACCAACAAATTCTATCTTATTGACTATGCTTTGATGCATTTCGGGGTGTAGTTGAACCAAATGTTACAGTGCATCCTTATGTTTTTCTGTTTTAACCCAAGTTCACTGGGTAAAGCTCTTTTTTTTCTTTTTTTTTTTTTCCTTTTTTTTTTTTTTTTCTTCAGGCATTTGAACACACTTGATGACCCTTTAGTTCGTGTGAAATGGATGAATACAAAGAAAGCTCTTACAGAAGAAGCAGAGGTTGTGAAGCAGTTGGATGCAGAGAGAAGGGCTTTCAAGGAGATTCCCTTGGGTAGACGACCCTCTTCGCCTCCAATTTCTACCAAATCCTCATTTGTTTTCCAACCGTTGGATGAGTACCCGACTTCATCTGGTGCTCCAATGGATGATCCTGATATATGGAGGCCGCCTACTAGAGATACTGCAAGTAGAAGACCCACAAGAGCAGGTCAAATGGGTACAAGGAAGTCACAACAAGATGGAGCTTGGGCTCGTGGTTCCACAAAATCTGGGACAACTGGTCGTGGAGCAAAGGCTGGTGGTTCTAGTAAGTCAAACTCGGGAGTCCGAGCTTCTACCACTGGGAAGAAAGGGACTGGCTCAGGGAAATCTGGCAAGGGAGATTCAGCGGTAAGTTATACTTAACAAAATAATTTGTGCAACAATCTCTGTATGTTTGGTGTTTTGCATTCCTATATTCAGGTATTCTTCTTTTTTGTTTTTTTGGTTCTGGTTGTCTGTGCTGAGATTACTGTTTCTGTTGCAATGCAGAATGGTGATGCTGAAGATGGGAAGTCCAAACGTGTGCAGTACGATGGTCCTGACGCTGACTTGGCTGCAATGCTCGAAAGGGATGTCTTGGATTCCAGCCCTGGAGTGAGGTGGGATGATGTAGCAGGATTGACTGAGGCAAAAAGACTTCTAGAGGAAGCTGTTGTTCTTCCTTTATGGATGCCTGAATATTTTCAGGTATTCCAGATTGCTTTGAAGTTGAAATATGATTGTAGTATGGTTTCACGATTCTGATTTGAACTTTCACAATTTCAATAATATCAATCAAGATTTCTGCATGCTTTGGGGTGGTGGAGACAAGGATACCTCTAGATAATTTCTCATTTCCCTCTCCTTATAGTTTCATGCTTTCCATTATTTCTCGTCCCTAATGTATGCAAAATTCCTGATATCTTAGCATGAAATGATCCCAACTACTATATCCATTAAAATTCCACAGAAGTTTGGATCGTTATGCATTAGTGGGAGGGTTATTTCTGGGAGTATAAATTTGAGAGTATGAGTTGTCAATTCAGTCTCCTTTAGAATTGGCATTTTCAAAGAAAAAAAAAATTCTTTGTGGTGGGAGGCGTATGCAAGTTTAAGTCTCTAGGTGTCTTTGCAAACGTATTTGATGTGTCTTAGTTTGGTTAGATCTTACTATGTTGGGTCCCTGTCTGAAACTTGACTTTGTGTTTTGAATTTGCGACCTCTTTTTAAAAATGGAATCCAGGCTGAGAAATTTAGATTCCCTGGAATTAGAAAAACTGGTTTATCCTTTTTTCTAGTTTATGAGGAATTGCAATTTCCACAGGTGCTCCAATTCTCATGAAGCACAGGAGTTCTAACACACATCTCAATGACCAAGAATTGCCAATTTCCAAAATCACCACGTAGTGAGAATTGTTACATTTATATTCTACCAGAACTTAACCTCTATGTTGTTTTTGATAGGTAAAGATAACTATTTCATTAAAGGGAGCCAACAAAAAAGGAGACACAACCCTGTACTAGGGCTGCAACTTAGTTGGGTTCGGTTGGGCTAGGGTCTTGTCCAAGCCGAACCCAAAGGGTAGAAGATTCTGTCTAGGCCTGGCCCAAGACAGACCTTAAACCTGAGTTAGATTGCCCAAGCCTGGCCCGAGCACAACTAAATAAACTCATGTTAGGCTCGGGTTGCCCAAGTTAACATCAAATATATATATATATATATTTTTTTCCCCGGACCCAAACAACTCCTTACATCTTCGATATAAAAATAAAATAAAAGGGCAAACAACTCAGTGAACAAAATTGATGCTCTGTCCAAAGTTAGAAAGAGTTAGAGAGAATCGATTTAGCAAAAAAAAAAAAAAAGAAGAACAAATTGAAACTAATATATAGATGCACAATATATATACACGTGTTTATATATATACACTCTCAGCTGTCATGCGGTACAGCAACAGAGGTATAGAAAGATGGGAGTAGATTCATGAAAGGAGAACGTCATGGCTGAAGCACATCCACAAGAAGTACTTGTTGTGCTTGGCTCACCCCAGAAGTCAGCAACTTCTCCAAGACCTTTGGCTTCAACAAAATGGTTGTCATCTCTTTCGGGTTGAGCTTTAATCTATCAACCCTGTTGAGCGCTAGCTTGTGCATTACACTGATAGTGTTAAAGCTTGTAGTTAGTTCTTGTGGTGCAGCTTGTGGAGAGAGAAACAAGGGTGTAATGAGAGAGAGAATGAGGAAGAGGGCCATGAGTTTTTGTTCTTCCTAGTGTTCAATGACTTAGAAAAGTTAAAATCCTGGTATTTGTTTAGTAATTACAATCTAACGACTGGATTTTCATCTTAAGGCCACAGAATACTATGTATGTCATATTATGTGTATATATATATATATATGATAAATTCATGTTCAAGGTAGTTTGGGTTGCCGATGCCCTATGAAGCATGAGTACTCTAAAAATGGTGCGGTACGAGTACTGGATATTTACCAGGTGCGGGTACATGCATCGGTACAGCGAATACATGTCAGGTACGGCAAATACATTTGAGTATGTCGTGGGTACATCATGGGTACGTTGTGGGTACGGCGATGTGATATATATATATATATATTTGCAGCTGCTAGAATTTATGGCAGTCTTTATTATTCTTCTTTCAATTTTGAAAATATCAAGTAATTTATTTCCAACATCCTTCACCCATGAGTCATGGTTTTGCTCTCTTTTGCATCTTGTTTTAGACAATCAAAAGCCTTTTTAGGCAAGTCAACTTTTTAGTTTTGATATTGAAACTTTGACTTGTATGTTGGATGGTTAGCTATAAATTTAAAAAAAAAATTTGACGTACCCCAGATGTACCCGTACCTTACTTTTTAAAGAATTTGTTGTATCGACGTACCCGTATCATACCCGTATCTGTATCCGTATCCGTGCTTCATAGCCGATGCTTCTACCCAAGCACAAATTGAATTTATTTCAGGTTGAACAACTGTTGCCCAAGCCCAACTCAATATCAAGGAAATGTTTCTCAAGCTCTAGATTTTTTTTTGGTTTGGGTTAGATTACTTGGTTTCAACCCACTCAAGTTACAGCCTTGCCTGTAGACACAATGTATACAGCAAAAATAAAACTATGCTTTTCTATATTATCTACTAGTGTATGCAATTCTCTTAAAAGACAACAAAAAAGATCAAAGAAAAAAGGAATGTCTCCCTAAGCCAAAAATCATGGAGATAAGTAATGTACCTTTCAAATCAACAATTGAACTCCTTACGTTAGGGCACAACAATACCGGCCCAATTCATTAGGGATAAATTCCCGAGTCAACATGCTCAACATTAGGGCTCAACATACGTTATTTGAAACTCATATCCACTTAAAAGCTTAAGCCTTTAAGTGGAGGAGAGCCCATCTAATGTAAATTAAGACTCATCTCTTTTGCTCTTTATCCGGTGTGGGATTCTGCCTTTACATATGCTCCAACAATCTCCTTCTCATGTGTGAACCAAATATTGGGCCTCTCCATGGTTAAGTCTTGTTCTATCATCAGCAAGTTCATTGTAGATCATTACACACTATTCCTTAATCTTGATCTCTAACTTTCCAACATCAAGTCTAGCTTGGGCCATCTACACACTCTATTTTGAGCCACCATACTCCATTGAGAGCCACCTTGTTGCGGTCCAACCTTGTCACGTGCACTAAGAATTTTCTTTGCTTCATCAAGAGTTATCATAGACTTTTCTTGCTCCATCAAAAGTTTTTTTTGTGCAAGCCCAAGCCCACCAAAATGAATGCTCCAGGAGAGTCTGCCCATAGATCGTCTGCCATCAGCTCTGATACCAGTTGTTAGGGAATTAGGGAGTCCACAAACGCACAATAACATCGGCCCAATTCATGAGGGATAAATTCCAAAGTCCACATGCTTAATATTAGGGCCCAACATACATTATTTGGAACTCATACCCACTTAAAAGTTTAAACCTTTAGGTGGAGAGCACATCTAATATATAGTAAGACTCATCTCTTTTATTCTTTATCCGATGTGGGACTCTACCTTCATACATGCTCCAACAAAAAGATCTCCTATTTCTATTACTTCATAAGCACCACATCAAACTTGAGCTTTACATAAATAAATTTTGAAATTTGTAAGTGTTTTTTTATGAAAAATTGTAGTAGACATTAAGGGCATTTTGGCCATTTAGAAGACTTGAATTTTGTGATAAAAATATAAACATTTTGTCTTATAAAGGTAGATTATCCTCAATGATTAAGTTGTTTTCATGAAGAGCAATGTTAGGGACCCCAGATGATTACCAAAATTGTACACAAAACTCACATGGGTGTGAGATCGATGTGGGTCCTACACCCATGTGAGTATTTGGGATCTCTAGCATTTTTGTTTCATAAAATAAGGTTGAGTTTTAAAGAAGTAGCTGTGTGAAAGTTAGTGTTTTAGAAATTCTCTACACATTTGAGGAATGGTATTCTTACTCTTTTCTTCAGAATCCTAATTTAAGAATTTGAACTCTCAAGATTATGAAACTCTCATGGATTAAAGTTCTTAGAAACAAACTGATGCTAATACAAATTAGCTCAAGACCTACTAGAGTTTTATTTAATGGTGGGAGTGTGGGACCCTGTTGTTAATCCTTCTATGTACTATCGAAGACTTTAAAATCGGTTAAGATGCTGCATTTTCCTGTCTCCTTGAGTAGAGTAGTTTTTCTTGCTGCACATACAAGTTGTGTGCATGTTCATATGTATGCATACACATGGTCCACTTAGATAAAATTTTTCTTGCATATGCAGGGAATTAGGAGACCATGGAAAGGTGTTCTTATGTTTGGCCCTCCTGGCACTGGAAAAACACTTCTGGCTAAAGCTGTTGCTACTGAGTGTGGTACAACATTCTTCAATGTTTCTTCTGCGACTTTGGCTTCGAAATGGCGTGGGGAGAGTGAACGTATGGTGCGGTGCTTGTTTGAGCTTGCAAGAGCTTATGCTCCAAGTACAATATTTATTGATGAGATTGATTCTCTCTGCAATGCCCGAGGGTAAGTGTTTATTCATTGTGAACTGGGTTCCACAGTTATTGATCCTGCACTACTCTGTGCTGCTCAGTATTACGCTTTATGCAGAGCATGTGCTTGTGCATATTGTATATGTTTTGCTTTTGCATAAATGGTTGTTTGATGTAGGCATTAGTTTACTTGTCAAAAAAAAAAAAAAGAAAAAGAAAGAAAAATGTGGTCGTTTGTGCATTGAGATTCAAAAGAAATGTTCCATCCTTGCATGAAGTCTAAACTAATTGTTTCACACTTACGATAGATCTTATATGTTGCATGTTGAACTCGCTCTTAAAACTTGCTTTACAGGGCTTCAGGAGAGCATGAATCATCAAGAAGGGTGAAGTCTGAACTTCTAGTTCAGGTGGATGGTGTAAATAATTCTTCCACCAATGAAGATGGTAGTAGCAAAATAGTGATGGTTTTGGCTGCTACTAATTTTCCATGGGATATAGATGAGGCACTGAGGTTGGGTCTCTTTTTGTTTACTTTACTTTCATCAACCAGATTTGACTAATTCAAATTCCTGTTGAGCTGTAAGAATGCCTGATTTAATTATTTGGCTTTATTAAGTTGTGCTGCTTGATGTGATTTTGTGTTGACATCATACAGGAGGAGGCTGGAAAAGCGAATATATATACCTCTTCCAAATTTTGAGAGCCGTAAGGAACTTATACGGATCAATTTGAGAACTGTTGAGGTAAAGTGGTTTTGCTGTCAGCCTAGTAGATAATTGTTAGACTTGAAGTTTTGATGCCTTTTGAATTTTACTTTGATGTCAACAAGTACTGGCAGATTATGGCATACCACTTGACCTGGTGCTTACGTATAATGCTAAGGAGATTCTTTGCTTTTGGAATAACTAGAATTTTACCAAATGAAATATAGAGATTATTTTTCTCTCCAATATTTCAATTTGAAAAGATAATAGGACAAGTATATCCACCGTTGATCTATTGATGCTCTTGCTTCCGTGCTGAACAAGCAAACACACCATGATGGTAAATTCAGAAGGTTTTTCAATTCACGAGAATCATGACATAAAACAGCAATATCTCAAAGTATTTTAATAATTTTATCAATTGAAAGCATATGTTGATACAATAGATTCCACGGCACAAAGCACAGGATCCTGTCTCTTCCTGCTTTTATATGAAGTAAATTTCATGATGAACCACAGAGATGCTGAACTCCCTTTCAGGATGATATCTGTAGGATTATGCATCATTAATGGTAAAAAATGAGTGTTTTCCTTTTGTTTTTCAACAAAATTTCAAGTTGGGATTACTGATTGATAGATTTATGTCTGGCTAAAAAAAATGCATCAAAAAATTTGTTTGGATAAAAATAACCTAGATTGGGGAGACAAATTAAGAAAATAGGAGTTATGGGCTATTTGTCATACTAATATATGAAATACTACCAAATTAGAAACTTAGGCCTCGTTTGGGAACAAGTTGTTTTTGTAACTTTTTAGCTTTTTGGCTAAAATATGAGGTAAAAAAAATTAGTATGTTTGGAATGACTTTTTGGTTTTTTACGAAAAGATGTGCAAAAAGTAGAGAGAAAAGGAAATCTTTGACTTTTTAGTATAGGTTATAGGCTTTTTGGCCTTTTTAGTAACTTTTTAGCTTTTAGGCTAAAACAAACACTTACGTGCAGTTAATGCATAAAAATAATTTACTGAAAAGCACAAAATAAGTTTACCTGTTGCATAAATTAAATTATTGAAAGCATGAAATAAGTTTACCTCTAAGCTTGTAACTAAAGTAATGTAGAAGAGACGTGTAACACTAGGAATGCACCATTTGATGTAATCTTATAAGAGATTTGGTGATTTAGAACATGCAAACTGGCATTGATGTAGTCTTAAGAATTCAGTAGAAAGGTGGGATGGTTTCAGAAATTACTCTTCATGGCTGATACTGTTTTGGAAAGTGAGTAGGGTTGTAACTAGCTGACTAGTGGATTGTTCAAGCTTGGTTTGAAAATTTAATGAGCTTTAAGAATATTTTCAAATTTGGTTTGTTTATTTTCGTGCTGATCACAAAATAACTTCAATTGATCCAATCTCGATTAACTTAGTATTTTATATAGATTTATGGTTGCATATAAAGCTTATTGAGCCGAGCTCAGAAAATCATCAAGCTTCAAACTTTTTTCAAGCTTGGCTTGTTTAATTTGGGCTCAAGTAGCTTAGTTTGTTTTGCATCCTTTAGAAAAAAGGACTTGTAATCAAGATAAGAACATGTGGAAGAATTGGCAAGTAGGCAAGTCTTTTGGCTCTCATGGGTCGACAAATTTTTTTTGTCTAGTGTGAATTTTTATAAAAAGAGCATCAATACATCAAAATCTATTCAAAGGAATGTACAAAATCTAAAAATTAGTTCAAAGACAAATTAATCTTTCCAAAAACCAACTATGCAAAAAAGACAGTAATTTACTGTTAGGCTCTGTTTGTTTCAATGTAAAACATTTTACATTGTGAAATATTTTTCATGTAAAATGATTTTGGACCAAAAAAAACATATTTTTTCTTTTAATTTTCGTGTGTTTGGTTGACACAATGTTTTCTAGAGGAAAAAAATTTAATAATGAACTAATTATAGATAAAACTCTTAAAAAAGAAAAGAATATAATGAAACAAGGATTGAAACTAATGAAGAGTTGATCGAAATAGAGCAAAAAAAATAACTTAAATATTGAAAAACATTTTACTTATATTTTGGCCAACCAAACAATGAAAAATAGGTATGAAACAAATGGGGCCTTAAATCTTAAAATTGATTCTTCTTTGCCAACACAAGACCTCTTTTTCCTTTCATCCCAAACCATCCTCATCAATGCCAATGCTATATGGGACCAAATATCAGCTTTCCTCCTCCACCACCCCCACCCCACAAGAGCTCCTCTCCAAGAATAAAGAAGCTCCCCCAACTACACAATACCTAATAAGGATCAAGGGCCACAACTCTTGTGCCACCTCACAATGGATAAAAAGTTGACTCACAAATTCCTCATCTTGATTATACAAGCAACATTAATTGAATATAGTTGCCACCCTTTTAATCAAGCAATCAATAGTGAGAATCTTCCAATGCATATCACACCAAACAAAGAAGGCCACGTTAGATGGGGATTGTGCACCCCAAACCTCTTTCCAAGAGAAGGGAGACCCCCTAAAGCCCACCAGATTGTCATAATAAGACTTCACACTGGCCCCGTTTGGGAACTTACTTTTTTAGTCAAAAAGTCAAAAAGTTACTAAATTAGCCAAAAAGCCAACAACCCATACCAAAAAGTCAAAGATTCTCTTTTCTCTCTACTTTTTGCACATCTTTTCGTAATTAGCCAAAAAGTCATCCCAAACATACAAGTTTTTTTTACCTACCTTTTTAGCCAAATAGCCAAAAAGTTACTAAATTAGCCTGTTCCCAAACGAGGCCTAAATGGACAGGGAGTATCTTAACCATCGAACTAAGCATCACCAATACGGGTCAAATAAAGATACCCAGAATGATTCGACAACTCTGTCATAACCCAATCATTGAGCTCTCTACGAAGGGTAACATCCCAAAAAACCAAACCATCATGCAACTTCACCAATACGGGTCAAATAAAGGTACCCAAAATCATTCGACAACTCTGTCATAACCCAATCATTAAGCTCTCTACGAAGTAACATCCCAAAAAACCAAACCATCATGCAACTTCAGGTAGTTACTAAGTGACTCGTGGAACAAATTTTTTTTGTTCTCTCTTTTTCCATTCTTTTATGAAGTCAAATAATGTGAACTTAATCTCAAGGGAGATAGTGAGGATAAGAACCAAGGTCTCGAGTTCAAGTCTCCCAAGCAGTCATAGAAGGTTTGCCCGGTTGTTAACTTCAGGGCCTCTAGGGATTAGTTTTCGGTTGTCCAGATACGAGGTAACTTGGGCCCAAATGGGCTAGTCTGGGTTGGAGATACCTTGGATTATAAAAAAAAAAAGAGAAAAAAGAAGAAGTGAGGAACGAGACCACAACTAGAGACAACTATGAACAAGCCAAAATCCTAAGATTTCCATTCAAATAGATTGCCTTGCCATCACTTATCAACATATTGATTCAGGCCTTTCATGTACTGTTTTACTGTTTGTATTGTGGTAGTTTTAATTTAATCTCTCGCTTATGTCTCTATTATTGGTTGGAATGGAGAGTTTATATACTCATTACACAATTGAAGGAGAGATCATAAATATATTTGTTTGCACCTACATGATATACATTTTTATATGGAAAAACAATTTCAATGCTGTTTTGAACATTTAATGCTAGCTAGCAAATCTTTCTTAATCTTCTTCCTCCCTTTCCCTCATTTTCACTCTATTTTCCCAGCACTATAGTAATCCGACCATAAGACATACATATATATGTATATGTTATGTATTGATATATTTGGTTTAGAGGGGTTTACTTCATTTGAGATATATAGTGTGGACATAAGTACACATTATTCATATAAAGGAATTAGTGAATGATATTCATAATATGCATACATGTACATATAGGAATTTAAATTAGTGGTTATGCTGGATTTTCAGATTGAAAGTGGGTGATGCTGGTCTGGGGAGGAATTAGAGCTAAGGAGGTGATGGTGTGGTGGTGATTGACATGTGGCAAGACATGAGAGAGAACAGAGGGTATTTGGCTAGTGAAGGAGAAAGACAAAAGAGGAGGTGATCAGCTGGTAAGGGAAGGAAGAAGACCCACAGTAAGAGAGAAGAGGGAAGGGGAGCAAGTTGACTTGGTTAAAATGGGTGAATGAACAACTGAGCCACTCATTGCAATATGAAAAAATTTTGGAGGTTAAAAATTTAAGTTCGGTCATGTCCATTAGCTTAGGGGATGTTTCTACTAGTGTCAGAAACTTGAGGGGTTTTTACTGTAATTTTTCGTATTTAATTTGTTTCATTATTTAGGAAACAGAAACAGTAAAGACATTTAAAGTAGTGAACTGCCTTGGTAAAGTCTCTGGAGGTTGTAAAACCTGAGTTCAAGTCTTCCCGGGAGCTGTTCATTGCTTTGATCAGCTAAAACCCAATCATTGCCTTCAAATTAAAGAGAAAAAAAAACAACACAAGGTAAAAAGAGAGCTTCTAGTTGTGGTTAGATACTGCAGTAAAAAGGAAACACATAGTAATTAAACAAATGTGGATGAAATCTTGCAGCATGGAAAAATCTTGAGAATAATTTTTTGGCTCTAGATCTTTTAGTACTCTGTTGACTCTGTTCTACTAGGACTTAACAGGTGATTCACAAGTTTTTACACCAGAAGGGCAATGAATGGTTAATTTACTTGGTTCATTTACTCTGTTTTTTTAGGTAACTATCAACTTGCTTGTTTTCCCTGCAACCAAAAAGAAAAAGAAAAATAGTTCCTCTTTTTTGGGAACAATGCTGCCCTTTATTGGTATAAATCATTTAAGGGTGATGCTAATGACATCTCAGTAAGAAGTTGTTAAGTGAAGAAAATGTCAAAATAGGGGAAGTCCTGAGGCACTTTTATGTATTTTCAAGTACATTTTTGCATATTTTCAAATATTTTTCTTCCCATAGGGGCGAATGATCACTACTTGATGTCAGGAATGTCGAAATCTCATTTCCTTTTGCGTCAAGTTGGCTTTCTTTCTTATGCTCTTACTGTTCCCCTCTGTTTCTACCACTATTTTCTTGAGAAGTTATAGTAGTTTCCAGTGATTGTACATTTATTCATTTCTAAAATTTTCAACTACCCCATGTTTTTTAGTAAAGCATAAGATCAACGACATGTAGAATATAGTGTTTACCCGCTTAAGATTTGATGGGTATTTTCTTAACTAGTTGTATGTCACCTATGCCAGGTGGCTCCTGATGTAGATATTGATGAAGTGGCTCGTCGAACAGAGGGATACAGTGGAGACGATCTCACGAATGTTTGCCGTGATGCCTCTTTAAATGGAATGAGGCGTAAAATAGCAGGGAAGACACGCGACGAGATCAAAAACATGTCCAAGGACGATATTTCGAATGACCCAATTGCCATGTGTGACTTTGAAGAGGCCGTGACCAAGGTTCAACCTAGTGTTTCAGCAGCAGATATTGAACGGCATGAGAAGTGGTTTTCAGAATTTGGGTCTGCATAAACATGGGCAAGTGATACCATAACTTAAAAACAATATTTTTTTGTTTTTTCATGATCTATCCACCTGGATGATGTTTTTCTTATTTCCCTTTTTTTTTTGGGCTGTTTCAGCAGTGTTGATTGAGGTTCAAGTGTTGCAAAGGTCTCATATTGTTATTCTTCTTAACCACAAATGTATCATGTTTTGCAGAACTTTCAATTCATTGTATTTGTAGTAACTTTCCGTTCAGTGTTTGGAACAAAACCACCATTGTTTTGCAGATCTACATTACAGTGTCTCAATCTTTGATTTGTGAAGGGAAAAAGAAATCTGAATGTGAAGTAGAAGCTATTTAATTAATCTTTACATTCTTTTTGTCTTTTCTTCTCGGTCATAATTTTTTTTCACCTACGAATTCAATATCTGAATAGTTGGGTAGCATCGTGAGCTTGTTTGATGTAACTTCTAACAAGTTGAAAGTTGATAATAAAAATAGCAGAAGGTATTTCTAGCAAACACATTGTTTTTTTGGCTTCTTAATAAATATTTTTTAAATTTATTTAAGTTATTTTTGTCTCGTTATAAGCATAAGATATACTATCGAACTAATTAATATAAATTTTTGAAATAAGAAAGTTATAAGCATAAGAAATACTATCGAACTAATTAATATAAATTTTTGAAATAAGAAAGTTACAAGTAGCATTAGAAATTGTATCAAACAGCCCCCATGTTTTGAGGGGGTGCAATATGTTGATAGCAAGTGAGCAAAGTAATAAATTATTTAAATTTGATTTGAAAATTCAATTGAATTTAAAAATATGCTTTAAGTTTAATTTGTTGACTTATTAAGTCAATTTCAAGAAAGTTTCAATTGAATCGAACCTGATTATATTTAATTTTTATATAAATCTAAAGCGAGAGAATTATAAGTATGACAAGAGAATGACATGACAAATGTTACATATTCACAATTTAATTATTATAGTTCACTCAGAATGACATAACAAGAGTATTGAGAGAATTGAATCTTGGAGAAACCGCTTTCAACTTCACATAACATGAATACTCAACATAGAGTCTTAAAATATATGACAAATTAAAAATTAATATTTAATTTGCCATCTCTTTCAATTCAAATGAATCAAATAACTTAGATTGGTTTTACTACCTTATTATTATTAGTTATTTAAGCATTAATATTATTAAAACCTTAAGGACGGCAATAGAGCACAGGTGTTACATTTTTTTGTCATATGGCTTTATGAGTTAGGTTTTTTTCATATTAATATCTTAATACGAGAGAATTTGAGGGTTCGTAAAGCCTATTACATGTCTTGCTTCAATAATTTGAACCGTTCATTTTTAAAGACTCATTAAATAAATATTCATACAAAAAATGAAGATGATCAGACATTCGTAACTATATATTTGAATTAAATTTATATTATAAAGAATAGATAGTTATTTTTGAAATTATATTAGTCATCCATTTTTTTAAAAACATATATGATTCAAATATATAGTTAGCGATATCTAATTGTTTTGATTTTTTACATTAATATTCTATTAAACAAGTCTAAAAAAGTAAACAATTTGGATCACTAAATCGGTTTCAAAATAAGTCTACCAAGTCCCAACGTTTTCAAGTTGAGATGATAACTTGAGAGAAGTCAAAACCCTTGCTTTAATTCCAATATACACATCCTTGAAAGGGGTGTACAATATACACTCATAATTATAATTTTCTTTTTCAATTGTGACATTATTTTAGTTATGACTTATGAGATTTTTAATAATGTCTTTTAGTTATGATATTATTTTTTAATTATGACTTTAAAAAAATAAAATTATATTATATTTTTAAATTATAAAATATATATAGTACATATCTTTAACATTTTTCTATTTATTTATTTATATTTTAGTGTGGTAAAAATCGACCGAGACGAGGCCACAATTTGCGTGTTGGACCTTCATGTCCAGCCATTGCTTGCACCGCCTTACCTTTTTTCCTTGCTCCCCTGTCCTATTGTCTCCATATTTTGACACGTGGTACACATTAATTACTTCAACTTTCCTTTTCTTAAATTTTTAATTTTTTTTCTCCTTTTTTGGCTGCGTTTCTTAAAAAAATATTTAAAACATTGTTGATGCCAAACTGAGCCAGACTTAGAGCTGAGTGTAAGGTTATTCGATCAGCACAATCTGTCCTACCTAAACCGAAACGCATATATATGGGCGGTTTCGCAAATTGAATAGGATATGATGCGGTTTAAAATATATAAGATTTTTGGGTTGCGGGCAGGTTGTGATTTTGAATTGCACCCGTCACAATCCGCCCACACTTTGTCAAACATAATTTTTTTTTTTTTGAAAAAAAAACATGGACCATTCGTCCATTATCTAGATCTATCTATTCTATACTATCTATTTCATATTGTTCAGGTTACTCTCCCATTGTCTCAATCTAAGCTTGTTCCTTTCTCTTGCTATGTTCCCCAATTGATAATTGGATGTTTACACTATTGTGATAGAATACCCAGTTTGATTGCATAGAAAATTGAAAGAAAGGGAATAAATAAGGTTCAAAAATGGGATTTTGTTATTTTTAATTTTATAAGTTTTAATTCATCAATTATTAATGTTGAAACATTTTAGAAAATTGAAAGAAAATGACTCGAAATAAATATTTACAAAATGGGAAAAAAACTCAAAAGTTAATTTTTAAAGAAAAAAATCTAAACCGCAAACCGCCTGCACATCTGCAAATCCTATCCGCACAAATTGCAAACCATACTACGGGTGGTTGCGGTTTGACTTTTTTCCAAACCGCATAGGTGCGGGCAGGTCAAAACCGAACCGCAAACCGTATAAAACCGATCCGCGAGGGTGAACATAATATATATATATATAATTTTTTAAAAGTATAATAGATTATAACATTAATTTATATCGACGTAAAAAGTAAAAATAATATGAAAAACTTATACAAATAAACATATATTTTTTTTCTATATTTTTACTGAGTTATAAAATATAATATTTGTAAAATAATTTATTGATACTAGTTGTGATGAGAAATCATTTAAAAAATAAATAAAATTATATTTTGTTAAAATTCTTAAATTCTGTATTTTGAAGTTTGAATTCCAGGTATATCTTTGACCACTTAACTTCGTTTTTAAAATTTAAAGGGAAGGAATATGTAGAATTCAAAAATAATTAATAATTAATATTATATAAAACAATATATTGAAATGAGTTGGATTTCGTTCATGTTCACATTTCATAAGAATTTGAGCGGTCAGTGGAGTTCATTACGGGTCTTATTTCGATGATTTAAACGGTTCATTTTGTAAGACTCTCAATATATATTATCTATGATAAAAATTAGTTTGATTCAGTTACTGTAACATTTTTATTTTATAGTGTTTATCTTTAAAAAATGAATAGTTTATTTTCAAAAATATATTTGCCGTCTATTTTTTTAGAAATAAATATGATAAACTGTAAAAGGTTTCCAATTATCAAATCAAACTAATTTTTTTTTATTTCATTTTATGAATGATATACATTGAAAGCTTTTTAAAATAAACGATTTGAATTATTAAAATGAGACTAGTAGTAAGTGTCTCAAATTCTGAGAGAACCCCACTTTCTGAAATTGTATGCCAAATTACGTGAAACAAATTGAAATCATAGTGGGGGTTTGGAGTAGATAGACATTGATTGGGTAATAACATACCAAATAGGAAATGCAATTCTGAGATGATTTCTTCACTAACATCTTACATAACTATACCAAATAAATAGAAAATTAAAAAAATAATTACACATCAATGAAATGCACAATTTTCACTTGCATTGGTCACATGTTTCACATACATTTAATTGTTTTGCAATTATTTTTTATATTTTTCATTGCACACTATTCTCCTTTGTAAAAACTAAGATCTAAATTTTTGCCTCAATGAAATTATTTAAAAACTTACACTCAGTGTAAGGGGTGAGTTTGACATGAATTTTAAACAAAAATTGGCATTTCTACAAGTTCAAATATAAGACAAAAACAATAATAAACAAAAGATAAAAAAAAATTAAATTGTTAGTCCAAAGCCAGTATGGCTAAGAAGGCAAACAGAATAACTTTTGGAAAAGAAAGAAAAAAGAAGAAAAAGAAAAAGAAAACCACTGGTTAATAAAGAAAAATGGTAAACATACAAAACTTTCATATAAACATGGTGAATGGTGTGACAATAATATTTATATAATTATAACTCATAGGGGTGGATTTTTTTATTTTTATTTTTAATGAATGACTATAATAAGTCACACTAGTTGTGCAAAAAGTCAATTTTATTAGACATCAGAAGACACATAAACAAATTACATTTTGTTTTTTTGGAAATGAATGGTAATTATAAGTTTAAATTTAAATAGACAATTTTATAAAATAAAATACGATTGGTTCATCTATTCATATCCGATGAAATTAGTTTTTGCTTAAACAATTTGCACGATGAACAGTTCAAATTATCGTTGTGAACTCAAAATAAAGCCCAAAAAATAAAATATTAAAGGTTAGTTTTTTTACCAATGTAATGAGACTTCTTATAAATGCTCTTTGCCTGTTTTCACTCAGCCACTACTCCTTTGTTGCACCTAAAAACATGGGTAGTTTCAATTTTTTGCACACTAATCTCAACAGCATGTCCCTCCATCTTCTTCTCTTCTCTCTCTTCATCTTTAATCTCACAGCCAGTGGCCAGAGCTTGTTGCCAGACCCACTAACAGGTAGATATATATACATTAAACCATGGAATTTCTCATTTATATGTAACTTGATTTGATTTGATTTGTTTTGGTTGAGGATTGGTTATTATGATGATCATATGTGACAGATGATGTTTTTTTGGTTCACAGGGCTTCCATGTGCAATTGTGAATTGTGGCCAAGGAACATGCGTACCTTCTAATGCTACACTTCTAGGATTTGAATGTGATTGTTACCCTGGATGGAAGACCATTCAAATAGGTCCCTTGACCTTCCCCTCTTGTGTTGTTCCCAACTGTGAGTCTCTCTCTCTCTCTCTCTCTCTGACTTTACTAAATATTGTCCAGCACTTTGTTTTTCAAATTTTTTTTTTTTTGGTTTTTGGGTGGTAACCTACCTGTCTTGAATCTTATGATAGAATGTGTAGTGTGCAACTTCTTTGATATATTTCAATTTGTAGAGTAGTGTGAATCTGATAATGAGTGTGCTTGGTTTTAGTTTTTTTATTTTTCGTATTTTTTTTATTTTTAGTGAATATTTTTTAAATTTTAAGTAGTTTTTTTACTTTTTTAGATGTACTTTACTTAGATGTATCTAAATAGTAAATATTTATGAAAAAATATTTTAAAAAATTAATAAATACATAATAAATATGAAAAACATACTGAATTTTTTTTTATTTTATATTTTTTGGTATTTAGTGTATTTTTTTAATTTTTTTTCTCCAAATATTATACTTTTTAAGTGTATTTATGTTAGGTATGTCTAAAAATTAATTTTTTTTAAAAATATTAAAAATATTCATTGAAAATATTAAAATACGAAAAATAAAAAGGTAAAATTTTTTAAAAACTATTTTCTGAAAATCAAAACCAAACAAAGTGAAAGTATTTATTTTGTTTTTGCATTTGTGACCTGCAGCCACCGTGGGCACAATCATTCACGTAATCTTAATTTGGAGTGAATGATGTAAATATTGTGTTATTTGTATAATAGCATCTCTAATGGTAGTAGGTATTTTACCTATCTAAATATTATTATAAAGTATATATTTTATTTTGCCTATCAACTGTTTTATTTTTTACTCCAATCATGCTCTTTATTTTAGCTATTTATCCAAATACTATTAATTTTATAGAATGCCACGTCAACAACAAAGATTGAGGGAAATGATCCTAATGATTGAATATATTTTGCCTAGCGTTGAAGGCTAGCTATATGTAGCTAGTGAATATGAGTTGAGCCAAAATACCTAATCATATGCCTAGTGCATTGGAATTAAAAAAAAATGAATCACACTGGCATTTTAACTAACATGTATTATATGCTTAGTGCATTGCAGATACTCTAAGACTATCATTTGCCTTTCTTGCGCGCTTATTCATTTTTGTGTTCTGTATTTCACTTGTCCTAGTTATGGATTCCTAACCAACTTGCTTGCAGTTTGTTCGAGATCGATTGATTACTTAGATAAGTCAAGATTAAATACATTTTAAATCTCATTAATTTTATGAGTTGTATGAGCTAGACTTGATAAATTCATAATCATTATAAAACTATATGAAAGACAATATGCTACTCAAACTTGAGACGTAATCGATTCTGTTAAAACTTACTTGAAAGATACACAAATAAAATTTGAACATATTTTAAAATTCCGTTATGTTGTTAAATTCATTACTCAGACTTGTTGCGTTTACAATGCTAATCGTGCTTTTTACATGTTGTGGCTAGAATTTAGAGGTCATTCTGGTCACTCAAATTTTCTTTGGCTTTTGTTTCATATGTGAGTCAAACCAAGATTGTAAAACATATACTATTTGGTCATTGTGTTAATCGATCAAGTAATGAGAATAAGTTTTTAATGTCCCCTTGTTTATAACGGAGTCCAAACATACACTCACTCAGCTTTGTAATTTACGGTTATTTGTTTGCTTCCATATTTGAAGAAAAAGCAGCCCATTCAAATTATGAATTAACCAAAAAATTTACCTTGAACCACTAATAATATAAATAATTGAAGAAAATTTAGGAAGAGGAAAAGAAAGGAAAAATTGTCAAAAATAAGGTATTTTATTAATGGGTAAATTATAGATACACTTCTTAAGATTTTCTTAAAATACGGATTGCTCTTGTGGTTATTCCGTCTCTTCAAGTTTTTAATTGTATAACAAATGATTATTTTATTAATAAATTATTAAGTCAATTAATTATTTTTAAAAATGTAAAAATATATTTTAATTGACAATTCAGGTAATTTTATTATTGTATTGGAGAGTAATTAGAAATTTTATTTTTTTATTAATTCTGTTAAATCTTTTTTTTTTTTTTTGATAAAAGGGTATTTTATAATTTCTAAAACCACAAGGAGCAATCCATATTTTAAGTAAATCTTAGGTGGTGTATTTATAATTTACCTTTTATTAATTTAGTAGTTAAAAATGGGATGAATTACATTGGTAGTACTTACATTTTGTTCCTTGTGCCATTTTGATTCCTTCATTTTCAATTGACTCACTTTTTAACCATTAATTTTAAATTTTGTGTTACTTTGGTCCAATTGATAATGTCTTTAGGATTTTAATAGAAAATTATCACTGAATGGGTTGAGATTAACTCATCGAGTTGATCATGTTTATAAATTTGCCCCTAAAAACAAATTTATGAGCGCATTTTTCATAGAAAAATGCAAACAAATTTGTTCAATTGAACCAAATTGAGACAAATTCAAAAGTTTATGGACAAAATTGAGTAAATTGAAATTACAAAAATGAAAAGGCACAAGAGCTAAAATATAGAGACTACCGATGTAATTTGCCCTTTAGTTTTTGTGTCAATTTGCTCCTATTGACAATGTCATTAGTCTTCTTTTTTATTATTTTTATTATATATATATATATATTTATGAAAAATGATCACTAAATTGGTTGAGGTTAACTCATTGAGCTAATGAAACTTACAATTTTACCTCTAAAAGCATGACACATATCGCTCATTTGTGCATTTTCAATAAAATAATATTGATAATTGAAATCAATTGGACTAAGGCCTTGCTTGGGACATGTTTTTTTTAGGTAAATAGCTAATAAAGATAAAATATGTTAAAATAGCTAATAAGATAAAATGTCACATCAAAATCATAATAATTTCATTTTTTTTTCTCACAACTATCAAATAAACTAAAAAAAAAAAGCCAACTATCTTTCCAAACACAATTTTTTTAGTCAGGATAAAATAGCCAAATACCCAAAAAGTCAACTAAAATAGTCAAGTTCCCAAATGGAGCCTAAATTGAGATAGTAAAAAAAATAAAAAATAAAGATCAAAATTGGGCCAATTAAAATTAGGGTAAATTACAAATACATCCCTTGAGGTTTGCTTAAAGTATAAATTGCTCCCTCTAATTTGAAAAATTACAAATATCCTATTGTTAAAATTTTTTATTTAACAGAATTAACTAAAAAAAAGAAATTCATAATTGCTTTTCTACATAATAATAAAATTACCTAAATTATTAATTGAAACATATTTATAACATCATTAAAAATTGTTAATTGACTTGATGATTTATTAATAAAAGGGGCGATTTGTTATGAAATTAGAAACCTCAGGAAGTGGAATAAAATTTCCAGAACCACATGGGGCGATTTGTATTTTAATCAAATCTCAGGGGGTGTATTTGTAATTTACCTTTAAAATTATAAGGATTAAAATAATACAAAAGTTAAAATATAAGAACTACTAGTATAATTTGAGAGAAATTTTATTTCTACACACCCTTTTATCTCTACGCATATCATATCTCAATTCATACACTTAATGAATTTGAAAAAAAATATTTTACTTAGTACACAAACCATTATACCAGAAATACCCTTTTCTTCATCATTCTAACACTAACCCTAATTTCTAACCCTAGCCACTGTCGCCACCTCTACCATCAGAGGTAGTGCTGGTGCCAACACCATCTTCTTCCCTCACAGTCCTCATTTTCCCAATCCCCTTCACTTTCAGTCACTCCCTCGGTCGCCATCTACAACTGGCGAACCCTATTTTCTCATCCTTTATCGCCATCACCTAGCTTCTCCCTAATGTCAGCCGCTACTATCTCCACCCATCGGTACCACTATTGTGACCTCTCTCGTGATTGTGATGACAGCAATTGCAAATGGTAGGGGTTGTAGGGATGGGCCATGACTAGGTGACGGAGATGATGGAGAGTGGTTAAGGTGTGGTCAAGGGAGGAGGCTGGAGGTGGTGTGGTGATTGGTTAGGGTTTTAGAAATTTTCGGGTGGTTTGAAAATTAGTGTCTTGGATGTGGAAGATAAAGAGTATTTTGGATAGTTTCATTTTAGGATAAGAAGGGGCACTTACTAATCAGTTCTATTAACTAGACTTATTTACCTACAGGTCTTAATTGATAAATTTATCACTATAAAAATAAGAGACTGATAAATTTATCACTATAAATTTATTCATAAAAACAAGAGACTGATAAATTTATCACTTGACAAATTTATCAATAGGACTTAATGGGTAATAAGTCTCACAAGTAGGACCTATTGGTAATTTTTTCATAAAAATATAATTAAAAAAATTTCATTAGGTAGGTAGAGTAGAGTGAGGGGAATTGGTGTATGAAAATAGAATTTTCCATAATTTGGCCTTCAAAATGTTTCTTTTGTAATGGAAATGACATTTATGTTCATCTCCAGCTAGAAAAGGGTCAAAATTTTATTTCAAGGGATGCCAAATATTGTGTACTTAAATTTAAACGAACTATGGAACATATTTATATTTTACAGACTTTGAGCAACGCATTAAAGTATATTAGGCAGAAAAAAAAGTTCGGTATAAACAAATACACTTATAGCAAAACAAAATGAATGTATTTGGTTTCAATTTTTTGAATTTAATTTTTTGAAAATAAAATTTTTTATTTTTCGTATTTTTTATTTTTAGTGAATATTTTTAAAATTTTAAGTATTTTTAAAAAAAAAAATTTTTTTTAGATGCACATTCCTTAAATGTATATAAAAAGTAAAATATTCATAAAAAAATATTTCAAAAAATCAACAAATATACAAGAATACAAAAAATAATTTTTTTTTTTTGTGTTTTTGGTATTTGTGAATTTTGTGTAGATTTTTTTTTCACAAATGTTATACCTTTTAAGTGTATTTATGTTAGGCGCATTTAAAAATTAAAAAAATTCAGTAAAAAAAAAAAAAACTTTAATTTTTTGAAAAGTGAACTCAGAAAACTCAAACTAAACAAGCTGAGTACATATGCACTTAGTCATCTCAACATTATTTTTGGGCAAATTACACTAACAATCCCTACACTTTACCTCTTGTGTCACTTTGATCCTTGTGTTTTCAATTTGCTTGATTTTGACCCTTAATTGTTGACGGAAAACAAACATGTGAGACGCACATGATCCTTTTTTAAGGGCAATATGGACATTTCACTACCCTTTTCTTATTTCGCCATCTTCTTCCTTTCGGACTCTCTGTAACACAATTATCTACCACCGTTGCCTTTCTCTACTATCATCCATAGCCAATCCCAACATCAACACCATCCACTTTCACCACACCAAACCCAGTACCATTTGCCACCCAAACTACCATACTCACCACCTTGTCTTTTGCACATACTCGCCATATCCATGACCTCCATCCAACCTCCTTTATCTTCCCCTATCATACCACCATCACCAAACAACTGAGTGATAATCAAAAGAATAACAGAAAGAGATGAGAGAACAATAACAATAACAAAGTGACGGATCACCAATTCCTCGAAGTCAAATAATAATTCAACCAAATAAAACATCAAATCATACAAAATCAAATAAAAAAAATCAACTAAAGAGAAGAGAGAAAATAAGAGAAGAAAAACATTTGCAATCTGTTGAATAGATCGTCCTCGTTCGGCTTCTAATTTTTGTTCCATCTCCTCAATCTACTTGTTTGACCAGAGGAAAAGAGAGAAGGAAGAGGTGCATGAAGGTTTTCGTCATCGCTGCTACTGTTAAGGAAGGAAGTAGAGAGCTTCCTGGGGATGGAGGAAGGAGGCTGTAGAAGTGTAAAGAATGGAGAAAGTGATCGTGACTACGTTGAAAGGGGGTTGCGACTAAGTTGAGACAAGAGGTTGGGTGTCATCGCCGCTATTGGAGGAAAGAGAAGGAGGATGTAGTGAAAGGCTGGGGAAGAGGGACCACGATTGGGTTGATAAAAGAAGAAGGGAGATCATGACTGGAGTGAGAGGGGATGATAGGGTCATCGCTATTGGTAAGAGAGAGGGAATAAGGCGAAAGGTTGCTAATGGAGATTAGAGAAACAAGACGGCGAGAGACTAGAGGATGGAGAGAGAGAGAGAGAGGTGGGCAACTATCATGGCTAGACTAGAAGAGGGAAACAAGTGGTGTCAGGATTGGGATAGAAGAAGGTGAGTTTTGAAGATCACAATCGCAATTGCGATGATGAAAGAAAAGGTGCACAAATCTAGCAATGGAGAAACCCACACTATGTGAGCTCTTTAGATTGCAATTGCGATCGTCCAACGACAAATGAAAAAACATCGAAATCAATAACGTTTGTAACGCCCCAAATTTCTAGCCCAAATGATAAGACAACAATCATGACTCTTTCAAGAAAAATCGAATATAAACCTCCAAACTTACATTACATGATACAATAGTTCTTCATGCAACAATACATTAATCCAATAATAAGTAAACAAATAAATAAGTACCCCTAAGGGTTTACAAGTTCCTAAGGGTTTACAAGTTTCCAAGGCTTGAGCTTGGTTACACAAAATGGTTATTCAAACCCACACAAACACAGCCCTTGGCTTATACACAGAGTCACAGCAAAATGAGAGTATTGTACTCCCACCACACATACTTCCACGCTCCTAGTTGGGTGGGATCACCACATCTTTTCCTGCACAAAAATCCTATAGGGTGAGCATAAAGCCCAGTAAGAAATTCTTAACAAAGTATATACATTTTATATAAGTCTCAAGAGATGAAATGCACATGCCATGCTGTGCCCTTTATGAAGATAAATCACATTTTCATTTTTTGAAAACCATCATGCTCAATGATATCATGCAATTTCAATTGTTCAAAACTTAACAATTTATTTCAAGGGTGGTAAATATGACTCTTATAATCCCTAGGTTGGTGTCTGCAAGTAGATTATACAAGTACTACCAAATTATCATTTTTACTGGTATTAACCGGAAGGCTCAACACCTATCCGCGCGGGTTTTCGATCTTTCACCCCGGACTCTCAGGCCAATTTATTCAATATCATGTACACCACCTATCAAGACTTACCAACGTATTTACCCCAAAACCATTCTATGAAAACTTATTTCTCAATATTCTTTTCTCAATGCAAGTTTTCAAATCAACTTTCAAAATTTAATGTAATCAAATGAATTGATATGTCAATTTCACAAGATGAATGTAAATACTTTTATTCCAATCCATTATTTAAGGAATAACACAATTCCCTCTTCTCAAGTATCCTCGACAATTAGTTATTTTAAGACTATTTCAACGTTTTGAACAATAATTTCCAAAATGAATAACAATTCTCATATTCCCTGAAATTCATCATTTATATAAATATAAATAACAAATTTTCCAAACATCCATTTATTTTGACACACAAAATAGATATAATAATATCATTCATGGATTTTCAATCTCTTTAAATTTTTTTTTCCCCAAATTTTAGGTTTTCTCACCAAAACTATACAATTTAAATCTTTTGAAAAAAAACTTTTCAAAATCATCTTTTCTTCAATCAACGAAGATCAAAACTCATAAGATCATTTTAAAAGAACAAGAGACAAACCTACTTTTAAAATCGCTTAACTTCTTGAATTAACAATCAATTTTCAAAGCTATCGAAAGATGATTTCATAAATCATATAGATCTTGCAAAAATATATATATATAACTCTAAAAAAATCCTTACATTAAGTTTTGAAGAACAAATGAGATGAAACCCCCAAAATCAACAGTATCGAAACTCGATCTTTATCGCACACAACGAAGCCCTCGAGAAGTTAACCAATTTTGATGAAGAACTTATGGCAGAACTCTAATGGCTCGTGAGAAATTAAGGTTTTGATCCAATTTGGCGTAGGGACATGTAGAGAGAAGAGAGATGAAAGGGTTTTTAGAGAGAGAGAGATATATACAAAAGTGATTTGAAATATCAGATTCACGAACTGATATAACATAGTCCGCTCGAGCGTGGAAAGCCCCGCTCGAACATCAAATACACTTTTTCAGTACTTTTGCAGACAGGTCAAACTTCTGGAACCAAACATTCTCTGCTCGAGCGCATAAACGGCTGCTCGAGCGGACAAGCAACTTCTAATGCATTTTGTATTTTTGCATTTTTACTTCGGGGGCGCTGCTCCTCAACCCCACTAGGGCATTGCCCTAGGACCCGCCAAGGGGCGCTGCCCCCTAGACCCCCGCGAGCTGACCTGGCAGTTTGATCCCCGCTAGGGCGCTGCCCTTGGACCCGCCAAGGGGCATTGCCCCCTGGACCCTCGCGAGCTGACCGGGTAGCTCGATTCCCGACATACATAGCGAAGTGGCAAAACTGGGATCGCTATACGTCGAACAACAAAACTCTATTTTTATTTTGATTTTGATTTGTGATTAGTGGTGTTGTTTGGTGGCGGATGATGGTGGTGATGGTGGTGTTGTTTAGCAGTGGCGGTGGTGGAATGAGATTGATGATAGATAGTGGAGGAGGAAGGGGGAAAGGTGTTGTAGAGATGGAATAGGGAAGGGTTAGGAATGAAATGTCTGTTTTGCCTCTCAAAGTTGATCACATATTGTGCACATAACTATTTTTTGTTAAATTTTTTAACAGAGGTTATTGATTGGACCAAAATGAAACGAAATTAAAAATAAAAGGTTAAAATTGAACAAAATGAAAATACAGGGATCAAAGTGACACAGGAGGTAAAATACAAGAACTATTAATGAAATTTGTCCCTCTTTTTTTTTTATCACATAATTCATCCCCGCGCGGGGAGGGGGGGAAGGTGTTGTAGAGATGGAATATGGAAGGGTTAGGAATGAAATGTTTGTTTTGCCCCTCAAAGTTAATCACATGTTGTGTATATGACTATTTTCTGTTAAATTTTTTAACAGAGGTTATTGATTGGACCAAAATGAAACGAAATTAAAAATAAAAGGTTAAAATTGAACAAATTGAAAACCAAAGTGACACAGGAGGTAAAATATAAGGACTATTAATGCAATTTGCCCTTCTTCTTTTTATTTATTTTTATTTTTTTAATCACATAATTCATCTATGATTGAATCCATACATATTTTTTTTAGCAATTTTCATTTCCATATACACAATGAATTCATTGCATAGCATATGATGATCATAATCTCAAAATATAGTAAACGCCCAATTAAAAAGCAAAATCAATTAGCGCGTAGGAATCTAGTAAGACACAGTACAACTACAAAAATAAATATCTCATAAAATAATTACATCACATTGCATGCAAAGTACAAGCAACAAATAATTAAAAGAAAAAAGGGAAAATTGATGAAAAAAAATTTCACCGGAGCAAAACAAAGTTGATTATTTTCAGTATTGATCAATTTGCAGGCACACTTGATTTTCAATGTGGGAACGGGGCTCCGCCGCCCCCTCCACCACCACCACCTACGTTCAATGCTTCAAGCCGTAAGTTTTATCAACCATAGGCAAAGTTTCAATAATTTCTGCTCAATATTATGAGAAAATTATATGGAGTTACTAAAGCTAGTAACAACTTTATTCCACAGCTTGCAACCTTATTTGGTGTGGTGATGGAAAATGTGTAGTCAACGGGACTGGACACTATTGCCAATGTTTTGATGGCTCATCAAATTTGTTAGATAACCCAGAATTTGCTTGTTTCAAACAATGTAAGTTTTTTTCTTTTAATTTTAATTTTATATCTTAATTGTAAATGCATTTCAGCAAAGCTACACTACACATTCATCCATAACTTACGTTTGCATTTGATGCTCACGATGTTTAAAATGAAGTTATAGGACAACATCAGATACTTCTATTTCAGAGGCGCCTTTAAGATTTGGAACCAAAGAGACAAACCCATAAAGACTGATTGTTGGGTTGAGCCATAGTAGATAATAGGGTAACTTGCAGTGGCGTAGTCAGGAATTTAATGGAGAGGGGGCACAAATTAATGATAGCATCAGTGTGTTTAATTTAAGTTTTTTGGATTAAGATTTTGAAAATTAAATTTTTTTGTTTTTGTGTTTTTTTTGTTTTTAGTGAATATTTTTAAAATTTTAAACATTTTTTTAAAACTTTTTTAGATGCATTTTACTTAGATATATTTAAAAAGTAAAAAATTTATGAAAAAATATTTTTAAAAATTAATAAATACATAAAAATACAAATAATGTATTTTTGTATTTTTGGTATTTAGTGAATTTTTAAAAGGTTTTTTTCACATTTTTTTTGCTTTTTAGGTATATTTATGTTAGGTATGTATAAAAATTAAAAACATTACTTAAAATATTAAAAAAAATCAGTAAAAATAAAAAAAATAGAAAACAAGAAAGTAGAATTTTTTGAAAAATGTTTTTGGAAAACTCTAACCAAGCAATTATTTTTTATTTTTTTAATAAACAGCAATGAGATATTACTAAACTTAAATATTAAGAGTCCATATGAATAAATGTGAATTTTAAATTAAAGGATTTGAGATTAAATTTTATATAAATATTAGGGAGTAACTATTTATAGGTAGATTAGAAAATTAAAAAAGAAGATAAGTTGAGATAGAAATAATATATTTTAGTAGAGAAATTCTATAAAACACACCATAAAAAAAAATATCTATCATATGTCACAATTATGATCTTTGTGGTCTTTAGTTATGACACATTATAGTGTTAGATATAATTTAGTTATAATTTTTTGTGGTTGTTATTTTGATTATGACTATATATCAAGTAATAGTTAATTATGACTCATTTTGATATGAGTTATAACTTATTGTAATTTTTTATTTTTATTTTTATAATTGAAGATGTGTTGCTTGATTATAATTTATATAGTGGTCATTTTAGTTATAAATGGAAAGAAATATATGGAGGACAAACTCTACATATCAAATGTATCTAATAATCTAATAAATTTCATATATCTTCATTGATGTTAATTATATTTTCATGTCAATAATGATAGACATCACCATTATATTGAAATTTTCATAGATAATAATATAACTTATCACAGTCTCTTTACTTTCAATTAAAATAATCATTATTGTTCTCATAATTTTAAAAATGCCATTGACATTTCATTTTAAATAATTTTTTTATTTAAAATATTTTCCTTATGTTTGAAAAAAAAAAAATAACTTGTATTGGTAGTCTCTGCATTTTATTTTTTATGTCATTTTAATTTTTATAATTTTAATTAACTTGATTTTGAAATTTAATTTTAAATTTTGTGTTAATTTGATTCAATTGATAATGCTTACTAAGATTTTTGAAGAAAAATAATCTCTGAATTCGTTGAGATTAACTCACTAAGTTGAACAAGCTTACAGTTTTGCCTATAAAAACATAACATATGTCACTTCTGTGTGCATTTTTATCAAAGAATACTAATAATCACTACAAGAAATCAAGATTTTAGAGGCAAAATTACTTTTTAGGGACAAAATTACTTTTTAGGGATAATATTTTTGTCGCCAAAAGTGTTATTATTATTCTTTTTAAATTGGACATTTAGTGATGAATTGCAAACCTTTTGGGACCAAAAGTTTAGTCTCAAAAAATAAACCTTTTTGGGACCTAGGTATTTTGTCCCTAAAAATGTATTTATTAGCGACATTTTTAAAATTGTCCATAAAAACTTATTTTTTGACTTTTCGGAATGATCTTTTAGCCACTGTCCCCGTGATAATTGAAATTAGTCCTTAAATATTTTTTGCAACAAAATTTATACTTTCAGAGATAAAAAAATTTGATATTTAAAACTCTTATATGTTGTATTGAATTGAAATCAATTTGACTGAATTGGGACAAAATTAGAAATTCAGGATTAAAATCGAGTCAATTAAAATTATAAGGAATAAAATGACACAAGAGTTAAAATATAGGAACAAATGATATAATTTGTCCTAAATAATATTTTCAAGTAGAGGTTGGGCAGCATGTCTAACATTAGAGTTAGGATTGTGTCCATCTCAAGATGGGGATGTTTAACATTTTCTCATCTTTAATGATTTATCAAACCAGTATTGTGTCACTAAATTTATCATTTTCAATAATATGGATGGGATTGGGATAACTCATAAGAGGGACAAACCCTGAGATGGATTGGATACATAATTAGTGGTTGCACAAATTTTCAACTTTGAGGAAAGAACTTTAATGATTCATGATTTTGACAATTCTAATAGTATGGATAAAGAAGGAGATGGAAAATCAACAGTTCATTTAATTTTATATGATTAACATGCTCTAAACATATTGTTGTTTTGTTTTTCTTAGGCTACTTTGGAGGAGATTGCAATACCAGGTTCGGCGGAAGTCGATCACCACCAACACCTAATAATTCAGGCTCACCTGGAAATGGTAAGTTAATTGGGTATCTATAACTGCATTATGATTATAAAAAAACTTAGGTAGTGGCAAACTCAGAAGATTATATGCACGGGGGGCTATGATAAAATTATTAATTTTTGGAGGGCCAAGGTAAAATATACCTAGATTTGTAGTGGGTTAAAATGTAATTTTCTTCTCAAACTTGTATAGGTTTGTAAGGTTTTTGTGAAGTTTGGGAGGGCAGAAGTAAAACATATATTTTTTAGAAGGTTAAAATGATAAATTTTCTTCTAAATACTTACAATATGGGACTAAAATCCCTTTGAGTATTTTATGCACTTTTCTTTGATTGATTTTTGTGAATGTGGATTATTTATTCGTTTTTGTAAAATTACAATCCTTGTGATGAAAAATGCTACTAGTGGCTCAACATACGGGCAATTTGGGAAGATTGACTTTGTAGTTTTTTGGCTTTTTTAAGTCACAATACATCTCTACTTTTTTACACAAAAAGTAAAAAAAGTAAAAAAATCAATTTTTTTTATCATCGTCCCAAAACACCACATAGATATGTTAAGTTTGGTATATATATGTGTAAAAATTATATTAAAATATGAAAAATGTATAGAAATATATGAATCGTGCAATTGTATATGCCAAATCTTATTTTGTATTGATTCAAAATTTCTCGTGATAGGACCCAATGTTCCGGCAAATTCTTCGAGGAAACTTCAAGCAGTAACTATGATAGTGTTATCAGCAATTTTCCTCACATGTATTTAGAGGGAAACAAAGAAAACAAATCATCAACGATAATAATGTTACGGTGATTATTTGACAGATTTATCTACTAAATTTGTTAAGATAATAATATACTTTCATCGCTCATAGGTTAGATATTATACAAGTAAAAGATGACTTGTAATTCCAAATTGAAGAAATAAATTTATACTTGTGTTTTTTTCCAGAAACTTATTAGTCTTTGTAAAATTGAGAACTTCGTTTACGCTGTGTTTGGTTGGAAGATTTGAGGAGAGATTTGGAAAGGGAAAGGGAAAAGTTAGGTGAAATGTAAATAAAATATACTTACATTTCACCTAGTTTCACACACCTTTTCTTTTTCCCTTTCCAAATCCCTCTCCAAATCCTCCAACCAAACACAGCATTAATCTATAATGTTTTATGACACAATCCCGGTGAACCTTGAAACTACTTTCATTTTATTGTAATTTTTCGCTGAATTCCAAGATCTCAACGAATAACTTTGTTGCTCGTGTTTTTGTTGGTTACCCAGGGACTATTTATAGATGCCACGGTGATTTCTGTCGAAAGATGACACTACTGCTTCCTAACTAATGTCTATCAACATTTGTATCACATGTTTTGATTTCGTATAGCTGGAATTTTTTTTAAAAAGAATTTTACTGGTGAATTATTCAATATTGTCACTATGTAGTTGCAATATTTGACTAGCCTTACATTAAGACAATGTTTGTTTTGAACTATAGTTCTTGTCTAAACATTTGTGCTTGGTCAAATGTATGAGAGGGCTCAAGAATGTGGTTTAAAAATACAAAGATCTTTGAAGATTTTTGAAAAAAACTTGAATTCTCTAGAAATGATAAGAGACCTAGATTCTTCAACAGTCGTAATTAGAAATACAATAACAAAGAGATGATGGAGATAAGAGATTAGGTGAATAAGAAAGCAAAGTAGTTAGAGAGAGAATAATGACAAAGCTCTCCCATGGATCTCTCACTTTCACTCTCAAGGTAGATATATAATGGAGAAGGGAAATTAGTTCTTTTGCAAAAAATGTCTCTCCAAAATCTATCCCTTGTAAAGCTATGAATGGGTAGGCATCTCATGATGTAGGATGGAGCCCATGTGCAAGGCACATAGAGAATATTCTGTCTAACTACCTTATTCGAGGAGGTGACGTCTCTGATGATGAGGAAAATCCTGAAGACGAGATCAACCTCTCGGCGAACCCTTCTTCTTAGCCACACCTAACCAATGATCTCCAATCATCCCAAAGGGTTATTGGTAGTCCTAGAGGAAGCCTTGTCGCAGAAGGGTCAGGGGTAGTTTAAGAGAACGTTTTGCCGCAAATATTGCTGAGTTTCAAGGATCCCCTACATCGTGCCACCTTGACCCGGGTATAGGTTAGTTTAACAGAAGAGTGAATTTATCTTCATTCACTGTCATCGGGATCGGGTCCTTTGTTCGGATTTTGTTACGCCCATGGTTCTGGTGCATAGATTTCAAAAAGCTCCAAGCCGCAAGTGTTTTGGGACTCATTAACAGAGCGACTTTTAGATTGCGTTCGAATTCGTTTGAAGTCAAGTTCTTCGGATCTCTAAGTTCGTGGATCCGAACCCTTTTGAGTCTGAGCTCAAATAAGTTTCTAGGTTTGTGGTTCCAAATCATTTCAAGACTAAGCCAATACCTCGGAGAATGGATCTTCTCCGAGGGTTTCATCTCTTCTGAAAATAACGGTTAACCTCCTCGGATGCTTGTATGAATTGGGCCTCCTCAGATGGGCTTGTTGGACTCTCTTTAGAAAAATCTGCTTGATGAGTCTTCCTCGGCCCAATTTGTTGGCTTTCTTATGGGTCCGTTTAATAGAATTCACTTGGGCCTATTTGGCAATAATCTCTCCAAACTCACCAATTTTTTGGGCTTTCGATTGGGTTTCGATTGAGCCCAATTAATTTAATGAATTTAAATTAACTCCTCTTACAATCATACATGCATATAATAAGTCTCTAGACTCTCCTCCCATTGGATTCATTTGAATTATTATTTATTTTGTGTATTCTAAAGACCTTATCAAAAAAGTTGAGGGCAAGTTGATTCTGCCCTATTTTGTCCAGCTTGTGCGGAAGCATGTGCATCATCAAGCAGTAACAACTGATATCAGTAGCCAATTACATTGATTAATTTGACTTCATTATTTTGTTTTTTTGGGTACGTCAAGACAACATCAAATATTCTTTTGTATCTAATGGGGAGGGGAAAGAGGCTCGAAACGTTTTGACTACCCGACCACCGGGTTACAAGTTATTCTCGATTTCATTATTTTGTTGCTCAATTACCTGTTTAAAGAAATGGATTCTATGCATTGCTTATCATACAAACAGCGCTTCCCACCCCCAGTGGGGGTCCGACCCCCAGTGAGCTGTCCAGCTCTCATTCGCTGAAAACATAAAAAAAAAAAAAAAAAAGAAAAATTATTTTTTTCATCCAATCACAGGGCGCCACCTCACTGGGAGTCGACCCCCAGTGAGTGTATGAGGCATTTCTACTTATCATACAAGGCATTCTAGTAGATCACAGTCCAGAGCCTCTGCACCTTACTAGGGAGGTTAAATGTTCAATTTTCTCTCACTTCGGAGTTCTGTATTCTGATGCAAAAAAGAAAAAAAATTTCTTATAGTGAATTGTTTCAGTTTCTTGATTAACTACACATTTTTATTTATTTATTTATTTATTATAAAGCACTAGTAGAATTAAATTTTAAATTGAAAACCTCATACCTTTTGAGTTCACATTTGTATGCAATTTTTTTGCCTAATTGAATCTTGTCACAAACTAGAAGTCTAGAGTCAAAAAGTCATGACAAGTTGTCAAATTATTATTATTTTTATATTTTGTTATACGTTTTTTTATAAAAAATTAAAAAATTGCTGAAAAAATCAATTCTTAAAATTGTGGCAGAAATTATAATGATACTGACCCATCAGAGAAGAAAAATGCTTGGGAGCACTAATTAGTGCTCCCACTAATTAGGTGGCAGTGGGTTTCGCCAGTAATGATGTGATGTTTTGGTCTTGGAGTTGTATTTTTTTATTTTTTTAATGTATTAGTGCTATTAGTAGTGGTATTTTTAGTGAGATGAATCATTGTTGATCAGAGAATGGATTTGGATTATCAGAAGCGATTGGGACCTCGAATCCGAGGTCCCCGAATCCCCCGAATCCCCATTTTTTTCTTTTGCAGGTCAGAAGGAAGACGAAGGAGGAGGGAGGAGGAGGAGGAACCGGGCGGAGGCAGAGGCGACGTCATGGGCGACGATCACGTTGTTCGACGATCGTGCGCGCCGCGACGATCATGTGCTCGACGATCGGAGGATCGGCCGGAATGCACGGCCCTCTCTGTGTGTGTGTGTCTCCCTCTTCCCTCTTCTCTCCCTCTCCCTCTCTTTCCCTCTCCTTCTTCCTCTCTTTCTCTCCCTCTTCCTCTGCTTGCAGAGCTCAACAATGGCGGAAGAAAAAAGAAAAAAAGAAAAAAAAAACGGAATGCCCAAAACGACGTCGTTTTGGGCATTTGGGGGATTCGGGGGAGAAGGATTCGAGGTCCAAATCTTTTTTCTTGGATTATTTGGGTCATTTGATTTTTGTACTTTATTGAGTACTTTGACAGTTATTCTCAAAGGTACAACCATCTAAAGCAGAATTAAAGAGGGAAGTAGCAATAGAAACCAGCCAAAAAAGATACTATAAAATGAGAAAAGGGTTGAACTATATGTCCAAACATAAAAAGTCTTTTGGAAACAATGGTAAAAAGTTAATTTTTTGATTTTTTAACTTTTTTAGTTAAAAAAGTCAGCTTTTTTATTCAAAATAATCTAATTTTTTACCAAAAAAGTCACAAAAAAAAGTCAAAAAATTAAAAAATTAATTTTTTACCAACTTTTCAAAACACGACAACGTTGGATTGTTTTCCCTACTTGAGGACAATTAGGCGTCTGCCAAAACAGATATTTATTTTCTTCAAATGGTTTTTGATTTCTACTTATTTGCTACTTCTGTTGTCCCATCACTACAACATATGAGAGTTTTAAAAATTAAATATTTTGGTCTTTAAAAGTGAAAATTTTATTACAAAAGGCATTTAGCTATCAATTTCTATCGTCGTGAGGATAGTCGCTAAAAGATCATCCCGAAAAGTAAAAAATAAGACTTTTAGCGACAACTTTGAAAATATCACTAATAAATACACTTTTAGGAACAAAATAATTTGGTCTTAAAATGATTTATTTTTTGAGACAAAAATTTGGTCTCAAAAAGTTAATAATTCATCACTAATGTCTAATTTTTATTGCTAAAAATATAATGACGACACTTTAGCAATAAAAATATTTGCTCCTTAAAAAATAATTTTGTCCTTAAATTTTAGTCTCTAAAACCTTATTTTTTGTAGTGCATTTTATGGCTCCCCACTGATTTTTTAATTTTGTTTTTGGGTTTATTTATATATTTTGTTATGTTTTTGAGGCATATTCAAGACTATTCAGTTTTGAGTTTTCATACACAGTTTTTGAGCTTTGAATGTATTTTTTTTACTGAATTTTTTAATATTTTAATATTTTTATTAAATTTTTTAGATTCACTTAATTTAGATATACTTAAAAAATATAAATTTTGTGAATTTTTAAATACTAAAAAATATACACAAAAAAAACTTCAATTTTGTATTTTTGTAATAATTTCTTCATAAATATTTTATTTTTTAAGTACATCTAGATTAGGTGCGTTTAAAAGTTTAAAAAAATTGACCAAAATACAAAAACAATTCACTGAAAAAAAGATTGAAAATTGAAAATTTGTTTTTAAAACTTAAAACCAAACAGAATTGACTTCTCAATAGAGAAATTTATTGTGAATTGACAAAGACATGCTTGCAGTCTTCTTCTTCGTTTTTATTTTTTAACAAAAAGGAAAAAACCATACTTGATTTGTATGCTATCAGATCTTATTCAAATTTGAAGCAAAAATTTGATGGTAAAATCATCATACAATTCTGGCCTTTCAACATTTTTACGTTTTTTTAATTCAAAATTAATTAGATAATGTACGGACAAATTTTATTCTTAACTACAATAAAACATAGTTAGCAAAGCGTGATTGCTAATTATGTTTTTGACTTGATACAAAATGTTTACATTCAAGTAAAGAATGATGGTAGTAATATTTTGTTTTTTATACAAAATGTGAGTTAAACAAGTTTTGTTGTAGACAAGAAATAAGCTTATTAGTATACTACTTATCTAATTTTGAATGGATTTATTACATTTTCTACTATTAAATTATCGTCAAATTATCTACTTAGTTACTGAACTATCAATATTAAATCCTAAAGTATATAAATCAAAATTTATTTAATCTTTAAATTATCGATTGAATCTTTTTAGTCCTTAAAATATTTAATTCTAGCACATCGAATCATTGAGAGGATTACAAAAATAAATATAAGCTTATAAGTATAATGAATTAGTAAAAAACATTATCTAGTTAAAATATCATTTCAAAAAAATCTTTTTTTTGTGTGTGTGTGGGTCTTTGAAACGGCATTGATAGAGACCCCTAGTGGCGGTCACCCCTGCTGGCACCCCATTGGTCAGAATTTTTTTTCCCCCTCTAATCACTAATCCCACGTGTGTGTGGGGTGGTGGAGGTGAGGGAAAAAGGGCGTCCGGAGCATTATTGGTATTTGAAAAGTGGGTGTCAATTATTCTAGTGTTTACAAGGGAAACAAAGGATAATTATCTATAATATTTCTTACTTATGTTCTACAATGGCTAGTTTTTTGCTTTTATCTAGTATTATATTCTGAATTTATTTATAATTTCTAATTAATTGTCTTTTAAGTTTTTCGCTAATTTTTTATAACTTAATTAATATATTATTTTATTCTATTTTGTATGTGAGCAAGTTTTGTATAACACTTCTACTCTTTATGTCAATGAAGATGCGTTTAATCTTTTTATTATTTGAGTTGGAATCATTTTAATTGATCATAGAACATTGATTGGTGTACCATTTTGATGAGAATAGAACCATTGGATAACTTATTGTGGAGGCCTCACTTTAGATTCTTGAATTGCTTAAAATGGCATTTGAACGAGAAGGTTATGTCCGTTTGTAATTTGAGCATCTAGGTTGATTTGTACAGTTCACTCGAGCGCATGTTTGGTTGCTCAATGGTCTTTTGACCCTTTTAATTATGAGTTTTGAGACCTGAGATACTATAAGTTCAAATTATTCGCTCAAGTGTAACTTTGATCGCTCGAGTGATTTGTTCTTAAAAAAGCCTAAGACCCTACAAGCTTTCATTCATTGCTGGAGCGCAATTTTAATTACTAGAGTAATCTATTTGAATTCAGTGCGTGAAAGCTAGCTTTTTAGTTAGATTTGTAGGCCTAAAACTTACTCTTTTCCTTGGACTATAAATAGAACATTGCGCACTCTTTTTTTTTTGATCAGTAGAAATCCATTAATGAAGGCCAAAACTGGCATTTACAAGGGCCATCAAAACCAAGCTTACACCAAAACAGAGTAAAAAAATCACAAGCAGCGCTTTGGAGAAAAAATATGAAAATCTGCAGACGCACATCATGTGCTCGGGCACATACTGCAAAAGCAGAGCCGATCAAAATCGACATTAGAGCCTGTCTGAGATAAATCATATATTTCAACCACAAAGTTTGGAAAGCTACAAATCCAGCACAGATGACCCCAAATCCACAAGCAAAACCGAAAAAAACAAAACAGAAAAGAAAAGACCTCCAAATCAGGATCCATGGCAAACCGGTGGTGGAGAGGTGGTAGGAGGAGTAGATCTGATGCCCAACCCACTTAGGAGACGGACGAATCGACAGATCTGGAAATGTGGAGGCGGTGCGGCCGGAGGACGAGATCGGCAGATTCGGTGAGGCCCCTGGTTGGGGAAGTTTGAGAAGAGTGAGGATGAAGAGTAGAGTTCCACCAAGAAGGGGAAAAGGACCTCACATGGAGGGAGAAGTGGAAAGACTAAGCTTCCAAAGTATTATTGAGCCAAAAAGGCAAGAAAAACGAAAGAGAGGGGGGGCAGAAGGGAGGGGAGAGGCTGCCGGAGACCGGAGCCCCCCTCCCCCGCCCCGAGCGGCACCTTCGAAGAAACCCTAGGAGAGGTAGAGAAAGAAGTAGAGAGAGAGACTAACATTGCGCACTCTCTCTCCTTACTTTTTCCCTCCCACACACACCCTCTCTCTCTTATCTCTCTTTCTCAAAGCTCTTCTTTTTTCTCTAAACTCTACAAAATCCTCGATCCACACTACTTCGGATCATTTCCTCACTTGGTTCCTTTGAATTGGATTGTAGAGCACGTTAGGAGCCGATTGTCATTTCGGCACTTTGGATTTGAGCCTTTTTTCATTTCTCTCTTTAATTTGAGTTAGGAATTTTCTTATCTTTATACATTTGTTTTACCGTATTTATGTGGTATTTTGATAGATATATTTTTGTGTGTGTGTGAAAATTTGAGAGTTTTGATATATATATATATATATATATGATATATGATAATTAAAATTGGGCTTGCTCATTGAGTTTAAATTTTTAAGATTTGCCTCTCAAAGTAATAAATGATGTTTTGATTTCAAAGTTGCATGTTGAAATTGAGAAAGTCCTAAATTTTATTCAAATCGTAGAATGTGGAAATTCATGGTTTTATTATGAAATTTGGCGTGAGAAATGAAAGAATTGTTTGGAAATGGTGGATCCCATTGAAATGTTGGGTATTGTTGAAGTCCTCGAGATTATTGAAATATTTGAAATATGTTGGAATTATGAAAGTATTGGTAATTGTTGAAAATATTGAAATTATTGATTTAATTATGCTCTTGTATTGCCTTAGTGGAATACTTGATATAGATAACTGTTTTGACAATCAGTGCAATATTGTACATTTGTTGTAGAAATGAATTTGAAACTAGGAAGACTGAAACCTTTTCAATTCTTGTATTGCTTTGGCATCTTTGTACTTTTATCCTATATATATCGTTGAACTCTTTTGGAAATTGGTTGAATTATTAAAGTAAATAATATGATGTGTAAAAAATGTTTAAAAATTGAATTAAATTGGTTTGGGGTTGTCGGTGAAAATCCAAAAACCTGCACAGAATTAGGTGTCCAATTGTTCTTATAATAGCCAGACAACGTGAATTTTTGGTAGCTCTAATAGACTACTTGTAGACACATTGCCTAGGGATTTCCTTGTATATTATTTACGATTTAATAATTTGTCTTTTGAAATGATTGGAACTTAGAATGTTTTTGAAAGGATTGACATTATCGCATAAGAAATGAAAACATTTTAACATGAAATGACATTATTTACATTCATGATCATACACATGTTATTCTTATATACATTATATTATTCCTATTGGGCATTGGTGCTTATCCCTCCGCAGAAAACCATTTTTAAGTATATGTGAGATGCCTCTGCCTCGTTAAAGGCTTAAGATTTATGTTTTGGAGTAAGAAGGCTCTTTATTTTTGTTGTTGATTTTGTATAGCTTTTGAACTTACCTGTATAGGGAGAAATCATCTTTTTTGTAGCAAGATTATACTTCTTAAAAGATGTAAGCCTTTAGGGCATTTTATTTGAGATATGAACTCGTCTTGGAAGTATATCACATGCTATAGATTTAGATTTAAGGATTATGGATGTTTAATGCCACTACAAGAAAAAACACCTTTGGCGACTAAATTTTTAGTCGCCAAAAGTCCTTTTTTAGTCGCCAAAAGTCGACTTTTCATTTTTCCCGACTAAATATTTTAGTCGCCGGTTTTGTCACGAATAGATGGTCGGCGGAGGTATCGGCGACTAAAAAAAGTTTTAGTCGGCAAAGTTTTAGTCTTCAGCGACCAAAGCATTTGTTGTCAATAGTCAATTATATTTTTGAAAATTATACATTTAGCGACTAATCTTTTAGTCGCCAATAGTGAATTTTTTTTTTATTTATACATTTACCGACTAAGCTTTTCGTCACCAATAGTCAATCTTTTGGCGACCACTGTTTTTAGTCGCAAAAAACATATTTCAGAAAAAAAAAATGTACCCTCTACTGTTTCCAAGATTCAAACCACTGACCCATCCCACATTCCAAACCTTTACCAACACACTCTCCCCACTATGCCACTACAACATCACATGAATATAAATGCAACATATATTATTTATATATTACTTTGACCGGTATTAATGCAAAACTATATATATAAAAATAATTATTTTTATTCAATATAATTTATGTGAAAAATAAATTATTTACTAAAAAAAAATTAGATCACTTTTAGCGACTAAATCTATTTTTTAGTCGCCAATTGTATAGTTTTGGCTACTAATTAGTTTTTAGTCGCTAAAAAAATTCATTCCCGCCTAAAAATAACCAATTTTGCCGACTAAACTTGTTTTTAGTCGCCAAAAACGTCCCCTTTTGGCTACTAAACTGAATTTTAGTCGCCAATTGACTGTTTTTAGTTACTAATTTTTTTAGTAGTCAAAAAGCTTCACTTTCAGCGATCAAACTGTTTTTTGTCGCCAAAACACGTAGAATCGGCGACCAAACTGTTTTTCAGTAGCCAAAACCTATACTTTTGGCTACTAAAAAACCTTTAGTCGCTGAAACCCCTATATTCGGCGACTAAACTGACTTTTAGTCGCTAAAACCCTTATATTCGGCAACTAAACTTTTTTAGTCGGCAAAAGTGATCAATTTTGGCGACTAATTCCATTTTAGTCGCCAATTCTACTATTTTCAGCGACGAAAACTCTAGTTTTAGTCGCGAATTCTGCTTTTTGTTGTAGTGTGCATGTGATATATTTGTTGTACATCTCATTTAATTAAATGAAGGATATGAAAAAGAGAGTTACTTTCAATATGAATATCAAAGAATAATGAGTACTATGTTGGGTTCTATATGTTTAAATTAAATGGATATCTAATAAATGAGTGGTAATGAATTTAATTAATGTTAATCAGATTTATAGAAATTGGGACATTATATTTTGTGGTAAAAATAAAAAAAAAGGACAAAAAAGAAAAGAATAATGGACAAATTGATTAGGTTATCTTTATTTGATTAATCTAAAGTTCACATAATTTAGTTTTGTAAATTTCCCCATCAATTGTTGAATTGAATAAAATTAACTGAAGAAGGAATTGTTATATAGAATGCACTTGTTAAAATTTTTATTTTTATCATACACCGTAAAGCAAACATACATGGCAAAAAATCTTATTCAAATTATAACATCTAATATTTAAGGATTGATCGAACAAGGGAAATAAAATATTCATTGAGAAGATACATTTTCATCAATTTGTTATTGAATTAAAAAATATTTTAACAATTTTAATTATTTTAAAAAATATTTGCATACTAATTTTAAAAAACACTTTTTAGCATTTACTTTCATTATTTACTATGAATTCTATGAACTAGACCGCAAATTAACAAAGGGACATGCTACTCCTTCAATCCGTAATCAGACTGGAAGGTGTTGTTGGGCTATGGTGGGCTCTGATCCGGGTCCATTTTGATAATATAAATCGTTTAATAAGTAGAACCCGTCGAGTACATAACTTCTGTAAAAAATCAAATTGATTGGATATCGATAGCTATTCAATTAGATCACATTTTTGTCAATAATTTATAAAAATCATATTTATTGTTCACACAAATGTAATTTGATCAAATATCTGTCGATATCTGATTATGATTTTTTTTTTTTATAGAAATGATATACTTGATGAGCTGTCACATTAAATGGTTTGATTATTGAGATGGACTCAGATTAGGGTTTGCCATGGCGCAGTAGCACCCTCCAGAGGAGTAGGGCTAAGCCAAATAATTGAAAAAATCACAAACTGATCCAATCCAGACCAAATGGCACGGTTTGATTTGATTTTCTCAATACATGGTTTGGTTTTGGTTCTTGAAATTATCAAATCGTACTTAATAGTTCGATCTGTGGTTTTATAGTTATGTAATTGAATTGAACCAAACCAAACTGTTTAGATATACTTACCTTATACACTGTAATTAGTATCCTATTTTTATACATAAATTATCAATCCTCTATTCTTGAGAGTGTTGTTGTATAGTAATTGAACTAATTCTAAACAATTGTCTAAATTATTGTTCTTATAAAATAATGGCATATTGCTTAGGTTGTAATTAATTTTTTATAATCATATTGTGAATAGTGACAAAGTAATCAAAAATTGTAGTTTTAACCCCAAATCGAATCGCGTTTTATTGGTTTGATTTAATTTGGTTCCAAGATTTTTATGTTTTGATTTAGTTCCAAATTTCTTGGAATTGTAGTTGATGGTTTGGTCTTGATTTTTTCCCAAACTAAATCAAATAGAACCATGCTCACCTCTACAGAAAAGCTTGCCCCTTTAGCAAAACCATGCACGAGAGGGACAAGCATCATGATGAGAGAAGTAAAAAAATGAGAAATTATCATTCAGTGGTAATCTTTAAAAGTGATTATACATTAATAAAAAAATTTATGATTTTAATTATTCATGTTTATTGTGTTTATCACTTTTTTGGTAATTACTTTTTCTGACATCTATTGTCAAGTTATTTTCTCCCTAAAATAACACGAGTCACAGGAAAAAATAAAGTGGGTTCTATGGGGACATATTCTTAGGATCGTCCACGTGGCCTAGGTTGTTAGCCGAGGTGCCATGTAGGGAATCTAGGAATGTCGAGGTATGATGTGATCATGTCAGAATCCGAAATATTCGGATAGAGGACAAGAGTCCTAGATGATGTTAGACTACTTATTTGGGTAAGGTTAGACTCTTAAGAGAGTTAATCCTATTCTAAATAAGAGGAGTCTTGGAAAAGTAATATCCTTGTAAATGATAAAGTCCTATGAAGTAGGATTTCTAGGGAAAGTTGGACACTGCTGATTATAATAGTAAGACACTCTCGTGGGTCTAAGGTACGTTCTGAACTAGTGTTATTTTGTGCCGATATCTTTGAGAGATAAGTTGACTGACTTGATTGTCAGAGTGCCCCCGAGTAGACGAGCCACCAGTATTTGTTGTCTTCATTTGTGCAGGTGTTGGACTTTTCTATTCTTCTGTGTGCTCTATGACTAAGTTCCTTAGATCTCGACTAGGAGATATAGTTTGGTTGTGAGGTCAAAAATCAACACCCACAATTTGGCACCGTCTGTGGAAATTTAGTCAGAATAGACGGCCAACATCATGCAAGATTAATGTGTTGGCGACAACGAGTTCAGCGAAGATGGAGAACGCATCGACATTAACAGAAGACAAGAATAATGGTGGGGAGAACGCAATGAACAATGAAGACCCTCCAAAAGGGATGAATGCAAAGATAGAGGGCATAAGTGCTCCCGAGGAGATGAAGATGACCTTCAAGTATGAAAGGATCGAGTTGCCCAAAAATATTGGCATAAGTGAGTAGATCCCAGATGAACGAGCTTAGCCTAGGTGAGCAGATCTCAGATGACAAGATCTCGGCCTAGATGAGTAGGTCTGAGAAGAGAAGAGCTTGCCCTAGGTGAGCAAATCTCATATGATAAGACCTCGGCCTAGATAAGTAGGTCCGAGAAGAGAAGAACTCGCCCTAAGTGAGCAAACCCTAGAAGGCAAGACCTCAGCCTAGATGAGTAGGTTCGACAACAAAAGAGATCGACATAGGTGAGCAGATCCCAGATGATCGGGATCAGCCTAGGTGAGCAAATCCCAAATGAAAGACCTCAACCTACATAAGCAGATCCTAGATCCAAGAAGACAAAACCTCAGCCTAGATAAATAGGTCTGAGAAGAGAGGATATCAGTCTAGATGAGTAGATCCTAGAGGAATGAAGTCACCCTAGGTAAGTAGATCCAATAATATAAGACCTCGTCCTAGATAAGCAGATCCAAGAAGAAAAAGCCTCAACCTAGTTATGCAAATCCAAGAAGACAAGGCCTCAACATAGGTTAACAGATCTGAGATGAAAAGAGCTCAACCTAGGTCAGCAATTTTGAGAAGATCAAAGCTCACCTGAGGTGAACAGAGTTGAGATAAACAAAGCCTACTCGAGATTAGGGATTGTTGAGTCCTTGGAATGTGGTTTGACGAAATTTGGAGTTTGACTCTAATGATATCGATAACCTTAGCCGAGGTTAATAATAAATCATAGGGAATGAACATTGAAATGAAATCAAAACGAACGACCCTTGATTGAACAGAATGATCCCTGAGTGGGGAATAACCCTTGAGCAAGTTAACTTAGGCTTGTTGGGAAGATAGAGCTGAACTAAGTTAAATTGATGTTCCAACGAGGAACTGTGTGTTTGAATTAGGCTTTTCGGGAAGACAAAGCTAAACTAAGTTAAAGTCTGTTTGTGCATTTAACTTAGGCTTGTCGAAAAGACAGAGCTGAACTATGTTAAAGTGATGTTTCAACGAAAAACAAGACGAAATTAACTATGACTCTACCATAGGGCAGTAATGTCAATTTGTTGACTTGATTAATTTGTAACAAAAATCGAAGTAGTTAGTAATGTGAAAGCGGTGCACTAAGGTTAAGATTTCAGTGTTTTGTTTAGATGAGCTAAACATGATGACATTGGTCATGGATGTCTAAGTCTGCAAGACTTAGGCAAGAATGAAATGTCGGCTCATTAATGTAAAGGTAAGTTATACTTACATTTACATTAGGAAGCAAAGAACATGGATGAGTTAATGAAGTCTGAGTCAGTGATTTGAATGCAATACTTGGTGAAATTTTCAAAAGCTTTGTTATCTGTTACACCTGAAATGATATAATTTGAGGTAGTTGTGTTGTCCGAGATGGGATCTGAATCCAAAATGTTACAATTATAAAGTTTTATGAGAAACACGTATTGAAGACATGAACGTAAAGAAGACATGCACTAATGGAAATAAAGTGCAACACTTATACACAAAATTAAGGTTGTTCATTCAAAAACGAAAACAAAAAAACTACCTGCGATTACATCAAAACGCACTTCGGCCTCACAAAACAGAACATGTTGTTCAAAAGAAGGGAAAATACAAAGCAAAAGGAATAAAATATCCTAAGCATTGGCTTCAAGATTAGTAGAAGTAGGAGTTTTAGTTTGACCAACTTTGGCAAATTGCAGTTATGTCGTCCTTAGTCATCAGAGTTACAATCCTGTCAGCCTCAGAACTGGCTACGTTCTATTTATCGATTTCTTTTAGAGTTTCTTCGATAGTCTTGTCAGCTTAGTTGGTTGCAGAGGAAGGTTTTTGACTTCTTCATCATCTCCAGTGAGGTCCAAGATGTCATCATTTAGAGTAGAAGATTTGACTCCCACTAAAGGGTTTTCTTTTTCTTCATCTTCTTCCTTTGAGTTATCAAGATCTTCGGTAGGTAAGGGAGAGAAAGACAGAGAAAGTGTTGTTATATCCCGAAGTGGTGAGTCATCGAGGATAATTGTGGCGTTCAGGGTAGCAACCCATCTGAGAGCATAGCTTTTATTATATTGATCTCGAATGAAGTCTTGGCCTTCCGAATAGGCCTTGGCATCTACTTCCTTGATCTCTTGCTCCTTGTTGGCTAGTGCCTTTGCTAGTTTCTTCTGAGCTTCTACAACTTTCTTTTCTATGTCTTTAGTAATGGCCTTGACTTTTCGTGCCTCAGCTTTGGCAGCAGTAACTTGGTCTTTTTGCTTCCCGCGCTTCTTTTTCGAGATGTTGAACTGTTGGAGGTATTCATCAGACTTCACAGTTTACTTGGTCAGAACCCTTTTCATTTTTTCAGCCTTGTATAAAAAGGCATGAGCATGTTGGATTAATTGTAAGAAGAATAATGAAGGTTAGTAGTGAATGAAAAATTCTAAGTGTGAATTGTTTGGAAGAAGAAGTTAGAAATTTTACCAGGAAAGAGTATTACATCATTTTCATGGAGTGCTCGTACTCGTTGTGGTCGCTAATGGCATCTATGTCAGATGGTAGAAGCAAACTAGTATTGAGAGCATCAGTGATTTCAATGCGCTTGGAGACACTGTCTTCGACATTCAGTGGTTGGTTGCCAGTCGTGATCTCATGGTACCAGGTGTCATTAGGAGTGACATCCTTTGATTCTTCAAGCCTAGTGGATTTTATACATTTGCTGCTTGGAGTTTTGGTAGACTGAGGAGCATAGAGTTCAATTCCCGTTCTCAACCCATGATCAATATGAGCTCGAAGCTTCCTTCGTAACTCCTAAAACTTCTTCGTAGTGGCTTCCTTTTGTGCCTCATTTCATAGGGAACCTCAAAGTGGCTTTATTTCATTATATTCCATCCATATCCCAATTCCATTCATTTAATATCTTTTTGGTGTCATTGACATAATAGATGTCGGTCAAATAGGATCATTTTCTTCTTGAGACCTTTTACTGTTTTTCATCATGTGGGAGTTAGAATTAATTCCCGTTTATTTAATTTTATCCATGTGGAGAGGAAAGAAACGTCTGTATTCAGCTATAAAATTTATTTTGTACACTGCGGGAGGTTCTATTTTTCTCTTAATCGGAGTTCTGGGTGTTGGTTTATATAGTTCTAATGAACCAACATTAAATTTTGAAACATTATCCAATCAATCATATCTTGTGACATTGGAAATGCTAGGAGTGGGGTGCTTTTTAGCATCTATTTGGGATATCGACATGTTGTCCTCGGTATCATAAGTGTTGGGTGGTGGCATCACAATTTGTTTCTTTTTACCCTTAGACTTGGGCGTTTTGGACTTTGGTGGAGTTAGTGAAGGAGATGGAGTGGATTACACAGTTATGACATTAGGGATGTTAGCAAGAAGTTCTTCTATGACGGGTGGTCGGTAAGACATGTCGACACTAGTTACGGTGATGGTTACTCATTAACATGCAACAGATAGGACGATTGGAGGATTGTCAAGATCATAGGTTGGGAGCTTAGGACCTCGGTATTTCCTGCTCCTGGTTTTGGGGGCAGGATTGTCACTATGTCGGCATTTACACAGCTGTTGAGATGGTGGCTTGATGCGTGGAGCAGCTAATAAAGTGCTTGGTTGCTAGTCTAGTTCAGCTGGTAGAGTTTGAACCTTAGGCACAAACGGAGTATTTGCAATGATGACACCTTCAAGAATAGAAATGGTGGTTTGCAAAAACAAAGAGAGAGAGCTAGGTGCAACAGAGAGAGACGAAGTGGGAAAGTGAAGAGGTTTTGTTGGAATTGGAAGAGGTAGCAAAGTGTAATGATTCAAATTTCTTAGGAGACGTGTGATGGCTAATGTCAGGTGACGCCAGATGGTGCGGCGTGTGTCAGTTCTGGGACGAGTTGGGAACCAATGAGGAGATGATATGTCATGATGTTGGTATGACGGTTGAGTTTGTTTTGTGATGACAAATTTTGAATCTTGATGTTCTTGAACTAGCGAGTCACGATTTCGGCTAGTAGTGTGATCTCAGTTTAGATGTTAGACTTGGATGAGAAAGAATATTTTAGTTCTTGGTCTTTGACGAGTGGACACATGTAAGTCCTTGTTTCATGAAGCCGATGAGTCATGTTCTCGGTTGGATGAATTCCTTGAGTCATGTTGTTTAGCTGTTGGGAGGTCAGATGATGTAGGTTTTATCACGTCAAATTGCTGAGATAATCGAACCTAGAGGAAAGTTATGAGGGACATATTTTAGGATTGTTCATGTGGCCTAGGTTATTAGTCGAGATGCCACGTGGGAAATCTAGGGATGCCAAGGTATGATGTGACCATATCAGAATCTGAGATATTCGGATAGAGGACAAGTCTTAAATGATGTTAGACTACTTATTTGGGTAAGGTTATACTCTTAAGAGAGTTCATCCTAATCTAAATAAGGGGATTCTTGGATAAATAATATTCTTGTAAAAGGATATAATACCATGAAGTAAGATTTCTAAGAGAAGTTGGACAATGCTGACTATAAAAGTAAGGCACCCCCGTGGGCTTAAGATATGTTCTGAACTAGTGTTATTTTGTGCCGATATTTTTAAGAGATAAGTTGACTGACTTGATCATCAAAGTGCCTCCAGTGGACGAGCCACCGGTGTTTATTGTCTTTTTGTGTGCAGGTGTTGGACTTCTCTATTCTTCTGTGTGCTTTACAGCTAAATTCCGTAGATCTTGGCTAGGAGAACTAGTTTGATTGTGAGGTCAAAAAGCAACACCCACAGGTTCCTCAAATGTTGGACTTGTCTTTAGTCCATGATTTAAATTGGACGGTACTGTTTAAATTTGTGAGTCCATTAAGTTTATCGATGATTCAAACTATTTATTATATAATGTCCTTCGTGTATAGCATCTTAGGTTGATCATATTGTTTTTATTTTATTGTGTTTGTATAAAAAAATGGATAATTTATTTTCAAAAACATATTTTCTATTTTGTTTTTCATAATCAAACATGATAAAATGGAAACTTGTCGGACCGACCTAATTTTTTTATTGACAATAATATACACAGATAATTAAAATGAAACCTGTGATAAATTTTACGTGTCCGAACAGTACCTTTCAATCCAGATCATGGACCGCAGCAAACCCAATCCATTTTTAATATTAAGGTAAAGATAAAAAAGTATATTAATTTTAATAAAAAGTGGTAAAAGAATATATTAATTTTGATAAAAAAATATATATTAAATTTTCATTTATTTTGCTGTAAAATATTTTTTTATTTTCTATTGTTTGGTTTGGCCACAAAATAGGTAAAATATTTTCTAACAAATTGAAGGAAATTGACTTACAGATTTGATTTCCGTAGGCTAATTTACCACCGATGCTTTTATCAATGTGTCGTAGTTCAAGCAAGTTGAGTTGTTAGGCATGCAATGAAGGATCAATTTATCGATATTTACACCGTGAGCCTTGTAATGAATTTTGTTTAACCTTTGTTGTTCATTGCCAAACATTATAAAAAAAAAGATTACTGAAATTATTTTACAAGTAAAAAATTTACATGAAAAATGTTTTTTGTATAAAATATTTTATATTAAAATAAATGAAAAAATATGTTGTACTTTTCAATTTATTTTTATATCCAAAGGAAACTGTCAACGAAACCGAGGAGAGAGAGAGAAAGAGTGTTTAATTTTTTTTTTTTTTGGATTATATACAAACAAAATTCCAAGAAAGCAAAATGTGAAAATTGGCACATTTGCTATCTCTATGTGGATCATGTACTTCCATACCCATTTTGTGGTGGTGGAGACCGCAGTGAGAAGTTATTTGGTTGTATTAAAGTATTGTTTTATATTATTTATTGTGTGAGTGAATTTCTGACTACACTGCTAACTCAGTATTCAACTGGAGAGTACTGACAGAATAGATGGCGCCTGAATGACCTGTAACAGAAAGAAGAGATTTCGGCGGTAGTTCATTCACCCGGGGACGCTCCGACGATCAAATCAGTTATCTCTCAAAGATATCAAAAGTACTTAATTCACTATCCTAAGTATAAATTGCGTACCTTAGACCCATTGGGGGTGCCTCTCTTTTATTGCCAACTCAATCTTAGTCCCAATAGAAGCCTAACTTCAATGAACTTCTGCTCAGTGTTTATCTTGGACTCTCCAATAGATAAAGATAAACTCCCTAAGAGTTTTATCCTTATCCAAGCTGAGGTCCTTCCTCATTTTAGGACTCTTGTCTCTTATCCGTTTATCCCGGACTCTGATATCTTTGGAGATAATCTCGGCCTAGCCGAGATCACCTTGGCGTCACGACCAGGACACGTGGCACTCCGGCTGACACGTCGGCGTCACCTTGGCCACGTGTTGGTACTCAGAAAATATATCCCTACAACTGCCCCTTAGGTTCTATTACCTCGGCATCCTGAGGTGATAGAACCTATATTGTTTATATCGTATATCATGTCGGCTATCTTGCTATATCATCCATTTACCGAGGTTATAATACGTCGACTTCATATGACCAAGTCCAGCCGAGGTCACTTGCTTCATTAAACCAAGAACTCCAAGAGTTTTATCACGCATATGAGCTGTTACGCAAAATAAATCAACCGTTTCTGCCACGCGCCTTCCTCTCATTGGATCGTACTCAATATGCGCCTGTAAGTGGAATTTTTTCTCGCGTGTGCCATCTGACGCATACGTCGTTTTAGGCACATTAATTGCCTCTTTGCCGTCGTTTTTGTGTTTAGACAAAACTTATCTTCCTCTTTCTGTCTCTTCACTTTACACATTGTTTCTGAAGCTTTTTCTCTTCTAACTTTTTCCCAAAATCTGCCATTTGTTCAAGCTTTCCTAGCTCTGCAACTTTGCTCTGTTCACCTCTTCCAGCGTGATTTTCACCGCTCTGTCGCTTTTGCATCCGTCATCTGACTTCGGCGATCCCCACACTGGCCTTACTTTTTCTGGCAAGCCACTGTTCTTCTTGGTTTCAATTCTTCATTTACTTCGAACTCTGATATTTTTGCGAACTTGCTCATGTCTTCGATCATTTTAATCTGTACCTTAAACAATTGAGTATGTTTGCTTTGTGATTCTGTTTTTGCCCAATCTTTTCTTGAATATTCACACATTGCTCATAAATTGGTTCACTTTTGCCACTGTTCTTGGCCTTGTACCCTTGCACAAACTCTGTCACAGTGTTCTTGGTGATTCACCACTATTCTTGATTCTGAATCATTATTCTTGTTTGTGTTTTCTGTATTTTCTCCAGATTCTTGCTTTCAATCCCCCGTTTGTTTAGACTTAGGTTTGAGATTTTGCCCTAGAACACACGAATCGTAGGGAAAATTGAAATGGATCCCCCTCTGATCTTCACAAATTCTTACCCCAACATGAACTTTAGGTTTTGCCGAGGTCCCTCCAATCCTTCCAAAACACTCTCTTCTAAAATCCAACTCCTCCAATTAAGCTGACGTCATGGGTATGTGGAAGTATAGAGTAGACACCCCGACCAAGTTAGAATACTTTAGGCGAGAGTTTTCCATCCCTGCCGACGTCCACCTCAGGTTGGCAGGGGAGGAGGATTCCATTATGCCCGATGTGAACCTCATGCCTTTCCCAGTAGTGGCCTTTATCGAGTGTGGACTTCGGTTTCCACTTGACACCTTTTTCCATGAGGTACTCCATTACTATAAGTTGAACCCAATGCAGCTTGCCATTAATTCTTACCGAGTTATCAATAGTATAATAGCCTTAGCCAAACAAGAGAATGCTAGGGTTACCTTAGCCGACATCCAATACTGCTACACTATGTGTCGCCTGAAATCAGAAAAAGGCCACATCTATTACCTCAAGCCGAGGTCCACTGAGTACAACCTCATTGCCGACCTCCCAGACTCAAACAAGAGTGCTGGAGACGATTACTTCATCGTCTCAGGCAACTGGGAATTTCAACCAAATGATGACCTCCAACTTTATCCCCTAAGCCGAACAGTTTTCGGGGAAGGAGATGGTAAGGGCCAAGTGTCACTTTTTATTGTTTTCTCTTTTTTAAAGTTTTCAATACTTTGTTCTAACGTCTGTGCTCTTCTTTTTGCAGTTCTTCCCCAGCCACCAAAGGGCTTTCGCAAGTCTTTCTTCCCCAGTAAGGACTTGAAAAAGCTATTGGATTTGCCAGTCAACAAGCGGAGAGCTCCCTTGCTTCTGAACTTCATCCCGACCTACAAGTCGGTGCTTCCCGACGTCCCAAAGAGGAAGAAAGGCAGTTCTCCCCCTTCCGTCACAACTCCTCCAACAGCCTCATCATCTCGGCCAGATCAAGGATCGACCTCTGATTAAGCTGAGCAACCGTCAACCTCGGCTCCATATCTGATCCCACTATCTCAACGCCAACGCTGCCGTATAACTGCAATTTTCGCCGAGATGGGCTGCAAGAAAAGCAGTCGCTGAAGACCTCTTAGCCGACATCCCATCCTCCGTCGACGCTCAACCAGCACTAATTTAGCCTCCAAAGTCAAAACAAAAAAGACTGAAGAAGGCTCAGCCAAAGGCAACGGTGACTCAGGTTGATACTGAGGATACCTTGCCAATTTCTAAATTGGCTTCGAGCGAGAAAACCCCTTCTGTTATCGAGAAGAGGCCGGCCAAGGCCGAACCATCCCAATCAACTCGGTCCAAGAGGCCGAGGTCCGAGTCTGCCACGACCTTGGGGACAATGAAATCAGATGCCTTATGGGACCCTCCGATCACCATCGAAGACAAGCCAGTCAAAGCGGGCGATAGTGCGACCGATCTCGAAGTCGGCGTCGTCCTCTCCACGACTTTGTTGCTTCCAAATGACCTTAACTGGAACGCCAAGATGAGCGAGTACGAAAACTTCACTTTGATGCTCCAGCACTCTGTTCAAGTAAGTCTTCCACACTTGGTATTTTTATTTCTCCATTCTTTCATACTCAGAAGATTTTACTAACTTTAGTTCTGTTGATTCTTTTTCAGGCTATCTAGCACGCCCACTCTTTCTCTATGCAAGCTTTTGAAGTGAGGAAGGCGTTGGCCGACAAAATAAGGGAGGTCGCCGCTCTACAAAAGTCCCTCAATAGGGCCAAGGACAAGATGAAGACCCTGGCAGATCAAGCCGAGGCAGCTGTAAAAGCCCAGGACACGTCTGAGGAGAAAGCTGATACTGCAGAGGCCATTGCCAAGGTCCTTACGGCTGAAAAAAAAGAGGCCGAGACAAAAATGGCCGAGGCCCAAAAGGAACTGCAAGATGCCTTGGCCACAAAGAAGGCTGAGATCAAGGCTGCCGATGAGAGGGCATATGTAGAGGGGGCGGCCGACGTCAAGGAGGACTACAAGAAACAAGTGAAGCAGGCATGCAACAAGGGTTTCACCCTTGGTTGGATGGCTGCCCTAAAAAAGCTTGACGTCCCCGAGGACTCCCCTCTCAAGAAAGCCGATGTTCTACCCTTGCCATTCCCTCATTCTCCAAGCCAATCCAAAAACGATTCTGAGTCTGAGGAGGAAGCTTTGGTGAAGGAGTTGAAGGAAGCTGCTGGGGCCAAGTCCTCTACTCCAAATGAGTAAGTCCTAGACTTGACTCAGAATGAGGAGGGTGAGGAGGTCCCCAAAAAGGCTACTCCTGAGAAGGCAACATCAGACATTCTTGTAGCCGACAAGAGCCTCGACCAAACCCTTCAAGAAATAGATGCCGAGCTCGCGGCTAAGAAGGCCGCCGAGATGTTTTCTCAACAGTCTTCCAAACTCCAGACCCAACCGCTTCAAGACGCCGAAGAGTCTTAGTTTTGATGCTTCTCTTTTTTCTGTACTTTGTACTTTTTTCCTTCTTTCTTCGAAACAATGTAAGCGCTTTATTTGGCCGACATGCCATCTTTTGAATGTAAATACAACTTCTTCTTTTGAGTGCTTGTATGTTTGTCTTCCCTTTACTGCTCTTGTATGACTCTTATACTTAGAATATTTTGCATATCTTCGATGTACACCTTAACTGTGTAATCTTCTTGGGGTGAAATACCTCGGTTATACCCATTGACGGTTTACATCAGCAAGTACATAAGTACTTATTTTAATACAACCTTTAACTTGTAAATTTTTTCACAAATTTCAACAAGTGTTAAACATGATCTTGGTTTAACTTCAACTTATAAATTTCTCTAAAATTTCAACAAGTGTTTAAACATGATCTGGGTTTAACTTCAACTTGTAAATTTTTCACAAATTTCAACAATTGTTAAACATGATCTCGATCTAACTTCAACTTGTAAATTTTTCACAAATTTCAACAAGTGTTAAACATGATCTTGGTCTAACTTCAAGTTGTAAATTTTTCACAAATTTCAACAAGTGTTTAAACATGATCTGGGTTTAACTTCAACTTGTAAATTTTTCACAAATTTCAACAAGTGTTAAACATGATCTCGGTCTAACTTCAAGTTGTAAATTTTTCACAAATTTTAACAAGTGTTAAACATGATCTCGGTCTAACTTCGAATTGTAAATTTTTCACAAATTTCAACAAGTGTTAAACATGATCTCGGTCTAACTTCCAGTTGTAAATTTTTCACAAATTTCAACAAGTGTTTAAACATGATCTGGGTTTAACTTCAACTTGTAAATTTTTCACAAATTTCGACAAGTGTTAAATATGATCTCAGTCTAATTTCAACTTGTAAATTTTTCACAAATTTCGACAAGTGTTAAATATGATCTTGGTCTAATTTCAACTTGTAAATTTTTCACAAATTTCAACAAGTGTTAAACATGATCTCGGTCTAATTTCAACTTGTAAATTTTTCACAAATTTTAACAAGTGTTAAACATGATCTCGGTCTAACTTCAACTTGTAAATTTTTTATAAATTTCAACAAGTGTTAGACTGATTTAGCCTGTATATTCTAGGAACCATTTTCTAACTTTCTGCTCCTTAATGTGAATTTAAGTTCCATTTGGGTTCTCATTATGCATGTGTTTCCAGAAACATCATCAACTAACTTATCAGTCTCAAGTGTGAAAAATCAAGCTAAAACTTTATTTATTACTTCGGCTAATAACAAAGAACAAGAAAGTCTAATGGTAAAAAAATTTCAGATTGCAAGTATTCCAGGGCCTTGGCAACTCTTTGCCGTCATTATTTTCAAGCCGATATGCCCCATTGTTTAATACCGAGATGATTCTATAGGGTCCCTCCCAATTCGGGCCAAGCTTGCCCTCTCTAAGATCTTTTTTGTTGTCGACGACTTTTCTCAAGACGAGGTCACCGACTTGAAACTCTCTTGGGTTGACCTTCTTATAATAAGCCTTGGCAAGCTGCTGCTGGTATACCGCCAACTGAATTGCAGCTCTCTCTCTTCTTTCTTCTAGCAGATCTAGATCTTAGGCTAATAATAAATCATTAGTCCTATTCTCTACTCCCTGGGTTGATGGCAAATGGGAATTCCCCAGTTGATCTTTTCGATGTAGTCCGATATGCCTAGAGTACACTTGGCAGTTCATCCACCCACTTTCCTTTTGCTGCTTGCAGCCTCTTCTTAATCCCATCCAAGATGACTTTGTTGGATGCTTTTGTTTGTCCATTGCTTTGAGGGAAACTTGGAATGGAAAAATAATTATTGATTTTGAACTTTGCACAGAAGCTCTTGATTAGCTTACTGTCAAACTGTGTTCCATTGTCAGCAATTAGTGCTCTTGGGATCCTAAACCTGGTGATGATATTTTTCCATATGAAATTCTTTACATCCACGTCTTGGATCTTGACAAGGGGTTCAGCTTCTATCCACTTGGTGAAGTAATCTGTTGCTACCAGTAGGTACTTTCTTTGCCCAATTGCTTGGGGTAGTTTTCCAATAGGATCCATGCTCCATTGAGTGAATGGCCAAGGACTGGATACTGGGTTCAGGTCTGCTGCTGGTTGGTGTATCAGTGGGGCAAACCTTTGGCATTTTTCACACTTCTTGACGTAGGCTTCTGCATCTTTCTGCATGTAGGGCCACAAATACCCTTGGGTAATGGCCCTATGAGCAAGCGATCTGCCCCCAACGTGGCTTCCACATATTCCATCATGTATTTCGTATAGAAAATCTTCAACTTGTAAAGGATGTACACACCTCAAAAGGGGTTCGGTGAAGGATTTTCTGTAGAGATGTCCCTCTGCTGTCAGACTGAATATTGCCGACTTCAATCTGATCTTGTGTGCCTCTTTGTGATCATTTGGAAATTTTCCTTCTTTCAGGAATGCCACTATTGCATCCATCCAGCTTGGTCCCATGTCTACACACATTGCTTCACGCTCTGTGGTCAATGGTTCAATGCTTGGGCCCGACAAATAGTCAACCATTATTGTTTTTGCCTTCCAGGTTGTATTGCACTAGCCAGGTTGGCCAGGGCATCAGCGTGACTGTTATCATCTCGGCTAACCTGCTGTAGTCGGCAATTCTGAAACAAGGCCACCAACCTGCTGACCTCTTTTGCATATGCCGACATCCTCTCATCTCGGGCTGCAAACTCGCCCGTTGTCTGGTTGACTATAAGCTGGGAGTCACAGAAGACTATCACCTCATCTGCTTCTACTGCTACTGCCAGTTTTAGTCCTGCAATCAGTGCTTCATACTCTACTTCATCGTTTGAGGCCTTGAACCCCAAACAAATGGATTGTTCTAGTATTTGTTCATCTGGAGACACCAGTACTACTCCTGCCGCCGCTTCTTGTCGGTTTGAACTCCCATCAACAAACAGTCAAAAGGAGTCGCCGATGTAAATGCTGCAGGGCCTAAGTTTTTTTTCCTTTCTTTGTTTTGTTGCCCTCGGTTGGGCTCCTCTTTGCTCGCTTGGACATCATTCACCTTGGCTCAATGGAGCCCGATGTATGATGGATCTTGGTGTGAACTCGGCCACGAAGTCGGCCAAAACTTGGCCTTTGATTGTTGTTCTAGGTCTGTATTCCAGGTCATATTGGCCCAAGGCCACTGCCCATCTGGCTATTTTGCCTGTCAGATCTCCCTGCTGTAACAGGGACTTCAAAAGATGTTCAGTTAGCACCACAATTTTGTGGGCTTGAAAGTAATGGTTCAACTTCTTTGAAACCATTACTAAGGCCAGCGTTAACTTCTCTAAGGGTAAATACCTGGCTTCTGCATCAGCCAGGGTTTTGCTTACATAGTAAACAGCCTTTTGTTCCCCTTTTTCTTCTCGGATTACCACTGCGCTTACCGTATGTTCCGAAATTGCTAAGTACAGGAACAACTCCTCTCTAGGTTCTGGATTTGAGAGAACTGGAGCCGTGGCTAGATACTTCTTCAAGTCGGCCAGGGCGACTTCGCACTCCTCGATCCATAAGAAGTCTGTCGCTTTCTTCACTAAGCTGAAGAAAGGTTTGCACTTGTCTGAGCTTTTGCTTATGAACCTATTCAGGGCTGTAGCCCTTCCAGTCAGCATCTGCACCTGTTTTGCCGATGTCAGGCTCTTCAACTCTAGGATGGCCTTGATCTGGTCTGGACTGGCCTCGATGCCTCTTCTAGTCACCAGGTATCCCAAGAACTTACCAGATCCAACTCCAAATGCGCACTTCGATGCATTGAGTTGAAGCCGATATATTTTAAGGATATCAAAGACTGCTTTTAGGTCAGCCAGATGACCTTCGGGTTCCTTGGTCTTCACGACCATGTCATCGATGTAAATTTCTACTGTTCGGCCGATCAGGTGTCTGAACATCTTGGTTACCAATCTCTGGTAAGTTGCTCCCGCATTTTTCAACCCAAAAGGTATCACTCTGTAGCAATACAGCCTTTTTGGGGTGATAAATGCAGTCTTCTCCTCGTCTGGGGGGGTACATGGCTATCTAATGGTACCCTCTGTAGGCATCCAGGAAACTCATCCTTCCATGTCCTCGAAGTGGCATCCACTAGTTGGTCAATCTTGGGTAAAGGAAAACTGTTTTTGGGACAGGCCTTGTTTAGGCTGGTAAAGTCCACACAGATCCTCCATTTACCATTCTTTTTCTTTACCACCACTGTGTTTGATAGTCATGTCGGGCAATTTACCTCTCGAATGGCTCTGGCCTCCAGAAGTCTGTCCACCTCTTCCTCCACTACCTCAACATGCATTAACGTCGGTCTTCTTGCTTGTTGTATTACAGGTTTGGCCGACCTGTCTATATTTAGTTTATGGCAAGTGACCTTAGGGTCAATGCCTAGCATTTCGTAAGGCGTCCAGGCAAACACTTCGATGTTTGCTCTCAAGAAAGTCTCCAGCTCTTTTTCCTCTTCTTCGACTAAGCCCCAGCCGAGAAGGAAGAAGCATTCTTCATCTCCTTGCTGGACGAGGATTTTCTTTAGGGCTTCTTCACTCTTCTCGGCTGGCTCTTTGCTGACGTCATCTAGGACTTCTTCGTCCTCGTCTTTGATCTCTATTGTCTCTGGTTCTCGTATGCTGCAGGTAGATTTCATTGCTGCCATAGAGCAATTCTTTGCCTGCAGCTGATCCCCTCTGACCTCCTCTATCCCATGCTCTGTTAGGAATTGCAATAGCTGATGCAGTGTTGAGGGTACAACCCCCATTGCATGCAACCATGGCCTCCCTAGTATAGCATTATAGGGGGATGGTGTGTTGATTATGGTGAATTCTGTCTTCACCCTCTTGGTGTTAGCCTGTATCTCTAGGCTTGTTGCTTTCAGTGGCCACGTCGGCGTTCCGTTGAACCCGACCATTAGGCTGTTGGACTGCTCTATATCGTCTGGGTGAAAGCCAAGCTCCTTGTAACACTTGACATACATGATGTTACAAGAGCTGCCTTGGTCGATTAGGATGCGCTTCACTTGGCACTCCCCAACCTGGAGGGTTACTACCAAGGCATTGTTGTGCGGGTGTTGGACCATCTCTAAGTCGGCTTCAGTAAAGGACACCATTAGTCCCTGGCACTCTTCAGCCCGAGGTCTTTTCTGCCGGACCTGGTACACGTGCTGCAAGTGTTTTACCTTCTGGGTCTCCCCCCGAATTTCGTTTTCATTGACCTTCGAGTGAATTACATTAATTACCCGAGGTCCACCTTCCTGCGGTCACTGTGCTAGGGGAGGTGGAGCCGCTGGTGCCTGAGGTAATCTTGCCTGCTCTTCCCTGGTCCTGGCCTCGTCTACAAGGTCCCTCAAATGGCCTTGCCTTACCAGGTCTTCTAGCTGTGACTTCAGGGCTCTGCAACCTTGAGTCAGATGCCCGTCTTCATTATGGTAAGCACAGTGCTTTCTAAGGCTTCTTCCCATAAACTCTTCTGGTATCCTTGCTGGCGCTTTGAAATAGGGTTAGGTTCGAATTTTATCCAGGACTTTGTGAATTAGGATTCGGAATATAGTTATAACTGCCTGTGCAGCCCTCAGTCCTACCTCTTGCTTGTTGGATCCGTTATTACCTCGGCCTCGCTTCGGTGAGCCGTTAGCTTTCTCTTGCTTTGTCGTCTGAGTCCCTGGTGTGTCTTCCTCAGCTCTGGCGTATTTCTCAATTCTGGCCATGAGCTCCTCCATGCTTTTTGGCAATGTCTTTGCCAATGACTTTCGTAGTGCACAATCATCTTTTAGGCCGTTCTTGAAGGATATGACCGCCATCTCTTGGCTGTACTCGGATATTCGGTTGAACACCTCATAATACCTTTTTGCGCAGGCCCTAAGGCCTTCATCCTCATTGATCCTCAGAGCCATCAGGGCGTCTACCCTTAATGGCTGTAGTTTGTTTGTCACGAACATCTCGACCAGCCCTTCCTAGGTCTTCACACTTCCTTTTGGCAATTTGTGAATCCAATCTGATGCAATTTCCCCGAATGATGAAGGGAACACCTTGCAAAGCAACAGATCGTTCCCAGTGTATAATGCCATCGAGTTTAGGTATAAACCGATGTGAAAGTTAGGGTCCAATTTACCATCGTATATCTGGAACCTCGGCATACTGAATCTTTTTGGGGCCTCAAATTTGTCTAACTCCATCGAGAATGGTGTTCTCGGCTTAACAGGGGAATTTACCTCGGCATTTTGTTACTTCCTCTTGAGGTAATCTCTCAAGTCTTCCTTGGTCCGCCTAGGAGCTCGTCTATCTCTTGATTTCTTCGGTACGTCGCCCTCCTGGCCGACGTTCTTTCCTTCGTGATTCTTATCACAAGTCTTTTCGTTGCAGTTGTCTCCTTCGATATCAAGGTCAATAGGTCTTCCACTCCCAGTAGGAGTGTCGTCCCCAACCCTCTCTCTCTGTCCGTTGTTGGCCATCTAATCTCCTTTCTTTCCCACAGACGGCACCAAATTGTGTGAGTGAATATCTGACCACACTGCCAACTCAGTATTCAACTAGAGAGCACTGACAGAATAGATGGCGCCTAAATGACCTGTAACAGAAAGAAGAGATTCCGGCGGTGGTTCGTCCACCCGGGGGCACTTCGACGATCAAGTCAGTTATCTTTTAAATATATTAAAAGTACTTAATTCACTATCCTGTGTATAAATTGCGAACCTTAGACCCATTGGGGGTGCCTCTCTTTTATTGCCAACTCAATCCTAGTCCCAATAGAAGCCTAGCTTCAATGGACTTCTGCTCAGTGCTTATCTTGGACTCTCCAATAGATAAAGATAAACTCCCTAAGAGTTTTATCCTTATCTAAGCTGAGGTCCTTCCTTATTTTAGGACTCTTATCCCTTATCCGCTTATCCCAGACTCCGATATCTTCGGAGATAACCTCGGCCTAGCCGAGATCACCTCGGCGTCACGACCAGGACACGTAGAACCCCGGCTGACACGTCGGCGTCACCTTGGCCACGTGTTGGTGCTCAGAAAATATATCCCCATATTTATTAAGAGATATTTGTTTAATTATCTCTTAAAAAAATAAAGAGATAGTAGATTCTACTATTTTGATTAATAAAAATTAAATTAAAACATCACATCGCATGTTTGAGGAGTAAAAAGTAATTTTTCAAATAACAAGACATTTCTCGATTGCTCTAGAATTAAATATATATATATATATATAACCCCTAATCTACATATATATATATATATATATAAGGAAAATAGTATTTTTAACTCACAAACTTTATGGGAGTTTTAATATTTCAATCTTAATTTTTTAATCGGAAATGAGCCGTAGCTCGAATTGGTTGGCTCGAATTGGCTCAAAAGAGGAAGAGAAGAAAGGAAGAAGAGAGGAGAAAGAGACAGAGGAGAAAGAGGGAGAGAAGAGAGGAGAAGAGAAAGAGGAGAAGAGCCAGCACCACCGCCACCGCCGAGGATCGTCGCTACTCGTCGCCGGCCGTCGCTGCTCGTCGGCTCTGCCTTGTCTCTGCCCCCCCGCCTCCTGCCCCATTTGTTGGGCCCCCTCCAGTCCCTCCTCATCCTCCCTCCTTCCTCCTCCTCCTTTCTTCTCTTCTCATTCTCTGCTTCTGATTCGAGCCAATTTCAAGCTCCACCTTTCGAGCTACGTAGCACTACCGTTTTTTAATATTTTGATTTAAAAAATAAAAAACTTTCCCACTCTTGCTACCTATTACCCTAAACCCTATTACTCATTATTACCTACTAGCCTAAACCCTACCATAGCAGTCGCAAGAGCTTTCCTATCACTGCAATTTAAAGAAAAAATTTGGAAGAGAGAGAGAGAGTTCACATAAAGTACGACAAAATCTTGGAGTCTTCCTATCATAGCGATAGCAGCTTTGGAACAGAATTTTGAAAAAAAAACATTTCAAAGTCAATGAGTAAATTATTTATTTTTTAATATAGTGATTATATTTTTAAATTGATTAAGAACGATTGTATTAATTAGATTCACATAAAATATTAATTATTGATGATGATTGGATTGTATTTTGTAATTGTGATTGGGCTTAATTTATTTTTCAGTACAGTGATTGTGTTTTTAATCTATATTTTTTGAAAAAAAAAAAAAATAGATTGTATTCATTAGGCTTACATAAAGTACACACTATTGATGATGATGATTAGATTAAATTTTGTAATTAGGTTTTTTTAACTCATTGTATTTAAAAAAAAAAGAAAAAAAGTTGTGCTTTTTAACTATTAATTAGCTTAATTTGTAATTGGGTTTTAACTCAGTATGGTTTTTTTTTAAAAATAAATAGATAAATTGTATTTTTTTAATTATTAATTGACTTATTGCTTTTTCTTTTTCTTTTTCTTTTTTTTAGAGGAAAAATGTGATTGTATTTTTTTACACTCCATTTTGATCACACCGTGATTTTATTTTATTTAATGATTGTGTTTTTCTACACTCCATTTAATTTGTGTTTTTTGAAAGAAAAAAAAAAAGAAAAAGAGATTGTATTCATGTTTTTTGAATACAATCACACGGTGATTGTATTTTTAATTTTTGTTTTTTGAAAAAAAAATTAGATTGTATTTATTAAGTTCACATAAAATACCAACTATTAATGATTATTAAATTGTATTTTGTGATTGTAATTAGACTTAATTTAATTTCTAATATGGTGACTTCATTGCTTTTTATTTTTTATTTATTTTTTTATGAGAAAATGTGATTGTGTTTTTTTACACTCCATTTAATCTGTGTTTTTTGAAAAAAAAATTATTGTATTCATGTTTTTTTGAATACAATCACATGGTGATTGTATTTTTAATTTATATTTTTTGAAAAAAAAAATTAGATTGTATTTATAAGATTCATATAAAATATCCACTATGAATGATGATTAGATTGTATTTTATAATTGTGATTAGACTTAATTTAATTTCTAATATGGTGATTGTATTTTTAAAATATCTTTTTTGGGAAAAAAAAAATGAATTGTATTCATTAGGTTCACATAAAGTACCCACTATTGATGATGATGATTAGATTGTATTTTGTAATTGGATTTTTTAACTCACTTTATTTTTTGAAAAAAAAAATTGTTGTGCATTTTAACTATCAATTAACTTAATTCGTGATTGAATTTTGAACTCACTATATTTTTTGAAAAAAAAAATTATATTTTTTATTTACTAATTACATTTTTTAATTACCAATTGACTTCGTTGGTTTGTTTGGGTTGTGACAATTTCTATGTTTTTTGATGATTAGATTATATGTTGTCTTGTAAAAAATTGCAATTGGGTCTTTAATTAACTATGTTTTTTAAACAAAAAAATGATTGTATTTTTTAACTATCAATTGACTTAATTTGTGATTTAGTTTTTGGACACTTCGTTTCGATTACATGATGAGAAAAAAAATTTGTGTGAATTGTGACAATCTTTGCTTTTTTTAAAAATTTGTTTAGTCAAGTAATAGATGGGTACCAATACAACTATTTGTGTGTTTTTATTTTTCTATTTTTATTTTCTACTTTATAATTTATTAAATATTCATTCTAGATTTGTTACAAAAACTTTTTTACTGGATGGAACGTGATATAATTACCGCTAAAATCAATCAACTATCTTGAAAAAAAAAAAATACTCATTTCACGCCAGACTGATCATGATGATCTCACATTCAAGGATAAATTGAAACAATTTAAAAAAAAAAGCACATCGGTTAAGAGCATGTCACGCCCCAAACCCCCCCTAAAAGTTCGGGCATGACCACTTCAGAAATAGACACTTAGCCTGTTATGCATAACATGAGGGGCCTGAACGGAAGCATCTGATAACAAAAAAATCTGTTCTATTGAGCTACCACTATTATGCCAGAATCACAACATCACACTAAATAAATAATAAACGGAAAATGTGCACACACATATCTCGACTTAGCTCCACAATTGAGCGTATAATGAAAATATTAATAAAAGACTGCCAAAGCATAAGCCAATAACCTAACAACACTCTACAAAATGCATGGGGTTCAGTTAGTGCCTGGACACACTGAGTTGACAAATGAGAGACGAGTCTTAAGGGTCAGGACTGGACTCCCGGTTGATTACCTACAGAAACAGACAAAATACAGAATGAGCGAAACTCAGTGAATAATAGCACATGAATAATGTAATGATTAACTTGCATAATAAAGTACAAAACTATATGATTGATTCCATTCTGTAATTATTTCCAATACAGTCATGGGTCTAGTTTTCTTAACAGAGTGACTTTAAGCCCAATATGTACAGAACAACCATAGGTCTACACATACAAATCGATCATAGGCCCAGAAATATATATATATATATAAATTAGCATAAATAATATAAGTTTAACAGAACGTTGCTGTTAATTGATAGACATAGATGAATACATTTCACAGATTGAACGCTTCTAGAAATACATAGATACCACAGTTCCCTACCATAAATCAGTAGTTCTTGGGACAACCCACAAAGTAGAATAACTTCAGATATTATCAGGACTGACTAGTCTTAAGGTTATACAGAGGCACACAAATTCTTTCAATCATTTACATGAATTAACGTAGTCAGTTTCGACAATGATTAACAATAATTATAGCATACTCCACAGATTGTACATGTGCCATCACAATACTGTTTGTAGGGACAGAACAATTTACCTCACAATAGTCTTGATTCATTAGTAACAAAGCAATATGATTCAGAATACCCAAGCATCATTATTCCATTTGGTTATCGTGCGTTCTTATTCCGCTTGAATACGCTAATACTCAATTAAACTTGTAACATATATAATAGTGTAAGTAATACAGAGATCATATAATAATTCATTGGCAGAACGACTTTGTCGGTTCACAACTTCACAATTTGGCCCTAGGCCTGATGGGTTCACATATTCACAAATCAGCCTTTGGCTTCTTGGATGCATAACTTAGATTCTTAGTTTCACAAGTTGGCCCTTGGCCTCTTAACTTCATATTCACAAGTTGGCTTCCAGCCTCATAGATTCACATTTCATAAGTTCCTTAGATCTCATAGATTCACATTTCGCAAAATGGCCCTCGGCCACATAAGTTCATATTTCACGAATTGGAAATTCATACTTCACAAATGGCCCTCGGCCACATCATTTCATAATTCACAAATTCTTTTGATACTTTCATAATATCACACTGTTTCTCACATGGCATACCTAACTCTCAAACTCTTTTGATGTTTCCATAATTTCCCAATATTTCTTACATAGCATACATAGCATACATGCCAACATAATTTTGCGACGAGGGATATAATGTCAATAACGATAATTATTAACGGTTTAAGATACATCGAGTACTATTACTCACCGTGTTCAGGTGCTTGGTCCGCCCCTGTAGCTGACCCTACACAATTCACGTAATTCAAACATAATTCATCATAGTCTATTAAATTAGTCTAACAAAGTCAACACCATTTACAATACAACATAATTCAAAATAAATCCTTGAATCATATTCCAACATTCTAAAACCAAGTTCATATCATCTATATCATTAATAGATTATTTCCCAATTTTCCCCTTCACATTACCGCATGAATTACAATGTTTATACCATAGTTCATTCGCAGATTTTAAACATAATTTTCAAGTATCACCAAATTCCAATTAAACTTGCACATGTGTAATTCAACCTACTAATTTCATGATTCTACTTCCAATTTGGGCCAAATCATCGATTAACATCATTACCCAACCTAGGGTTTCAAGAAAACATTGAAATTCAAGAAAAATTCAAACTTATTAACCCATCACTTTTCATTCCAAATTTTCCAATGATTATACACCTAGGATACATGGTCCATCATTTTAACCCATCAATTTAACTCTCAAGATTCCTTACCTCAAGAATTAAGCAAGCCTTGGTGAGATTCCTCCATAATTTTGGAATTCCAATCGGTTGCAAATGTTGATCTTCATGCCTTCTTCATTCCTTGGTGGAAAATCTTGATCAAAACTTAGAGAAATGGTGTGGATTTGGGATCAAAACCCTAGGGTTTTCGGATCTAGGGAGAGAGGAGAGAAGAGGGGAAAAGAAAATGTGGAAAAAGATAACAAAAAACCCGTTTTTAAGTTGCTGTCCCGCTATTCCCGCTCGAGCGTCCCTATTCCAGCTCGAGCGGACCTGCTCCCAGCACAGATTCCGAAATTTCAAACATGCGTAACTCTCCCATCCGGACTCCGTTTTAGGTCGTTCTTGTGTCCAAATTGAAGCCCCGGAAATAAGCTTTCCAATGGTTCTAACCTCACATCTAAATTCAAAGTGTGGAAAAAGAAAAGGACAAAAGAGTGACGGCTGGTCGCAGACAAATTATTCTAATTAAAGCTTTTGGTCCAATCTTACTTTACCATCATATTACCACCTCAACCAATACTCCAAAATAAAATAAGAAAGTTCCAAATACACTAATAAAAATGTTCAAAAACAAACCCATGTGCCTCAGAAATACAACTCAACCAAGAGACCCGCTCGAGCGCCCAACCTTGCGCTCGAGCTTGCAGACTAACAAAGCCGTCTGCTCGAGCGTAAACTCCCCCGCTCGAGCGGAGAATCATAACTCCCAGAATCTCAGGTCGTCTGCAGAATTGCTGGAAACCCCAAAAGTACGCTCGAGTGCCAACTACTCCGCTCGAGCAGAGTGAAAGAATTTCAGATTGTTTGGTAAAGGTCACCAATTTCAGTTTCAAGGGCATAAACCAACGGATAGTTCTTCAATTCTAACACATTAACGCCTAATTCAATAAGGATAACTTTCTATACGCACTTTGGGGTCGTTACAGAGCATGTGTTCTACGTGACAAAAAATTGCATTACAGAACGAACATTCGAAATGTCACCGGTAAGTGCTGAAATATTATTATTTTCATATATATATATACATTTCTTATTATTTTTTATACTAAATATATGTATTTGAAGCAATTTACAATATATGAGTTGTTATGTCTTCCACATCAGAAGGTGCTTACTTCCAGCAACATGTTTCAAGAGTTACTACATTAACAAACAATACTAATGTTTTAAATGGTAAGAATTTCAAGTAATAATATTTTTTAATTTGGGTTATTTTATATCTACTACTTTCATAATAAATAAGCATATTTATATTGTTTATATTTTTCATGAAAATTATATGATGCAATAGTCATGCCCTCTATATCTGAGGAAGAAGGTAAGAAATATTATTTATATTAATTTTACAATTATGATTTATTTGACAATATTCTTATAACTTCAAAAAAGTTATGATTTTGTACTAATTATTTTATTCATGTAAATCCAAATAAAGGAATATTGTTATGTTCTTGATATCTGAGAGTATTCAGATACATGAGGATGTTTAAAAAGTCACAAGGGTAGTGAATAATAATATTGTCTTACAAGAAGGTAAACACTAACATATATATAGATTTTCTAATTATGATTTTTAAAATTATAATTCCCAATACTTATGTTGTTTATTTTTTTATGTAATTAGAGGATGCGAACAACGATATTGTCACAAAAGAAGGTAAAAATTATTATTTATATTAATTTTAGAATTATAATTTATTTGATAATATTATCATAACTTCAAATAGTAAATGATTTGACATTACATATTTTATTCATGCAAATTCAAATACAGAAATTGTTATGTTCTCGACATTTAAGGGTGTTCACATACATGAAGATGTTTCGGAAGTTACAAAGGTAGTGAATAATAATAATTGTCAATAATTGGTATTCATGAACTTTTAAATGAAATATTAATTTATAAATTAATTATTTTTCAATTAAATTTTAGATGATGAAATAGTCATGTTCACCATATCTGAGGACATTCTGTTGCAGAGAGATGTTTAAGCAATCACAATGACAACAAATGTTAATATTCATCCACCACAAGATATGAATAAACTATTATGTTATTTATTTTTACATATTATTTGTACATGATTCTTATTTTTATTACTTCAATTATGCAATGTCAACATTTTCTTTTAGAATTACATATATTTTATGCTAACAAATTAAAATTATGTTTGACATAATCATAAATAATTTTTCTAAATTCAATCGCATGTATAGTACGAATGATATGCTAATATATATATATATATATATATTGAGAACTACTAAAATATATATTCAGGATAAGAGAATAATGGCCTCCCAAGTCCAATCAAGCAACTATTTCGGCATCTTCTCCATTCTCTTTCTTTAGTTCTTTCTCTACACTTTAGGGTTTTTCAATAAAAGAATTTATATTTCTTATGTCAAAATATTTAATTTCAATATATAATCTAACAATTGTAACAAAAATAGTGAAAATAAGTGCAAGTGATGCCTCAACTTCATTGTTATTGATTTAAATTAGGAAAATCATCATTTTTATGTTGCCTCAAAGAACAATCCAATTAGTGTAGAATAATAAATGATATAGAACCACAACCACAAGATCACCAAATAACTTTTACTTAATTAGTAGAGATGCACGTGCAATGACTTGAACATTCGATTATTTAAAAAAAGAAAAAAGAAAAAAAAATTGACCTTTGGACTCTTGATCTTATCATTTGGGCTACATGCCAAAAATAGTGTGACCCTTTCGGAACCAATGGGGTTACTCATATGAGCTTCCCATTTTACTATTCACTTGTGCTTGAGATTGTATGAATAGACTGAATAGACATTGTTATTCTATTTATTTAATAAAATAATATATGATTTGTTTCTTGGAGGGAATAATATCTGATAAATGAAAAAAAAAAAAAAAGTATTTGGTTTGAGTTTTTTGAATTAAATTTTTTGAAAATTGAGTTTTTGATTTTCGTATTTTTTTATTTTTAGTGAATATTTTTAAAATTTTAAACATTTTTTTATTTTTTTAGATGCACCTTACTTAGATGTATCTAAAAAGTAAAAAATTTGTGAGAAAATATTTTTAAAAATTAATAAATATATAAAAATACAAAAAAATATACTGAATTTTCATATTTTTTTTTATATTTTTGGTATTTAGTGAATTTTTAAAAGGTTTTTTTCAAATTTTTTTTTTTTTACTTTTTAGATATATGTATGCTAGGTATGTTTAAAAATTAAAAAATTACTCAAAGTATTAAAAAAAATTCAGTAAAAATAAAAAAATATAAAAAATAAAAAAATAAAATTTTTTAAAAAAATGATAAGCATAGTTGTAAACCAGTGCGCTACAAATAAAACATGTGGCTTGGGGTACAAATTTCACTTTTATTAGTTAAAGACAACGATCAGCACGTGGGAACCTTTATTGAGCGTGACCATAGGATTTCTAGCCGTTGGAAAGCGAGGCTAACGCTCACTTGCTCTCAATCAATTTGTAATTAGTTTTTGGGTAATGTTGGAGATTTTAAATATTTTATATGAGTATGTGATTTATAAGATTTATTGACATTTTTCTTAGTTTTTAGGTTTCGTATTTATTTGATATTTTTCTAAATTTTTTAGTAAGGTGTAGTGGGTCCTATTATATATATATACTTTAATTTTTTACAAACATATGAAAGATATGTTAAAACAATTGATGATAAATATATTGTGGTTCAATATCAAAAATAATTTAAAGCATCATATGGGGTTGGTTTCAGGTTTAATCACATCAATTTAAATAAATGAAGAGAGAGGTGACATATGGACCCAGAGTAACTTTAGTAATGTGCTAATCATTTACTAAAATGGCATGATAGACGCAAAATATACACTCTAGGAGTGTATTATCATCGTATCAAATTTAGTACGGTGTCATATTTGGCCCGATAGAAGTTGTCATGTTAAATTTTAGCATATTGAGAATTTGACCATTAAGTTTTATAAATTTGAGTTAAGCTATTGAATTGAAGCATAATGATATATATAATTCAATTTCGTACCTCATTTTCACACGACACAATGCAATAGATCCCACATTAATAAATACATATGGACTTGCTCACTTGTATTTAAGAGTGTGAAAATAGGATAAGAATAAAATTATGGGTTAATTGGCAATTTTGTTGGAGAAAAATAGTATTCAACTGTAATTGCTTTCGGTTTATTTATTTATTTATTTTTCGTATCTGTGAGGTTACGAGAGTTTAGATGTGAATCCAACCTGAGTTGTACTTGAGCAGAAAAGTTTGTTCTAACGTTCTGTATATTAACTTGAGCAGTCCTTGTTTGCCTCTTCGCTGATTAAGCATGTGAATTGAGCTGCCCAATCAACTTGCAGGGGTCTAGGTCAAAGTTGATGAACCGCTTGAGCAGTCTTTCGTGCGCTTGAGTGGTGAAATAATTCATTCAGTATCTCATCTTGCATTCTGAACTTCTGAGAAAGATGTTTGACGGTTCGAGTGGTAGATGTTGTGCTCGAGCAATTGGCCTACATATGAGCACCGCCTTTAGTCACACAGCTCAAATGGTATTTCTTGAGCTTGAGCGGTCTTTGCGGTCCTATTTTGTATAAAGTGCTTCATTTGCTCATTTTAGGGTTGATCCCCTTCTACATTCTTAGTGAGGAGAGCAACCAAAGTATTCTATATTGGAAGGTGTTTATATATTGGTTTCCATGATGAATATAGGGTGATCGATGGATCAACGAACCACATATTGACAATCATCAAGGGGCTTTAGTTTATTCTTTCATTTACAAAGAGAGGTGTTCATCGGTGGATTCTGGAAAACTTAAGCCTGAAACTTTGGTGGATTCTGGAGTGACTCATGGTCGTGAATTCAAAATCGACGTTGTGAATTCAACATTGGGCAAAGCAATTCCGAAATAAAGACGGTGGTAGAAGAGACGCATCGAATTCGGTTGAACTTGAGCGTAGATTCGCTGGGTAATTGAGGATTCTCGTGTGCAATTCCTTTCTTAATAGATTATTTTATGGTTTTGGTTTGTGGTTTTTTTATTACAATTGGAAGTGTTCCAATTGTGATTTTTTTCACGTTATCGTTGTGTTGATTTGTCGATGTTTGTTTGGTAGATATAGTTCAATTCTTGTTTAATTGAATTAAATCTACTTGTGTTTGATTAGGAATTACTATTCATTGTTTAAGATTGAATCATAATCACTAATCACAATTTTGGGCTTTTCAAGAATTTTTAATATGCAACATTTTTCTAAAAATAATCTTAATAAATCAAGTGTATGTAATTCTATTAAAATATTCATGTTAAATTCTCAAGGGCAATTAGAATGTTAATTACCACACCAGTGTAGAAACTTAAATTTAATTAAGTTTGCAAAATATTTATAATTTAAAAAAAAATTTAAATCAATTTCAAAACTAATTGAAAAGATCCTGTGGTTGACAGGCATTAGTAGGCCAATAATGCCAAAATGTGATTGACAAATTAGAAAATGTTTGACTCGAGCTGTAATTTAAGTAGTTATGAAGAGAGTATTTACGTATCAAGTGAAGCTTCATATTCGAGTCTATAGAGAGACTGTTGATACATAAATGCACATATATTATTTTAATATTAAATTATTATTTGTATTCGTATGGATTACCAAAATGGAGTAATTGGTCAAGGAGCATTATATATGGGGTTTGGGGGTATTGCTGTCACAGCAGTAACTACTGTAACTTAAAACTACGTAGTTTTAAGTATTTAAAAATTGCAATAAATTTAGCTCTTTCAAATACAATTTGTAGACCTTCCAACACATAAAAAAAAAAAAAAAAAATTTTAATTAATAATAATAATAATAATAATAATAATACAATCTGTAGTCACAATAAAGCTTATAAAATTTAAAAAAAATCCTTTCCATCTTTGGAAAAAAAAAAAAAAAATCCAATCTGCAACCACAATAAAGTAAAAAATAAAAAAATTCAACCTTACATACATTCACTACAAGAAATTGTATTTTTCGCAACGCAACAAAATATGTTGCTAAAAGGAAAAATTCGTTGGCAAAGAGTTTTGCCGACACACAAAGCTATGTTGGCAACCCGTAGGCAAAAGTGAGTTGGCAAGAGTTTTTGCCGATGAAATTATGATTGCGTTGGTAAAAGTAATCCCTTTAGCGATGAATATAGTCGTCGCTAAAAGCCTTCATCCATCGTCGGCAATTTACCTTGCGTTGGTAAAAGTCATTCAAATATGATGATTGTGTGGCACTTTTCGTGACACAAATTTGCATGGGCAAAAAATATACTTTTAGCAACAACATATGCATTGGCAAAAGTAAACTTTTGGCGACACATTTACATCGGTAAATGTTGCCATTTGCCGACGATTTGTTTGTCGCTACAGCTTTACTTTTGGCAACGACAAATTGGCATTGGCAAAAAATACACTTCTACCAACACAATATGAGTGGGAAAAAGTAACTTTTAGCGACACATTTACATCGGTAAATGTTGCCATTTACCAACGATTTGGTTGTCGATAAAGCTTTAATTTTGGCAACGACAAATTGGCATTGGCAAAAAATACACTTTTAGCAACACAATATGAGTGTGCAAAAATAAACTTTTAGCTACACATTTACCGACAAGTTATTTGTCGAGAAAGCTTCACTTTTTAACAACGACAAATTTGCAACGGCAAAAATAATTGAAACTCATTTATAATTTTTTTAAAGATTTACAGATTTACAAGAGGGATCCCTCAGGCACCACTATAACAAACTAATAACATGGATATGAAATCACATAAAATACCCCCTCCATATCCTTCTAGCCGAAACACCAGCAGTTGCCCGAACTTACACCTAATGACAATCCCCATTAATGAAAACCTGATCTATTACAGATTGGACAAAAAGTCCTCCACCCTTCCAAACATCAACAACACCAGCAAACATCCAACAACAACACAGCAGCACCTCATCGTAACAAACACCATCACGGAAGATCACCGCAAAGATCTCAAAGCAACAACAACATTACACAGACCGGAAGAATAGCGGATCGACAAAGCGATTCAACACAGATCATTACCAGTTCAGAAAACCATTTCAACTCAGCAACCCAAACAAAATCATATAACCAAATCAGAATTGATGCAGCAGTTTACCTCATTTACTAGAACAGTCAGAAAACAAATCAAACAAAACCAGCAACAAAACAATTCAACCAAATCAGAAATCAGGACAAACAGATCGCATCAATCAAAAGCTGCATCAGAGGCAAAGCACACAGAACAGAGCCAATCAACACTAGATTCAACGCAACACAGTATCATGGCACAAAAGTATCCACCAAACAAGCTGCATCAATTGTTCAAACAGCCCTCAAAACTATACAATTCTTAATAACTTTTAAGCCATCAGGTTAACAGAAGTTAAGTAAAAATTCAAGCTAATTCACTGGCTGTCATGTTTACACTAGGAGAGTAAGTTATATAAAAACACTCAATTCAAGTACACCACAATGGATTAATTGAAATCGATTTGGTTGTGTGTTTGTGAAACTATTTCAATTTCTGAATTGTACTTCATTTTTCATTCATAATAAATGATGATCTGGTTGAAGCCACCCTATTTTTTTTTTTTTACTAAACTTATAAAAAAGGTTATAAAAAAAATAACTTATAGATTTGGGTAAATCTTATATGTTTTTACTAAACTTATAGATTGAAAACGATATATAGATTTGGGTAGATTTTACTAAACATAAGTTTTCTATTTATTCTATAACTGATATATAGTTATCTGTAGTCAGGAAACAACTCCCACTTCTAAGAAAAAATGGACCAGCATAATCTAGAGATGCAATTTATTGATGTGCAATACAAGTCATATCCAGACTTCGGCAGCAAATTTTCAACATATCTGAAACAATTATCAAAGCAACAAGCAACTTATTACACTACATCTATAATAGATATACGACAATGGCATTATTACCTCAACTACAAAGAAATAAAAGACCACCAGTAGAATGCCTTTTAGTCAGCACAAACTTTAGGAGAGCGAGCAGATGCTGTTCTACAGTGTAATATATGATACCTAATTGACCATCTGATGCAGCAGACTTGGCTCGGAATGACATTGTATTAATATTTTTTTTGATAAATAAGTTTGTACCATATTGACAAAGATTGGTAATGTTCACCCCATATACTTTCTCCCAAGCTTGCAAGAACAGTGTGTCTATTTAGCAAATGGCATGTTAATATTTACATAACCTAAAAGCAAGTAAAAAAGCCACATAATATAACTTTTGTATAAAAGAAATTAGTTCATGAGAACAACCTTGATCAATGTGTCATCACCATCATTTCCATGACCATGAGAGGAGCCTGTGAAAGGACAATTGGAAAGTAACAAAGTGAGTATCAGGTTGCTCCAAAACATTAATAGCTGCCACCTACAGATTATGGTTGTGAGAAACTGTAAATCATGCAGATACATACCTGCTATTAGTTGTTGAAAAGCAACTGCCAGAAGTGGAAGAGGAAATGTACATGATTTGGCCATATCCAAAACAATACCCTTCAAGTTGGACAAAAACCCATCAGGCATAATTGACTCATCCAGCCCTTGATAGAGTGAAATAGAGGAAAATGATTCATGTAACTGACGCCACTTGATTTGGTTTGGTTTTAGCTTTGCAGTTCACAAAGAGATCTCTATTGAATAAGAGTTCAAAGATTTGAACAAGAATTTGTTTAGATTAGAATGACAAAGCTGTCCACTTAAGGTCTTTCCAATAAAGTGATTAAGCTGAATAGGATTTTAGTATTTAAGATAACCAGCTTATTTTTTTCTCACATTAGCACTTCTACACTTCAATGCCTAGCCAAATAAGTCTTTTCTATTTTCTACTTCATAAAAACATAAGTTTTCTTAATGTGAACTTTTTTCGTACATTACTTTATTTTATCAATAATGAGTTCTTAAAAAAATAAGTGGATAAGAGACCCATTTAAGAATGTGATTCTGAATTGAGGTCTACCTTACAGTATCAATATCTCAAAAAACATTATTGAAAGTCTCAATGTGTCCAAATTCATTGATGAAGAAATGATTACCGAGTGGTGTTCAAGTTTAAAATTTTAGTATGCATTTAGCAGATGGTCCTCAAGTAAATGTCCTAAATGCTAAATCCACCACAAGAAAGGAAGCATAATTTGCATGGAATTATAAAACTGCAGTTAGCATTTAATTCACCCAAAACCCCCATTGAACTTAACTTCAAAGTCAAGAAGAAAAGAAATTACTCATAATACACTTGAACAACACTAAGAAACTTACAACATGAGAAGACTTACCAAATTTTGAACAAAAGTATTCAGGAGATATTTGGTTTGATTATCCCTTAGCAACTGGGGAACATAATTCTTAAAAAGCCTGTAAAATTGAATCCAACGGAAGGATGTCTAGTAGCAAGGTAACACAAGATTCGCTAAGAAAACGCTAGCAAATTCCGGAATGTCATGAAAAAAAACTAACTCTGACATTTACATATACCAACACCAACCACCAAAGCCTTGAATACCTATTGAGTTAGTATAAAAATGCACAGATCTTTGAAAGTAAACAGATGTTCCCATGTATGTGTATACATGTAAGCACATAACAAGAAGGTCTTTCAGTGTTCAATAAATTTTGCAGCTAATTTCTTTAAAGGCATGGGTTCTACAAAATCAGTTCATTGTCAGAAACAGAAAGTGCCAATCAGTGCCATGGTCTCAACTGGTGCCCATGGTGCAAATCAGATTATTAGCAGTCTCATCTATCAAGGTTGTGCCTGATCTAGAATTGGCAATTTCAGATCAGAATGCTTATAAGGAATGCTTTAGGACTAGAAATATTTAAATTTTAAACACACAACATAATCCTCAGTAAAGAATTGTGAACAATAATTTACCATGAATTTCCAACAGCATTAGAAATAATGTCATAAATTATCCATGGATGAATACCAGCTTGGGCACCAAGAGAAATGGCCTCCACAGAATGACTCACATACAAATCCAGCAGACATTAACTATAGCAAAGGTATCCACAGAGTAGTGAGAAGAGACAAAATGACTCACATACAAATCCAACAGACAAACAAAATGACTCACATACAAATCCAGCAGACATTAACTATAGCAAAGGTATCCACAGAGCAGTGAGAAGAGACTTTCAGACTATTAACATGTGAAAAATAAAATGGATTTTAGGGTGACCCAATTGGAAACCACTGCATTTTACAAAGTGAATAACCAAGGTCCGCTGCCCAACACTATCCTACAACAATCAAAATTCAGTATTGAAGCAAACAGGGATAGTTTTGTGTGTGTGTGCAGAAACAAGAGGCCTTAAGAAGAACTCCAGGCCCAAAATCTAGCTATTGAAAGTCTATTAATTGTTTTCACCCAAATCTCATCCTAGGCCTAGCCCATAGGAAAGACTTAACTGCTTTGATATTGAGTGATAAGTATGTAGGAGTTGAATTGGAGTGCAACTACACTACATTTATAGCTGCCGAGTAGAACTTTGTACCCATTATCTTTGATCTTTGAAAATGGAACACATACAGTAAACATATTTTAACAAAGTCCTCCAGTGAGAACCCATCATAATCATCAACACTTCAAAGATTGCATTATTATTACACATCAACATAGAACTCAAAAATGTTAATATTCATACATATGTGTGTATATAGACACAAAAGAGAGGAACAAATGAGAATTAAGTTACCAACACTAAACAAATAGTCGATTTAATCAAACTTCTATATAAACAAATAAATAATCACCTACAAAATCAAGGAGGTCTCAAATGCATGCTACATGAAAGCAAGTAAAACCAGTTTGGGAACTTGAATAAACAGTGAGCAATGGTGGTACAAGTAATAACCTTGATGTCGAACCCTGTGTTAGGCACAAAAAAGCAATTACTAACAATTAATCATTTAACCACTCTTCTTACCAAAAAAGCCCCATCATTCCTTCAAACTCACTTTGAAAATAATGCTTCCAAGCCTACGAGCATGTGACTCCTACAGTACACTCAACTCAATTCAAAAACCTCCATATGAAGACAACCAGATAGTAAGATTTTCATGCATGTTGGGTTCTGATCTTTGAAAACAACAACCAAATCTAATTCTCTCTCACAAGTTAAAAATCAACAATCAAACTTTTGCATGCCAATCATAATAAATCATAATCAAAATATAAAATATGCATATTTTTCTTAATGTGTAAAGTAGTCTTTCCTATAAAGCAAAAGGCTCTTAACAATTGATCCAACAAAAACTTCTCAGATCAAATTAACAGCTTTTCTGCACAATGTGTCAACCATTTAATTCCCTTAGCTCTTATTTACATTGTTCGAAACAAGTGATCAATATATTGCACCAAATGCAACAATTCAATCAAGAGTAATTGCAAGATTTCTGCAAAAATAGGTGTATCTTCAAAAAATAAGTCAAAAGTTACAAGTCAAAACACATATTTCATTTAGTTAAAAAAAAAAAGGCCAAATGTTTCCTATAGTTGTTCACTCCCAGAAGAATCTATAAACAGTCTATCAGCAATTTACATACAAAAACCTACAACTTCTCTCAGTTGTGTTAACTCCAGAATAGCAAAATTCAAAAGAGCAAAAGCCCGAATGAATACAAATAGTTTCTGATTTTAAAGCACTCACCTGAAAAACTTTTGGATTCTTCAGCATTGCCCTCATAACTGGATCCTTTAAGGGATATTTTATTGTGTGACCGCTCTTTTCACCTCTTGTATATGCCAGTTTTGTTAGCTGTTACTTTTGCACCACCCTCTGTCTTTATCTGCTCACCATTGAAAGACAAAAAGAGTCAATAATCCCAAATAACCTTCACACCAAGACAAGTAAGCAAAATTAGTTCTAGCCATGGATAGAACGAAACCACTTTTTCCCCCTATAAAATCAAATCACTTATTAAGGTGCATCCAACATGCTTTTCATAACTAAAGCAACATAAAGCAATGTATCACACGTCAAACAAATAAATGCAATTTCATATACTTGAGAGTCATCTCATAAGACCAGTTTTTTATCATAAAGATATATTAGAAAATGGACAACATATCATTCAAAAAAATATGTGCATGTGTCTAGGGTACAATTCAAAATACTAACTTCATAATAACACAAATAACAATTCTTTCCATTGTTAAGCATGATTCCAATATTTTCAATAGAATTCAAAATTGTAAAGAACGAAAAAGAAGATGAAGAGTTATCCACAAGCAATGAAGTAAATACATCAAGACTAATTTTTGAACAGCTACTCTTTCATAAGGTTAAAATTCAATTTCACAGTCACTAAGGACTCGGTAATGTCTCATAGAACTTGCCCATAGTGAAGCCCAATAGAAAACTCCACATTATCCTGTCATAAGAAGAAGTTTGAAGCTGCAAACTCCACAAATCTTTAACAATTCAACACTCTTAGCAAAAAAATAGAACATCTTTAACACTCAGTAGACTGCAAATAAATATGTTCAACAAGAAAACCACTTTACACCTAATTTCAAGAAGCAAAGCATCTCCCCTACACCTATTTCTTCTATATACCAATTATACCAATAAAAAAGCTTTATATATTTGTAAAACTGCAAAGATCTTTGATAAAATACCTTTCCACTAGCTGTCACAGGGTCCCCATTGTTTAACTTGATGTACTTCTTACTCCTCTGCCAGCAAACAGATTCACACAGTTTAAAAGGAGATAGTTTGAAAGAAAAATAAATAAATAAACATCCACAAGATATACCTTATCCCAGTGGAATCTAGATTTTTGTTTCTGCATGCCACCACTATCATCTGCAACCAGATCCAGCACGGCAGCTTCCAACCTATTCAATTAATTAATCATGACATAAAGATAAGTCAACTATTAAAACATCAAGAACAAGAAAAAAACATATACTACAGATTAATAAACATTTCTTTTTTTATCATTCAGCAACATAAAGGACATACTAATTACAAAGAAAACATATAGAATGCCCAAAGCAAAAAAGAAGGATAAGGGAGATTCTCCAAAGACAACAATGGAAAAAGAAAAAAAAAAACCAATGAAGATACATGTGGCACACAACCCTCCAATTACTACTAATAGAAAACAAAGGAACTCCTTTAAATGGTGCTGAAACTGACACACCCAAAAAGAAGCCAAATAACAAATTTTATCACATAAACTACCCAATATCTTTTGAATTGTCTTTAAAAAATCTTGTATTTCTCTCTAACCATAAAACCCACAATAAATAGTAATACAAAGAAGAATAAATTACAAGCTCAATGCCCTTGGTTCCTTTTAACCAAAAGCTGTGACTACCATAAAATTTCATAATGCAATAATTATTATCATCATCAGTCGAGAAAACAAATGTTTGGGAATCAATAAGCCTTCTAGAACTAATTTTCAAAAAAAATATATTAAAAAAATAAGCCAGTCTTGCTTCACGATTACTTATTTCAGTGGAACTATTAGACAAAATGCTGGAAGATATACTCACCACATCAACTTGAAGTACACTTCTACCCCCCTGGCCTCGTTCCCTATCTGAAACAAGAAATCCAAGACCTAGAGATATGGTCTCTTGAAGAGAATCATCTCTTAACAGGTGAGAAGTTATTGGTGAATCTTCACTCATATTATTTCTAAATGAATCTCCAAGCTCTTGGGGAGATGAACTGCTTGTATGTAAAACCTCTGCACAAATCTGAGACACGTCCTTGTCCATCCTATTACCAAAGCCATTACTGACATCCATATTGGACCTTACATTTGCAGAAACTGGCCAATACCTCTATTCTTACCATAAATCAAATCCCAATTTGTTACTTAATGAATAGACTTAGTGAAACAACAAATTAAAGCCACTCCACCATAAAAAATAAAAATAAAAGATAAATCTACCTGTATTGGTAATAACTGGTAAAAATAAATCATATCCTCCCAAGTCCCTATATCAAAATTTATCAGTTACCCAGATGAAAACTCAATGAGTATTACATACTAGGGACCAAGAATCAAAATGGGTATTGTATGTTTCTCACCAGAGGAAGTGCTCTTGACGAGCTTCTCGGAGGAGCTCTTAGAATGCTTTTGGTCCTTTGAGTTGTTGAAGCTTCTCGTAGACCCATCAAAATTCATAGGAACACAAAAAGACTCTAATATTCATTTTTGAAATTTAGTACATCTGAATATTATGATAAAAACACTAATGTTCATTTTTGTGTGATAAATAAGGTCTGAATTCTTTTGACATGAATAACAGGACACATATTCATAGACAAAATAAAAAAAAAAACAACACAAAAGCAAACATTCAACAAGAATAATGCAACATAATGAAAACAAGCCTCAAAATAAAAACTAATTTGTTGCTTCCCCTTCCATTTTTTTTTTTTGTTTAATAGTAAAATCGTTTGTTATTTGTTTGTTTTGATTTATAAATATATATATATATATATATAGATCCTCTTTGCTAAATCAATATTCTCACATTGTATTACAATTGATTATATCTTTATATATACATAGATATATAAAGCTTTACTAACTACTAAAAAAAAAAAAAATCACACTAGCTATCCTAAAAATCCCAATTTACCTTTCAACTTTTCTCTCACTGATTCAAACAACTCTCACTCAATACACTTCATATTGTGCAGAAAAGTACACATACTGATAAATAAATATATATATATATATATATACACTCAATTTTTGATGAAAAAGAAACTGGATTTCTTGAGGGGTGAAGTGTTGGTTGACTCAAATAGAAACCAAATATACCCTAGAATTTAGAAATTCAAGAAAAGATCGCAGATTACAACATAAAAATGCTCATATAAATTTTCTATGGAAAGAGGCAAAAATGATTCTAATAAATTGAGTAATGTTAGTGATTCAAAAACAATATTAAAAATTTATGTCAATATCGTATAAATGTTTTGGTAATATATATATATAGAATTTCTAATATTTGTGCAGTAAATTAGACAGTGAAAAGTGGTCAATGTGACAAAAGTGGTCATTGTTGATGCCTTCATCTCAAGAACCACAATGTATTGCCACAACAATAGCCATCATTACCACCACCATTTAGGCACTACCCTAACCCAACACCACAAATGAACTTCAGTATTACAATATCAGTTCTTCAAAGTAAACCACCTCACCCTACCTTCGGTAACTCAAAATCATTTACAAACGCTAAGATAACCACAACAGTCAACGAGATATGAAACCTTCAACCCCTCTCACAATTACTGCCACTGCAATTCTACCTAGCATAAAGATACCATTTTGGAACCAAGTTTTATACTTTTATGGGAATTGTAACTACGTTTTATAAGATATGATAGGTTCCAATGAAATCCAAAAATTATATGAGATAATAAGCATCAAGAACAAAGAGTTTAACTCCATTTGCATGCTAAAGACGACCAAGAGCAACTACTATTCCCAAAGTACAGATGGCACATTGAATTCCATGACAGTAAGTAAGAGAGAACACACATAATCAACCAGCATAACTTCAACTTAATGGGAAAGCTCAAAAATCTACAATTAGAGTGCTGTGTAACATTTTTCAGATATGTTTAATTTTTCTCAATTAACACAGATCACAAAACAGAACAAAATTTAGTGTTGCCATTTAGAATTGAATTCAAATTCATTCAAGTTCGCAGCAACAAGAAAAAAATTAACGACAATACATTTGTAACGAAACGAAAATGTAATACAACAATATAGCTTTCGCCTTAATTCAACCAAAATAATTGCATTATCATGACAGGAAGAAGACTGAAAAAAATTTCAAATTTTGGTTTTTTGTTTCTGTTACTATTTTCATTGAAAACAAACAGCGGCGTGAACGAATTAAATCAATCACGAGTTTTCACAATGAAAATATAGTTCCAAAATACTTTTGTTTAAATTGCTAACAATTTAATGCATTTTTACAAACATCATCAAAATTCAAAGAACATAATTAGATCTATAAATCTAATGCCAAAACAATATGACATTTTTTACACCCTAGAAGCAAAAGTATGGCTCCAAAATACTACACTAATCAATGTAAAAAGCCCAATGCCTGAGAATATTCATCGATTATTTCATTACTTGTCAACTGAAATATATGAAAAAACAAAATAAAATTAAATTTTAGCAAGCCTCATTTCAAATGTAAAATTACCAAATCTGTAAGAGCCAAGAAAGATTGGAGTCAGAATTCTGAGAGAACCCTACACAGAGAAAAGAGGGGAAAAATTAGAGAGAAGAGGATTTTACAAGAGGGACGATTTCAGAGAGAGAAAATAGGGTTTCAGGAGAGGAAGGGTTTCAAAAATAATAAATTGAGAGAGGAATACCTTCAGATTTTCTGATTGTTCTTCAAATTCTTTTCTTTCTTTGTAGGATTAGGGTTTTAGGTAGAGTGAAATTACCCACAGCCACTCCAATCACACCGCCAACTACACCGAATGCGAGAGCGAGAGCGAGCCGAAACAAGGGTTTTAGGAACAAGGAAGAGAAGAGAGAAGAGAAGAGATGAGATGAGTGCCTTACCGTCGAATTAGTCTTGCCGCCAAAAAGATGAGAGTACCATTTGCCTCTCACAGCAAGATCCTCTCTCTGTTTTGTGTAGGTCGACACAGCATATGGCTTTGAAGAACGTCCAAAGGGCTTTGGGACTACCGTGTTTGCCTCTCAATCTCCATCGATTCAATTGATAGTAGAACTTTGAAGAACAAGGGTTTGAAGAACCCTTTCCCCTTCCAACCAATTCTTCCTCTGTTTCTTCTCCCTCTGTTTCTTCTATGTTACTTATGATGAAAACCCACTATTAGTGTCTTGTAGGTCATCCATGTGGTTTGGTAAAAAATTAATTTTATTGTAGTGTAGGACCTAAAAGATAAAATTATATAAAAGTAATAAGGATATTTTTTATTTTTTCACCCATTTTTTTGGGGGTAGTTTTTTAGGGAAAAAAAAACTAAACTAATTTATGAAAATAAAACTAAACATAAAATCACAATGAAAAGAATCTGAAAATAAAACCAAATATATTGAAATTGATAATCTAACCACATTCTTTAAAAAAGTTTAAATTAAGTCAAATTAGCCATCTCAACTTAAGAGTATGTTTGGCCTTGATGGGTTTATTTTGTGATCTAATTCAATGATCACTTTGATTTTACAATTCAATAACTAGAATATTTAAAACTCTTTCAAAAGTTATAATAAAAACACAAATCAATAAATCACATGTTTCACTAGTAAAACTTTTACCGACGAATAGTGTTATCGTCGCTAAATGTTTAACTCTTTGCCCACGCCAACTTGTCGTCGCCAAAAGTAAGCACACTAATAGCAACGCTCATTGCGTTGGTAAAAAATAAGCATCGTAGCTAAAACTTTTGAAATTTTGGTGCCAACAAATAATTTTGGCGCTTAAAGAATGTTATGCTTTTTTAGCGACGATAGTAAATTGCATCGGTAAAAGTTTACTTTTACCAACGAAATTTATCACTGTGTCGCCAAAAATATACTTTTGGCTATGAAAAATTGGCGTTGTCGCCAAAAGTAGTTGCCAAAAGTGCAATTTCTTGTAGTGATTTAGGTCAAAATAATTACAACAAAGCCCCCCAAAAATTGCAATATGTAAGAATACTAACAATTATCAATGCCAAACAGTAATGAACAAATACTACAATTCTCAAACACAAATAAAATAATTAAAAAAAATAAAAGTAGCTTCTCCTTAAATAAACCTTTAATCCATTTCAATTTAATTCTAAAAAATAAAGCAAAAGAGTGGCCCGCTAGAACAAATGTTTACATTTTAATTTTCCGGGGGTGGTTTCGAATGAGTAAAAAAAATCAAACTATCATTACGAAAGACCAACTCAGCCACCATGGGACTATGTTCTGCTAGATCAAATCCTAATCCCTGCACAAAAAAAAAAGAAAAAAAAAAGAAAAGAAAAGAAAAGAAAATGTATTGGAATTAAATACACATATATGTAAAACAAAAATCAAGATTACAAACAAGAATATTACACACCTGAGAACTTTGTGGATTGTACGATGCTTGGGAAGACAAAGGCACTAATAGTGGATAAGTTAGTGGGCATGCAAAATTAACATCATGCAAGAGCAGATTATATCTGAAATTCATTAGTTGTGGCCAATAAGGTATCTCAACACCCTAATCCATAAAATATTGTTACTAGCAACTAAATTTTATGATCAATATGTACTTAAGTAATATGATTTCAATACAAAGAATAAGATCTCACCGGTGGGTGGTTTGAAGATGAATTCTGAATATTTCTAGTGTCGCTTGATTGACCAATACTCTAAAGAGGTTGTAAAGCATTTATCAGTACATTGCAAAATTTAAAAATAAATCTAGCCAATTTGAAATCAACTACTTCGGTAAATTCAATACCTGAGTAAGGCGGGTAGGTTACGAAACAACTTTTGTTCTCTTATTTGTTTTCTCATGCCAAGGTTTTAATTTACTCCCACTCTAGTGTCCGCCCTCTTTCTTTTTTAAGCCCTTAGCTCATGCAAAGTTTGGATCAACTACAAATTCTTTAGTACCCACTTCAATATTGCCTCCACTACCAGAAGTGCTTGAGCCGTATGAAGCCATCATACTGTCTACTTTTGCACACAAATCCCTAAGAGTTTCGTCAACTAATTGATAGGCAAATTTGCATTCAGATAATCGAGTTGCTAGTTTTACCATTCTAGGACAAAGATCTCTGTAGCGTGCTGCTATCACCAACTTAGGGTCATTCTCAACCACTGTAACTGTTTTCTCAATTTCACAATCCTTTGTATCTAGTCTCCATTGACCTAATATATACCTTTCAGGAATTTACTTAATATTCATTCTATCAAGCGCCTTAATTGCATGACTATAGCTCGACTTTTTTGCACCCATTTTTGGAAGTCGAAATAAGCCCTACAGTTCTGACTCCCGCGGTTCTGAATCTAATCTCACAAGTGCAATGTGAAATTGATAAACACCAAAGAGTCCAAATCCGGCAAATCTTTTGGAAAATAGATTTTGAATCAAAATGCCAAAAATGAACTGCTTTGCCCGATACAGAGTCGTCATCTAAATATTTTTATGTGGGAAATTTAGGAAACCCATGGCTCGTGCCAAAGGCCACGTGTCCGTCATCACCAAGATTGTCTCGGCTCAGGAACTTAGGTACGAGAGGGGAATGTTATGAATGAATTTGAGCACCCTCGCTCGCCCGATCAAAGATCAGCCTCTATTAATCATGATATGATTTTTATCAACATTATATGCTCTTATTTCGGTTTATTAGGCTAGTATTACTATGTGATGCACACACACACATGTATAGACTAAATTTGCAAGAATTGGAATACTTGATTCATGTTTGTTTTGAAAATTATTACGAAATACATACCACTTGAAAAAGTGATCACATATGAACATTACTAAAATTATTCCAATTCAAGCAACCTTCATCCATAGGCATTCAAGCAGTTTATCACTTAAGCATTTAGTCTCATGGAAAGCATGCTAGACATGGCAACATTCACACACATGCGATATGCTAAAGCGAGTAAAGGCTCATCTAGTACTCCAAGCCAAAAAAGAAATGAGTTAGAAAAATGCATGATTCCTAACTATGCGATATGACTAATGCGACACATGCAATATGCAACCTAAATAGGCTCGGCTACTTAACATGGCATATGAAGCAACTTGATAGTATGCGGTCTAAGCACGTATAAAAAAAATAAAATAAATGACAATGCAAGTTAGAATGATGAACCGAGCCTCGGTGCATGCAATGTAAGTGGATGCAAATCATGAAATATGCTAAATGAAACATGATACCCTAGACTAACCATCATAAGCTAGTAAATAAAAGGAAGAAAGATGTGGGGTTGAAAGACATACACATTATTACAACATTACATTCTCACGAAGGAGAGTCCGAATGAACTAAGCTAATTAACTAACTAATTAAAGCTAAACTAATTATTACAAAACCAAAATGAAATCAGCTAAACTACTTAACTAATTATTACAAACAGAATCAATTAACTCACTATTGTAGCTAATCAAATTACAGTACTTTTACAAAATTTACTATTCTACAACTAAATAATTACAACAAATATCTAAGCTAAATATTTAACTTAAACATGCTCGGTATGCGAGGAATGCTCATGCACGTGCTCGATTTCCACCCGAAAAGGCCACTGTTTTGCTTCCGAAAGGTCTCTGTTGCACAATAGAACACTAACACTTTTGCCCACTTCCAGAATAACTCTACTTTGCCTCATAAACACACTGCTGAATTTTGCATTAGTGGCCGGTCGGCCAGTGATGAGGGTTACCGGCCACTAGTGATAGCCAGCCGATCATCAATGGTGGTCTGTCGGCCACCTACCGGCCATGGAAAGTGGTCTGCCAGCCACTGCTGCCCAGTTCATCCTACTGCAACAGAGAACAAACAGAGCATGCACAGAGTATTCTCAAGGGTTGTCTGCACAACTCATCCCTCCTTTGCATGAACAAATCAAAGGAGTAGTGAACTTAAGCCACAAACCACCAACTCAAGTAATTTCATTGCATGATGGCTTGTGAACCAAAGTGTGAAAGTTCAATAAATGCAAAAAAATAAGACTCTAACCTCCTCCTTTTCATGAAAGAATCAAGGGAAGTGGTGACCTTGAAAACTTGAATCATTTCATCACTAATGAGTATAAAATGGCCCAAGCTTCCATATGTTCAATTAACGTCCGATTGAACACAAAACCAATTATTATCTTGCATAATTTTAGTCCCATTTTAATTACTTCATTTTAATTACCTTTCAATTCTTTAATTCAATTGAGTCTAATAGTGAGTTTAAGTCCTCTAAATGGAAAGAGGGCTCAAACTACAAGTTGTTTTAGGCATGAAAGAGACATCATACCATTGGTAATGAACCTCAAAGGGATTAAACCATTAAGCATGACACCTCAATCTCATGCTTTAAACAAACAAGTCGTTTGAACCATTTTCAAAGCAAAACAAAAGCAAAGAAAGAAGGGAGGTAGCAAAGATGATTAAGTGTGATCACAAGTATGGAAACCCATAAATAAGTACTATCAACTCAAACAAAATGGTGTCTAAGGCCTAGAACACCAAACTTATGAGGACAATTACACTACAAGCATGCAAAACAAAGCTCAAATGCAACTAGCAGATTAAAACAATGCTAAAATAGTCTAAAATAAGTCCTAAAACATGCTGGAATAAAGATAAAAATAGATAGATTAATATGCTAAAACATATCACAAATTGGGCTAGTAAGCAAAACACAAGAAGGGGAGGCTAACATCTCCAAATTTGGACTTCAAAGCATGATTTTGGCCACTGAAAAAGCTTTGAAAATCAATATTTAAAAGCTTAGAAAAAAAATAGTAAAAGAATGGGAAATACAAGGGAAAAGGCCTTCAAAGCAAGGTACAAAGAATGGTGGAACACCCCTCAACCTTCAATGGCCTTAAAACCCAAGTTTCATCCCAAAAATACAGAAGTTTTATAGCCCAAAAATAGTTAGAAAATTGCAAGAAAAAGAGTAGAGAAAGCAAGTTAATAGACAAAGCCTTATACCTTTGAAAAGGAAAACCAATTCCAAGCAACAATACCAAGCAAACAACACCCTCAAGAGCTCCAACAAGGCTCTAGAATACCTCAGCTCAAATATGAAGAGATTTGGTTAAGGGTGTATAGGCAAATGTTAAGGATTTGTAGGCAAAAGTGTAGGAATTTGCTATAGAGAGAGAGAGAGAGAGAGAGAATTGTAGAAAGAGAGGAAAAATTTTGTTCTAAAATGTTTCCAACCTTAAAAAATGAGAGGGAGGCCCTCTATATATACAAAACATGAATTCTTCTCAAGAGCATCCAGCCTTGCACGTGGGTGAAGATGCGTGCATCTGTGCAAACACCTAGCACAATTGTCACAAAATATCTGCAAAAGAAACTGGTGGCCGGCAAACTACATTAGTGGCCAACAGCCAAGAAGTGATGGCCGGCAGCTCAAAAAGGTGGCTGGCAGGCCACTAGAAGCTGCAGGCTTGAAGAACCAAGGCTTGGTCCAAGAATGAGGCAACAGGGGTGTAGGGTTTGAAAGGCTTAAAGCTGTGGCATTCCGTTGAGGACTTCGAGCACTCGACGAGCAAATAAACTCTTCATCGGGTATGGAAGCGATGACGTCTAAGTCCTAAGGGCTGTCAAAAATGAGGTATCTACAATGACCACATAAAATTCTAAAACTCTAAAATTTTTGACAAGTGCAATGAATTTCTCGACAATTATTGTCTCCTCTTGACCTATTAACCTCCACTTTACCTTTCACAATATACTCTCTATCCTCTCCATATAAGCCAATCACATACGTTACTTCTCTTTCTTACTCATGGCATTGCTTTACTGGACAACAACGGGATATGTCTAACTCATTATAGAATAAGTCAAAGATAGGAGGGGTATACAACTTAGCAACTTGAATTAACATGGAGACATTTTCAACTTTATTCTCGACAACTGTTGTTGAGAATCGTATATAGCTTTTACTTTTTCATACTGCATATCCATAACAGCTCGATTGAAGTAGGTAAAAAATTGAACAATGTTATGGTCAACTTTTAAATGCTTCTTCAATTTTGCATTCAAGCATTCACTAAGTTGAGTGCTTCACATTCCTGCAGTATATACCAACTTCATATACACATTCCCTCTAAGTTCCCAAGTCTTCAATATGCTTTTGGTATCTTAACATGACCTTTGAGCTGATTAGTTGTTGATAATGTAAGAGGAAGATCGTTTTCCTCAAGACAGAGTGACTTGAACTTTAGCTCCATATTTATGCTCTTGCTTGGCAACCTTGTTTGATTTATGCACTGTTATGTCTATTATAGTTTTAAGATTGGTATGCTCTTGCTAAGAAATTGAGAATTAGATCATGCTCAAATGCTTCTCATATACTCATTAACAATTTGGTTTCTCATTATTATTTTTTGTTTAGACTTAATTTTCTTTTTTTTTTCTCTGCTTTTTAATTTCATTTTTCAGTACTTAAATATAAACACAACAACAAATTAAAATATAAATATTTACATAAAAAAAACCAAAAAAAAAACCCTTCATTTTTTTTATGGCCACACGCCGATCAAAATAAACATAAAAAAAAAACCCTTTATTTTTTTCCGGCCATACGCCGATCTTACTTACTAGCCTCTTCCACCGCTCTCTTTTTCTTTTTATCACCTTGGGTGACCCTTGACACCCCTGCCCCCATGCTTTCATCGAGAGCGACGACTCCCTGCTGACTATCAAAGGTTAAGAATGACGTTGCTCTAAATCGGGCCATGGAAGTGGTCTTCCATTTAAGCTTCTTATTTTCGGCCTTCAATGCAAAAATCTCTGCTCGCGTATCCTTGTACATACGCTGAAGCAGAGAGAGTTGGGCGTTGACCTGGTGGAGCTCACTCGTTCTATTCTGCAGTCGATGCACCAATTTTGTGACTGCAATCACTGTCTCCATACAGGACGTTAATGTGAAATGATTGGCTTCAATGTTTGATTGAGCTGCCATTATTTGCTCAATCGACATCATAGGAAGGTTGGGAAGCGTAGGAGCCGGGCACTCGGCCTAGCAGCGCTTATGGGATTATTTAGGTCCAGAAATAGAGTGAGGGGACGGGATGAGGAAGCCATGGTTTAGATGTGAGAGGTGTAAACGAAATGAGTTGCAGAGAAATAGAAGAGAACAGACTGAGGTTTGGCCTCCTCCGTTCAGTTTTTTTTTGTCTCTCGATGAGGAAGAAGAAACAGAAGAGAATGATAAAGAAGAGATATAAGAGAATGGTGAAGAAAACAATGGAAGAGTGTATGATTAAGAAAAAGGTAAAAGAGAAGAAGACAAGGCGGGAGAAGAAGCCGAGGCGAGTACAAATTGAGGCCTGCTTTTGTCGACCAATGATGCAAAAGTGAGACCGCGTGTCTAACGCGTTTATCGAGGAAAAAGAGAGACGCGCGAGAATTGTATGTGTATGCATATATGTATATATATGTTTTGATTCTCTATTTTTTGATGCCATTTATCTCTATCATTTTTCTCCTTCTCCAGATTCTAACCCATGATTTCCTTTTAATAATGTCACAGGGGAAGAAATTATATGATGTTATGTATTATGGTATTGTTTTCAAATTATGGTATTATTTGGAAATTAATCTGATGATTATGTATTTATAATTTGATATCTTAGTATCATATCATGTCTCAAATAAAAGTTTATTTATTACACATGTGCTAACTTATGTATTTAGAAATGAATTCAGGAAACATGACTTGAGGGGGAGCCCTTGTTACTCCCAAATCAAATCAAAACATCATTGTGTGCCGTCATCAAAAAAATGGAGGTTGTTAGACTTATTTATTTTGATGATTTATTTAATTATGTTTTAATTTATTTGAAAGAGAAAAATAGAATCCAGAATTTATTTTGATAATTTATTTAACTATATTTTAATCAAAATTTATTTTGATGATTTATTTGAAAGAGAAAAATAGAATCAAAATTTATTTTGATGATTTATTTGAAAGAGAAAAATAAAATCAAAATTTATTTTGTCTCATTATTTCTCACTTAAACCTTTATCCTAAATGTTGTTAGAATGTATTTAATATTTGATTAAATCAGGAGTTCAAACAGTCCAAAACAAAGGGTCAAACAGCCCATCACAGCAGCAGGCCAAAAGGTTCAAAAGGTTCAAGTGAAAGATATTCAAAATAGTAATGATGGAAGTACAATGGCTATAAACGACTATAAAGGTTCAAAAGGCCAAAACGTTCAAAAAGTTCAAGTGGAAGATATTCAAATTTGTAATGATGGAGTGGAAGATATTCAAATTGGTAATAATGAAAGTACAACGGCTATAAATGGTTATAAATTTAAATGATTACAACGACTATAAACGGTTATAAATTCAAATGAATAGAACGGTTATAAACGGCTATAATTCATTATATATACCAAAGCTTCTAATGTAAACAAGTTACAAAAAAAACCTAAAAATATTCGTTGATCTATAATCACTCACATCTATTCTAAAAAATTATACACTGAGCCTTCTAGCTATAAGCTTATCTTTCCTGTGTGAGATTTACAGAAAAATTAAAACTTTATTTTATATATCTATCTTTGAGAGATATTTATTGTAAGTTTTCTTTAAAAGCAAAAATACAATTTCATCTTGTAAAAGTGTTGCAAACACTGTGTTCTTGAAATCTTGAGAGTGATTGTGAATCACCTAAGATTTGCAAGGGTTTGGGCTTGTGGAGTCTGTGTAAAATCCGTAGAGTATTACTCTATTTGTAAAGAGGTTGCTAGCACCCCTGTGAAGCTAGAAAATAGTAGAAAATCTCAAGAGAAACTTGAGGAGTGGATGTAGACTTGGTTGAAGCCGAACCACTATAAATCTGTTTGTCTCCTCTTCCCTAATCTCTTTACTTTTCTACTACTGCTATAGCTATCTAATATTCATGTGTTAATAATTTGATTTACCCTATATGTTAGTTATACTTCATTGTTATTTTGCTTGATCATTTACTACTAAGTTCATCATTGTGCTTGTTAATAATTTGTTGTACTAGTATTTCATTTTATTAGGGTATTATTAATTTTAATTTGTAAAAACCTAATTCACCCCCCTCTTAGGTTGCTTTTTGGGTAACAATTGGTATCAGAGCCTGGGGCTCTTGTTTAGATTTAACAATCTTAAGTTTTTGATCCATAGCAACCATGTATTCTACTTACTCTGCTGTAGGACAAACTAGCAATGGGCCACCTCTTTGTGATGGTGGTAATTACATTCATTGGAAAAAAAAAAAAAACTTTGTATCTTCAAGCTACCAATTATGCTTTGTAGCTCATTATCACCAAAGGTCCTAAAATTCCTACCAAGGTGGTAGACCATATCAGTATGCCTAAATTTGAGGATGAATTTGATGAGCGTGATAATAAACTCCTTCAAGCTAATGTTAAAGCCAAGATTATTCTTGTGTGTGGATTAGATACAAATGAGTACAATAGAATTTCTGGGTGTATTACTGCTAAAGAGATTTGGGATAAATTTGAAATCACCTATGAAGGAACTAGCCAAATAAAAAAGTCTCGGATTGACATGCTTATTCATGATTATGAACTCTTTACTATGGAATCATTTGAATATATTTCTGAGATGTTTTATAAATTTACAAATATTATTAATGCTATAAAATCTCTTGGTAAATCTTATACTAATTGTGAGCTTGTGAGAAAAATACTTAGGTCTTTGCCAAATAAATGGGAAGTTAAGGTTACAGCTATCCAAGAAGCAAAAGACCTAACAAAATTAGGCATTGAAGAACTCCTAAGCTCACTCATGACTCATGAACTTTCAATGATGGATGACAGCAAAAAGGAAGCCATTTGGGGAGAAAATGATAGAGTAGCCAACCCGTGTCTCATGACTCTTGGAGAAGAAGAATTCACTCAAGATGAGGTAATTTTTAATTATGTAGAACTTGAAAATGCTTTCAATGAATTACATGACATATTTAGAAATGTTTGTGTTGAGAATTCTAAATTAAAAAATTAGTTACTTCTCTTTCAAATGATGTGGATGTTTTAAAAATGGAAAATGCTACTTTGAAAAATGACTTTACGTCTATTGCTAATGAGAAAAATATTTTGAAAAACAATGTTGAGGATTTAAATAAAACTCTTGAAAATTTTGTAAAATGAAAAGAAAACCTCAACAAGCTTCTTGGAAATAAAAAATGTGTTTTTGACAAAGTAGTCATTGGTTTTGATCCTCCTAAACATTTTATGAGATTAAATGTTCTTGAGACTAATCCCTATAGACCCAAGAAAGTATGGGTACCAAGAAAGAAATCAAGATATTTTGTAGGTAGAATCTCAAAAAACACCAAGGATTTCGAGATGAAATGCACAACAACAGTGTTCAATCTAAAGAGCAAAATCATCTCCTACAAGAAAAAGAATGATGAAATGAAAATCACCAAGATAAACAATAGAGGTAATATATGGGTGAAGATTCTAAAGAGGTAAATGAAGGTATAACTCTTAATACACCTTTAAGCTTAAAGTTCTATATTCTTTAAGGTGTGATTTGTGTACAATCGGTTGTGTCTAATCATTGCTTTCATGTAAACTAATTGTACTAAGTTTGCTAAGTCATGTTCTGCTAGTTTCTTTCAAACATTCATTGAACTAAAAAATGAGAATTATATTATTTTGATGAATGCCTATTAGAATATGAATGATTCATGTATTCATTAACATTTTATGTCATGGCATCCATTGCTATGAAAAAGAGATAAGAAGTGATAAATTTTTTTGTGAGCATACTTTTCATGTTTTATATATGACTTCATACTAATATTTTAATTCCTTTTTGAGTCATATCTTTGTAGAATCAATTTTGATGTCATAGCATGTTTTTGAGATGTATACTATCTATATTTTGAATTCTATATTTGTGATCTCAAGAATATGCGCAATATGAAAATTTCATGCTTATATGCTTTACATTGGAATATTTGAATGAGTTGTGAAATTCCTTGATTATGATCCATCAACAATGTCTAAATGAAAAGAAGTATCATATGTTTGTAGAGATATTACATCTATCCTATTGAATATCTTTTGAATATGGATTATATTGGCATACATCTCATGAAATGCTTTTGATTGATAAATTGTTGAATTAATTGTTTATAACATTCATGTTGTGTTCCATATTGAGTAAAATGTTTTATCACACTTGAGCATGTGGATTGAATTGATGAAAATGCCTCTTGATAATGTTATGTGATTAAATGAGATTGTTGCATCATTTCTTAATAAAACAAAGAGCATAAAACTATTTTCTTATGCATATTATGCTATGCGTTACAACTTGAAAATTCTGAAAAATAGCATTTTAAACTCTTATTTGATCATTGAATTATTTTTCGTCTTTTTAGTTTGTGATAAGAAGTGATTTGTGTTGTATTTTTATTGAGTAATAGTGATTGTTATATGAATGCTATATTTACACAAAATAGAAAAGAGTAACACTAACTTAGGGGGAGAAATCATTTTGCTAACATACTTATTAAACCCTTTTGAGATGAACTCCTCATGAAAGAAAATTGAAGATTGAAAAGCTTCCATCTCTTGAACCTAACGTATGCCTCATATACTCTCTTAAGCTTTTGAGGTAAAAATTCTATCTTATAGCCTTTGAGCTAATACTATTATTACTTTGATATGAAAAAGATTGATTATGTTTCATATGATTTGCAATGTATACTCTTTGATGATGCTCTTGCCTAAAAATCATGCCTATGCTCAAAATGTGTGCTATATATTGAAATTCATGATTTTTCTTGGCATATGGATTGTTATACCTTGAACATGCTTCATTTTTTGGATTTACACTAGCTCCATGAGATTATATTGAGTTTAACCTATTATGAGCAATATTTGGTATTCTATATAATGCTTGAGCTATGATTGTTAAATCTTTTAGATTGTATATTAGTATTCTTGGTAGATTGCATGGTAGTATCATTCTGGCATCCTATTTGATATTATTGACGAGAACATTTCAGTTATAAGCTTTCATTTATCTTATCTCCTACTGATTTTTCCAAATGAAACAAGGAGAATAATTTAAACTTGATTATTTTTTAAAATCCCCTCAGTTTCTATTCTGTTTTTAATATCAAACTTATGGGCTTGCATCTTCACATGTTACTATTTTTTTTGCGCATTATTGTCAAATGGTATGAGCTTCAATTGTATGATCATTATGTGCTATCATTTTTTGGGTATCATAGAGCTACTTTGATATTGATGATTATTTGTTCTATAATGAGACTTACATTCTTTCATCCTATATGGTGTACCATACTCCTTCATTGTGCTTGATTTTGTTGAAAATGTCATCGGGGGAGAAAAAGAGACTTGATTGTTTTAGTATTTCTGATTATTTTGGTATCTATATGCTTTTGGTCTCTTAATTCTTACAACATGACCTTTGAGCTTATTAGTTGTTAATAATGTAAGAGGAAAATTGTTTTCCTCAAAGAAGAGTGACTTGAACTTTAGCTCCATATTTATGCTCTTGCTTGACAACCTTGTTTGATCTATGCACTGTTATGTTTATTATAGTCTTGAGATTGATATGCTCTTGCTAAGAAATTGAGAATTAGATCATGCTCAAATGTTTATCATATACTCATTAACAATTTAGTTTCTCATTATTATTTTTTGTTTAGGCTTAATTTTCTTATTTTTTTCTCTGCTTTTTAATTTCATTTTTCAGTAGTTAAAAATAAACACAACAAAAAATCAAAATACAAATATTTACATAAAAAAAATCAACAAAAAAAAACACCCTTCATTTTTCTTATGGCCATACGCCGATCAAAATAAATATGAAAAAAAAACCCTTTATTTTTTTCCGGCCATACGCCGATCTTACTTACTCGCCTCTTTTACCGTTCTCTTTTTCTTTTTATTACCTTGGGCGACCCTTGACGCCCCTGCCCCTGTGCTTTCAACAAGAGTGATGACTCCCTGTTGACTATCAAAGGCCAAGAATGATGTTGCTCCAAATCGGGTCATGGAAGTGGTTTTCAGTTTAAGCTCCTTATTTTCGGCCTTCAGTGCGCAAATCTCTACTCGCGCATCCTTGTACATGCGCTGAAGCAGAGAGAGTTGGGCGTTGACCTGGTGGAGCTCACTTGTTCTATTCTGCAGTCGATACGCCAATTTTGTGACTGCAGTCATCGTCTCCATACAGGATGTCAGTGTGAAATAATTGGCTTCAATGTCTGATTGAGCTGCCATTATTTGCTCAATCGACATCATAAGAAGGTTGGAAAGTGTAGGAGCCGGGGCACTCGGCCTAGCAGCGCTTATGGGATCGTTCAGGTCTGGAAATAGAGTGAGGGGATGGGATGAGGAAACCATGGTTTAGAGGTGAGAGATGTAAATGAAATGAGTTGTAGAGAAATAGAAGAGAACAGACTGGGGTTTGGTCTCCTTCGTTCAGTTTTTTTTTTTTTTTTGTCTCTCGATGAGGAAGAAGAAACAAAAAAGAGTGGTGAAGAAGAGATAAAAGAGAATGGTGAAGAAGACAATAGAAGAGTGTGTGATTAAGAAGAAGGTTAAAGAGAAGAAGACAAGGCGGGAGAGGAAGCCGAGGCGAGTACAAATCGAGACTTGCTTTTGTCGGCTAATGATGCAAAAGTGAGGCTGCGTATCAAATGCGTTTATCGAGGAAAAAGAGAGACGCGGGAGAGTTGTATGTGTATGCATATATGTATATATATGTTTTGATTCTCTATTTTTTGATGTCATTTATCCCTATCATTTTCCTCCTTCTCCAGATTTTGACTCATGATTTCCTTTTGATAATGTCAAATGGGGAGAAATTATATGATGTTATATATTATGGTATTATTTTCAAATTATGGTATTATTTGGAAACTAATTTGATGATTATGTATTTATAATTTGATATCTTATTCTCATATCATGTCTACAATAAAAGCTTATTTATTACACATGTATTAACCTATGTATTTATAAATGAATTCATGGAGCATGACTTGAAGGGAGCCCTTGTTATTCCAAAATCAAATCAAAATATCATTGTGTGCCATCATCAAAAAGAGAAAAATTGTTAGACTTATTTATTTTGATCATTTATTTAATTATGTTTTAATTTATTTGAAAGAGAAAAATAGGATCCAAAATTTATTTTGATAATTTATTTAATTATATTTTAATCAAAATTTATTTTGATGATTTATTTGAAAGAGAAAAATAGAATTAAAATTTATTTTGATGATTTAAGCCTCGTTTGGGAACATGTTATTTTAATAACTTTTTGATTTTTTGACTAAAATATAAGAAAAAAAAATCTAGTTATTTGGGATGAACTTTTTATTCCCTCCGTCTCAAAATATTAGTCCCTCTTCAAAAATCGAGTACAAAAATAATATAAATTTTCTATTTTGCCATTCTTTTAAATTAATAAACAATATAAAAAGTATAATTATGATATTGATATTCCTAAAAAATATACTATCAAAAGGACAATTTTGAAAAAATAACTTTTTTAAAGTGTAATAATTGTATTATAAAAAAAATTTAGATTTCTCAAAGAGAACTGTGTTTGGTTTGAGTTTTCTGGATTAAGTTTTTTGAAAACTGAGTTTTTTGGTTTTCGTATTCTTTTGTTTTTAGTGAATATTTTTAAAATTTTAAACATTTTTTTTACTTTTTTAGATGCACCTTAGTTAGAGGTATCTAAAAAGTAAAAAATTTGTGAAAAAATATTTTAAAAAATTAATAAATACATAGAAATACAAAAATATCTTGAATTCTTGTATTTTTTTATATTTTTGGTATTTAGTGAATTTTAAAAGATTTTTTACAATTTTTTTACTTTTTAGGTGTATTTATGTTAGGTGTGTTTAAAAAGTAAAAAAATTACTTAAAATATTAAAAAAATTCAGTAAAAACAAAAAAACACGGAAAATAAGAGAGTAGAATTTTCTGAAAAATGTTTTGGAAAACTGGTAACCAAGCACATTTGAGAAAAAAGAATAATTTTTTTTATAAAAAGACGTGAAGTAAAATAAGATAAATAATCAAAAGTAAATAAAATGATCGAAATGACTTTATAGCATTTCAGAAGTACCTGTGGATGCGTCAGATGACTTCTGCAAATTGTTGGAGGTCACATTTGTCAAGAATTATTATTTTAATTGATCCTTTGTATTTCCTTTACAGAATTGTAATACAGCACATATTTGTAACCAATGTATCTGTGTCATGTAATATTATGCAGATAATATTTACGTTAATATACATAAAATTTTCATAAATATGGGATATGGATTGTACTTTGTGTATTGTAATAATTTTTTTTATGAAACATCACTTTTGACGTTAAAAATCAAATTTTTTAAAAAAAATTCTAAAAATCCAACAAATTATGGGAGTGTTTGGGAACTTGATTTTTGAGTTTTTTTTTTACTACAAGACAAATGTCTTACAAAACTAAAAAAAACAAATCTCAAACAAAATATCACATCAAACCTCATAATTATTTTATTTTTTTCTCACAAACATCACATCCAACCACAAAAAAACTCAACTATCTTCGCAAACACAAAGGGTCTGTTTGGTGTGCTGTTTGGTAACACTTACGTTTTCAGATTTTTGTTTATATTTACAAAAATTAAAAAAACTCAAATATAAACTTGTTTGGTAAATTTTTGATTTATAAATCAGTGGTCCCAGTTTATAAATTTGGCCAAAAAATGTAAACTCAAAAAATGTGTTTCCGTTTTGAATTTTGAGTTTTTATTTTTATTTTTATTACCCAACACTAGCCACCACCCGCCACTATTTTCTACCACCGTCTTCCGCCACCACCACCCACCTGCCACCACCACCTGCCACCACCACTCACCACCCACCTGGCACCACCACCATCCACCCACCACCACCACCACTCACCACCACCACCCACCGCCACCACCACTACCACCACCACCCACCAACCACCGCCACCACCCGCTACCACCACCACCGCCCACCACCACCACCACCACCACTCACCACGACTTGCCACCACCACCGCCACCCACCTACCACTACTACCACCACCACCACAATCACCCACCACTCACCCGCCACCCACCGCCACCATCACCACTACCATCATCACCTACCACCCACCCACCACCACCACCACTACCACCACCCACCACCTGTGCGCCGCCACTACCACCGCCACCACTACCACCACCACCCACCACCCACCCGCCACCACCATCCGTCACCCACCTGCCACCACCACCCACCACTTGCCACCACCACCCACCACCCACCACCACCCGCCATCCACCACCCACCTGCCACCACCATCCACCCACCCGTCACTGCTTTCCACCACCGTCTTCTGCTGCCACCACCCGCCACTTGCCACCACTTTCCACTACCGTCTTTTACCACTATCACCCATCACCTGCCACTCGTATTTTGTTGTATTCAATGAATTTTTTAAAAACTATTATACAAATTTTGAACTTTTTAAGCATATCAAGATAAGTGGATCTAAAAAGTTTAAAAAAAAAAAAAATTGGTGAAAATATTAAAAAAAATCATAAAAATATAAAATTACGAATTGAAAATTCAGAAAACTATTGTTCAAAACTCCAAAGCAAATTATTTTCCTACTAATTATACATCTATTAAAAAGAGTTTGTTTAAACCATGACGCAAGTCTCTACCAATTTTGTCTCACTTTGAAAATTTGCAAAGTGGGTTAAAAGAAAAGTGAGCTTGTTTGTTTAATGTATTTTCCAAACCATTCAACTGATTCATCAAAATATTTTTCTTTTTGTCATCAAACAGTAGAAAGAGATTTTATTCATGAGAAAAGAAACCATCACACAGAGGTCCCATTCCCATTCTTTAAAACAAGACATGAAAGCAAAGATATCTAACAAGATTTCCTAACGGAAAATACAGTTTGTGCCGCAGTAGGTAAAAGCAACACAATAGCAGCAAAAAAAGAGATGAGTGCCCATGGAGTGTTGAAATAATCCTATTTTAGTGGCACAGATGAATTGCAGATCACAAACCAAAACAAATAGAAGCAGTGCAGAACAGAAACATGGTAGGAACAGGAAGAAGAAAAAAAAAATATTCCTAAACTGTGCACCAACATAATTGCAGATGTGCACCAAAAATTTCAAAAAAAAAAAAATTTTCACAAATGTGAATAGGAAGAACATTAATGCCTAAAATTTTCAAACATGACATTCTAACTTTTATAACAGTAGTTGGAAAGAAAGTTTAACAGCACTCCACATTTGTTATGTCATGTCCATTTGTTATCAGATCGACACACCCCCACCACAACGAACTCGGTTAGTGGTAAAGTTGAACATTAAACCCTAAAACCACCATCTCTTGTTTTTAGGGGACTTTCATTTTAATTACCCAAACAAATTTGATTTTGGAAGCGATTAGAAAGTGGTGACAGAGAGCTCGAGAAAGAGAAATAGAGCGACAGACAGGGAGAGATAGACGGAGACAGAGAGAGAGCTCATACATATATACCAAACAGAGCATAGGTCTCATGGTTACATATAAAAACATAAACAAGAGAGGTTGGAGAGAGAGAGAGAGAGAGAGAGAGAGAGTGTGTGTGTGTGTGTGTGTGTATGTGTGTTCATACATATATACAAATTTGTAAAACATAGGTCTTATAGTTGTATACAGAAACAGAAACAATAGAGGCTGAAGAGAGTGACAGAGAGAGAAAGAGAGAGAGAGAGAGAGAGAGAGAGAGAGAGAGAGATAGAAGAAGGAGAAGAAGAAGAAAAAGAAGAAGAGGATACTTGCGGTTGGGGCGATTGTCGACGGTGGGACTGCTTTCACGGACTGTCGTCGTCACTTGCTTCGTCTTCGTCTTCGTATTCGTCTTCAGATCAGAGCTTCTACAACTTTGTGGCCTTGAACGAACGGGCGTCTTCATCTTCCGTGATTAATGAAAAGACTGGATAGTAGCTGAACTCTGGATAGTAGACCCTCTAGCTCTGATAGTATTCCCATCAATGCTTGACATAAAGCAAGGGCACAAAATGAAATAACCACACATCTATGAGGGGCAAAGGGTTTTTTTACATTAAATCTGTTCAGTGAACACGTGATGACACTGTGCATAGGATTGTAGGGTATAAAATGTAGACTTTTTGGCATTTTTAGTGACTTTTTGGCTTTTTGGCTAAAATAGTCCTTCCCCAAACGAGGCCTTATTTGAAAGAAAAAAATAGAATCAAAATTTATTTTGCCCCATTATTTCTCATTTAAACCTTTATCCTAAATGTTGTTAGAATGTATTTAATATTTGATTAAATCAGGAGTTCAAACAGCCCAGCATAGTAGCCGGCCAAAAGGTTCAAAAGGTTAAAGTGGAAGATATTTAAATTAGTAATGATGGAAGCACAACGGCAATAAACGACTATAAAGGTTCAAAAGGCCAAAAGGTTCAAAAAGTTCAAGTGAAAGATATTCAAATTTGTAATGATAGAGTGGAAGACATTCAAATTGGTAATGATGGAAGTACAACGGCTATAAATTCAAATGACTACAACAGCTATAAATTCAAATGAATACAATGGCTATAAACGGCAATAATTTTCATTATATATACCAAAGCCTCTAATGTAAACAAGTTATAAAAAAAACCTGAAAAAATTCATTGATCTATAATCACTCACATCTATTCTAAAAAATTATACACTGAGCCTTATAACTTTAAGCTCATCTTTCCTGTGTGAGATTTACAGAAAAATCAAAGTTTCGTTTTATATATCTATCTTTGAGAGATATTTATTATAAATTTTCTTTGAAAGCAAAAATACCATTTCATTTTGTAAAAGTGTTGTAAACACTGCGTTCTTGAAATCTTAAGAGTGATTGTGAATCACCTAAGATTTGCAAGGATTTGGGCTTGTGAAGTCTGTGTAAAATCCATGGAGGATTGCTCCATTTGTAAAGAGGTTGCTAGTACCCCTGTGAAGCTAGAAGATAGTGGAAAATTTCAAGTGAAACTTAAGGAGTGGATGTAGGCTTGGTTGAAACCAAACCACTATAAATTTGTTCCTCTCATCTTCTCTAATCTCTTTACTTTTCTATTACTGCTATAGCTATCTAATATTCATGTGTTAATCATTTGATTTACCCTGTATGTTAGTTATACTTCATTGTTATTTTGCTTGATCATTTACTACTAAGTTCATCATTGTACTTGTTAATAATTTGATGTACTAGTATTTAATTTTATTGGGGTATTATTAATTTTAATTTGTAGAAACCTAATTCACCCCCCTCTTAGGTTGTTTTTTGGGTAACAAAATTGTCTACTTTCTTGATGTGGTTTATTATATACGAGACAAATCAGTTATATTACTAAAAGAGTACACCTTTAAAAAGATAATAAAATTTTATAACTTATATTATGTAAGGACATAATTTTTCTCGCTACAAAATATAACTTTTACTATAAATTCTCCATTCTTGACTTTTACCACAAATTAGCATAACACAACAAATGTTCTTAACTTTCATTACCAAAAAAAAAAAAAATGTATTGATAAGAGTACTTGCCTTATTATATAGCTTTGTGAAAAATATAATGAACATGCTAAGAGTTAAATAACTGACATTGTTTTCACATAGCTCCCACATGAAATTAGTGATGACCATTTGATTTGTCACTATCATGCCAATTTTGTAAAAATATATCAAATTGTGAAGTTAATTTAACAGAGCATTAATCCCTAATCCAAAACACAATATCTGTTAGATACCAAAATAAATCCCCATATACACACATAGCAGATTCTTATAATATTATATTAAAATGCTCAATTCAAAACACAATCTCTATTTAATAACCTTGAGGTTATGGGTTCAAGTCTTGGAGCCACCACTTTATGCATTATGCCAAAGGTTAGGTATGTACTCAGGCCTCGTTTGGGAACAGGCTAATTTAGTAACTTTTTGGCTATTTGGCTAAAATAGTCACTCAAAAAAACTAGTATGTTTGGGATGACTTTTTGGCTTTTTACGAAAAGATGTGCAAAAAGTAGAGAGAAAAGAGAATCTTTGACTTTTTGGTATGGGTTGTTGGCTTTTTGGCTAATTTAGTAACTTTTTGACTTTTTGGCTAAAAAAGATAGTTGCCAAACGAGGCCAATCTTTCCTCTCCCAAACACACATTAATGTGTATTAATTGGGCGTTTATATATATATATATATAATATACATAATAGAATCGTATAATATTATATTAAAACAAGAATATTATATTGTAATACATGTATATATTTTCAAACTTGAGTGTTGAAGATTCGATTAGGAGGCAAATAAGCAACCTCAATGACAATGGTGATGGTGGAGCTACGGTACAGCAATGGTGGAGTAATGTCGAAGCAACGGTGGAGGGATGGTGGAGGAACGACAGAGCAATGGTGGAGTGACGACAGAGCAACAGTTGAGAACCCAAACCCTCCTAACGTTTTGTAGGGTTTTTCATTGTTTTGTATTTTAATTTTTGTCTGAATTTTCATAGTCAAAACGATGTAGTTTTAAGTTTAATATTGTGCTAAAGGACTTATCCAAAAAAATCATAGTTTTGAGTCGAAACTATGTAGTTTTAAGTCACAGCAGTTACAGCTGTGAGGGACTCACAACAGTACCCCAAACCCTTATATATGTCAGTTACAATCTCATGCATTGATGTTATTATATATTGTGTATTGATGTGAAGCTGAGAATGAGTGAAACTGCAGCAGGAGAATAGTAATGAAATGTTGTAGAACTCAAACCCACTTATTGGTCACTTATCATCTATTAGGATTCCTCATATATCTCAATGTGTTATGTTATGTATATGTATATATGTGTGAATGGATTTTTCAGTGGAGTGAATATAAAGCTACGTGTTTTATTTGTGTATTGTGTTTTTATACATAGATGATCAGTCAATCTGTAAGGATTTTTTTTATAATGGAGTTATGGATTCACCTACTTGTGCAGGGTTCATTGAATCAACGCGATTATAAGTTGAGTTGTTGTATCTTGGGAGAAACAGACCAATATGAGATATTTTACTACACCGAGAAGTGATGGTTTTGCCAATCAAAAAGGCCATGAATCTCTTTAAAGAAAGCAAGATTACCGTGCTTCAGTCCGATTTATTATATGTTCATTTATTTGGTAATGTGATATGTAACACATATTTAATATAGTAGACAAGGGGTAATATCTGTGGATGTAGGCAAGTTTATTAAACCACGCAAACTTGATGTTTTCTCATGGTGATGATTTTTGCCCATATTTATTTTTACTCCATAATTATTCATTTATTTTGGTAAAGACACCAACAGAGACTTTGACTTGCGTTGTAATCTAACTATTAACATAGTAACACTATCTTTCTCCCAAAAAAAAAAAAAAAGAGGAAGAGAAAAAGGTTTCCACAGTTACTAAGAATGAAGTAGATTCATCATCTCTAAGGTTTAAAAAAATTGCTATAAGTCTATTAAATTGGACATAATTATACTAGATTCTCTTTTAGTAAAGTTAAAGCGATAAAAACAAATACAAATAATAGGTAAACTTAGAGATAAAAAATTTAAAAAAAAATTAGAATAAGTGTATTAAATTAGACATAATTATACTGGATTCTCTTTTAGTAAAGTTAGATGATCAGAACAAATACAAATAATATGTAAACAGAGAGATAAATAATAGTAAAATATATCTTTCAGTATAACAGATATAATAATATTATTTTTCATCTTTACGATTAAAAAATTACCTATAAAAATGAAACAAAATATTATGTGAACTAAAAATATTAGCAAGTCCAGTCTAGTTGAGTCAAACTTGTAAGTCTCAATGTATTTTTTTTCGAACTTCAAAAAGAAATAGTATAATTTACCCATTTATTAGACAAAAATTTGGAAACCAAAAGTTTCCTAGTATGAGCGACTCTTGTCAAGCTTGGAAGAAACAAATTTTTGACTATTTTTGAAAGCATGTTATTTTAGCATATTTTACATAGAGCTAACTAAGGTCTTTGAGTTAGTGATTGTGAAGTACCATTTTGTGATATGAAATTATTGGTTCAACTGTTATGTAGAGAAGTTTGATATTTTTGGTTTTGTTTATTTTTCTCCGATTATGGAAATTGTATTTAGTTGTTTAGTTCTTTCCAAGTTAGGGATATGGTTATTGGGTTTTGTGTATTGTTGGATGGGTTATGGTTGTTGAGTTTTATGTATTGTTATATTTTAGTTGTCACATTTGATGTAATACTTCTTACATTTATAATAAATTTCCTATTGATTAACAGAAAAAAATATTCACATAAAGAAAACATAAAAATGTACATAAAAAATCAATGTGTGATCTAACATCATTTTGGGTATGGTCCCTATCATATTTAAAATAAATTTATTTACACATTAATAACCAAGGATCAATTATGGGAGTTGTATTTAACCCCCACATTATTTCTTAGGATCCCTTATCTTTTTATTTTTGTTTTATTACGATAAATTAAACCGACCTCCTTTGAAGTTTGAAAAAAATATTGTAATGCTCATAGTTTTGAGATAATTATAGTAAACCCTACTCCTTTTAGTAACGGTATAGAGACCAAAACTAAAATAGATAGTACAAAGCAAAAAAACACAAGGTAAAATATATATTTCAATGTAAAAGAGATAAAAGTATCATTTTTTTTGTTCATACGACTAACAAATTTCTAATGGAAAAAGGGCCAAATATTATATGAATTAAAACCTTAAGGGAGCTCAGTATAATTATATTAAACTTAAGACACTTACTATATTTTCTTCAAATCTTAAGAGATGTTAGTTTAGTTTACCCTCTTTATTACTATTTTACCCTAATAAAAATTTCCCATTTCTTCTACTCCTGACCTCCTACCCTAACCCTAACCCTAACTTTAACCATTTCTCTTACCATGTCTAGCTACCTCTGTTCGTCTCTTTTTGGCAACCTCGCTGTGACGCCTCGAAATATAGATACCGAACTACTCTTTTTTCATTCTCACTAAACATGCGGGAGCTTAAATAATCATAAACATGAGTTCCAAAGCTTGTAAGCAAAAAGAAAACAATATCTAAATCAACACAAATTAATGCCTTAAAGGTTACAAATTCCAAGGCTTTCCCTGGTTACTACAAAAGTGGGACATAAGTCCAATACATAAAAGTCCAAGGCAATATAGAAAAACCAAACAACAAAACGGACATTTAGCCCCAAGGTCCTTCCAAGTTGTCACCTTGGCGAAGGCATACTATGTCGGTGTTTGGTAGGGCTTATAAGCTTCTTATTTCAGCTTTTAGCTTAATTTAAGCTAATAACTTGTGTTTGGTGCAGCTTATTCAACTAGCTTATAGCTTAAATGAAGCTAAATTTCAACTCTTTTGAAAAGCTGGCCAGGGGTGCTTAAAATTTTTGACTTAAGCGTGCAGCTAGTATGGGGGGGTTAAATGACTTAAATGCCCCTCCCAAACTTCATTATTTATGAAACTGCCACTATATATACCCTTTGATCTCTCTTGCCCTAAACAGTCTTGCCTCTCACACTCTTCTCTCCTTTTCTTCTCTCACACCCTTTGATCCTCTCAATCTCTCTTCCTCTGTGCAGATCCTCTTATTCCGTTGCCTACAACTGTGCTTCATCGCCGCCGTCAACTGCCATCCAGTTCCATCGCCATCGTTAGGGGCCAACGATGACGTCAAGGTCGAGAACACAGATTAGGGCACAGATTTGACAGATCTAGATCAACGACAATCTCACTGTGGGACTCGCGGGGTTGGGAAGTACTCGATGGCGAGGTAGAGAAATGAATTCAGAGCATGTTTTTCCCAATCAACAATGGAGGTTGTGGTGATCTCTAGAGACACAATCAAACCCTCTCTCTCAACCCCTCCCAGTTTTTGCCATGTAAAACTCTCATTTCTCGATAAATTAAACCAACAAATTTTTAGTCCATTCATTTACTTCTACACATCTGATTTATCGTTCAACTTTGCAAGATTAAAGAAATCTCTATCGGAGATCAATTTTTGTGTGTGTGTGTGTGTGTGTGGAGGTTTTCAGTGTTTTTTTAATAATGAAATAAATTTGTATTAAGTGATATTAATTAATAATTTTAGTATTAATTGATGCTAACTAAGCCATTAATTGACACTAATTAATTTATAATGAAAAAATAAAATAATTTTATGCCCATTGATACTATTAATGAAAATAATAATTTTTGTAATACTAATTATATTAACTTTTATTTCACAATTATTGATATAAATTGCACAATTGCACAATTTAAATAAAGAAATAAATTGCAGAATTTTATTTCAATTAAAAAAAATACAATTGACTTCCACTAATGAAAAAATACAATTGTTATATTATTAATTGCAATACAAAAATTAATAAAAACAGAATCACAATTTTTTTAAAAAAAATTAAAATTGAAGAAAAAAAAATGAAATACAAAATGAAATAACTTATATTAAATGAAATAAAAAAATGAATATTACAACTTCTATTAAATAACTAATTGAAATTAATGTAAAGAAAAATAATATGTAATGACATCACAACATTAATATAAATACATGGATATTAATTGATATTAATTGTAATGAATTAATAAATTAAACAAAATTAACAAAAAAAAAAAGAAGAGAAGGAAAAAAAAAAGAAAGAAAGAAAAAAAGAAAAGAAAAGAAAATAAGGAGAACAAGAAAAAAAAATAAGAAAAAGAAAAAAGAGAAAGTATTGATGCTAATTAAGCCATTAATTGACACTAATTAATTTATAATGAAAAATTGAAATAATTTTATACTAATTGATACTATTAATGAAAATAATAATTTTTGTAATACTAATTATATTAACTTTTATTAATGAAATAATTTTTTTAAATTTAAAACTGAAAAAAATGACAAAATAATCATTTTGATATCATATAAGGGCAAAAAAGACAATTACACAGCAAAAAATTATTTTACAGCTTATCAACTAAACACTATTCTGCTGCTTAAATTCATAATCTCACAGTTACACCAAATAGGTTAACAGCTTATATTCACAGCAATAAGTTATAATCTGTTAAGTTACAATCTATAATCACTTTTCCACAGCTCTACCAAACGGGGCCTATATATCAACACTTGAAAAATTGTTTCACGTAGGATGAGCATAAAACTCAATAGAGATAACTTAATAACATATATGATAGTTAACAATGTCATATGGTGAATGTATATGAAATGCTATGCCCAAAAACATGAATTTTTATCATTTTGAAATAATGCCATGCAAGAGTTCCAAAAACACATCCTAAACACTTTTTTTGAATCAGAAACCGGGACATTAAATACAATGCCATAGATCTCTAAGACTAGTGTCTGCTAGTAGGCTCTCAAGCACTGCCAAAGCCATTTTATCGGCTCCTAACCGAAAGGAAGACACTAAACCGTGCGAGTAATTAACCACAACTATACCCTATGTACATATTCACCATCTTATTTACCCTTTTCTCCAAATCAAAACATAATGTATGAAGTTTACAATTTCATGATATGATTCCATGAGATACATGATTTATAAACAGTTTAATTGCCTAAACCGCATGTAGCACACGTCAATGGTATGCTCCACTGATAGCCAAAACAGTTATCTCTAAATTTTAAAATTTCAAGTACAACAACAATGATTTAATCCAACATGATACCAAAATCTAGAATCTCCATGATTTTTCCAAAACCTCAATGATTCCCAACAAACAACATTCACACTCCTTAACGTTGTGTTTGGTTGGGAGATTTGGGAAGGGATTTGAAAAAAGAAAACAAAAATGTGTATGAAACTATATGAAATATAGATATATTTTATTCATATTTCACCTACCTTTTCCTTTTCCTTTTCCTTTTCCTTTTCCAAATCCCTTCTCAAATCTCCTAATCAAACACAACATAAGAGTCTCATGAATCTCAACATTTCAAAACTAATTTTTAAAAATTAATATAATTTTCCCAACAAGCTCAATATTTCAAAAAGAGTAATCAATACCCACTATTTCCAAATATTTCACAAATCTTTCCAACCTAACCTCTTTCTAAAAGTTTCGAAATCAAACTACATTTTCATAGAAAAATTAGGATTTCTTTCGCAAAATATCATTTTATTCCAAAACCAAGTCCCAAGTTTACCAAAAGAACATTTATTCACTAACAAGCAAAACCCAAGAGAAAACCCCCCCTTTTATGCACTAATACATAACGCAAATCAAACCCTTTTCAAAATCATGTACTTTACATAATAACACATATCAAAGTTAAAGAGCATATAAGACATCAAGAAAATCCCTATCTCAAAGCAAAATAGGAAGAATGAAGAAATTCCCAAAAGTTGACGATAGTGAAACAACAATTTGCTCTGATTATAATGAAACCCTTGACAAGCGCTACATTTTATCTCAAAGGAACAAGGAGACAAGATGCTCTGAAATGAGCAGATTTGAAGATTTACGTGAAAAAGCTAAAGTTTAGAGCAAGATGGTGGTGATCTACGTTGTAGAGGAGAAAAATAGAGAGAAAATATAAAGAAAAGAGAGGAAAGAGAGTGGTTTAAGAGTCTATTTATAGTTCTAAGACTATAGTGGAATATTGGCCCAAAAATCAATCCAAAGAATAAGTCAAAATCCCAATAAGTAGGGCCCAAACCGTGAATAAGAAATCTAGAAAATTTTGTCAAGTGTTAACTCCCACAAGCCCTGTTGAACAGAAAGTAGTAGCAGCAAACATTCAACTCAACACTTGGTGTTGACCCTAGGAAGCAAAACCAAAAGGGAAAGAAAAAAAAAAACATCAGGTGTCAACCTTGCAAGAGTCCAGTGTCGACACCAGAACATAAATTCTAAGTTCCCAAATGAACTTTTTGACGAAACCAAGCGTGAGTGAACAATCTTAACAAGTCTAAATCGAATTGTATTCCTCAAAAACCAAGATACATTAACTCTAACGACTCCAATAACGAGGATAAATGAATTAAATATATTTTCAAATGGTTAAAAGGACACAAGTGTTTCACTCGCTATCTCTTCCTATGATGTCCCAGGTCTTTAATTTCCAGATTAATCGTCTTATTTTTGAACTATTCTTTTTAGTTTCGAAGGCTTGAGCGTCGGGTAGCGTGTCAACGTTTGTGAGGGTGAATTTGTTTAAATCTCCTTGATGTAGTTTGAATGTTAAAATTTTGAGTTTTGAGTGTTAAGACAAAACTGGAAATGTGGGAAAATGCCTTAAAATTTTCTAAGTCCCAGGCTTTCCCGCTCATGCGGCCATAAAGGCCTCATGTGTTGTTTAGTGCAGTCAAGTTTGGGGTTTCTAGGCTTGGTCCCGCATGTGCGGGATGACCCAACGTGCTATTTAGTGCAGTCAAGTTTGGGGTTTTTGGGCATGGTCCCGCATGTGCGGGGGAGTTGGGTCACACGTGTGACAAGGTTGAGTAAAGTTGAGTTTGGGCTTGCAGTAAACTGTACGTGCAGTGGAAATTTCTGCATATGCTGCCAGGGGGCCCGTACGTACAGCCAGGCCTGACACGGTCTCAAAATTTGATCTCATTTAATTAAAAGTTTGAGTTTCTCTATTTCTTTCTCTCTCTTTCTCTCTCTCATCTTTTTCTCCCTTTATATCTCATTTTCTCTCATCTCTCTCTACAAAACCCCCAACTTTTTTTTCTCTATTAAATCTTGCAAAATCCATCAAGAATTTGGCACTAGCACCAAAACGACAAGTGCACCAAGAGCTACGTTTTCACCAATTGGATCGAAATTCTGGCCAAGTTGAATTTTGGGGTTTTTCTCTCCTCTCCCTTCTAACACTTAAGGTAGGGGATTTTCTAAACATTGTGTACATATTTTAGCTTTATTATTTGCCATTTTGACAAGTTGAACTATTTGGAAGATTAGGATAAATATTTATTGCATAAGAATGGGAGGTTCTTAAATATTTTTGGATTTTAAATTGGTTGTCAATAGTGACTTTTAAAACACTTGAATGTGGGAAAGTTACTTTCAAAATAAGAAATTTCCTATTTTTCCTAAAACTCTAGGATGTTGAGAATTGAGAATTTATTTGTGTATTAAGAAAGGCTAAGAATTTCTTGGAGGATTATGGATGTTAAATACATTGTGATTTATGAGATTATGATTTTGGAAGATCACACTTATATTGAAATTGTTGAGGGAATGTTGGATTATGCTCTTTATATATTGTCCATTTTGGAACATATTGAATGGAGATAATTGTTTTGGCAATCGATAGATGGTCGTATTGACGTGTTGTAGAAATGCATGTGAACTAGGTAAATTGAAATGTTTACGAAAGCATTCACATCATTGAACATTGCATAATTTCATGATTTCAATTCTCATCCCATTTTGAAGAATACGTTGAGATTGGTCATATTGTAAACTTTTGAAAATTTGTTGAGAACGTTTGTATCATGTTGAGAAAATGAGGTAAATACCTTGGTGAATCAGATTAGGGGCTGTAGTTGATGAGAAATTAAGTTGGCTTTAGGTCCATGATGAAAGTCCAAAAATAGTAAATCCCAATTTCTTTTCGGTTAAGAGCCGATAAAGTGGTTTTGGTAGTGCTTGATGAGACTACTTGCAAACACCAGTCTAGAGATTATCAGAGTTGTATTTACCGCCCCTTGTATTTTTTTCAAATGAATAATTGATTGGTTTTAGTTTTGAACAAGTACATGGCATGAGGTTTTCAAATGATAAACTGCCATTTCATATGCATTCACCTCATGATATTATTAAACTTAATGTACTTTATTTAGATTATCTCTGCTGGACTATATGCTTATCTCTATATGGAAACAACTTTTCAAGTGTTGACTTTGTGCCTCTGCCGAGGTAATGGCCATGGAAGATTTTGGAGCATAAGGCTCACTTTTGTTTCTTATTTTATATAGCCAAGGGCATATATGTTTTGGGATACAAAATCCATTTTTGATGTAGCCGGGCTAAGCCTTGGAGCTTGTAGCATTTAGGATGTGAACTTGTATTTATTTAGTCATGACTCTTGAAATCACATGCTATAGAACCAATTCTCAGGGAATATGAATGTATAATTGCATGTGTTTCACTTTTGTAAATCTCATATGTAACTCATGAATGAAATATGGAGATTTAGTATTAATGTTGATTAATGAATTGTCAAGAATATTTATTGTTTCTGATTGTTGGTTATGGTAATATTAGAGGTTGAATAATGAATATGACTTAATCTAGATGAATCGAGTTTCATTATTTTGAGGGCGTTACATTGCCTCCTCTATAGCACCGCTTTCCACCTCCAACTCTTTTCTAGCATTTTCCTTTACTTATCAATGCTACCACCGCCATTTCCACTCTTGCTGCTCGCCTTTAGCCTAACCCCACCATTGTTGTCCCTGCCTCGCCCCTCTTTTACCCTCTTGAGTTGCTCTGCTTTCTTTTTTGCCGCGAACCCACCCCTCATTTCTTTATTCTTCTTTTCTGCTCAAGATCTGTTAATCCTAAGAATGAGGGGAAGAGGAAATGGAAGAAGGTCATGATAACGATTCCTGAAGAAGAAGAAAAAGCAACGATGATGGAGAAGGAAGAAAGAAGAAGAAAATGATAAGGTGGCTTTTGGGAAGGAAGAGGGTGATAAAGAAGGGTTGCTATGACAGAAGAGAAAGAGAGGGTTGCAAAGGGCAAGAGGGTCTGAAGAGGTTGCCGAAGATGGGAGTGGGAGCTACCTAACTTAGTTTTAGTGATAGGAAGTCCAAAAGTAGAAAAGGGATTATGGTGGATAGTCAAAGAAAAAGAAGATAAGTAGTTTTAGAATGTAGGAGTCCTACGAAATTGGCAAAAGGGGTATTAAGAAATAATATGGGGGCCGTCTTCCATCAATTATTCTTAAATTCTTCAGTTCTAAAATACCTACAATTGTTAAATTATATGATAATCTTGGATAAAACATAATCCAATAATTAGAGGTATTTTAAAACATGAGAACAAAAATATAGCAACCTAGGTTAAAACCCGATCCTTTTGTACTCCATGATTCTAAATTTTGCATATTGGTGTTGTTGATATCTGTCTTGGTCTTATGTTATCATTTGAATTGAGTTTGGGATTTGTTGGATTATGTTTGGAATAGGTTGGGTTGAGTATTTCTAGGGAGGTTTTGACTGTTTGTTCTTAGGTTCACTTGAGCGGTAAGTTCGTTGCTCTAGCAGTCTTTCGTTTCTCCTAGATTCTAAGTTTGTAGTTTGAATTTCTGAGAATTTCTGAGAGTAGGTCTTTATTCACTCAAGCGGTGTTTTGGTCACTCAAGTGGTTCATTCTACATGGATAATCTTCTGGGAGTTTGGTTTCTTCACTCGAGCCTAGTTTTAGTAGCTCGAGTAATATTCTGTGTCTAATGCTCGAGTGATGTTTTGGTCGCTTGAGCGGTCTGTTTGTATAAAACTGCGAGAAACAGATCTTTTTCTCACTTTTTTGATTTCTCTCTCTCTATAAAGCTGTTGAACCCATTTTCTCTTATCTCACTAAAATTCTTGTATAAATCTCCTGATCTACTCAAATTTGTGGATTTCTTCACCCTAGTGCTTTGGGATAAAATGTAGAGCTTGAGGAGAGGAATATTTAATCTGAACAAGTCCAAGTTTTGTCTCTGTCGGTCTAGATGTTCTTCTCTTCTTCATCTTGTCTTTTGATATAGGGATTTCTGTAATGTTTTGCACGGTATTTAGCTTTGTTATGTTTTCTTTTTAATAGAGTAGCATTTTTAGGGATTTGGGTATGATTTTAACACGTGTTAATTCGTAAAAGAGGGGTTTTGGGGTTGTTTCCTTAATGATGTTGCAGGGATTGTCTATAATAATGGGTGATGTTGGAATTTGAGAGAAATTGCTTTTAAAATGAGAAATGTTAAATGAATAGATGTTTTAAAATTTTGGAAATCCTTGGGAATTATTGGTTTTGAACAAATATGGAACTTGATGGGATTGCGAAACAATGTTATGGTTCAGGTTGAGTTAGAAAAGAGGAGATTGAACATGTGATTGTTACTTTTATGTTAAATTCTGAAATTTATATATGTCTATTGAAATTTATCTTTTGAATAGAGATATTTGTTTTGGCTATCCATGGATGATAACATTGATTGTTGTAGCAATTGTATGAGAACTAGGTTAATTGAAACCCCCTTCACTCATGCATTACATTTAAATCGTTGGTTTTATACTTATGCATTGAAAGGCATTGTTTTGAGAAAAATGAGTGAATACCTGAGTGAATCTGGTTGGAGGGTGTGGTTGTGGTTATTACGTTGGTCTTTGTGTCCTTGGTTAAAGTTCAGAAACCCGCGCAATTAGGTGCCAATCATTCTGGTTAATATTGGTAAAATGACTTTTGATAGTACTTGTATAGCTTACTTGCAGACATATACCTAGAGATTCTCAATGTGTGTATTTACTGCCCTATTTTTTATTTTGAGATAATGGTTTATAAATTGTAAATTGAATTGGGCATAGAATTGTTTAATAATGGGAAAAACACATGTTTTTGAAAAGGCATCTCATATGCATTCATCATATGGCTTTGTTAAGCATCATACAGATTATTAAACTCATCTCTATTGGGTTTTAGCTCACCCTATGAGGAAAATAACTTTCAAGTGTTGGTGATATGCCTCTGTCAAGAGGTTGGCTTGGGAGGATTGTGGAGCTGAAGGCTTCTTTCCTTTTTTTTGTTTTGTAAATGTCTTTTATACAAGCCTAAAGATTTTTCTTGTATAGGGTTTCAATCCAATTTTGTTGTAATCAAGTATTGTCTTAGAAATATGTAGATTCAAAACCTAGAATTGTTGAATGTATTAATGCATGTGACGGTTTTGTAATATTTAAAGGAAGACCAATGAATAAATGATAGTTCCTAAAATGCTTTTGATAATGATTGATATTGTTAAGTTTCCGCATATCTGTTAAGAGTTATGAGAGCATCTGCTATCATTATTTTCTAGGCATAAAAAGTATTAGAACAATAGATCATAACTTTTGGATAAATTACTCTAATCTCTTTTGAGATTTAAAAAAAAATACAAACAGATTACAATTTTGACATAATTATCCCTACTTCCTTTTGAGTAAGGTTAATTAGACTGAAACTAATGTAGTTCATATGAAGACACAAGAATAAATAAGGAAAAATATAATTTCAATATAAAAAAGATGATAATATTTTTTTTTCATTCATATAACTAACAAATTATTGATAAAAATGGGGCTAAATGTTATATATATTAAAACCGTAAGAGAATTGAATGTAATTATATCAAAACTGTGAAACTTACTATATTTCTTCAAACTTTAGGAGAGGTTAGTGTAATTTGTTACACTCAATTTTTTATTTTAAATAATGATTGAGATTCTTAAAAAGTCTCTCTTAATGTTTTCTATAATAATATGACAAATTGCGTATTAATTTTGATTTGTCACAATTCAACCGTATAAGATCTAACGCTTTCTCATGCTATTGTAATTTCTAAATTATACATGTAAAACATTTTTCTTCTTTCTTTTAAAATTTATGGGACTGGTTTTTTTTTTTTTTAGATCCCTAGTAATATTTTTGTAGAAGGATAAGGACAATACAATTTTCTATATTAGTATAGGTCTTCTAAAACACACAGTGACAAAAATGCCCTTACCACACCACTTTAGATAACACCTATTACTTTGTTGACTTATTTGAAAATTGTAAAATTCCAAAACTTTTGATCTAGATCTCTGCTTTTTTTTTTTTTTTATTATTATGAAATTTATATTTTTGGAATCGTTTCATCAAGATCTATAAAATAAGATTCATAATGAATACAATTTTTATTTTTTTTAAAAAAAAAAAAAAAAAGTTGATGAAATTTTAGTGACCAAAGATAGTGAAATTTCGGTGACCACCACCAACTGTTTTTCTGGTGACTTTCTAGCAAAATAAAATTTCACTAATTTCAATTTGCTAAGCCAGTGATATTTTCATTGTTTGCAAAACATTATACAAATTTTAAATTAAACTTTTAAGAGCATCTGCATCAAACACATCAAATCCCTTTCTTAGCTATTCTATCAAGAAAATTCACTAAACAAATATTCCATCAAGCTAGCCTTTCCAATTGCCAAATCTGTTGAGGCTCTAATCCTCTCCACAAGTAGCTAGTCATCAAGCCTCAACAAATATATTTAAATAATAAAATATTATACTAGCATTACACAACTATTTTTTGAAATTTAATTTTGTTCACATATTTGATAAATGTATAAACCAACCAACTCTTTTATTACTTAAACTAATGGGATATTTTAAATGGTTATGTGTATGAACAAAATAGTTTTTCTTGTACAAAATTGTAAGCATATTGAAAAACCAAAAATAATTGAAAAAAAAAGTTATATTGAAGTGGATAAAAAATAGAGATGAAGTGATATTATTTATATTACAAAGATATGTAAAAAAACACAATTTGAAAATGTGTCGGTTTAAAAATATTTGATCAAAAGTTGAACTATTGAAAAATATTAGTTTAAAAAAATATGACTGTTAGAAAAAAGAAATAATAAAATAAAAATATTTAAATAGAATAGAAAAATAATAAAGAGTTTGTTGGAGGATGTATTTAAAAAAGTGATTAGCTAAAATAGAAAAGTAACTTTTTAGCTAAAATTTGACTAAAAATTTGACTCTTTTGATAAAGATGCTCTAAGCCCTAGTTAAAAACAAAGAGAAATTGTCTAAGATAAGTCAAATAGAGAAATTACTTTGCGAAAACTCAAAACTAGAGAGAGAGAGAGAGAGAGAGCGCGAATTATTAGCGAAAAAACAAAGTGAAATTCCTCTGAGCTAACACACAGTAACACAGAAAAATTTCTTTGAGATACATTATTGTTATTACATAAAAGAATAGACGATAATAACGAATCAGAGAAACTTAGGCCTCGTGTGAGAACAGGTTAATTTAGTAATTTTTTGATTATTTAATTAAAATATGAGCTAAAAAAATTAGTATGTTTGGGATATTTTTTGGCCTTTTACAAAAAGATGTGCAAAAAGTAGAGAGAAAAGAAATTTTTTGATTTTTTGGTATGTGTTGTTGGCTTTTTGGCTTTTTTTAGTAATTTTTTGGCTAAATGTGAGGGTTCCCAAATGGCGCCTCAGATACATTTTTGTTTGAGATGTCTTAAATAAGTGTACTTTTTGAATTTTTAGATTAAAAAGTTGAGAAAAAAAATGTGGTTGTTTGTGTTAACTTTTTGACTTTTTATGAAAAAATGTGTATTAAAAAATTGTATAAATTAGTCTGTAAGGAAAAATTAAGATTGAGAGTTGTGCAGCCATACTTTTTGACTTTTGGTGAATAGTGATAACTTTTTAACTTTTTGAGTCACTTTTTTCACTTTTTGACTTTTTTATCACATGCCAAACTTGACCTAAGACAAAATATATATATATATATATATACTTAATCAATGTCAGAGAAATTGCATATTGCATTGTTAGTTGAAGTTGATTAGATATACCATCTTGTTTGTCTTGCTTCTCAAATTTTCTACAAATACAATCCTGTAGGGTATGCTATTGAGAGGATAATCATAGAGTAACATACTTTTATTCTGAATAGCTTTATTTTATGCATGAGAGATCTACAAGTTGTGGATTCTCCTATTTCTCTCTCTCTCTCTCTCATGGTCTCGTTTGGGAACATGTTATTTTAATAATTTTTTAACTTTTTACGAAAAAATATGCAGAAAAATAGAGAATGTAACATAACAACTTATAGTTATTTTTTAATTTTTTAACTAAAAAGTGATGTTGCCAAACGAAAAATACTCATTAAAACCATGGTGGACCTGGACAAAGTCAGAGAGATGATGATGCTAGTTGAAGTGGTGGCAGTAATGGTTAAGGTAGTATTTGGATGCGGTGGAGACAACACTCCACAGAGAGAGAGAGAGAGAGAGAGAGAGAGAGATTTTTAAGATTATGAAGGTATTTCAAACCATATATGCTACTTTAAGGTTTCTAATCTCATTGACTTTAACTAACAAGCAAATTATTGATATCCTTAAATTATTACACAAACTTATAGAGTGATAAAATTTTTATTCTCATAAAATGAGTATAACCATTAATGCAACAAAAAAGAGATCTTCAGTCCCACAGTCCTTGCTATCCCTTGATTAGGAATGAAAATCTTATGAATTGTTTAAAGATAATGAGAAAGTCATTTTTTCATAGAAAAAATCCTTAATAATTGCACGAGCAACTAATGAATGGAAATTGATATGATTGATTGAGTGTAATTTCAGAAAGCAAATCACTTTTCTTGGGAAATCATTCTAATTGAAAGTTTTAGAAAAGTCGAATAATTCCAAAAGTTGCAAATCTATTAATTTGTTGCATTCAACCTAACACAAGATTTTTATTTTTTTTTGGGTACTGATTTTACTGTTAAACAAACAAGGGGAATGCATGTTAACATCTCAATCTATTTACATATCTTCTTCTGATGCTTCCAATTGTTTTTTTTTAGAACAACATCAAGAATGTTAAAGAAGTGTGTTGACTAATGGATGTGATATTTGATTATCTATCACTACACAAATACTTCAAATTTTGGATGTTTTGATTCCATAGATCAAGATTAAGTCTAGGGATGTAGACTTTTATTTTTGTGTCAAGATTAGGTGTGTTGTAAAAATCGAAAGTGTGTATTATGAGATTCTTAGTTGGAATGAATCTAAATCATATATTGGTGTTATGGATAATGTTTTGAGCAAAATTTTTGGATTAATTAATTGGTGGTGCTACATGCACCAATTAGTGTACACACTAGTGTACCAACTAGTGTTATAACTACATTTATTATATAAGTTACAAATACCCTAAACCATACAAATGATGTCACGTCATCTGTTAGTACACTAGTATATACATTAATTGGTATATATAATAGATTCATCAATTAACAGTTTATTGGTGCAATGTACAGAATATAATAAATTTTGTAATAGTAATATTTCATAAATTTTAATTGAATTATTTACTTGTATATATATAATGCTTTTAAAAAGTATGTTGCGATGTATATAATTAGTGACAATAATCTTAGTATTTCGTAATATAAAAATGTAATTTAAATAAATATATATAATAATTTTAGTTAAATTATTTATATACATACTTGTGCATAGACAGTAGGGGTGGGAACTGTGTCGTATCGTTTGTGTTCGGATCCTAAAGTTGCTTTTCTAGAGTTTCCTTGGAGTTACGCGAAATGACACGACGTCGCTTTGGATGAGGTAAAAAAAATAAAAATAAAAAAGAAGAAGAAGAAAAAAAGATTAAGCAGTAGTAGCCCTTTCCCCTTATCCTCATCGTCAGCGATATCCACCCAGCCCCCTCCTTTGTCAGTCGGCGAGCTCTGCCCAATCCCCTCTTTCCCATGCTCCTCCTGTTGGAACAATCCTTATGTGTACCGAATGAAAATACATAGATGATTGTACCAAATATATTACTAAATTATTTTTAAAAATATAAGGTTCGATAATGTAAATTATTTGGGTAAAATCAAACCAAACCAAATACAGAGAGCTTGATAATTATTTGGTTTTTTAATTTTTTTGGCTATCCTGGACTAAAAAGTTTGATTTGAGAATGACTTTTTGAATTTTTTTTATGAGAGAAGAGTATAATGATTATGGGTTAGATGTGATGTTTTGTTTTTTATGACGAAAATAGCTTATTTTATTTTTTGTGGCTAAAATAGTCAAAAAAATCCCAAATCTATCTTTCCAAACCAAGCCAATATAAACTATTTAAATTATCAAAAGAGACTCGAAAAACATCTTACCAGAGCACCACAAATTCCCAAACGAAGCCAATATAAACTATTTAAATTATCGAAAAAGACTCGAAAAACATCTTACCAGAGCACCACAAATCTCCACTGCGACTAAAGTCACCGCAAGATTCCCGAGTCCCATACGCAAGTAGGATAAGAATTATGCATGGTAATCGTGTACATGCTCACGAGCTCATGTCTCATTCATGGTGTACTCTCATAAGGAGGAAAAATTATTGGGTTTGACAGGATATTGTGTTTTTATTCTAGAATAGATTATTTTAATAATTTTTTAGTTTTATTTATAAAAAAGTATATAGAAAAATAGAGATAATGATATGATAATTTATAATGATTTTTTTATTTTTTAATTATTTAATTAATATATAATTGACAAATAAAACCTTAATATTTAACTTTTTAACTAATATATAGTTGACAAACTAAACTTTAACATTCTTCTATCACTAATAAAAATCAACAACCCTTCATCTTCTCCATCAATTACATTCGAACTGAAACACTACATAGCCATATTGCCGCAACACCAAATAACTTCTCCATGAGGGAAAGGTTTGAGACAAGATAGGTGGCTATGGCCATCATGACGTCATTGTCTCGTTTGTTTTGTGTGACCATTACAGCCACACAATTTTATTTTATTTTTTTTAAAAAAAAAGAGAAAAGAAAAAAAAAAGTTAGAAAAAGCGAAAGAAAACAAAAGTGAGAAGCTACCAGAAAAAAATAGGGAGCCTTCTAATTAACCGATCGTGCGGGAGGGATAGTGGGTGATAACGATTTCCTAATCAAAGCTTCGAAATGACATATTAATTTATGTTTAGGGAGTGCAGCAAATAATTTTGTAAAAGTTATATTATTAATTAGAGTTAGGGACAAAATCAGAATTTTATTACTAGAGGGGTCAAAAGACAAATAAAAAAATCACCATATACATAAGTATATATATATATGTACAATATGATATATAAATTATATTTATACACATGAAAAAATTCAAATGTCATAGAAGCAATTTTTAATAGGATGAAAAAAAATTAATATAAAATAAAAAGAGAATGCAAAATGGGATAAGAATGAGATATGTATTTTTTATACTGGGGTCATTTTATGTACAAAATGATATACATATTTTTAAAATGCCATGACAAATCATATTTTTCACTGAAATAGAAAGGTCATGGCCCCTCATAGTCTTCTTCTAGTTCCGTTCTTGATTGGAGTAATGAAAAAAAATTATATTTTTATAGTGGTATGATTTTGTTGTTTATATAGTATAAATACATTCTTGTACTTGGTGTAACACCCAAAAAGAAAAACTTTTATTTGTAGTATAATTTTTTTCTCACCACTCTACGTATTTTTAATTTTTCCAACAATTTTCTTCGCTCTTTTATTTATTTATTTTGGTGTAACATTCAAGCTTAATAATTAGAAAAAATTTTCACTTCATTGCATGTTTTAAAAAAATTACAAATTAGTAGAAAATTTTATCAATTTTAATAATTAATAAATTTTTCATGAATTTGTAAATATTTTGTGAAAAGATCACTAATTTGCAATTTCTCCTTGAACTTAAACTTATTTTTCAACCAATCGTATCTTTTACGATGAATTATAAATATACTCCTGAGGTTTGCTTAAAATGTTGCCCCATATAGTTTGGAAAGTTAAAACTATCCCCTTGTCATAATTTTTTATAAAATTCTTGATTGCGCTACTATACAATAATAAAATCATTTGAATTATTAATTGAAATATATTTATGACATCATTAAAAACTGTTAATTGACTTGATAATTTATTAATAAATGAGCCATTTGTAATGAAATAAGAAATTTTAAGGAACATGATCTAATTTACAGAACCACAAAAGACAATTTATATTTTAAGTAATTTTAGGGGTTATATTTGTAATTTACCCTATTTTTTATATATCACTGGGTTTAAAAAGCATATTTTCTATACTATTTTCCTTTTTTTTATAATAATTTTTCAATTGGTTGCATTTTTTTGCTTTTACTGTAGTTATGTCTAGGGCTGTGCAAAATACCGTTCAATTTGTTAAAACCACACCAATCGCACCAATTCACACCGATTTATCTGCTAACTGCGGATTAAACTTTGAGATTTATAATCCGCATTCGGAACTGTTCCGTGCCACTATAATTAATACATATATTTTTTTTAACCTTTAATGAAATATTAAAGTAAAAATGAGTGTGAAAAATATTTAAAATATAAAATTTGTTACAAATCAATAGTTATATATATGAAAAATATTATGTAAAATTAAATTGTATTATATATATAAAAAAATATTATACAAATTAATATTATATATTATACAAATAATTGATAATTGTTTAAAAATATTCTTGAATCAATTAGCAAATTGAAAGCCCCCCAATCCATCCAAAACCACGATGTGATTATTTGCGAATCCACCATTTGCTGTTTTGTTTATAAATTTACTTTCAAATCACCTAAATCACCTAGCTATTGTTGTGGGTATTCCAATTTTTTTTTTTTTTATTTGCTTGGTTTTATGTTTCTGCTCAATGACCCTTTTTAATGCCTTAGATTGGTTTCTCTCCAATCTCTTCACTTTGGACGGTGCTCATATGATTGGGCCTTTTATTATCTGTCAATTTCATTGGATTGGAATGTGAAAAACGTAAGTTCTGAATACGTGATTTTGGACTATCTCCAATCCAATCGAAAAATCATTATGCTGGATATCTCAATTCTCTACATTCTTAGTCAAATCTAAATCAAGGTCCATTCGCAATGATTTGATTTAGCTTTGAATGTATTGATGGAACACACGAACATTTAACATAGAAAAAACAATCTCAATTGGAATCCATCAATTGAGATTATCAAAAAAATCAAGACCCAAAAAGACTAGACAAATCTATCAAAACAAATCATGAAGATTACAACGAGACATCTCACCCAATACCTCCTAGTGAATTAACACCCGGTTGATCAAGAGATGCTATTCCATCTTCAATCCAATTTGCTCTCTGAATTTGATGCTTGTAGAATTGAATCCACAATCTCCAACAAGACTTGGATTCCACCGAAATACCACTGAGAAATGAACACGAACCAATCTCCCTCGAAAAGACAATCAAGCACTATAAAACACGGTACGAGTATGAGTACTAGTACTGGTACGACATGGGTACGTCAATACAGTATAATCTAAGAAAAGTAGGGTACGGGTACGGCTTGGGCTTGGTACGCTTGTAAAAAAATATTTATTTTTAATTTTGAGTAATGTAAAAATTAATTAAATGATTTAATTTGTTAAGATACAACCCATAATTAACATTTAATATTAAAAGTAAATATATAAATCAAAATTAAATGTCAATATATTAAATAACTTACAAATTATAGTTTAATTTTAAAATCATGCTAAGTATAAAATAAAAAATAAAAAAGAAGTCTAGTGAAAAGAATTTTATCTCTGAAGTAAAAGAAAATATTGTTTCAATTGAGGAACGGTACGGCTTGGGTATATATTAGGTACGTATGGGTACGCTAAAAATTTTTAAAAAAAATTTAGGTACGTGTTTCGTGTACCCAGTACATATACAAAAATACCAGGTACCATACGCCGATAACTACCCGGTACGGGTATAACATGTTTTTCGAAATACCCATACTTTATAGATCAAGCACTAGGGATGTGTGAGATGCATCACTCAATCTTCATGGGAAAACCAAAGAACTCATTCCATCAACTCACACTTTGTTTCAGGAACTTGAAATGAGAAACCTGGAAAAGAGTTGGATCTAGATCTGAAGTGAAAAATCAAATATAACAACTTGAGTTTGCAATTACTGTTCGAACGCATAAAAGACCGTTTGAGTGGTGTGTCTAGTAAGGCAGTTGTAACATACTTTGTACTGCCAAAATGCCTTGAGAAACTGTCGCTTTGCTTGAGCGCACAAACCTTCGCTCGGACAATGTATGCAACCTTTCAATATCTCATAAACTCAGTCTGAAAAATTGCAAGCCCCACAAGTTTGCTCAAGCGCATCTTTGATCGCTTGAGAAGTTAAGCCAAGTTTGCAAAATCTCAGTCCATAGGCTGAAATGTTACAAGAAAAAATTGTTCGCTCAAGCGCATATTTGGTCACTCTAGCGGTTCATAAGATCTTGCAATGACAATTACAACTAATGAATTTGAAGGAGGAATACCCAAGGTATGGTTCACATTCTATAAACTGAAGTACCTCACAACAATACGACTAAAATCAAATAAATACAACTCAATGATATTTGTCATACGGAATTGCTAAGATAAGGGTCCTAGCAGAATGATTTAGCCATGATGTGCCTTGCACTTTTCCCTCTTTTATTGTTGTATGTCTCGATGATGTCATATTTATTTGGAATTATCAATAAAGTTTTTTTTTTCTCATAAAAAAACGTTAAATTGGAAAATTAAATCTGACCATCGCCCACAAAGAAAATTACAATTCTGCAATCTCATGTAACAAAATGATAGTACACAATTGTTAGGCCAAGACCTTGGTATCATGGCATACGCAACATAATCATAATAAATTTTAATTTTTTGAACGAAATAAATTTTAATATTTACACGATATCATTCCTAACATAAACCCAATCTTCATAATATAATTATAATGGTTTGAAACTTCTGCTTTAAAAGTGGACACCATATATTAATTATGAAAAATTATATTCACATAAAATTTATACAAAAAAATTGATAAAAATGATGTGGCAAATAAATCCATTTTCAATGGTATTTTGTTTTGAAGTGAAAATTTTACAATAAATCATATAATAATGTATAAATTTTTTATTTGCATAGTATTACTCTTTATTTTCTGGTAATGCTACAATACACACCCCTTAAAAAGGAGTGTACTATATACAAATTATGACATTTTATGGTATTGATACCACAAAGTGTCATGATCAAATCATTTTCTGCTATAACTTAGGCGGCCTCGTTTGGCAACTACATATTTTAGCTAAAAAGTTAAAAGATCATTATAAGTTGTCACATCATTCTCTCTACTTTTTTCACATCTTTTCGTAAAAAATTAATAAATTACTAAAATAATTTGTTCCTAAACGAGACCTTAATAGATTGTATGCAAATACCTTTGAGGCATAACCAAAGACTTTTTTCGTCATAACCAAAATTACAACCACGATAGGTCATAACTGAGTTATAATCAATACCACAATATACCATGACTAAGGGTCATAACCAAACACCACTTGAGACATAATCAAAGTCTCTCCGGTCATAATCAAAATAACAACCGCAATAGTCATAACTAATACTATAATTGGTTATAACCAAATATCACAAAGGTCATAATCACAAACAACAACAATAAGTCATTACTAGCTGTGATCGTTTAGTTTTGCTTTGATACTCTTTATATTCTTTTTCTTTATTGATATATATCACTTGTCTTGTACTCTGATTTTTATCAATAAAATTCTTTTTTACTGATAAAAAAATTGGTACACACCTTTTTCAAGAGGTGTATTACAAAATTTCTTTTTGTTTAAAGTCTTTAGTTAGAATGATGTTATAATAATACACGTGTATATTATATACAAGTTATGGTTTAAGTTGACATTAATTATGAACCATTGTCTTGGTGGCAATAATCATTAAATGAAAATTGGCCAGGTCTCATTTTGATGATTAATTATGTTTTAGAGTGATATTAATTATGATTTATTATAGTGACTTAGGTTATATTCAAAGTAATTTTTGTTGGAAATGGTTATAAAATTCTGGGTAAAACCAGAATTTTTTCCTAAGTTTGGTCTAATTTTTAGGTGGGCCCCGTGCATCGATTTACACGGGTCAAAGTGGTAACGCGTTCTATGCCGCGTTGTGATTCACGTGGTATATTTGGTTGTTCAAAACCATTACCGAGTGAATGGGAAATTGAAGCCAAAGTATGCTCCATGGAAATGGAGTCTTGGTGGAAATTCCTTAAAGGTATAAGGCTTGTCCCACATTGATTTGGTGGGAGGTTTTGAGAGGGTTTATAAGGCATGGGTTTGATACTTGGGGTGTGCCAAGTGTTTTAGAGGAGAGGTTATGGGCAAAATGAGCTAGACCCATTGGACCAAAAATCACCGCCTGCCTGCCGTCCGGCGGGCTTGGCTTGGCAGGCGGAGTGCGTGGTGTGAGGTTAGGCTTGTTTGGCCCAACACTAATCTTTGGGCCAAAAACATTTGAATTTAATTCAAATAAATTTTGGATTTTCTGTTCATCCAAACAGGGCCCTTCGTTTCAAGCAATTAAACGGTTTTGGCATTTTGGTTCATCTAAACAGGACCCTTTCCCATTTGTATCTGTTTGAATAGTTAACCAACGATTCAAATCTGTTGAAATTCAAACCAACGGTGTTTCATACTGTTCAATTCAAATCACCACCTTAACATCTATAAATAGACCACTCCCATTTGGATTAATACACCAATTTCAGATTCCATCTCGCTAAATCTCTACCATATTCTTTGCATTTTATTTACGAAAGAAAGAGTGTAAACACTTAGTGTGTTCGACGAACAATTAAATTGTAGTCTTGCATTTAATTGTTGACAAGATCATTTCATCTCGGGAGATAGACGTCCAAGTTGTGGAGAGGGCGAATCATCTTAAGGACAGTTAAATCGGACTTGATCAGAAAGTTATTCGAAGAATTTAACCAAGTAAGTTGATTAAATTATTTTCTGTTTTTATTTGTTTATTAAAATCAGATTTTAATTTTGTTTTTGTAACAAAATAAAATCTGTTTTTATTTGTTTTATTTTTATTTTTATTTTGAGTTTGATTTTTGTAATCAAACAAATTCTCTCCTCTTCTTTATTTCTTTAAATTCTAATTGTTGTTTTGTACACAATAGAATTAAATCGTTTAAATATAGTGAAGATTGTCCAATAATTTTTAGTATAATTCAAATTAGTTTTAATTACGAACTAATGTGATTGATTAATGTGAAAAATTACTTCTATGTATTATCATTTTTTATTAGTTTTTACAATGTATTAGAAGTACTTTGTACCTATTTTGATACTTTTATTTTGTAAATATCTCTTTAATATTGACTGAAAATTTTATTTGTGAATTTAATAGTAATATTCAATTTTGTATTTATAAAACTGAATGTTTTAGTACAAATGTACCAAACTTTGGTAAGAATATAATAAAAAAGACGTTGCAAACAATTTTTAATTGTTTAAAGTTTGCCACGTTCTGAAGAAGATTTTTGCATTTCCCACTGCACATACTATATAATTATTCGTAATGTTTTTTAACAAAAATGGACAAGGACAAATTTTCTAACAAGGGTTAAGCTTTTAAACTCTAGTTAACTTGGGGGTTCGTGGACCCATCACGAATTCTGTTTGGATAATTTAAATATGTTATTTTAGTGCATATTGATTGCCATGGCCCGGAAGGGCCCAACCCACAGTTGTTTTGGGTTATCCAAATAGTCACTTGGTTGAGGCCCCGCAAACAGGCCTGACACCAAGCCCAATAAGGAAGCTCACAGTGGCTAAATCCAGATACCAGTTAAACATGTGTCAGGTAAGGAGTTAGCCACGCGGTGGATAAAGATCCTGCAGAGTTATTGTACTCATACGCCAAACATTAAATGAGACTGTCAAGACATTAAATGCAACAACCACCATGCTGGACGGCGAGTAAGTCGTAGGCTTTCGGCCAATGGGACAGCATGAATGGACAAAGAAATGATTAGAAAGAGATATAAGGAAACTTCGGAGAAACGTTTTAAGGTCAAGTAAAACTCTCTTTCTCTCTCTCTCTCTCTAAACTATTATTCCGGCCTCATTCATATCTAACTTGTTCGTTGAAGGGTTCGCAGGAAGGAACTATTCCATTTCGGAACCTTCCTGCTGGACTTGTTGCAGGTGCTATTAAGAGGACGAAGGACAGTCAACCCGTGGAGCACTTGGATTGGTCCGACCCATCTTACCCTGACCAAACCGCACTATTAGTTGGCACCGTCTATGGGAAATACTTCAGTTGATAGTTGTGTTCATTGTCACCGGAAGCATTTCCACCATCACCCACCTTTTTTCGTCGAAGTAAATAGTTATGACGAGATTCATGGCTTCGCAACACAATGCAGGCAACCCTCAAGCTGAGTCCTCCAACCCAAACAACCCACCTCCATATTTCACAGAACTCACTAAAAGCATCAAGCGTTTGGCCGAGCAAAACCAGGCCCTAATCAATGCTTTGCTTTAGCATCATCTCCCTATTCCTTCTCCTCTGTCACCACGAGACACTTCTCCAAACCAAGACCAAACTCAAAACCACCACCCATATCAACCATCGAACTTGGAGGGCTTGCATCCCTCTCCTCAAGGCTCGCAGCTTCGTCAGGAGTAGCCTCAACCCTTTCATAACTATCATCTGCTGTACCATGTTGCCGTCCTTGAAGGAGAGACTAGTAGTGTTTAACCCTCACTTCATGGAAAATGAGATAATGTTCCTGTAATAACCCCGACCCTGATTAGTGCTAATTGGGACTTAATTATACCTAATAATAATTAAGGGGAAAAATCTGGAATTTATTTGCATGTGCATTGCATGACTTATGTATTTTTATCTGTTCGGTGTCAAAATATCTGTTCGTATTTTAGATTTTCAACTGCAAATTGGAAGCCTTATCGAAATTGATTAGTGTTTTGGACTCGTTAGATTTTATGTGAATTTATGGTAGGTTCAATTAAAATTCGATTTGGAATGTTTAAAACTGATTAAATAACATTTTACTAGTGAACCCAGCGTAATTACGTAAATGCCATTGAGTGGCCATTGTCTAACCTTATTCTTGAGTTCATATACAAGAACAAAAACATCTCCTTCAGTCCATTTGAGAGACCAACGACTAGAGAGTGAGGAGAAGGGAAAATTTGTGTAGAATTGGGAATTTTGAACTCACCAAGTGATTTGGCTTGATCTTGGAAAGGATTGAAGAAGTGTGTATGTGTTGGAGCTTCTAAGCTTGACACTCTAGACTAAGGTGAGAATACATCCCCTCATTCATGTGAGTAAACTAGTTCTTGCATATTTTCATGACACATTGAAGATTAGAGTCTAGATTTGGCTTGAATTGTTGAGTTGGGTGGTGTAATATACATGCATGAACACATTCATGGAAAGAATTGTTGGGTGTCAAATTTCTACATGCATGTGCATATTTTTGCTAAAGCTTATGAGTTCAACAAAATTCTGAGTTTAATTTCACTTTAGATCATGTTTTGAAGCTTTGAAATCAAATTGAACTCTTGCATGTTTATTTAACCCATGTTCTTGGAAATCTATGGCAATGGTGCTTTAATGGACTCACTCTTGGGCATTGATTTGTCAAATTGGCTTTTGAAACTTGATGTAATATGAGTTTGAAATGTTTTTCCAGATTTTGGGCCCAAGAGGTTGAGTTTTGGGTTGTTGAATGCTTGGTTCGAACTTGGAAGACAAATCTGGAAATTCCAGATTTTGCTTCCTCGCCGGCGAAGGATTCGCGAGCCCTTTTATTTGCAATCTCGCCGAGAAGAATCGAGCGACCATCGCCAGAATTGCAAAGATCCAAGATTTTGCATTTTTATCGATCGCTCGGCGAAGGAGTTCTCGCCGGCGAAGCCTTTGATTTTGAAGCTCGCTCGGCGAGCATCGGAAAAAATCAACAACGCTCGCCGAAGGAAGGCTCACTCGAGCGAGACCCCTGTTTTCAGCAACTTTTATAAAATGTTTTCTAAGGCATTTTTGCATCCAAATTCCATCCTAGGCATTCCTAGGCCATGATTAAGACTCCATACTAAGGGTAAGGGGTTAGATATACACTTAGAATCATGGGTGTGAGTTTTGTACAATTGAAGTGCATGTTTCAAAGTGTGTATCCGTAATGTGTTATGTAGGTTGACCTTTTGGCTCCACGTGAGTAATAACATTGTAAAGATATGTTCAATTATTTGAAATAAAAGGAGAAAAGATATGTTCATGAATGATTGTTCGATTCATGTATCGTGACATCCTTAGTATTGTGTGATACCATCGGAGGTTCCTTGTGGAATACGCTTTATGCGCACTATTAGGATCCGGAGGTTCCTTTGTGGAACCACGCTTACGCTTTATGCTAATGGATGTATCACGTAAATTTAATCATGACTAATGATTTCGCCTATATACGATCGGATGACTTACGGCTTTGATATAGAAGCTGAATTAAGATTTCGATCTGATCAAGTATGATTTTGAAACAATGTAACTGATCTCTAAAACCTGTATGAACTCATTCATTGAAACCCCTTTACTGCTTATTATTCATTGGGCTTTTACTATATATATGTAGGTGAGCCGACACAAGATCCGAGTTGAGGCCCTACTTTTTGTGCCTCCGAGGAGGTTCGGTAATAGCTTATTCATGCTAGTCGTGTTGTTTGTGACTTGTAAAGTCGGATTTTTATGTAAATACTATATACATATTGGTGTACTCGACTAGCATGTTATGTATATAAATAAGTTTTAAATTTCATTGGACCTTGTTTATTTTACTTTATTTGCTTCTTATTAATGTTATTCAGGTAATCGCCGCCAAACCTATAGGGGCGGGTTTGAGTCGTGACAGTTCCCATTTGGGACAAGGAGCTGCGAGCCATGAAACTCTAACTTCAGGGGGTTATGCAGAACAAGCCTTCATCCACTAAGTTCAAAATGTCGTCGATCGACAGCTTCGATGGTACAACTGATCTGGTCGACCACTTGGAAGCATACAGGACGCTCATGATCTTTTAGGCTTTCCCCAACGAGATCATGTGTCAGGTAGGGCTGTTCACGGGTCAGTTCGGCTCGAGTTTACCTTTTACTTGTTAGCCAAACTGACATTTTTGGGTTAAGAAATTAGTGATTCGTGATCGACCAAATTAAAGAAGACGGTTTGATGGTCGGTTCGGTCGAATTCGAAAATCTAAGTAGGGGTGACATTTTTGTGTAAAGTATTGAATTGAACTTATACTCATACATATACATATACACACATACATCTATGACAGTCTATGAAAAAAAATGAAGAAAAAGGGAAAGAGAAAGAGAAAGACTCACCATTGAAGCTATAACCATCGCCATCGCCATCGCAGATCATTGCCATTGTTAGCTACCTTGTCTTTACCACAACCATTACCATCAAAAGAAAGAGAAACATAGATGAGGGAGAGATGAGTTTGTCTCTCAAAGAAAGAGATAAAAAATGAGAGAAAGATAAAGGCCAGAGCCGAGAGTGATGAGAGACAAGAAGAGATTCTTCAAGTTTTGGTCTACCTAGGGTTTATGAGAGAGAGAAGAAAAATGAGAAATAAATCTGTGAAGACAATAGAGAGAGAGAGAGAGAGAGAAGGAGAATCCATCATTTTTGGTGGTTCTAGGGTTTGTGAGAGAAGAAAGAAGAGAGAGGGGGGGAATAGATGAGAGTAAAGAAGGAAATGACTTTTAAATTTTTAGTCTTCTGAGATTTATGAGAGAGACATAAAGTAAAGAGATATTAATGTCTTTGGAAAGCGAAAGGACAGTCTGTCTTCAACAGACTACTATGCATATTTCCCATGTAAATATATAAATATTATATACTCATTATTGTTTCGGTCGGGCCGGGTTCGTCAGATTTATATATGGAAAATCTATTGCCGACCGTGAATTTGCAAAATTCAGTACAGAAAAATTACAGCCGACCGTTCTTTTCTTCGAAACCATCTGTGGCAGCCCGAGTTAGTTCGGATTGGGCAGTTTGGGCGGGTATTCGGTTCATATGAATAGCATTAGTGCCGAGCATTCCCTGTTACACTTAAGGGGTTTGTGCGACTCTGATTTAGTTAGCTCCAGTCGGACTCAATCACTTTTTTTAATTAGCTGAGCGAGTCCTTCTCAAGCCATTTCATTGGCATTCAGCATCAGTGACGCTCAACGACTTAGCTACTAAATATTTAGCAAACCTAAGGGAAGTCACTACGTAACTTTGTCACTTGCTTCAATTCAAAAGCTTTATAGGTTGAAGAGAACGATGACAAGGTCATTTTAACAACCTTCATGGCTGGACTGCGCTCGTCAGACTTCCTCTTTTCTCTCTCTAAAAATCCTCCAACGACTATTGCCATCCTCCTTGCTAAAGCCCAGAAATACATGAACGTTGAAGACTCTTTGGCAACTTGCCAAGATTCTACACCCAAATCGCCACAATCCAAAGACAAAAGAAAAGAGCCCGAGCCTAGACACTCCTAGTACACTCATTAACCCCCTCAATATTCCGACCGACCCCCACACTCCGACCGATCAGCTCCTTCCCACTCATCTGGTCATTTTGAGCGATACACTCCTCTTAACTAACCCATGGAGCAAGTCCTAAACCAAATCCAACAAGACTATAACCTAAAATGGCCCCAAGCTTCAAAGTCCTCCTTCATTCGACGAAACTAAATATTATTACTTCCACTGCGACCATAGCCATAACACCGAGAATTGCATCAATCTTAAGGATCAGGTTGAAAACCTAATCCATCAAGGATGTTTAATTCAGTTTACCACACCCTGACTGCACCAAAGAGCTAAGGTCGATCCCCCACGGCAGAACAACAGGCGTATTTCGCCAACGTAAGCTAACCAGCTAGGCCGAATGATGATAGAGCTCCATAACAACCCTAAGCTCAAGGAGGACCCGTACCTCCACTGGGAGAAATCCAGGTCATTGCAAGTGGAGTAGCGTGTAGTAAACCATCCCGGTCGACTCAACGAGCCGAGCTCCGGAGGATCAAATAAAGGTCAGACAAGGAAGTGACAACGGTCGACGGATCCCATAAACAGCCTAACCAATGGTCGGAGCCGATCACCTTCATGGACGCTGACTGTACCGAAGTCCAGTACCCCCACGATGACCCACTGGTTATTTCCTCTATTCTCTCAAACTACAAAGTCAGGCGTGTGCTCGTTGACAATGGCAGCTCATCTGACATTATCTTCTTCAATGTTTTTAAGCAGCTCAAGATCGGGAAAGAAAAGTTATCACCCCTGCAAACCCCCTTAATTGGTTTCTAAGGAGATCGGGTAACCTCTATAGAATTCATCAATCTTCCAATCACTATGGGCGAGTACCCAAGGCAAGCAATGAAGATCCTCATCTTTTTGGTCATTGACTGCCTCTCTGCTTACAATGTTATACTTGGGTGCATAGCTCTCAATGCTTTCTAAGTTGTGACGTCCACCTACTATCTGGCAAAGAAATTTCCAGTTGATTAGGGGGTTGGCACCGTGAGGGGCGAACAAACTGTAGACAGAGAATGTTACGTCACTTCGTTAAAAGAGATGAATATGAAGGAGGCCATGATCATTAAGAGCCTTGACGGTAGGGATGAAGAGGAATTGATCAGTGGAGAACTAGTGGAGGAATTGGTTGAAGTAACCATTAATTTCGCTGACCCCAAGAAGACGACAAAGATCAACAACCACCTAGGCCTTCAGGCCAAGGCTGATCTTACAACTCTCCTAACCGAGCACAATGATGTCTTTGCTTGGACTCATGAGGACATGCCAGGCATTGATCCTTCTCTTATTACTCACCGTCTTAGCATCGAGCCCAAATTCTAACCATTTTGCCAAAAGCAGCTCATTTTCTATCTAGAGCAAAACAATCTCATCGCTGTAGAAGTCGACAAACTTTTGAAGGCCAAATTCATCAAAAATGTGAACTATCTCAAGTGGTTATCAAATTTGATATTGGTTCGAAAAGTAATGTCAAGTGAAGACTATGCATCGACTATTCCGACCTTAACTGCGCTGGCCTCAAAAATAGCTATCCTTTACCTAGGATAGATCTATTGGTCGATGCAACAGTAAGCCACCAAATGCTTAGTTTCATGGATGTTTTTTCGGGTTATAACCATATCTTAATACATGCAGCCGATCAAGAGCACGCATTTTTCATTACCAACAAAAGGACTTATCATTACTGTGTGATGTCGTTCGGTCTGAAAAACGCAGGGGCTACTTACCAATGACTAGTTAATGCCATGCTCAAAGCCCAGATAGGTAGGAATATGGAGGGCTACGTTGATGATATGCTTATCAAAAGCAAGCTTGCTTCAAATCACTTATCAGACCTGCAAAAGACCTTCCGGACCTTGTGCAAGTACAAAATGAAGCTAAACCCAGAGAAATGTGCCTTTGATATTAGGTCTGGCAAGTTCTTGGGTTTCATGGTTAGCCATAGAGGAATTGAGTGTAATCTAGAGAAGATCAAGACCTTAATGGCAATGCAGTCTCCCAGAACGGTAAAGGAGGTCCAACAGCTCACTGGCAAGGTAGTCACCCTCAATCGTTTCATTTCAAGGGCAACCAACAAGTTTCTCCTATTTGTCAAGGTGCTTAGGAAGACTATTACTTGGAATGCTGAATGCGATGAGGCATTTCAGCATCTGAAACAATGCATGGCCAACCCTCATCTCCTCTCTCAAGTAATTCCAAGGGAGACCATCTTCCTCTATTTGGTTGTTTCCAATACAGCGGTTAGCGTCGCCCTGATTAGAGAGGAAGACATAGTTCAACGCCCGGTTTACTACATCAGCCAAGCGCTTTAGGGGGCAAAATAGAACTATCCCTTATTGGAGAAGATGGCTCTAGCTCTGGTCATCACCTCTAGACGACTCTAACCATATTTTCAAGCCCATTCCATCATGGTCCTAACTGACCAACCTTTGAAAAAAGTTATACAATAACCAGAGTCATCTGGTAGGCTCATGTAGTGGTCTATTGAATTGAACTAGTATAAAATCTCTTACTAACCTTAAATAGCCATCAAAGGCCAAGCTTTTGTAGATTTTATCGTGGAGTTCACCAATCTCACCCTAGACATACCTCCTTCACTAGCCCACGTCATTCCTGAGGAGGTTGACCTCTACTTTTGGACTCTAAACGTTGATGGCTCATCCAAAACAGAAGGTAGTGGAGCTGGCTTAATCCTCACCACTCTAGAAGGTGAGGACATCAAATGTGCCCTTCGATTTTAGTTTGACGCAAGTAACAATGAGGCTGAGTACGAGGCCCTGATAAAAGGTCTCAGACTGGCTAAAGATATTAGGATAGACCATCTCCGAGTGTTCAATGATTCTTAATTGGTGGTTGAACAAATAACTGAGGAGTTTGATGCAAAGGAGAGAAAAATGAGATCATACAGAAACATCGCTCTACCCTTCACCCACCTCTTCAACAGTTTTCATATCAAACATATCCCATGGTCTGAGAATTCCCAAGTAGATGAAATGACCCAATTAGCCTCAGCAGACCAGTTATACCTCAATCGTGGGGTCAGAGTCAAATACCTGGCATACCCTGCAATTTCACAAGATCAACAAGAGGTCCATGTACTTCAGAACGAGCATATCCCACGGGCGCAAGACATTATCTCGTTTATAGAGCAGGGAATGTTACTAGAAAATAAGAATGAGACCAATAAGGTCAGAGCTCGGTCGGCCAATTATATTATCATTGAAGGCATTTATACAAGCGGGGATTTTCACAGCCGTACCTCAGGTGTTTAAATGTTGATCAAGCCATCTATGTGATAAGAGAAATACATGAAGGTGTATGTGGAAACCACTCAGGGGGACGGTCTTTAGCCCATAAAATCGTTTGGACAGGCTACTTTTGGACCACCCTTAACAAAGATGCCAATGATTTTGTACTCAAATGTGATAGATGCTAACGCTTTGCTAATATACCTCATGCCCCTCCAACAGAATTGATCACATTTAGCAGTCCTTATCCTTTCGCCAAATGGGAAATCGACCTAATAGGTCCCTTGCAATCTAGAAAAGGCCAAATCAAGTTCGCTGTGATTGCCATTGACTATTTCACTAAGTGGGTGGAAGCAGAACCTCTCGCCAAGATCACTGAGCGGAATACCACCCGATTTATCTGGAAATCCATTATATGCAGGTTCGGTGTTCCTCAGGCCATTGTATCAGATAACGGCAAACAGTTCGACAATGCCAAATTCAGGGAATTTTGTGAGGAGCTTAGTATAAATATATGTTTTTCCTCTCCAGGCCATCCATAAGATAATGGGCAAGTTGAAGTTACTAATCACTCCCTGTTAAAGATTATCAAAACTAAATTGGAAGCAACTAAGCGTCTTTGGACAGAAGAGCTACTGAATATACTTTGGGTGCATCGAACAACAACACAAACTTCCACAAGAGAAACCCCTTTTCACTTAACATATGGCACTGAGTTAGTCATCTCCATAAAAGTTGGTCTGCCGACCCTGGGTAGTCGCATTTTCTACTACCAACGTCCTGGCCAGCTCTACTGATCTGCTCCTCTCCTCTTCCAGAGCTTTTTTCTCCACCTTGAAACCCCCTATAACTGAGCAACTCGTGCATTAGTCTCTTCATTCTCTTTAAAAGACGACTCACGCAGCTCGTCATTGTTAGTCAGGGCCTCTTCCAGCCGTTTTTGAGTGATGACATAAGCTTGTTGGACGTCTAAGACTTTCTTTTTCCCAGTCGCCACTTCGACCTCTAGCAACATCGCCATTCGGTGAGCGTCTTCCAGTTCGAGCTTTGACTGGCTTAGCCGAGCCTTAGCGTTCGCTAGCTTAGCCCTAGTATTGGTTTTATCTATCTTCGCTCGACTAGCTATATGGCCTTGAACCAAGGTGAATACTTCTATGTTTTATACATTTCGCGCATGCCTCAGACCTTTGGCACAAGCACTTCGTGCTGCCTTGCGCCAACGTGAAATCTCCTATTGGGCCCTTTGTAGTTATGACTTCATCTTCTCTACCTGCACTTAGAGCAGCTTCACTTCTAGCTTGGTCGTTACTCTTTTACTTAGCAAAGCGGCGGCCAAGGTTAGTAACTCTATTTAGGCAAACTCGAAAGCCCTTATTAGTTTGGCCTCTCCAAATTGAGTTACGTCCTTAACAGCCACTTTGTCAACCAGCCCCAAAAGACTTTCGGCGGCGGCCCTGGTATCACGCAGAACATTGAATGGCTGACCTGCCTCAGATGGTGGCAAACTGACCACTGCACTTAGATGGCCAGCGGCGGTGCTCACTTTTTTTAAGGCAAAAGTCCTCCACCGCACTTGCCTGCACTTTTGTTGGACACTCTTTCTCTTGTTCTCCCTCCTTCGCCTTTTGTGGCGGAGCCCGGTCGCCGCTTTCTTTGCTTCCATTTCTCTCACTGTCGTCTCTAAATCCACCAATTCTGCAATAGGGGGATTAGCTTCATCCACCTTAACAGCCATTTCAAGCCTTGGACCCATCTCCACCTCTATCATCTCCATTGGTTCAGCCCTTGGTTCCGTTACCCCTCCTACTGGCTCAGTTCTTGACTCTATCACCCTATCCTTAGCCTTTTGGCCCTCCTCTCCTCCCTGGCCTTTTTTTGGAGCAGACCTCTTCTTCTTCACTTACTCTAATTCTACTTTACTCATTTCTTTTAGTGGGTAGACCAGCGCCTTCAAGGGATGAACGTGCCCAAGTCCTTATCAGCCAAGGCTTGGGGGTGTGGACGAGCGACCCTGTGCGTATATGGCTTAGGAGCTAGGCCCAACTCCTACTCCTTTAGTTTTTTCACCGCCGCGAGCACTCGGTGGTCATCAGTTTCTTAAGCCTTCCTTCTGGCCTCCACCTACTCTGAAGTGAGGTCCCCCTCTGTAGGTTTTGGACCCAAACTAACGACAAAGAGGGTAGAGCTTTGTAGACACCCCATTTTGACCGACCCTAAGATTTGGGCGCTTTCTTTTAATTACCCGATGATGACAATTAGAATGTGTTTCTCGCAGAATTCTCAGTAAAAGAGATAGAATTTGAACTTTAATCCCAACCTTCACCATTATGGCCAAGTTATTTTAAAATACTAAATATTTCATTAATTTAGTATTTTTGTAATTTTTCATAATTTTATGTGTTTGTTCATATTTTTGGTGTATTTTATATGAAAGAAAATAATAAAACAAATTATATTATGTGTTTAAAATTATTATATTATATGTTTAGTATTTTATATAAAATTATATAATATATTATATGTTTAGTATTTTGGTATAAATTATATATTTTATATATTATTATAATTATATTATATTATAAAATAAAAATAATTTGATGTCGGCATGCCGACATTCAAATCAACCAAGCGTACATATATATTATTATTATATTTATATTATTATTATATGCCTATATAAGGCAATGTTTCTAGCAAGGGGGGAGAAGGATTTTGTAGGAGTTTGAGAAGAATTCTGGAGGAGAGGCTCAGCAGGAGGGATAGAAGGATTCTGGGGGAAGAAAAAAGGGAGAAGAAAAAAAAGAATATGAGTTTTTTTTAAGAGAGAGAGAGGGAAAATAAAATATTTTTTTAATATTTTTATTTCTATTTCATCAATACACCATTCAAAAATTAACCACTAAAATTATAATTCCAAATTTTGGATTGAGAATTGAGAACACATTTTACAGACTTGAGAGTAGTCAAAATTTGTGACTCAGAAAATTCATCATTTCCCCAAAAGGCGAGTTTTCGCAAATTTTCATTTAATTTAAAAATGTGATATAATTTGTTTAATTAATTAGTTTAGTTCAATTAATTAATTAGTTTTCGTTGAATAGTTAGTACATTAGAATTTTATAATGAATTAATTAGTGTAATTAAATAGCTAATTAGTTTAGTTAATTAGAATTTAATTAATTAATCGGTGTTAATTATTTAGTGTAAAGTTTTCGCAAATTTTCATTTAATTTAATAATGTGATATAATTTGTTTAATTAATTAGTTTAGTTCAATTAATTAATTAGTTTTTGTTGAATAGTTAGTACATTAGAATTTTATAATGAATTAATTAGTGTAGTTAAATAGCTAATTAGTTTAGTTAATTAGAATTTAATTAATTAATCGGTGTTAATTAATTAGTGTAGTGTTTTCGCAAATTTTTATTTAATTTAAAAATGTGATATAATTTGTTTAATTAATTAGTTTAGTTCAATTAATTAATTAGACGGTCGGTCGGGCGCATGGTGTGAGGTTTGGTTAGGCTTTCAGGCCCAATACTTATCTTTTTGGTCCAAAAACTTTTGAACTTCATTTATTTATTTTTATTTTTGGTTTTAAAAATCAAAATAAATTAGTTCAATAATTTTTCTTCTACTCAAACAGAGCCCTGACAGGTTAGACCCTCCTAAATTGGTTCAAAGAGTTCAACCCTAGTTAGTTCATTAGAATTTTATAATGAATTAATTAGTATAATTAAATAGCTACTTAGTTTAGTTAATTAGAATTTAATTAATTAATCGTTGTTAATTAATTAGTGTAGTGTTTTCGTAAATTTTCATTTAATTTAAAAATGTGATATAATTTGTTTAAATATTTCATTTACTTCTTTTTATAACTGTTTTTTTTATCGCTTTAATGGGATGGCTGCACCACCCACATATTTGCCGTAATTTAAATATTGTATATAAACTGTTGTAATTTATTACTTTAAATAGTAACCCCCGACGATGAATAGTACCTCTGGGGGTGAATAGTATCTCCGACTATTTAATCTTACTCGCTTTCTGTAGCTATTATATGCTATTTAGGGGGCTATTTAATTTATTTTAATGATTTATGTTTTAAATATTAAGTTTGTTTGTACTAACCAATTAATCAATTTCACATAATCATCTCTGCAACCTCCCTCCATTCTTTGCTTATTTCGATTAAAAAGTTGTGAAAAATTAAGATTGTGGTTCAAATATAAGAAATGAATTCTTCCATGCTTAATGGCTTAATCTCTTTAGAGGTTCCTTACCAAAAGTATAAAACGCTCTATACTTAATAGTTTAATCTCTTTGGAGATTCACTACCAAATGCATAAAACGTTTTATACTTAGGAGGTTCATTACTAAAGGTATAAAACGCTTTATGCTTAATGGTTTAATCTCTTTGGAGATTCATTACCAACGGCATAAAATGTTTTATGCTTAAGAGGTTCATTACCAAGAGTATACAACGTTCTATGCTTACCGATTTAATCTCTTAGGGGATTTACCACCAAAAGCATAAAACGTTCTATACTTAACGGTTTAAATTTTTTGGAGGTTCACTATCCCAAATGTATACATGTTCTTATACTAAATCACAATCTTTTATTTTTCATTTCTCTTTATTCATCAGTGTGTTTACTTTTAAGGAACTAATTGACCATTGGAAATCACCAAGGAAAATGTCAGTATCACTTATTATCAAGTTTGGATTTCAAGTCATTATCACTCAAGTTTGGGTTTTTCTAAGTCATTATCACTCTTTTGAGTTTGACTAGCCCTTGTTGCACATCGTGAGTTTGATTTGGAATCTCTTATCGTTTGTAAATAAGTTTGACTCTTCCTTTGTAATTTCCTCCAAAGAAAATTTTCTCGGATTAAGTTGATACTTGTTTCTCTTTATTGCATTTTAGACTTAGTGGACGTAAATATCACTTTTGCACAAACAGGAGAAAAGATAAAGAAATGGATAGGTAATAAAAAAGGCTAATAAAATTGGTTAAAATTGGATTACAACCGACATAAAGAACCAATACGATTAATTGAATTCGGTCGGACGTTATACTGAATTTATTGTGTCAAGGCTTGCCTTACATCAATTATTGTAATAAATTAGACAGCCCCTTTCATTTATTATTCATTCGGCTTTATAATAATTATTTGTTCGGACACTTGGACATTCGGACCTTCTTGCGCGAGGGCAGACAAATTTGTAATATTGTGTATGTCTTCCAACCCCACGTCTTTCTCCCTTTTATTTACCAGCTTATGATGGTTAGATTAGGGACATCATGTTTAATTTAGCATACTCATGTTTACATCCACTTGTATTGCATGCACTGAGGCTCGGTTCATCATTCGAATTCACATTGTCATTTCAATACTTCTCTGAATACATGCTTAGACTGCATGCGAGCAAATCATTTCACATGCCATATTAGTAGCCGAGCCTAGTAATTGCATATCACATGTGTTGCATTGTCACATTGTATAGTTAGGAATCATGCATATTTTCTAACTTTGTTTTGTAGCTTGTTCGCGGGACGTCGGTAAATATGTGAGTTGTTATCTTTTAGCATCCCGCCTGTACATAATTTTCTTATTATATTTAGTATCCTACCATGAGGCTAATTGCTTAAATGATAAATTGTTTGAATACCTGTGGATGAAGGCTTGTTGCTTAAATTGGAATGATTCAACGAATATATGTTTTAAGCCCACTTTTGTAAGTAGCAAATTACGCCCACTTGAGGTGGCAAATTCAACCCTTTTCAAGAAACAAACATGAAATTGAATTGTTCCAATTTGAGCAAACTAGTCTATACCTTATATGCTTCACATAATAAATTTTAGGATTTATTAAATAATCAAAATAAGAACATATATTGTACATAAAAACCACATCATAATTAGTAGAGGCCGATCTTTGATCGGGTGAGTGGGGTGTTCAATTATTGACCTTCCCCTCTCATACCTAAGTTCCCGAACCAAGACACTTTGGTAACGACGGACTAATGGCCTTTGGCACGAGTCATGGGTTTCCTAAATTTCTCAAAATAAATATTTAGGTGGCGACTCTGATATCTGGCAAAGCAGTCCATTTTTGGTATTTGATTCAAACATTGATTTTCCAAAAGAATTTGCCGGATTTGGACTCTTTTTGTGTTTTCACTGTTTCACATTGCACTTGTGAAATCAGAATCAGAACCAACACACAAGTGGAGTGTGAACTGTAAGGGTTATTTCATTCTTCCGAAAGGGAGCGCGAAAAGCCGAGCTACAGGCTTAACCAGATCATCCCACTTATGCCCCTCTTTCTTTCGCTATTGTTTTACCTCATTCACTTTCCTCTTCTCCACCACCGTTAACTTAGGCTTTACAAACTTGGTGAAGATCTTCCAGATTGTCCTCGCCTCCCTCCCACTATTCACCGAAACGTAAAACCACTTCATTCTCTACCTTTTAACTGATGAGGGGAGCCCAACCACCAATCCTCTGCATGGCGATGCTTGCAACAACACCCAGGTCTCCTATTGGCCTGATGCCTTATAGTACGAGAAGAACTCATCGACCGTCATTTGTTGCCCTCCAATCGTCTGTGGCCAGGAGATCGCACTGCATTTACTGCCTTGGTGCCACCTCTAGTTGATTTAGCACATCTGCCACAAGTTGAGGGAACGACAATCTTAAACCACTACGAAGTATCTCTTCGTACAACGTGAACTCTCCCGGCCTGGCATTTGGCGCCCTCTCCTCCGTCGTTGGCAGCCTTAGTTTCACATTCTCAGGAATTTGATACTTCCTTCGAATCTCCTCCAAGTCCTCTTACGTCAATGACGACTTGTCAGCCTTGGTGTGCCAGTGATCTAGAGTCACTTAGCTAATCAGTTGGGTAGCCGAGATCATTTTTAGAGGAATAGTCGAGGTGTTCAGTCTCTTTCCCCTCTTTTCAACCATCCTTTCCACCCTATATTTCTCCACCAAAGCAATTCCATCATTGTCCCCCAGTGGGTTAGATATTACAGCAAGTGCTCTCTTTTGGGCCATCTCCTTCATGTTTCTATAGATGGCTTTGGTTGTGGGGACGAGGAAATTTGAAATGTGGAATAGAGGGGAATCAGATGAAATAAAAGAGGTAAAGTCTGGAATGTATTGGTTTTTTAGAATAAGGTATGTGAAGCGCACAAATGCAAAAGCCCACGGTTTGCTTGTATTCCAAGGATCAAAGTTCAAAATCGCTAGTTTGGAAATTTGCCAAAGTGGGAAGAGAAAGCGAAAAGCATAAAAGTTAACACATCAGCCCTTTCGAATTCACGCGCCATCGTAATTTAATACAATCAACCTTTTCGAATTGGCGCGCTATTGTAACTTTTCGCTTCTGCAATCATTTCGAATTAACATCAGTGGTCTAGATTGCTCCACTTAGGCGGACAGGGTTGTTTCCCTCTACTGATAACCCTTTTTTTTTTGTCCCCTGTCTACTTCCTATCATGTCGTCACGTGCATTTTTGTTCATTGAGCCCTGCGCCCCGCTGGAATATTTAACCCTTCGTCTCATCCTCAGTCAGGCATTTCGCTCAGTCCCCTTGTCGGTCGGTCGGTCGGTCGGCGTTGTCACTTAGTCGGCCTCCTTCGGTTGGTCAGGGTTGTCACTTGGTCGATTGTCTTACCGGCCGGGCACCTCGACGGTCGATCGTCTTCGGTCGGACGCCTCGTTGGTCGGCTATTTTGCTCCACAAATACCTTTGGTCGACCATCCTTACGCGCTCGGTTAGTTATCTCCGTTATCCCAAACTGGTCTGTCGGCTCATATCTTCTGCGACTCGGGGGACTATTTACACTCGATCGGCCCCTATCTTTTGCGACCTGGAGGACCACTTCCACCCTTATTCTTTCCTTCGTTGAACTAAAGCTACGCTCGGGAATGAGGGGACTACTGATGGGCATGGCCCAAAAGGGCCCAGCCCACGGTTGTTCTGAGTTACCCAAATAGTCACTTGGTTGAGGCTCAACAAACAGGCCCGACACCAAGCCCAATAGAAAAGCTCGTAGTGGCCAAGCCCAGACACCAGTTAAACATGTGTCAGGTAGGGAGTTAGCCACCTAGCGAACAAAGATCCTGTAAAGTTATTGCACTCATACACCAAGCATTAAATGAGACTGTCAAGGCATTAAATGTAACAAGACCTCTCGCTCTAGGACGAGGTGAAACCACCATGCTCGACGGCAAGTAGGTCGTAGGCATTCGGCCAATGGGACAACATGAATGGACAAGGAAATGATTAGGAAGAAATATAAGGAACTTCGGAGGAACGCTTTAAGGTCAAGTAAAACTCTCTCTCTCTCTCTCTCTCTAAACTATTATTTCAGCCTTATTCATATCTAACTTATTCGTCGGAGGCTCTGCTGGGAGGAACCATCCCCATTTCGGAACCTTTCTGCTAGACTTGTTGCAGGTGCAATTAGAAGGATGAAGGACAGTTAACTCGTGGAGCACTTGGATCGGTCTAACCCATCTTACCCCGACCAAACCGCACTATCACATATAATCTATGAAAAATAATTAAGTTACCTGATAATTATAATATTTTCATTTTATTGCATTTGTTTTCAAAAAAAAAAAAAAAAAAAATGGCAAGTAAATTTTTTAAAATAAACTATTCATTTTTTAGAAGCAAACATAATAAAATGAAAATGTTACGATTATTAGATCAACCTAATTTTTTTCATGAATGATATATGCAGAGGGCCATACAAAAAGAACTATTCGGATCATCGAAACGGGTCCTGTGGTGGGTTTTATGAGCTTATCAAATTCTCTCAAATTCATATTTAAATCAAAGAGAAGTCCAACTATTTTTATAATCGAAAATGATATAATAAGTCTACTTTTTTGGACTCACTTTCTGAACCCAATGATGTATAGGTGAGATGATTGGTTGATAATTAAACAAGATGAGAGAGAGAGAGAGAGAGAGAGAGAGAGAGAGAGAGTTGTCTTAAATATTCTAATAGATTGTCATGTCATTAAGTTTAAAAAATAAGTGTGTATATATATATATTTACTTTTTTACAATATACTTATTTTTAGGAGTGCATGTCACAGAATTCTTCTATTTTATATGAAGTTTTTGTATCTAAATTTTGTTTATATAATTCAACTTGCTATGATAAAAAAAAAAAATAGATAAATAGGATGGTCACTCGACGGATTTGGGGTAAGTTTGTAATAATCTGCTCTTGCTTCTTATCATATCGGGGGAAGGGAAAATCAGAGGTGGTGGCGGTAGGGCATATTACCTGATGGGAGACAGGCTAATTTTGTAAGTTGAAGAATAAAAATATTAATAAAAATTGTAAAAAATATAATACATTATGGGTAATAATTTATATTTAATGAGAATTATATGATATACAATAAAAATTAAATAAGTAAAAGCAAAGTTTAAGTATAAAATTGTTGTGTTTTAATTTTATTATGGTGAAAAAAAATTAAATTATATATTATATATATATATAAATATATTTAATAAATATAATCGGACCGAGAGTCGAGTGGAATGGAACGGAGAAAGCAAAAATCCACCCCCGCTTCACTTCCTCAAAAATCCATCATCAATAAATCTAAAAATCAATTTTTTCAAGACACATAAAATTGGAGCCATACAAAGGAAGATTAGTCTAGACTCTTCCCATACTATTTATTGTATTAAAGTTGATGGGTTAGGGAGCCCAGTGGGTTGATGTGGGACAAAAATTCACAAATCTAACTGCAAAATACCGAAATAAACTTTACCACTGTTTTTATGGTAATGACCACGCATCCAACTTTTATTATTATTTTTTAAAAATTTTAATTTTTTTCTGTTTTCTGGACAAAAATGCCCTTCCCTATGTTCATAAAGTAGATCCTTGTCTCCTCCTATATCTTCTGCTGATAAAACAGAGGTCTTAACAAGTGTTGTTACAAATATATGTTGATAAAATAATATATTAATGTTGTTTTCGTTTGTATGATTGTTTCTGAATGCAAATATTAACATTGATTAATAATATGATGATCACAATACCAATTGTAACACATTACAATATAATAATTCACAACAAGTAATGACTCCTTACAATATGAATATTCACACCATGTAATAATCATGAAAAACTCATACAATATTAATAATTAGTGATATGTAAATATTCATATTATGCAATAACCATATAATCATTACTCTACATTGCACGTCATGCAACCATCACATGCTTCTAATGTTGAAGTTTACATCATAAAATGCAAAATATTAAAATATGATAATCTACAACAATAATAACTTCATGAATGTGAATATTCACATTCACTAAAATACTCACCCAATAAGCATACACACATTGATATATGAAGGTATCTATCTGTTGCAAAAACATAAAAATAAGAAAGTGAACACCTACATTATAACCACATAATACCAAAAACATGAAATAACTAATGATATGTGAACATTCATATCTTGCAAAAAATATAACTATGTCCATATTTTGCATTGATAATCTTAAACTGAAAACTTTATTGCCATGATAATCTTAAACTAAACAACTCTGTTTTTAGGGAGGCCAAACCTGTAGTTGGGGACTTAAGTGAGCTTATAAAAATCAGAGTTGCCCTTTGGTTCAAAGCCTCTTGTAAAGATTTGCATTATACTGTCAATGATTTTGTCTTCAATCTGAATTAGGTCAAAGTCTACATAGGTAGAGGCTGAGATGGCCTTGTGTTTTTTAGAGTGGTCTGCTGTGCTTATTAGTAGTGTGTGCTGCAGTTGGGGACTTAAGTGAGCTTATAAAAATCAGAGTTGCTCTTTAGTTCAAAACCTCTTGTAGAGATTTGCAATATTTTGTCAATGATTTTGTTTTCAATCTGAATCAGGTCAGAGTCTGCATTGGTGGAGGCTGAGATTGGTCTGTTGTGCTTATTAGTAGTGTGTGCTGCAAGTTAGATTATGCATTGGTAGTGGTTGGTCTTGAGTGTTTGAATGAGGTCTGTTGGGCATATAAATAGGGTGTGTTGCTAGTTACTGATCTTGTTCTCTGTTGTTAAAGTCTTGAGTCTTTTTCTGTTTTGTTGTGGTGCTGCTGCTGAGCTATCCCTGTTAGGTACTGCAGCTGCCTCTTGCTGCGGTTTTTTTTTTGGTTTTGTTGTTGTTTGTTTTGTTTTTTTGCCTCTTTTTCTTAGTTTCGATTGGTTGCTCACCAGCTCTTGATGGGTACTAGCAAGGGATTGGGCGGACATATTGGTGCCAACCTAGTTGGGATTGGTATGTCTCGCTATGATACTTCTTGCACTCATCTTTTTTCCTTTCTTGATGTAATGATTTCATTTTTCATCAATAAAGGTTTTTTTGCCGATTGAAAAATTACAGATTAGACAAGTTCAAATTCATACCACCAAACATAATGATAACAAACAACACACAAACATTCCCCCATAATGATATAACCAATAATATGTGAACATTCACATTGTTCACACAATGTGAATATTCACAACATCCCAAAAACAGTCCTATATGAACATATTACCAGACAAAAACTTTAACTTCATTCAACAAAAATAAACTTGCATCTCCATTTGTTCCAGAAAATGAAGTTGAAAACAAAAAACAGAGCATACAAATCTTTATATAAATTCAAACATAAATGAACATAATCTAAATAAAATGATACTAACCTTTAGATGAAATTATCTACTCATTCTCTCTCTCTGATCAATGTCTGACTTCGCAAAATTATGTAAAAAAAAAAAAGAGGATAAACGAACAACACTAATGTAGTCTTGATTCGTTATCTTCCTCCAACACCAACGAAACCCTAGCACAACGAAGGAACACCACAATGAAAGTGAAATTAAATCACAATCAAAAGCGTAAATTATAATAACTGCCAAAACAAAAGGATAGTAAAAAAAAAAGGATAGTAAAAAAAGAAACATGCATATTCTTTTTATTTGTAATATATATCAATAATAAATATAAGGGTATAATAGTCTAACAAATAATGTAAATAAACAAAAGAAAAAAAAAAGAAAAGAAAAAAAAGAAAAGAAAAGAGGATCTCATAGAATAAAAGTATAAACACATGGAACTAATTAGGTTATAAATTTCCTTCATAGACTTATTGGGTTAGAATACCCCTAAATAGATTTATTAATAAAAACCACATATAAATTCATAAAAAAAATTACAAATTTAATTATTCATATTTATATAAATTTTCATTAATTTATAATTACTTTTTCAATATTTTCACTAATGTGATGTTTAGGGTTGTTTGAGATGATCTAAATAAGTGCACTTTTTGACTTTTTATAAAATATGAGTTGAGTTTGAGTTGGGTTTGAAATAATGTGTTAGAAAGGTGATGAGACTTAAATAAGATAATGAGACTTAAATAAAATAGTAATTTTTTAACTTTTTACTTTTTTTCAAACATGTCAAACCAGCCCTTACTCATTCTTAATTACTAACATTACTATTATTGTTTTTGACACGTTGGATGGGATATTTTAGCTTTCTTATTTGGAAAATGTTTTGTGGCACTAAATTGGGGGCACTAATGTCCCTAATTTTCATTTCAGGTAACTGTGTTTTTTTTTTTTTTTTTTGCCTTATATAAAAATTAGGGACATTAATCTCCCCAATTTAGTGTCACAAATCAAAACTCTTCTTATTTGTACTATTGATTTGTGGAGGATAAGATGGTACTTTTCTTCTTCTTCTTTTTTTGGGTTTGTTTCTATTTGTCCAATACAATTACCCTCCTATCATTTCTTGTCCCCTTCTATCAACACTCTCCCCAACACCACTAAAAATCTCCCCAACACCACTAAAAATTAAAACCGATTCCACACCAATCCACTATTACCCCCCAACTTGGGAAAATTATTCATTGGCTGGAGATGACTATGATAGTTTAGATTTTGAGTATTTATTGTCCAAAATAATTACTAATAAACAATTTTTTTTATTTATAAAAAATACATCTAGAATAATAGAACAGTGATATTTGTTAAATTATGAGGTTATTTTGATTTGAAATAAAAATATTACAATATTTGTATATTATCAATATTTATTGTTGAGTAATGGCAAACAAAAAGTTTATATAGAATTTTCATATATAATGTTGTAATTTAATGCCCACAATGATAGATTTTATTTACAAAAATAATATTAGCACATTGTTTTTGTAATATTTTTTGTATGATGCAAAATATTGGTTCCAAAAAAAAATTAGTAAGACTAGAAATTCTATCTTGTTGAGATCCACCCTTTCAAAAAGGTTTTTCTTTTTCTTTTTTTTAATTTTATATAACCAATCATGACTTATTTAAAAGAATAAAGCTTCCGACCCCCAGTCGGGTGCTGGGGGTCGTCTGTGATTGGCCAAAAAAAAAAAACTATTTTTTTTTTTTTTTTTTTTTGTTTTCAACCAATGATAAGGTGACACGTCACTGGGGATTGTCGGTGGGGTGGGTCACCCCACTGAGAGTCGGAAGCATGACTCTATTTAAAAATCAAAATTAACATGGTGGTACAAAACCAAATGATCACTCTGCAACTTGTCCTCATCTTCTTTGTCATTCTATATATCTACACTATAAATTACACAAACAATCTTCTCATAAAGAAGCCCTACTATCACTACCAATACCATCAAACACAAGTCTCTCTATTCCACTATGCCTTCAAGAGTCCCTGAAGCCTCTCACCATAAACATTTAGACTTCAATTCAGTAAAAGAACTACCAGAGTCTCATGCATGGACATCACTACTAGGCGATTACCCCTCTGGACCCGACTCGTGTGGTGTCGGGTCAGTACCGATTATAGATCTCGACGACCCGAATGCCCAAAAACTTGTAGGTCATGCATGCAGTACTTGGGGAGTGTTCCAAGTCACCAACCATGGCATCAAAAATAGCCTTCTCAACGGCATTGAAGCCGCTGGGAAGAGCCTTTTCTCTCTCCCGATTCAGCAGAAGCTAAAAGCAGCTCGCTCACCTGATGGTGTCTCTGGCTATGGCGTGGCTCGCATTTCTTCTTTCTTTCCCAAACTCATGTGGTCTGAAGGGTTTACTATTTTTGGATCACCACTCGAACATGCTCGCCAACTTTGGCCCCAAGATCATAATCAATTCTGGTATGAGTAATGCTATATAAATTTTTTTTTTTTTTTTCTTATCTTTTGAAGTGACATATTATTAAAATAAGTCTAGTTTCAATAATTTAAATTTATTAATTTATGTAACTTACATACTCATGCACGTATGCATGAAAGTGACTTTCATAACATCACTAACTGAAGACTGTGAAATTTATTAAAAACACAAAAATCATAATCTGAATTTAATTAAGAGTAATATTTAAAATAAATTTAAACTACACATTATTTTTTAAATTTGAAATTAGACTCCCTAGCATTTGTTTTATATTTTCTTCACATATCATTGTACCGTCCAACTTCATTAATCCTCACCGCGTACAAAATGAATCTAAACAATAGATTAATTGTTTAAATATATATATAATATTATTATTTCTTTTACACCATATATTTTTTTGCTTAGCCAAATACCCATATCTCTCAATGCAAATAATAAAAGATTAGAATTGAAAACCATGTCCCACAAAAAAGATATGGATTGATAGCATTACCCATGAAAATCAAATCCAACTTTTGTTGTGTGCATCTTTATATCTCATTAAACAGTGTTTTTCATGTCTGTATATCATTTTCTTTTCACTGATCCATGTAATAATTCTTTTATTTTATTTTCTTTTTTTTTCCTTTTCTTTTGTCAGTGATGTAATTGAAGAGTATGAGAAAGTGATGCAGCAACTTGCAGGGAGGTTGATGTGGCTAATGCTTGGATCACTGGGCATAACCAAGGAGGATATCAAATGGGCCGGCCCAAAAGCGAATTTCAAAGGGGCTAGTGCTGCCATACAGCTAAATTCTTACCCGGCATGTCCTGACCCGGATCGGGCCATGGGTTTAGCCGCTCACACGGACTCGACCCTACTCACCATTCTCCACCAGAACAACACCAGCGGCTTGCAAGTCCTCCGGGAGGGAGCCGGGTGGGTCACGGTTCCTCCACGACCCGGTACTCTCGTGGTCAACATAGGGGACCTCCTACACATACTATCAAACGGGTTGTACCCGAGTGTCCTCCACCGGGCTATGGTGAACCGGACCCAACATCGGCTCTCCATAGCCTACCTCTATGGCCCACCCACTAATGTTCAAATCTCACCACTCTCAAAACTAGTAGACCCAAGCCACCCTCCTCTCTACCGGCCGGTCACTTGGACCGAGTACCTTGGCACCAAAGCAAAACATTTTAACAAGGCACTTTCATCGGTCCGGCTATGCATTCCGCTAAATGGATTGGTTGATGTAAATGATCATAATAGAGTGGAAGTCAGCTGGAGACAATTACCATATATCAAAATGATGTGACAGTTGTATTATTGTTAGTATTTTTGTTTTGGGGACACACACTTATTGGAGGGTTGTGGGCTGTAAAAGAAGCAAGTTAGGAAAGAATGAGGTTTGTTCCCATGAAAAAGGACTTAGAAGATAAGCTGTATCAAATCCAATAAATGGATGCAAACAAACATAGTCACTGTTGAGCTTTCTGTCCTTGTGTGGATAGAGATTGAGAAAAAATTGTCCAACTTGAATATTCAAGTAAACGACAATCGCACTGACATCTTCTTTTGCCACGGATATGAAGTAAGATTCCCCTTTATGCTATGTGTTTGATTAAAGAATTTAGAAATGAATTTGAAAATGAAAAATGAAAAAATAAGTGAAATATTAATAAAATTTATATAATAAAGTATAAGAGTTTTTGAAAATGTATCAAAATGTCTTACAAATACATTTTGTTTTGAGAGTTGAGATTAATTTGTAAATTCATTAAGGGTCAAGATTTCTTTAATTCTCATCCACTCATCTTCTTTTCTCCCGTTTTGTTTCACTCATGCAATCTCTCTCTCTCTCTCTCTCCCCTTCCTTTTTGCCTTTCTCTTTCCTTTCTTATTTTTTTCTCTTTTTTTAAAAAAATTTCCTTCCTATTTCTCTTTTTTTTTTTTTTTTCTTTTTTGCTCACTTATTTTATTTAGGGGTACTTACCAATTAGTCCTATTCACTAGACTTATTTATCTACAGGTCCTAACTAATAAATTTAACACTATAAAAATAAGAGAGTGATAAATTTATCACTAAAAAATTATTCATAAAAAAAGAGACTGATAAATTTATCACTATAAAATTATTCATAAAAAAAAAAGACTGATAAAATTTGTCTTTATCACTTAATAAATTATATCAAATAGGACTTAATAGGTAATAAGTCTCAAAGTAGGACCTATTGGGTAATAAGTCTCCCAAGTAGGACCTATTGGTAGTTTACCCTTTTATTTATACCGTATCTTCAAGCACGAACATACACTAGTATACCTATATTTCACATAGTTTCACATACATTTTTCTTTTCTCTTTTCATTTTCAAATATCGCAACCAAATATAGTGTTAAGAAGTTTATAAATAAAAATCAACCACAAAATAAGACAAAAAATATATCCATATGAATGAATACGATTATTTAAAAATAGTATTTTACTAATAAGATTTTGGCCCAATTTGGCATGTCTAAAAAAGACAAAAAGTTAAAAAGTTACTCAAAAAATTAAAAAATTATCACTATTCATCAAAAAAATATTAAAAAATTAATGTCACACACAAAATTACAAGACAGATCTGACCGGTTCAGTGCAATGTGGCTGCGTTTTTTAAGAAAAATTATACAGTTGGGGTGCAATTTTAACACATTGTTGTTCGGCTCGTGGGGGCCCATCACGGGTCCCGTTTTGATTTGAATGTATAGAATACGTCAATTACTATATCTTTATAAAAAATCACATTGATCGGATATCGCTAACTACATGATCAAATCAGTTTTGTATTAAAAAAATGGATGGTGTTATAGTTAACGGTTGAAAAAAAAAACTAATCTGATCAGATAGCTATCGATATCCGATCAACGTGATATTTTACAAGCATATAGTACTCAACGAGTTTTACATATTAAACGGTTCAGATTATCAAAACGGGACCCGTGATAGTCCCACGGGCCGAACATCATCGTCCAGTACAATGCTCGAAAAGTAGTCAATTATTTCTTAACATCAACTCAGCTGAGCAGATAGTACGGCTGTACAACTCACACTCCTAATCTTCTCCTACACACTAATTTGTATAATTTTTTAATATACATTTTTTCATAAAAAGTCAAAAAATTAACCCAAACAATCATATTTTTTTCCTCAACTTTTTAGTCCCAAAAGTCAAAAAGTACACTTATTTAGGATACCCCAAACAATCTCTTTATTTATTTATGTATATTTTATATTTGATTCTGTAATTGATTTCTATTATGATTGCAAAAATGCTCCAAGGGTAAAAGGTAGTACAATTGAAATGGTTAAGCCAATTGTAATCAAAAGATTGGAAAGATGATTTGGGGGAAAAAAATCAAGAACACCATCAATGATTCTTCAGCAAAATGACAACAAGAGTAAAACAAGCCCACATGCAAAGAGCAAGAGTCAGAATTTTTGGTCCACAAGGTGCGAGATTAAAGTAAAGGTTATCATGTAAAGGGATAGCATTTCCTCCCCGCCCCATTATGAACGCATTTCTCTTCCAATCGTTATTTGGATACGGACTTGGATCGTGATGGTCATCTCTCACCCCTTTGTTGTCTAGCATCGTACAAAATGAGACAGAAAATATACAAAGAGTAATCAAATCTGTATTTTAATATCAGGAATGATACATTTTTTAATTTTAAAACTTTAATTAAATTTTAATGATGTGAAAATTTAAAAAAAAAATAATAATAATAAGGCCAAAACATCGTATTAATAGATGGAGCCCACTCCTAAAACTCTTTTAGAGCTTATATTTTAGCACTCCCAAATATTTTTATTTTAATATTTAGGTTATTTTCTCATATGGAAAATAAACGCATTGCATATTTAACTCACATGTTCATCATAAAAATAAAAACAATACTAGCAAAAATAAACTTTCAAGCAATCATCCTGTTTTATGGGGAAAAAAATTAAAATTAAATGAGAATTTGCAACAACATAGCCTTCGTTTGGGATGTAAATTGACTTTTTGACTTTTTGATTATTTTAGTTTGGGACTAAAAAGTATCGTTTGGAATAAATTTTTTAATTTTTTTGACTTTTGTAAAAAAAAATGAAACGATTATAATTTGGATGCGATATTTTGTCTTATTAATTTTTTAACTTATTTTATCTTTTTATGATTATTTCAATCCAAAACCAAATATAGCCAAACATTTTAAAAAAAGTGTAGGAATTTTTTAAAAATAAATAGAAGAGAGAGATTGGTTATGACATTGTTATAATTTCAAACATAACCAAAATATTTGTTTCTCAAAAAAAAAAAACATAACCAAAATAAATACTCATCATCATGCACACCAAGTACATACCACAGACTAACCTCTGTTGTTTTGGCATCGCCTTTACAAGACAAAAAGATAAATATCTACAACAGCGTAGACAACAAGTACTTGAATGCCCAAAATGTCCTTTGCTGATTCAAAAGTTGTTCTATTTGTTAGTACATCTTACACATGTCATCATAGGTTTTATCATGTATTTTATTTTTATTCTATCTAAATGACTAAAATTCTATTTATAGAGCTACATCACAATTACACACCATCATTGGGTTTGATTAAAGAATGATTTATGTAATCATATAAATCTCATGAGGTTCAACAACAAAATTATAAAACGCCAGTCCTACTAAACCAAAATTAAAATGAAAATTGAAATAGGAAGCAAACTAGAATTTGAATAAAAGTTTAAGGATGAAAAGTGAAATTTTGCTCTGTAATTTTCTTTTATTCTTCTAAAATGTGTTCACATATGATCCATTAAACTAAAATTTTAATAAAAGTTTAAAGATGAAAAGTGAAATTTTACTCAGTAATTTTCTCTTGTTCTCCTAAAGGTGCTCACATAATCTTATGTAAGCACTTTTTATCCAAATTTTAGTAAATGGTGGACAAACCACATTGAAACACGAGTCAAAGTTTGAATATTTTATTTGTAATTAAAAGATGAAAAATTGAAGTAAGATTTGAGAAAAATTAAAGGGTGAAACCTATTATTACTTCTTTATTTTTTGGATGTGTATAATGAAAGATAAAGAAAAGACAGGTACCAAGATGACATGAAAATTGAGTTAACAATGGAGATTGAGAGTTAAATTCACGTAGAACAACCTGACTTTTTATATTCGTTTTGTGAGGAAGAATGCATTGAAAATGATATTACAAATTGTCATAGTATGAAATTGAGTTTTGAATCTCTTGTTCTTATTTTCTCGGATAACTTTTTGTCTATCTTTTCACAATTTGAATTCAATATAAGTATTTATTTTTAATAATCAAGAAATTTCAAAAAAATTATTTTGGATTCAAAATTTGACGATGTGATAACACTTAAGAATAGAATAGAATGACAGGACAAACAATGGAACCGTGAAATTGAAGCATATGTTGAACAAGATTTGAGAGTAATAATAAAGATTGTTTATTCATTATAACAAGCTAGCAATTCTTTTTCCCCTCATATCTTAGCCAACATAACCCATTTTGTTAGAAGAAAGCCAAAAGTGTGGTCCTGCTGTAATATAAACATCTATATGTTTTGATAGCACAATTCAATTAAGTGATAATTTTATAACTTTAATTTTAAGAGCAATAGCCTTGATGAATAAATTTTATTTTTTAGATTTATGTTTACAAGAATGAATTTTAGGTTGAATAGCTTATCTCTATGTTTTTGGAATGATAACCCCCAAAGTCTGTTTCCACACTAGTGCTTTGTTTGGTTGGGGGGATTTGGGAAGGGATTTGGAAAGGAAAATGAAAAAGGTAAGTGAAATATAAATAAAATATACTTCCATTTCATCTAGTTTCACACACCTTTTCCCTTTTCCTTTCTAAATCCCTACCTAAATCCTCCAATCAAATACAACGTAAATGAACACGATAATAATTATGTAATTAAGTTAGGAAAAAAAAAGTTGATCATTCTAAAGCTAAGTAGGAAGTGCTTTTAAATTCTGTTTATAAATTATCAACTTTTAAATTAAAATAAGTTGCAACAACTTAGATGCGGATGTGTACAATTCTACAACAATTAAAAGGAAGTATACCATGTAAAATTAACATGAAGTATGTCCAGTACGATGCAATATAAAGTTTATATTAGCAAGTAAATATATTCAATGAAATATAGAATTATGACTTATTTTAGTGACATGCAAGTGAGAAAAGAAAAAAAAAAAAAAAAAAGTATAAAGGATTTCACAAGTCCACAAACATTTCGTTGTGTTTGAATCATGAATTTGAATAAGAATTTAAAAAGAAAAAAGAAAATGTGAGAGGAAGTAAATGATATAGAAACTAATTTTTTATTGATGTTTCATTGTCCTTTTTCTTTTCCTTTTCAAATTTCTTGGCTTCTCCTTAATGGATTTTTCCATGTTAAAAAAAAAAAAAAAAAAAAAAAAAAACAGATTTTTGTAGTGGGAGATTACAAAGGAATACAAAGCCCGAGGGGCGAAGACACTGATTTACGCCAATTGAAAAACACTGTCCTTGCCCAAATAAGTTAGGTTAATGTTTGGTTCGCTTAAATGATTTCAACAGAAATGGAAAGACTTTTTGTTAGTCTTCATAAAATAACCATTCTCTTAAATTAGTAAATAATAATTTCATTCGAAATGTACGTCAATTTTTTTTTTACCTAACCAAACATAGCTGATGATACAGCGAGTTCCGGGTGGAACGGGTCGGACTGTTCCTTGCTTCCCAAACTAGTATCCGAGTGATCAAGCCCACTAGAAGACTTGCACAAGAGTTCAACGGGGAACGGGGAGTCCCCCAGCGAACCCTCCGACGAGCAAGTTAGAAAGAGAGGTAGTATGTAGAGATAGATTAGGGATAGAAAGTTTAACCTTCTTCCTGTCTTCGACGTTTACTTATATCCTTTAGTAATCATTTCGTTGTCCCTTCCGACCTGTCACCTTGGCCGAAAATCTATGCTCTAGCTTACCTTGTTTATGGTAAAGGCGTTCTGTCCCGACGGAGAGGGGTTATCGCAATAAATGCTGTAAGGGGCTTTATTAATGGCGATGTATAGTGACAATAACTTTGCAGATCTTTGTCTGCTTATGTGGCTTGCCCTTCTCTTGACATGTGTCTTGATGTCATTGGTTCTTATTGCTATGTGGGGCTTCGGCAGTGCTGGGCCTTAGTATTTGAGTTATGTATTGGGCCCTAAATGGTGGGCTATAATCTTTATGGGCTTACCCATATCAGTAGTCCCTCATTCCCAAGTGCAGCTTTAGTATAACGAAGGGAATAATTAAGAAAATGAGGGTTGTGAAAGACCGGCAGGGTGAAGGTCGACCGAGAGGAGTGACTAATCATAAGGAGGGTGTAGCTCGGCTTTTCGCGCTCCCTTTCGGAAGAATGAAATAGCCCTTACAGTTTGGACTCCACTTGTGTGTTGGTTCTGAGTCTGATTTCACAAGTGCAATGTGAAATAGTGAAAACACAAAAAAAATCCAAATCTGAAAATTTCTTTTAGAAAATCGATGTTTGAATCAAATGCCAAAAAAATGGACTGCTTTGCCAGATATCAGAGTCGCCACCTAAATATTTATTTTGAAAAATTTAGGAAACACATGACTCGTGCCAAAGGCCATTAGTCCGTCGTTACCAAAGTGTCTTGGTTCAGGAAGTTAAGTATGAGAGGGGAAGGTCAATAATCGAACACCCCACTCACCCGATCAAAGATCGGCCTCTACTAATCATAATGTGGCTTTTATATACAGTATATGTTCTTATTCTGATTATTTAATAAATCCTAAAATTTATTGTGTGAAGCATACAAGGTATAGACTAGTTTGCTCAAATTGGAACAATCCAATTTCATGTTTGTTTCTCGAAAAAGGTTTGAATTGGCCACCTTAGGTAGGCTTAATTTGCCACTTAACAAAGTGGGTTTAAAACATATATTCATTGAATCATTCTAATTTAAGCAACAAGTCTTCATCCACAGGCATTCAAACAATTTATCATTTAAGCAATTAACCTCATGGTAGGATGCTAAACATAATAAGAAAATTATGTACAGGCAGGATACGAAAATATAACAACTCACATATTTACCGACGTTCCGCGAACAAGCTACAAAACAAAGTTAGAAAATATGCATGATTCATAACTATACAATGTTACAATGTTACAATGCAACACATGTGATATGCAATTACTAGGCTCGGCTACTAATATGTGAAATGATTTGCTCGCATGCGGTCTAAGCATATATTCAGAGAAATATTGAAACGACAATGTGAATTTGAATGATGAACCAAGCCTCAGTGCATACAATACAAGTGGCTGCAAACATGAGTATGCTAAATTAAACATGATGTCCATAATCTAACCATCATAAGCTGGTAAATAAAAGGGCGAAAGACGTGGGGTTGGAAGACATACACATTATTACAAATTTTTCTGCCCTCGCGCAGGAGGGTCTGAATGTCCAAATATTCAAATAAATAATTATTATAAAACCGAATGAATAATAAATGAAAGGGGCTGCCTAATTTATTACAATAATTGATGTAAGGTAAGTCTTGACACAATAAATTCGGTATAACGTCTGACCGAATTCAATTAATCATATTGTTCTTTATGTCGATTGTAATCCAATTTTATTAGCCTTTTTTATTACCTGTCCATTTCTTTATCTTTTCTCCTGTTTGTGCAAAAGTGATATTTACGTCCACTAAGTCCAAAATGCAATAAAGAGAAACAAGTATCAACTTAACCCGAGAATATTTTCTTCGGAAAAAATTACAAAGGAAGAGTCAAACTTATTTATAAGCGATAAGGGATTCCAAGTCAAACTCAAGATGTGCAACAAGGACTAGTTAAACTCAAAAGAGTGATAATGACTTAAAAAAATCCAAACTTGAGTAATAATGACTTGAAATCCAAACTTGATAATAAGTGATAATGACATTTTCCTTAATGATTTCCAAGGGTCAATTAGTCCCTTAAAAGTAAACACACTAATGAATAAAGAGAAATGAAAAATAAAAGATTGTGCTTTAGTATAAGAACATGTATACATTTGGGGTAGTGAACCTCCAAAGAATTTAAACCGTTAAGTATAGAACGTTTTATGCTTTTGGTGGTAAATCCCCTAAAAGATTAAATCAGTAAGCATAGAACGTTGTATACTGTTGGTAATGAATCTCTTAAGCATAAAACGTTTTATGCCGTTGGTAATGAATCTCCAAAGAGATTAAACCATTAAGCATAGAACATTTTATACCTTTGGTAATGAACCTTCTAAGTATAAAACGTTTTATACCTTTGGTAGTAAATCTCCAAAGAGATTAAACTATTAAGCATAGAGCGTTTTATACTTTTGGTAAAGAACCTCTAAAGAGATTAAGCCATTAAGTATGGAAGAGTTCCTTTCTTATATTTGAACCACAATCTTAATTTTTCACAACTTTTTAATCAAAATAAGAAAAGAATGGAGGGAGGTTGCAAAGATGATTATGCAAAACTAATTAATTGGTTAGTACAAACAAATTTGATATTTAAAACATAAATCATGAAATAAATTAAACAGCCCCCTAAATAGCATATAATAGTGCTGAAATTAAGCTACAAAAAGTAAGTAAAATCAAATAATCGGAGGTACTATTCACCGCCGAAGGTACTATTTAAAGTAATAAATTACAACAATTTATATACAATATTTAAATTATAGCAGATATGTGGGTGGTGCAGCCATCCCATTAAAGCGATAAAAAAACAGTTATAAAAAGAAATAAATGAAATATTTAAACAAATTATATCACATTTTAAAATTAAATAAAAATTTGCGAAAACACTACACTAATTAATTAACACCAATTAATTAATTAAATTCTAATTAACTAAACTAATTAGCAATTTAATTATACTAATTAATTCATTATAAAATTCTAATGAACTAATTATTCAACAAAAACTAATTAATTAATTGAACTAAACTAATTAATTAAACAAATTATATCACATTTTTAAATTAAATGAAAATTTACGAAAACTCACCTTTTGGAGAAATAATGAATTTTCTGAGTCACAAACTTTCTTTTGATTACTCTCAAATATGTGGAATATATTCTCAATTCTCAGTCTAAAATTTAGAATTACAACTTTAGTGGTTGTTTTTTGAATGGTGTATTGCTGAAATGGAAATAAAAATATCTCTCTCTCTCTTTTTTGTTTCTCTTTTTTTCTTCCCCCCTCAGACTCTTTCTCTAGAATCCTCTCTTCCCATTCTCCAGAATGCCTCTCCAGAATTTCCTCCAAACTCCTCCCCCCTTCACTTGCTGAACCTCTGCCTTATAGAGGCATATAATAATAATAATAATAATATAATATAATATAATATATATATGCGTTCAGTTGATGTCGGCGTACCGACATCAACTTTTTTTTTTTATTATTATATACTTTTTTTATAATATATATAATAAAATATATATATATATATATATAATTTATACCAAAATACATAACATATAATATACTAATATAATTTTATATAAAATACTAAACATATAGTATAATAATTTTAAACACATAATATAATTTGTTTTATTATTTTCTTTTATATAAAATACACCAAAAATATGAACAAACACATAACATTATGAAAAATTACAAAAATACTAAATTAATGAAATATTCTGTAATTTAAAATAATTTGGCCATAATGGTGAAGGTTGGGATTAAAGTTCAAATTCCATCTCTTTTACTGAGGATTCTGTGAGAAACGCATTCTAATTGTCATCATTGGGTAATCAAAAGAAAGCACCTAAGTCTTAGGGCCGGTCAAAATGGGATGTCTACAGAGGGCTGACCGCGAAGGGTGGCCGAGTGGAATGACCGATTATGAGGAGGGCCGACCGCGAAGAGTGGCCGAGTGGAGCGACCGATCATGAAGAGGGCCGACCGCGAAGGGTGGCCGAGTGGAGGGACCGATCATGAGGAGGGCTGACCGCGAAGGGTGGCCGAGTGGAGGGACCGATCATGAGGAGGGCCGACCGAGAAAGGTGGGTGATGTGGCGCAGGGCTCGAGAGGCGGCGTGGCACGTGTTTGAAGTGAAGTGGAATAAACAGGGAAGGGGAAATGGGCAGTAGATCGTGGTCGTACACGTGGCCGAATCTTGTAGTGGGGGGAGGTTAGGCGGTAGGCAAGAAGTGAAACGATAGGTCATTATACGGGGTTGAAAAGATAATTTTGGCGGATTTTTGAAAAATTTTCAAACTGGAAAAAATTAATTGTGATCTTTAGAATACAAGCAAGCCTTGGGCCTTTGATATTATTCGGTTTACCTACCTCTTTGCAAAAAATCAAAACATTCCAAGTATAAACTCCTTCATTGCTAGCGATACACCGTTGCAACACTTTGTGAATTTTCTTGCGCCCGCATCTGAAGCTATTCGTAAACACACAAGAGAGATGGCCCAAGAGAAAGCAACAAACGCAAAGGTTGATCCGCTAGGTGACGGCGATGCGGTGGGTTTGGCAGAACAATATTGTACGGAGCGTAGGGAGGGGGAAGGAGCGAGTCAAGCGGTGCGGGCTCGCCCCAGGACAATAATCTCGGCCGTGAGGCCCATCAGTCAAGTGGAGCCAGACCATTGGCACACCAAACTGGATAGATCCGTGCTGACAGCAGAGGAGTTGGAGGGAATAAGGAAGAAGTACCAAATACCCTCGGAGATAGGGCTAAGATTGCCCACAACCACAGAAAGGGCATCAGATGTGCGGCCAGGAGAATTTAGCCTATACAAAGAAGTATTGCGATGAGGGTTGAGGCTACCCCCCCTCAGGTTGTGGTGGATGTGTTAAGCAAGCTAGAGGCGGTGCCAGGGCAACTGATGCCGAACGCCTAGAAGATAGTAATGGCGTGCGCGAGTGTTTGGCCGCAGGCGACCGGAGGGACGGCTATGACAGTAGAGGAGTTCTTCTCCTGCTATAAGGCCTCTGGTCAGCAGGAGACCTGGGTGACATTGCAAGCAGTGGTGATGAGAGGTTTGGTGGCAGGTCTTCCATCGTCGGTGAAGGGGTAAAGACCGAGATGGTTCTTTGTAACGGAAACGGTAGGGCTGGGGTGCGCACCACGTGGAAGGTCCCCACCAAATCAGTCGAACCTAAGTTGGGCGGGGAGTTTGAACGAGTGAAGAAGGTGAAGGAATGGATGGAAGAGAAAGGGCTGAGGTGGGATGAGCTGGTCTTGCCTTCGACGTTGTTCGCCATAAAATTGGGACTACAACCGTTGGAGGAAGACCCAGCAAGGGAGAAGCTGGAGGCGCAGAGAAAAGCGGATGAGGAGGAGGAGAGGAGACTGTTCGCCCGAGCGAACAAGTACAAGGAGACACAGCTGGGGCCCGCTCCAAAGCCGATCGCGAGAGAGCGAATCCGATCGCGCCCGAAGCCGTTGGGGAGGAAGGATCTGGGAGGCTTTGAGCCACGACCGCCCCTAGTGGATCCTTTAAAGGAGAGGAACGAAAAGGAGATAGAGACTTTGAAGAAGAAGAAGAGAGTGAGGGAGAGTAAGAGGGAGCCTGCCTTGAAGAGGAGGAAGGATATGACGGCAGAAGAGACCCCCGAAGTGGGGTTAGGGGAATCAGCCAAGGCGGGTGAAGAGTAGGGCGACTGGCTTGGAAGAACGAGTGGAGGGTGGTGTGACTGACCCTGTGGAGGGGGTGGAGCAGTAACCTAAGGGGGCTCCTGCGCCCCAAGGAGAAGAAGATGGGGCCAGGTTGAAGACCTCTTTTTACCAGGCCCCAGTCGTGTCTGGGCAGCTGGAATGAGAAGGAATGGAGGCTAGAAACGCAACAGATCGCCTTTTAGGAGTAGTGGAAGACGCAGCTGTGCGCTCAATGGCCAGTTTTACTGAGGCTGAGCTGCTGAGGGGGTTGTGTTCTGCCCAAATGGAGGTGACTTCCTTAGCAGGGGCCCTTCTGAGAAAGGCGGGGCTGCTAAAGGCGAAATGAGGGAGTTGAAGGCAAAGTTGGAGGCGGTGGAGGCCCAACTTGAAAGCTTAAGGAGGGAGACTGCAGGGTGGCGGAAGGCAGCGCAAGGCGTGTGTGCAAGGGGGTTGGAAGAGGCGCAGAAGGCTAGGAAAATGGAGGTGTTGGCGGTGGTGCAGGGCAATGTTGCCAACCGTGCCCATGTTGAGTTATTGGCAGCCAAGTTCGAGCTGGAGACAGAACGCCGGAAGGTGGTGTCGTTCGAGTTCCAATTAGTTGGCGAGCAAAAAAGGCTGGAAGAGGTGCAAAAAGCCTGCATTGTCGCCAACGATAGATTTGAAGAGGCCATGACCAGCAATGAAGATCTGCGCGCTCAGTGGATCAAAGAAAAGGAAGAAGCGGACCTGAAAATCGCTGAGTTGGAATGGGATCTGGCAGAAAAGCGCGCCAAGGCAGCGGCAGAGAAAGCGAGGCTGGAGAAGGAGTTGGAGGAAGAAAAGACCAAGTCAGCATCTGAGAGGGCAACATACCCCGATTTATGCGTCGCAGTAGTGGAACAGTTCAAGGGGTCTACTGACTTTCAGATGGTGATCGATGTCGCGATTGCCAGCAACTTGGCAAGGGAGGGGTCTGGAGGAACTGGCCCGTCGGGAGCGACCGCTGGGAGTAAGAGTGAAGAAGAAGTGATCCAGAGCTTCCAGCGGTCAGATTTTTACAAACACGAGATGGCTAAGTTTTGGGACAGCAGCGGGAAGATGTTTAAACGCAAAACAGAAGAGCTGTTCCCAGACTTGGACTTCAGCAGTGTAAAGATTGACGAAGTCGACGTGGCCCAGACCCCCCTAGATGAGGGTGTTGAAGAAGAAGATCTCATCTCAAGTGAAGAGGAACGACTAAAGTGAAGAAGATTTGTACTCAGAGTTTTGGTTGTTTTGCTTTTTGTTATTGTTGTTGTTGTTGTTTTTTTTTTTTTTTTTGGTGGAATTTCTGTAATAAACTTATGTATAAGTTTGTGAATGAAATAAAAGTATGAGTTGTGTTATTTTTATGCTATTGTCTGTATTGTTTGAGGATCTGCAAAGAATGAAAATGGTGACTTACACAAGGCTTGTGTATAAGTTATTGTGAAGTTTAAAATGTAAGAAAACCTCAACACCAAGTGAAGTTTAAAATGTAGGAAAACCTCAATGCAGATTAAAGTTTAAAATGTAAGAAAACCTCAATATAGTGTGAAGTTTAAAATGTAAGGAAACCTCAACGCAGAGTGAAGTTTAAAATGTAAGAATATTAAAAACGTGAAGTTATGAATCACGGCCCAACAAGGAGCCAGTCTGACCTGGAAAACGTTAAACTGAAATTTGATTAAGTATGACAACTATGCCACAATCATGAAGTTGCAAGAATGGCCTTGGCCGAGCGCTTTATTCGTGCTCAGTTCGGGTTGGGCCATGATTAACTCGGTTGGGCTATCTCTTCAAGTAACTCAGTCTGGCTGAGTTCTTCATGCCCAGCCTGGCTAAGGCTTTAAGTGATTCTGGCTGGCTGAGCTCTTCATGCTCAGTCTGGCGGAGGCTTTAAGAGACTCAATCTGGCTGAGCTCTTCATGCTCAGTCTAGTTGAGGCTTTAAGTGACTCAGTCTGGCTGAGCTCTTCATGCTCAGTCTGGCTGAGGCTTTAAGTGACTCAGTTTGGCTAAGGCTTTAAGTGACTCAGTCTGGCTGAGCTTTTCATGCTCAGTCTGGCTGAGGCTTGTAAATCTTCGATCTGTTTGAGCTTTTCATGCTCGAGTCTGGTGAGGTTTAATTGGCTAAGGCTTTAAGTGACTCAGTCTGGCTGAGCTCTTCATGCTCAGTCTGGCTGAGGCTTTAAGTGGCTCAGTCTGGCTGAGGCTTGTTGTGTTCAGTCTGGCTGAGGCTTTAAGTGACTCAGTCTGGCTGAGCTCTTCACACTCAATCTGGCTGAGGCTTTAAGTGACTCAGTCTGGCTGAGCTCTTCATGCTCAATCTGGCTGAGGCTTGTCGTGCTCAATCTGGCTGAGGCTTTAAGTGACTCAGTTTGGCTGAGGCTTTAAATGACTCAGTCTGGCTGATCTCTTCATGCTCAGTCTGGCTGAGGCTTGTCGTGCTCAGTCTGGTTAAGTATGGCAACTGAGTGTTGCAATCAAAACGTTATTGAGGTACCACACAGATAATTGAGATATAAGCTCGTTGTCATTAAAATGTAGCCCATTTGATCAGAGATTTACATTGTATGAGAAGAAAATAAGAACATTCAGGTGCGTAGATTGTCAAAAAGGAAATACAAGAAAAGACTGATACAAAAATTGAACTTTTATTGAAAATAGCGCTTCAAGTGCTCGGCGTTCTATGGATGGGAGAGGTCTCAGCTCTCCATGTCTTGAAGTCGGTAAGTACCCGGACGAGGTCTGGCTTTAACAATGTAAGGTCCTTCCCACTTGGCTGCCAATTTGCCCTCAACCCAATTTTTGGTGGCGAGGGTTACTTCGCGCAAAACAAGGTCCCCCACGGCGAACTTCCTCAGTCGGACTTTGCGGTTGTAGTGTGTTCTTATTTTTTATTGGTATGAGGCCCGTCTGACAACAGTGGTTTCTCAGAGCTCTTTGACTTGGTCTAGGTCTGCTCGGTACAGCTCCTCAGTTAGTTCTGGATTCGGATGTAGAATTCTTGGGGTAGGCAGATCAATTTCCACTGGGATATTTGCCTTTGTATGTTAGCGAAAGGGTCTCCCGGTGGGGGTTTAGGCGATAGTCGGTAGGCCCAGAGTACATTTGGTAATTCTTCAGCCTAGAGTCCCTTAGTAGCTTCCAGCTTAGTTTTGATAATCTTGAGAAGAGAACGGTTGGTGACCTCAACTTGACCATTGGCTTGGGGATGGTCTGGGGAAGAGAAACATGACTGGATTTGAAGTTCTTCATAGAATTTCCTGAACTTGACATTGTCGAATTGTTTGCCGTTGTCGGAGACGATGACTTAAGGGATGCCAAATCTACATACGATCGACTGCCAGATGAATCTGTTTGTGTTTCGCTCAGAAATTGTGGCAAGGGATTCTGCTTCCACCCACTTAGTGAAGTAATCAATGGCAACAATGGCGAATTTGGTTTGGCCTCGGCCAGTGGGCAATGGGCCAACTAGGTAGATCCCCTATTTGGCAAATGGGTAGGGACTACAAAGTGTGATCAATTCTGTAGGTGGAGCATGGAGGGATGTTGGCAAAATGCTGGCACTTATCACATTTGAGCATGAAGTCTATTGCATCTTGATTGAGAGTAAGCCAGAAATAACTAGTGCAAAGTATTTTGTGGGCTAGGGACCTGCCACCCGAATGATTGCCACATACACCCTCATAGACTTCTCTCATCACGTAGGTCGCTTGAACAGGATTGAGGCATCTCAGGTATGGGCGTGAAAAGCCACGTTTGTACAAGAGACCACTGACAAGAATGTAATTGGACGACCAGGTCCTGACTTTGGCAGCCTACTGTTTGTCATCTGGCAGTTCCCTCGTTGTCAAAAATAGAAAGATGTCGGCCGCCTATGGGATAGGTTCATTTTGGAGGAAGTGGATTTCCTGTTGGTTGGGGGAAATGGCAGGGTGGGTCAGGTACTCGAGGCGGACACTGTGGCTGAGGTCTGACTGGTCTGCAGAAGCTAATTGAGCCATCTCATCTGCCTTGGAGTTTTTCACCCAGAGAATGTGCTTGATGTGGAAAGCATTGAAGATGCGAGTAAGGGGGAGTGTAATATCCCTGTAAGCCCGCATTGTGTCTTCCTTGGCATTGAATTCCCCGTAATTTGTCCGACAATAAGCTGGGAATCGCTGAACACCCGGATATGGTTGACGTGTCTCTGGCTAGGCGGAGACCGGCTGTCAATGCCTCATATTCCGCCTCATTATTGCTTGCATCGAACAAGAGCCGGAGAGCACACTTGAAATAACCACCCTCGGGGGCGGTGAGGATGAAACCAACCTAACTGCCTTCTTTGCGGGATGATCCGTCGACGTTGACGGTCCAAGAATGGGGGTCTTCTGCCTTAGTTTGGGGTTGAGGAGGAGGTGGTGGGGCCGTGGTCGGAATGGGATTAGTGAACTCCAAGATAAAATCGGCGACAGCCTGCCCTTTGCTCGCCGGTCGAGGTCTATAGGAAATATCAAACTGGTTGAGCTCGACTGACCATTGCATAAGTCGGCCAGACAACTCTGGTTGTTGCATGATTTTCTTCAACGGTTGGTCAGTGAGGACGACAATGGAGTGGGCCTAGAAGTAAGGCCGAAGTCGTCTTGAGGCTATGACCAAGGCTAAGGCCATTTTTTCAAGCAAGGGATAATTCTGTTCTGCTCTCCTGAGAGCCCGACTGATGTAGTAGACCGGTCGTTAGACAAAGCTGTCTTCCCTGATGAGTGCTGCACTAACTGCGGTGTTTGACACGGCCAAATAGAGAAAAAGGGGTTCACCCGTGATTGCCTGAGAAAGTAAGGAGGGGTTGGCCATGCATTGTTTTAACTACTGAAAGGCCTCTTCAGATTCTGCCGTCCACTCAAAAGTTTGTAGAAGAACTTTGAAGAAGGAGAGGCACTTGTCCGTTGCACGAGAAATGAAGCGGTTGAGGGCGGCAACTCGGCCAGTAAGCCATTGAACCTCCTTAACCGTTTTGGGTAACTGCATTTCAATTAAGGCCTTGATCTTTTGGGGGTTGGCCCGATGCCTTGTTGACCATGAAAATCAAGAACTTCCGGATCCTCGCCAAGACGCATTTCTCGGATTGAGCTTCATTTGGTATACGTAGGGTGCGAAGGTCTCTCATGGTCGGCGGATGATCGATGAGAGAGCTTGCTCTTGACCAGCATGTCGTCAACATATACCTCCATGTTCCGGCCTATCTGATGATGAAAGACGGCATTGACCAACCGTTGGTAAGTGGCTCCAGCATTTTTCAACCTAAATGGCATCACACGGTAAATGGTAGGTTCCCCAATCGGTGATGAAAGAGGTGTGTTCCTGGTCAGATGAGTGTATCAGAATTTGGTTGTATCCCGAGAAGGCATCCATAAAACTAAGCATTTGATGGCCGACCGTGGCGTCAACCAGTAGATCTATGCGAAGAAGAGGATAGCTGTCCTTGGGGCAAGCTCGGTTAAGGTCGGAGTAGTCGACACAAAGTTGCCATTTACCATTGTTTTTACGAACCAGAACTACATTTGATAGCCATCTGGGGTAGTCCACATTTGTGATAAACTGTGCCTCAAGGAGCTTATCTACTTCAGAAGTAATAAGGTTATTGCGCTCTGGGTGAAAGATGCATTGTTTCTGGCGGATTGGTCAAAAATGGGGCTCAATGCTGAGTCGATGGATGATAAAGGAGGGGTCAATACCGGGCATGTCGAAATGGGTCCAAGCAAATACGTCGTTGTGCTCAATCAGGAGGGCGGTGAGGTCGGCCTTGGTCTAGGAGGATAATTGGCTGCCGATCTTGGCAATTTTTGCCGGGTTGGTGGGGTCAATGGAGACCTCGACAAGCTCTTCAACTAGTTCCCCTTTGACCAGTTCATCCTCGTCCCTGACGTCGAGTCCTTCAATGATCATAGCCTCCTTAAGCTTGACTTTTTTAAGTGAGGCGACACAACACTCTCTAGCCACCGTCTGCTCTCCTCTGACTGTGCCGACCCCAAGATCGGTGGGGAACTTGACGGTAATATGGAAGGTGGAGGTGATAGCTTAGAAAGCGTTTAGGGCAATACGGCCAAGGATGATGTTGTAAGAAGAGGGGCAGTCATCGACGAGGAAGGTGAGCAGCTTTATGGTCTGCCTGGGGTATTCTCCAATTGTGATGAGAAGATCGATGAAGCCGATGGAGGTCACTCGATCATCAGTAAAACTGACCAATGGAGTTTGGAGAGGGGATAGACTTTCTTTCCCGATCTTGAGTTGGCGGAAGCAATTTAAGAAAATGAAGTCGGAGGAACTGCCATTGTCGACGAGAACCCGTCTGACTTTGTAGTTGGAGAGGAGGGTAGAAATGATGAGAGGGTCGTTATGGGGGTAACGAATGTCTATGCAGTCGACGTCCGTAAAGGTGATAGACTCCATCCACTGCTTGGGCTGTTTGGAGGGTCTGTCCAATGTGACAACTTCTTTGTCTGAGCCTTGCCTTGTTTTCCTGAGTTCTGCTCGCTGAGCCGAGCGAGATGGTCCTCCACAAGCAAGTCCGCCAGAAAAAACTCTGATTTCTCCAACAGGTGGGGCGGGATTACCTTGTGCCCGAGGTTGCTGTAGAGGGCGATCATGGCCTTGGTTAGGTTGGATTGGTTGCCGGAGAGGGGTGCCCCGGCAGTTATTTCTGATGGGCTCAGTCCTTTGCCTCTGTTGGAGGCTGGTGTCTGTGAACCGGCTAAAACGTCCCTGACGTATCAACCCCTCGACCTGATCTTTGAGGTTAACACACTCCTCGGTATTATGGTCGTGGTCCTGGTGAAAGCGGCAGTATTTGGACTGGTCTCGCCGATTAGAAGGAGACCGGGATGGTTGGGGCCATTTTAGGGGGTAGTCTCGTTGGATCTGATTGAGGACTTGTTCCATAGGAGAATTGAGGGGTGTGTACCGTTCGAATCGACCGGGCGGTCTGGTTGGTGCCGACCGGTCAGCTTGGGGTGGTCGGTCGGTCGGTTTACTGAGGTATTTGGTTATTGTACTGGGTATTTTGGGTTTTTGAGTCCTTTCGCTTCTCTCTGGGGGTCGGCTTTTTTGGTGTAGGGTCTTGGCAAGCGACTAGGGAATCTTCTACGTTTATGTATTTTTGGGCTTTCGAAAGAAGGGTTGCCATGGTGGTCGGGAGGTTTTTTGAGAGGGAGAAAAGGAAATCAGATGATCGTAGGCCGGCCATGAATGCTGTGAGGATGACCTTGTCATCGTTTTCCGCCACCTGCAGGGCTTCGATGTTGAAACGGGTGACAAAGTTGCGCAGCGACTCCCCCTCAGTCTGACGGATGTTGAGGAGCTGGGTTGCCGGACGCCGCTGACGTTAGGCTCCAATGAAATGGCTAAGAAAGGAGTCATTGAGGTGCTGGAAAGTAGAAACAGAGTCTGCTGGCAGTTGAGTAAACCAGAGTCGAGCCGACCTCTTGAGTGTCACGGGGTAAGCCTGACACATGATTTCATCGAGGAATGCATAGAGGATCATGAGGGTTCTGTAGGTCTTCAAGTGATCGACTAGGTCCGTTGTACCATCAAAAGAGTCGATCATGGGCATTTTGAACTTAGGAGGGAGAGATTTGTCCCTGATGGAGGCAACAAATGGGGAGTTGGCTGTGGTAGATAGTTTATGCTGTATGTTCTACATGACCCCTTGGAGTTGGAGCTTCATGCTTAGAAATTCTGCGTCCCAGAGAGGAATGTTGTCACCACCGGAGAGCAGCGAGGGCTAGACGCTACTGGCCTCTCCTTCAGGGGTTGGTGCCGGGATCGATGGATGTAGGCTCCGGGGTGGCAGGTTTATACCTGGGGGAGGGGGTTGCAAACCTTCCAAGTTGGGTGGATTAGGCTGCTGGATAGTATGGCTCGGTGCTCGTTCTTGGTTGGGTGGGATATCTGGAGGTGGTGGAGGATGCATAGGAAGGTTTCGTTGGATTAAAGCATTAATCAGGGCTTGGTTTTGCTCGGCCAGGCGGTTAATGCTGTTGGTGAGCTCGGTGAAATACTGTGGTGGGTTATTTGGATTGGGAGGGTCGGCTTGATGATCAGTGACATTGGGGTGAGAACCCATGGATCTAGTTATGACTATCCACCTTCATAGGTGGTAGGAGGGGGTTATGGGGAAAGGGTCTCCGACAACAATGAGCACAACTGGCACGCGGAACAAAAACTTTCCTAAACGCATGGCCCGATGATATAAGCGGGTTCAATTGGAGCAATTGACCGTCCTCGCTTCCCAAACCGGTGTCCGAGTGATCAAGCCCACCAGAAAACCTGCACAAGAGTTCAGCGGGGAACGGGGAGTCCCCCAGCGAATCATCCGATGAGCAAGTTAGAAAGAGAGGTAGTATGTAGAGATAGATTAGAGATAGAAAGCTTAACCTTCTTCCTGTCTTTGACGTTTGCTTATATCCTCTGATAATCATTATGTTGTTCCTTCTGACCTATCATATTGGCCGAAAGTCTATACTCTAACTTACCTTGTTCATAGTGAAGGCGTTCTGTCCCGACGGAGAGGGATTATCGCAATAAATGCTGTAAAGGGCTTCATTAATGACGATGTGCAGTGGCAATAACTTTGCAGATCTTTGTCTGCTTATGTGACTTGCCCTTTTCTTGATATGTGTCTTGATGTCATTGGTTCTTATTGCTATGTGGGGCTTCGACAGTGCTGGGCCTTAGTATTTGAGTTGTGTATTGGGCCCTAAATGGTGGACTATAATCTTTATAGGCTTACCCATGTCAATAACAATGAAATGACAATTCTAGTTTAGCCCTTCATTCGAATAAACCAAAAAGTCTAGTTTAGCCCTTCATTTGAATAAACCAAAAATCACCTTAATAATTTTGTTTTCAAATCCCTCCATCACTCTCTCAACCATTGGTTTAATGCAAGTACACATTTTAACATGTATCTCTAGCTTGTTCTAAAGTGGACTTGGAGTTAGTATTAGACCTTGTAAGAAGCTGTGGTTTTTGTTGTCTTATCGTATTATTAGTTTCAATCATGCAATAGCAACAGGACCACCAAAAATTTCGAGAGTTTCAGCCTTCTACTGTGAAATCAAAAGTTTTCTGTAAAATAAGAGTTTGATGAAAAAAAAAAAAAAATTACAAAATAAATCTTAAAGTTTAACCCCCTATAATAGAATAAATCCTGAGTTTTTATCTTGTTAATTTAAACCCTAATCTTTTGATTTTTTTTCAATTTAAATCATCTGCCTATTCATTTTAAGTAAAATTGACAAAAATATAATATTTTATCATTAAACTTAAACGAAAAAGGGTATTTTAGACATTTTATATATATTTATATTGAATTTAATGACTAAAATATCATTATTTTTTTCCGTCGGTTTAATTTAATGGAGATACATAAATGGTTTACATTAAAAATAGATCAAAAAATTAAGATTTAAATTGATAAATTAAAAATTCAGAATTTATTTTGTTATAAGGGTAAAGCTCTGGAGTTTTATTTATAATTTCTCCTATAAATTAATTATTTGGGTAGGACTTAATATGTTTCTTTGTCTAATGTTTTCATAGTGGCATACAATGTTTTCTTGAGTTAGCCCTTTCTTCTTTACCTGTGGAATTAATTATTCTAGATGTTAGCCCCTTTTTCAACTTTTTACTTTACTTTCTTGTTTTTCCCCTCCTTTTGTACCAGACAATAGAGAACTGGTCTCTCAGCTGGTTGTTGTTATTGCCATGTGGGTAGTTCTTTAAACAGCCGTGCCTTATACCCACAGTGAGATGGGATGGCCACTGGCGAAAAAAAAAAAAAAAAAAAAAAAATTGTTTTTTTTTTCTCCTCATTGCCACACCCCCTCATCGAATTCCCCCAGGTGGTGTATATTTTTTTTTTTTCTTTAAATTCATTTTTAGGGGAAAACAAAATTAATATTCAAGATTGACCCCTTTTTATTTCTTATTTACTAAACTTGAAATTATAATATAAATTCATTTATACATACTAGTTCGCCCCTATGTGCATAGGAGGGCGGAGGTCTAATTGCAATTACAATGCAAGTATATATATATATTTTTTAATTTTTAAATGAGAGGTCTTTTTAAATTAATTTTGAAATTGTTATCTATTGAAAATGCAAACAAAGTATTTATAAGTGCAAAGCTTTCTAAAATCATCATAGCATAAGAAGAGCCAAAACAAACATGAATAACGCCACATACCTCGAAACAAATAGGCGATTATGGCGTATTGCTTCTTCCAAATAGGTACGACTATTCTTGAGAAGAACGCATTAGCAACGTCCTGAAAGGTATACAAACAACATATTTAGCAAAGAAAATGAAAATATAACAATGTTCGAGTTGTCCAATCACTTATATCATATCATCAATAGAGGGAAGAACAAAAGGAAATCATGACTTGCTACATATATTGCAATCGAATTTTTCAGCCCATAATTATGCCAAAAAACACGTGTGAGTTAAGATTTATCGAAACATAATGCTAACTCTGCAATATATTGCACAGAGAACTACATAAAAGAAAAGCCATAGAAATAAAAAGTATGCGAGTTGAGGGATTTGTTCCCAATTTAGTCTTGCATTGAAGGGAAATGGACATCACATAACGATTCTAATGTTAATTAGACATCCTTGTTAAGTTCATATTCATTCTCATATTTTTCTTCCATGAGTTGGGAATTACTCTGTGTTAAAGATAATTTAGACCAGATCATATTGAGATGCTAAAAAATGAGAAGAGGAATAATTCACACCTGCATATACCACAACCATTGCAATGATGTTGTTTGTTCAAGGTCTACCAAATGGAAGAATAAGATGGTTAGATCAGCACATATCATATACTCAAAAGAGAAAGCATCAAGTGCTTCAGCAATGAGGCATTACTATGTGTGTGTGCGTGCGTGAACACTCAAATGTGTCTCAGAGTTTGTCCTAATGCCACTCCATTTTACCAGTTTCTTAGTAACTTTCCCCGACATGGAACCTTAGCTTATTTCTAATCTATGATACCTAATGCAAATACTTGAAGTAATATATTAATTATGTAAAGTAACATGAAATCTCACAAGAAAAATTAAATAAATCAAGTAGGGTTCCACTCCACTGCTTTGATAAGGTTCTAATTTCTATATGTCGAAAGCTTTGTGATGTTGAATCTTACCTTGTAAACAAATCCAAAACTGGACCACCAAAACTGACCCCCAATGAGTCCTACCTTCTTTGCATAAGAGAAGCAGATATACTTGAGAAACTGAAGATTCCTACCTAATAAATTATTTCATTTTTATTACCTCAAATGTACAAGTGAGACAACTAAACTTCCTGTATCAAAATTCTTTGTTAGTCCTTTGCCCAAAATATATTTGGTGGTAGTATCACGTTACTGAAAAAAATAAAATAAAAGAGAGAGAGAGAGAGAGAGAGAGGAGGAGGAGGCCAAACAGGGTGGGTCAGAAAGAAAGAAGTAAAAAGGCAGCAAAAAAAGCGCAGAAGCCAACCCATTTTTCCAAAACGATATAGTTAGCCATTTTAACAAACACATTGCATGAATAACAGCAGGGACAATGAGGAAAGTGTGCCCGTTGCAACGAGGGCATATACAGCATATCAAGGGTTGGAGCACCGAGCAGTTATTTTCTTTTGAGGAATGTAATATATCACCGAACTCTTAACCATCTATGTGGTTTCCCATGTATCACTGGAAATATATTTTCAAGAAATTTTAAATAGAAAAACAATAAAATAAAGTTAAAGCAATCTCACCAGCATGTTTCAAACTCTGAATAAATTTTAAAACATACCTCACTCAATAGCATAAAGCCAACCCTTGTACAACACTTCTTCCTTTTCATGAAAAACAAAAATCGTATGTCAATGGGAGAAAATGTTTCTCTACTTCTTTGTCTTGTTTCCTTTTCCTGAGAAAAGTAAGAAATTTCCTAGGAAGAAAAAAGAAGGGAGAAATCATAAATTATATTAATAAATTTACGAAAATGTAATAACATCAATCCTCTTCCACACATGCTTTTTCTCTGGCAATATAGAATGTTTCATGTTATCCTATGAGGAATTTGGACAATCCATGGAAATCAAATCATTGTTATCATATTCATCACAAACTGGACAGCATATTTAAATCCTCTAATGTTAAGGCACTATAAAATACAAATTGTGACAAAATGAAATTTGTGTTATTTCAGAGAACACAACAACAAAGTTTCTACGGAAAATGACAACAACAATATTCCATAACAGAACAACAAGGTACAATGAATCAGCAAATGTAGGATAAAAAAATGCTTGTAATCATTCTTTGAAGGAACAACATCTCAAGAATTTAAAAGTAAACCGCCAGAACAGCGCCTACTATGCATTTATGTTTACAATCAATCTGTATTAGTTTACCACAGATTCGTCACGGTCCTTCATGTCTTCAGTATGGTCATTGACACCAGAGACGAGCTCCGCTTCAAATGACATGGAAGGCAATCTTTCATAGACTCTGGAACCCAAAGGTAGAAGCCTCCGTTGCCCAATAGTAAGAGTTTGGCTGAGCTTCTCGTAATTCCACCTCTGTTGAGCATACACCGTAACTGCAAGAAAAATTGCTATGGCGGGTATTGCAATGTCCCCAAACTTAGAGTAGAAGTCAAAACGTGGGTTCACAAACTGGTAATCCTCAGAGAAGTAGGGATTGGGAATAGGAGATCTTACATAATCATAAACATGAGGGAGAACTCTGACCATTGTTATCCCAATGAAATATATTTTTCCGAGAGGTCTACAATGGATCTGCCATATCAAGTTGCCTAGAATTTGAGGAAGCAAGAAAAAATCCTGAACAAGACCCAAATACTCCTCTAGTTCAGTTTCCCATTCCCGTAGCATTTGCGAATTTCCTGTAGAATCTAAAAATCGCTCTGTCCGAAACGGCCTCTGGCTGGTCTTCAAAGAATGGATAATGAGAGCAATTATATACCCAATCACATGTATGCTCAAGGTTACAAAAAGTACCCGTTTGTCACTTGGGACGCGGTGAGGTTCAAGAGGGGCCCGAGTGAGTAATTTGATACGGGATTTCCACACCTTCTGACAAAGCCTTAGAGTGAGTGAAAATGAAACTAGTACCAGGAGCTTCACTGTGTAATCAATTACAGAGATCCACTGGTTCTTCTCAAGATCATAAGATGGGTTTTCGTAAGTCTCCGAAGCCATTCTTTTGAAAATCGCTTCTGCACCTGTGATAAGAGGAAGACTATACCCCAGAGCTTGAACGCCTAACATGACAAGAGATATGAAAGGAACAGAATCCAAATTGTCTCTTATATAAAACAGTTGACTCAAAATACAAGCAATTGCCAGTGAAAGAGTCAGAATCCGGAGAATCCCCTCAACACCTCTGCGAGAGAGAATGTCTTCCCGTTGTTTCCTATACATAAGTGGAAAAGTTTGGAGCTTTATTGGACTAAAATAGAGGGGGTCGTCTTCATTCCTTTGGCTAGATATCGAGAGCCTAGCCGTTGGACTGACTAACCACCGGGCAGTTGTGGGCGGGTAGGATACAACAACTTCGACTAAACAATCCAAACCAGCTTCAAGGTCCATGCTGTCATGTAGTATCTTCCACGAGGCTCGAACATCCCTGCAGCCAATTAAATACATTTTCCCAACATGTTGATCATAAAGGCCCTCCAGGAAAAGCTTTGAGAAATTGCTGTAGGGCATTCCAGTAAGTGTGAGTTGAGCTGATATATTCAGGAGAAGCTGTTTTTCTGTGTATTCAGCTTTACTGCGGTAAGGTGTCAACTCTGAGATTGTACCATTTTGCATAGACCAGTAGCGACCAAACATGGGACCAAGTGAGATAATCTCCATCTGGAAATCAGTTCTAGGGGGACGAGAATTAGGAATTGGATCAGGAAATGCAGCAATTTGAAGGGTGAGATCTTCCGACAGAACAGAAAGACTGACTAGGAACGCGTCTGAGTCTTCCAGTTTGGGGTATTTCAGCAACGATTTCTTGATGACAGTTCCAAAGTTGAAGGGCTCGTTTTTCTCTAGGACCACACCAGCTGAATCAAGTTTTGAGTAACTGTAATACGGATTGGCAGCAGTGTATTGATCCCACAGCTCTGCAGGTCGCACCAGCTTTTCAAATGACAAAGTGAAGAATGATCTGGTACTTTTATCATCAATGCTTGATATCGTCCCCATAAATATGCTTCGCTGTTTTATGGAAAACGAGAGAGGAACATACAAACAGATCCGAGAATCGCAACCATTTCCTTGTGCATCAACCAATCCAAGACAGCCCACCATGCAAAGCTGCCCACTTGAAGAACTCCAAAGTCCCTCAGCAGAAAGTGTCATGTTATTTAAGCCAGTCCTCTGTGCAGCATTGAACTGATTCTCAAATGGAGGAATAGCTCTAAACACCGCAGAAACCCTCGAAAAGTCAACATTGTCCCGTGAAATTCCTTTCTCGCACCGAACATCCTGAAGTACAAGTCTAACATCCTTAAAGCCCCCATCTGTGGCTTTAATCTCCTTATCTGACATAAATGGACCCAACTTACTACAAAAATCGTCAGTGCCATTGCATCTCCAATTTGGCACAATGGTTATAGCTTCTCCATGGGTAAAACGCTTGAGAATTAAACAGAAGTCAAGCCCTTTATATATATCAAAGCCACCTCTCATCAAACTATCTTCATATGGATATGGATTGCATGCTTTGGACACAATCTTATCATTGCCAAATTCATAGTTTGAGGAAGTGCCCAACCCGGAAGAAATGTGAACTTCATCAAAGTACTTAAGGTTTGATTTCGGGTTTAAACTCTTCAAGCTTCCTCGTATTGCTCTTTTTGTCAATGTGAATATTTGTGGGTAGCGGAGAACAAGCAAAACTTGATCATCTTGCAAAAGAGGGGGCTGATTGGGATACCCAGATTCTTTCACCCATTCCCATGGATCGGTAGAGTCAGGCACACGAGAAGGCAACACTGTATTTCCCAGTAAACACATCACTCTATCCCCACCATTTTCTTTTGATTCAGTGTAAATTCCTTGGAAAGAAACCGAAAGCTGAGAATGACTGGGCCATATGTCAAAACGATGACTACCCTCACGAGGTTTTTCTATAAATAAGCCATCTAGTGTTATCCCAAGTTGCATAATCCCACTAATACTCACAAATTTCTTAGAATGATGAACGCGGTCAACATCTGTAACCCAAAATGATACTAAGTTCAATTGGGATCGGAGATCCGAAGAGCTCTTCGAAACATCTCTGTCATCAAAGGGCATTAATGGTGCCTTATTGACATCCTGCCACCAATCTCCATTCATAAAAGAGAGCTCTTCTTTAATGCCATACATTCTATTATCATCGGGTTTCAATTCAGAAGCGGAGTTTAAAACAGAGGCACACTGTTTCTTCACCTCATCTATTCGATCATACTTATATGTTACAGTAGTATGTTGATTTCTAGTTCCAAAATCCCCATCTGCGTATAGGATACGATCTTGTGAAGCTAAGGCACAACAATATAAACAACCCAACAACCAAATTCCAACCAGGTATATAATCTTCATAATTGCAAATTCCAAAACCCTAGTCACCTTTTTCAAGATCTCTCAGCTACCCACCAACCAAAATTACAAAACTTGAAGAACCATATGCTTTTAACACAAAATGGGTATGGGAATTTGCAGATTTTGGTACTTGCGCATCAGACATGAACATGAAACTAGTAAAGTTCAATCACAGAAAACTGAGTAAAGATAGGTAAAGAACAGGGGGAGAAAAAGTATGGTGACTTCAGATTCAAGATTACAGCTAGTCTTGTATGGTGTGTAAATTACTTGACTCATACGAGGAAGACTAACCTTGTAAATTGGGTTGTTCTTTGAAGCTTCTAGTATGCAAAACTCTACGAAGAAGAACCCAACTCTGTGATTGGATTCTCAGATTAAACAGAGAGTGAACTTTTGGAGAGAGAGGGAGGGAGGGATGTGTGAGGTTGAAGTCAAAGGTCCCAAGGTAGAGAAATTATGATGAGAGTAATTGCTTGCGACAGTCAAGCGATTTTTTGTGTATTTTATTTTATAAATTATAGGAAACTCCCATAAATTATAATTTATTTATCGGTTGTGATTTGTGGCACTCAATTTTTTGGCACTAATGGCACTAATTTCTATATCAGGTAAAGAAAAAAAAAAAAAACAAAGTTACTAAAACAGGAAATTAGTGCCATTAGTGCCAAGAAAATTAATGCCACAAATCATTTTTCTTTATTTATATATATATATGTATATATTTTTGTGAATTACACTAACGGTCTGTGTCATTTTGGTTTTTGACTTTTCAATTGTGACATATTAAATTTTGAATCTTGTTTCAAATAAGGACAATTGAATATACTATTAGATTTTTTAAAGGAAAAATTGTAAATTTGATAAAATATAAATTAATTTAACAAAAATAAATGTTAAAAAATTATTTTAAATTTTTAAAAATTAGTTCTACCCACTAAAAGTAAAATTATATAAAATTGATAAATTTTTTAGATATTTATTTCTTTTTTTTACTAAATTAATTTTTATTATGTATTTGGATGATGATCACATAAAATTAATTTTTAAAAATTAATCATGTAATTTTTATCAATTTTACACAACTTTATTTTTGGTGAGTAGAAATAATTTTTATCAAATTAACGATTTTGTCCTTGAAATTAAGCAATGGTATGTTAATTGTTCTTATTTAGAACAAGATTCAAAATTCAAAGTCAAATGTGTCACAATTGAAAAGTCAGAGATTAAAGTGACACGAGCCCTAAATTATAGGGACGGTTAGTGTAATTTGTCCTATTTTTTTCTCTGAATTTTAACAAACAAATTAGTAAAATACTCCTGATCAACTTTTAATAGTAAGTAGAGGTCTTATTAGTTTAGATCCCTTACATATTGATTACATACACACACCCACACATTATACATCCATATCAATACAGCTAAACAAAGAGAGAAGTGCCTCTTGGACAACTTCATCACCGCCAAACAGATCCATAGCTTCACGCTCTTCCTAAGCCTTTCGTCAGCCCAAATCTCTTCGTTCTTTAACAGATCTGAACCACATTGCATCGCCGCCGACGATCTCGCCACTGTGGTGCTTCTATTGGCGACAGTAGAAGTCGAAATGGGGCGACAGAGGCTGTAAGGAGAGAGAGAAAGATGAGTGATGGCGATGAAGAACACACTCAGGGCAACTTGTAGATTGCAAAATATCAGGACAACATTATATTATTGTGATTTGTATGACGAAAATAGAGAGTTGAAGTTTGTGAAGGTTTTGATGGTAATAACTCAAGCTTCCATGGTATTCAAAGTTTTGTACGACCTTCACTCTACATACATGTTATATATGCGCAATATATTTCAAGTTTTGATCTAAATGTTGATCATAACAATCTCTCTCTTTTTTTTTTCTTTTTTTTTTTTCCTTTGGATTTACTCATGGCAGTAAAGAACAGACTCTCTCTCTCTCTCTCTCTCTCTCAAGTGTAAAAATCTAGATTTTGTGTTTAATTGTCAGATTTATTGAATGGTAATTTTGGTTTCTAAGAATATAGAGAGAAAGCATGACATTTGGACTTGATCAATAAAATTTTGTAGTTGTACATTTGCAAATTCTGATGCCATTCTTAACTCTGTTTTGTTCGAAAGATTGAAAGTTGGAATCTTAGAACATCTCCAATTCTGAATCAAAGTTTTCATCAAATTTGAATAAAAAAATGATTTTTTCCTCAATCTAATACCGAGTGCTCTGACGATTAATTTTCATCAAATTTTCATCAAATCTGTGCCGGGAAAACCGGTTGGTCGATCGGCCGGTCGACCGGATGGTCCACCGGTGAAGCCAAAATATATATATATTTTTTTTGATTTTTTTTTAAAAACTTTTTGAACCTTTTAGTGGTCGACCGGTTGGTCGACCGATCGGTCCACCGGCTAGTGACCGGTAAGGCAAATTTTTTTTTTTTTTTTTCAACTGTTTGACCTTTTTTTTGGAACTGTTTGAACCTTTTGGTGGTCGACCGGTTGGTCAACCGGCCGGTCAACCGGCTAGTCAACCGGTTGGTCTCCTCTAACGGTCATGCACAGTGTTTTGATGAAATGTGGAACCTGTCATCATTTTGGTGAAACGTTTGGTGAAATCTCGATTTGATATCAATTTGGTGAAACTATTGGAGCATGAAAAAATATTTTTTTCACCAAATTTTAAATTTGATGTCAGATTTGGTTTAGGGTTGGAGATGGTCTTAACATGCTTATAAAGATACAAACTAGAAAAATTGTGAGCAAACTATATAAAATTCAAATCAGAGAAATTTCAAAATATAAGAAAATTTATTTGAAATTTATCTAGTTTGAATTTTCCTTGGTTTGAAAATACAGAGAAAATTAGAGAAATTTCTTTGTATTTCAAAATTTCTTTTGTTTGAATTTTCTCTAGTTTGAAAACATAGAGAAAATTAGAGAAGTTTCAAACAAATTTTTCTGTATTTTGAAATTTCTCTAGATCAAAATTTTTTAAGAAAAATGTTAAAGGACCCCAATCATTATGAAAATATTACATGTCCTTTATCTTTTAAAATCTTAATATCGGAGACTTAAAAAAAATTCTCTAATTTAAAAACTTGACAATTAACTATTTTAAAGTATTATTTTGTCATATTTAACTATTTTTGTTTGGATTCTCTAAGAAATTTATACAAAATTAAATTATGTGTGGAACACATAAAACACTAATCAAATTTTTATGATAATAATGTCTTTATCTACTAATTATGTTTGCATTTCATCACTAAAATAAATAAGGAAAAATGCAAATTAGATCATAAAAAATATATATTATTGTGATAAAAAAATCAATAAGTGTGTCATGTGCTTCACACATGACTTGATTTTTTAAAAAATAAAAATAAAAATCCAAATCCCTAACATAATTATAACGGAATGTGTTAAATGTAACAAGATAATATTTTGAGATTATTAACTGTTGAGTTTTAAAATCCAAAGACATAAAGTGTAAATGAATCATAATTTTAGAAATAACTATAATTTATACTTTATTTAATTTAATTGCTGGCAACTTTTTATTCACCCTAAAAATAAAATAAAAAAAATATGTAGAGCAAATTATGCTTGTAGTCTTTGCATTTTGATCATTGTATCATTTTAGTTTCTATAATTTTAATTGGCTTAATTTGACTCGAAATTTAGGATTTTATCTCAATTTAGTTTAATTGATTATGTGGGTATTTGGGAAGTGAGTTTTTTTGTAGGTTTTTTTAGTTGTAGAATATTATTGGAGAAATTTTTTTTTGTGTTTAGAAAAATAGTTGGGTTTTTTTTGTGATTGGATGTGATATTTGTGAGAAAAAAAGTGAAATAATTATGGAGTTTGATGTGATATTTTGTTTGGATTTATTTTTTTTAGTTTTGTAACTAATTTGTCTTTTAGTAAAAAAAACAAAAAAAAGCCAAAAAATTTCCTTCCCAAACACTGCCTAGAATTGTTAACATTTTTAAATGAAAAATACACACATAAGTGGCAATTGTCATGCTTTTAGAGATAAAATTATAACTTGTTCAACTTAGAGTGTTTTGGAAAGTTGGTAAAAAGTTGACTTTTGAATTTTTACCAAGCTTTTTAGCTTTTTGGAAAATGATTTGAGAAGTTGGTAAAAAGTTAGCTTTTTGCTTTTTAGTTTAATATTTATTTATGGTGTCAAATCAAATTAAAATGACCAAAATATCCTTACTCAACATAAGAAATTTATTTTTTTATTTTTTTTTCATAGGCCCTAATTTGTAATTTTACACTTGCGTTTTTGACACTTCCCAAACCACATTTGTTGCGTTTTTGGCACTTGCAACATGGCTTTTTATTTTGTTCCCAAAATGGCACTTAATGAGTTTAACCTCAACTAAACTAGTGATCATTTTCTGTTAAAAATATTAACGGTGTTATCAATTGTACCAAATTGATACAAAGTATTAGTCAAAATTAAACCAATTGAAAGTGTAAGGATTAAAATAATACAAAGTGCAAAATATAAGAACTACTGGTATAATTTACCTAATACTCCTGAGTATTCATATATATAACATTAATTAAGGTTTAATTAATAATTTATTTTTATTAAAAATTAATAAATTTAGCATCTTAAAAGTCTTGATCGGGTACTTTTTAAATGGTAATTAATGTGTATACTTAAATATAATGCAGTTTAAATTAATTAGATTGGGACATATCAAAATATTTTTTATATATTAAGAATTAAATTGACACAATTTAATAATTAATAATCAAAATGATATAAATCATATATTTTGTAGACTAAAAAAGCAACGGAGTAATCCTATATATTCTTTCAGTACGCACAATTTCTTTTAAGGATAAAGATTGGGAGTGCGAATTCGCTCCCCCCCCCCCGGAATCCCTCGAAATTTGCAATAGAGAAAGAAAGAGAGAAAGAGAAGAGAGGGGAGGAGCTCGTCGCTCGTCGCAGAGGAGCTCGGAGCCATCGCCGATCGCTGCGCCTCCGTCCCAATCGTCGCAGCTCGGCCTCCGCCTCCACGCCTTACTGGTTCTCTAGTTCTTCTTCTTCCTTCTCTTCTTCTTCTTCTTCTTCTTCTTCCTTCTCCCCTGGGTTATGCCCCCTCCTGTTCATCTTCTTCCCTCCCTTCTTCTCCTTCCTTCTCTCCTTCCTCTTCTTCTTCTTCCTTCCTTCTTCTTCTTCGTCTGCTTCGTTTCTGATTCAACCAAAAAAAAGAAAAAAAAAAAAAGAGAAGGTAAAAACGACGTCGTTTTGCCTTTAGGGGGATTCGGGGGGGACTGATTTCGAGCTACCAATCACTACTCTTTTTTTAATTACAATTTTATCTATCCAACAAATCAACTTCTGGACAAAATTCTAAAATTTAATCTCTCAATACATATAACCGAAAGGAAATTTTTATATATCAATAGAGTATCACGTGGTATTACTTTTTACTAATCATAAATGTAAATGTCTATTATTGTTTCCCAAACACTCAATATAAATGTACTGTTAAAGCCATCACAATAGTAAAAGGTATCATATGACATATACCTTATTCATATACAAAAATTTCTCCCACCAGACCTATCTAAAAAAGAAATACATATGCCGCCAGACATCTCGGTACACACCACTAGCCATCACAGCCACCACTTTCTTCCTCCTCTCCAGCCCTGTCACCCTTCGCCAACCTATTGTTTCTTCCCAGCAGAGTTCTTCCTTAATCTTTTTGTGATAGCTTAGTTGTGATCTTTTTATTTTTCAAATGACAATGGAGTTAGAGGGCGGTTGCGAGGGGAAGAAGGGGGCTGGAAAAGTGGGTAACAGAAAGGAAATTGAGTAAGGATGGAGTAGCAACAAGATAGAAAAGGGACTACGATACAAGGAGAGAAGTCGGAAGGAGGGCATACAGGAAAGAGTTGTGGGGAAGAGTTGGTGACAACAAATAAGGTAATGATTAAGGTTAATGTTTGATTTGAGAAGATGAAAGTATTTGGTCTTATTTGAAAATTTATGGTGTGCATATAAAACATCAAAAAATTTAAATTAAATGTGATGTAAACCAAGTAAATGGTGTATATTGAGAAAATGTGTGAACTAAGTAAATCTTACTAAAAGCATGTCTAAATATCATTGGAGGTTTAAATACATATATATGTATATATATTTTGACAACCAATCATATTTGATCATTTAGTAAGATTATTAGTGTGCAGAATTATTCAAAGGTTTTTGGGTAGTGAGAGAGTAGTAAGGGTGAGCACAATTGTTTTATATTTTGGACAAACTTTATTTTGCCTCCATTTGAGAAGTGGGTTGACTTTTTGGTTTTTTGACTATTTTGGTTATTTTAGCCTGGGTTAAAAAAACTTAGTTTGGGAAGGACTTTTTGACTTTTTTGACTTTTTTTCTGAGAGAAGAGTGTAATGATTATGGGTTAAAGCGTCTCCAACGCTTCACTTCTTTTTTCACCAAATTTGAGTCGAAAAACTGCATTTTCATCAAATCTGATACTGAGCACTCCAACCCTTAATTTTCATCAAATTTTCATCCGGGACAACCGGGTGGTCGACCGGCCGGTTGACTGGCTAGGCCAATTTTTTTTTTTTTTTGAATTTTCTGAATTTTTTTTGAACTTTTTGAACTTTTTCCGGGTCGACCGGGTGGTTGACCGGCCGGTCAACCGGTTAGGCAAATTTTTTTTTTTTTTTTTTTTTTTTTTTTACGATTTGAACTGATTTTCCTTGAACTCTTTGAACCTTTCACTGGTTGACCGATTGGTCAACCGGCCGGGCAACCCATTGGTCAACTTCCTCTTCCATGATCGAAAAAGATATTTTGGTGAAATCAGTATTCTGTCGTCGATTTGATGAAACTTTTGATGAATTGTCGATTTGATGAAGCGTTTGATGAACCGTTGGAGGAGTGAACAGTGCATTTTTCATCAAAATTCAAATTTAATATCAACTGTGATACACCGTTGGAGATGGTCTTAGATGTGATGTTTTGTTTTTTGTGACTAAAATAACTTATTTTGTCTTTTGTGGCTAAAATAGTCAAAAAAGCCTGGAATAACTCTTCCCAAACAGACTCAAATATCCCCTTATAGTTTGGATCATGTGCGGTTTACCCCTTTAAGATTTGGAAATTATCATACAACTCCTATATGGTTTATGAACTGAAGTGTACCATTAAATATTCCGTCAAACTTAACATTAAGTGTGAAACACGTGGCAAACATGAGGGGATTAATTACATACTCATTTTCAAATTTCAATGGGATAAATCACATATGAAATAAAACATAGTGGTTTAAAGTGCACTTTACCTTTTAAGAAAATGACAAAAATATCTGTAATTCACATATTTAAGTTACTTATATAAGGGTATTTTAGTAATTTTTATTTAATCATTAACGGGTCTAACGGTACATTTTAATTCACAAATCACGTGGGTTTATGTAGTCATTTCTAACATTAAGTGTGAAACACGTGGCAAACATGAGGGGATTAATTACATACTCATCTTCAAATTTCAATGGGATAAATCACATATGAAATAAAACATAGTGGGTTAAAGTGTACTTTACCTTTTAAGAAAATGACAAAAATATCTGTAATTCACATATTTAAGTTACTTATATAAGAGTATTTTAGTATTTTTCATTTAATCATTAACGGGTCTAATGGTACACTTTAATTCACAAATCACGTAGGTTTATGTAGTCATTTCTAAACGTTGAGGGGATAAACCGTACATAACCCAAACCATAAGGGGTAAAGTGAAGTTTACTTTTATTTATTTATTTTTCTTCTTTCACACAACATACATCAATAGAGTTTCAAAAAGAAATAGTGTGGGGTAGATGTTAAATTGGGATAACAAAGCTTCAAAAAGAAATACGAAATACATAATAAAAGATATATGGGTTGGGTTCTACATGTGAATCTCACATAATATGAATCCTACTCTATGTGAGACGCATGTGTTTTATTTTGTGTTTGATGTTTCCAGCATTACTTTGAATTAGGAAGGAAAAGCAACGTAAGATATCAACATCCTTTCTATATAGGAGCTAAACCTATACAACATTACACCATGTTTATTATTATTATTATTATTTGGTAGCTCAAATAATAAGCATTGATATGTTTTTTTCTCATTCTTTTTATCTTTTGCTTATTATTACCAAAAAAAAAAAAAAAACACTTCAATTAAGTCTTTTAATTATGAGTATAATTTTCTCATATGCATGATATTAATTGTACATACCTATTAACTTATTTGTAATCAACGATTTTGTACCTTATAGTCCCTAAATTTCGCAAGTGTGTAATTTACTTGAGTTTGTTATTTTTTTTTTATATAAATAAATTTCATTTTTAATGCATTTCATTATATATATATATATATATTAAAAAATATGATTTGATTCAACAGAACTCACTCAAATGAGAACTGAGTCATTTTCTCGTAGTGACAGGTTTTTTTAAAAAAACAAAATTCAAACAATTTGCAAACATCCCACACAAAATTGAAATGCAATAATGTATATAAAAACATTTATGGGTACATTTTGGTAGAGTTTTCTAACTATGATTTGAAAGTATAAATTGTATTTTGAGTTTATGAGTTTTAAAATTATGATTTGAATGGGAAAATTTGTTTGGGGAAAGAGTTTTGAAAATAATTTTGAAAAGAGTTTTGAATTAAGGCTAAGTTTGGCATACTTGAAAAAAGATAAAAAGTCAAAAAGTCACTATCTTATTTAAGTCACATTATCTTATTTAAGTCACATCACTTCTCTAACACATCACTTCAAACCTAACCCAAACCCAATCCATATTTCATAAAAAGTCAAAAAGTGCACTTATTTAGATCATCCCAAATAACCCCTAAGTGGGAAATTTTTGATGTGATATTTGATACAAAAACTTACAACTCATAACCAAACATACAACTCAAAATTCCATTAAAGCACATAAAATTTTTTAAAAAATTCAAAAAATATTTTTTTTGAATATATAAAAATTAACATATCAATTACAAAAAAGAAAAAAATATAAAAATAAATAAATATATTGCACTGTTCCGGTCAACTAGTTGGACGACCGGTGGGACATCCGGTGGGACGACCGGTTAGGCCAAATTTCAAAAAAAAAAAAAAAAATCGAAAATCACACTGTACGGAGAGTTTTCTGCAAATTTTGTGTTTGTTATGAAAAACTAGTTCCAAAACTTTATCCAAACATAATGTTCCAATGTGGGGGTAAAATCATGATTTGAAAATTCTGTTTTAGTTTTGAGAACTTACATGAGTTGAAATTTGATGTGTAGCTATTAATTATTATATTTTTTGGCATTTCAAAACTTCAAATGAGTAGTTGTATTATTTTTTTTAGTTGATAATTATTGAAATATACGACTTATTACTTATGACATATTTATTTATTTATTTATTTTATAGTCACTCTAAAGCTACATAGGTTTGGCCTTACCAAACTAATTTTTAAATCAACACAAAACTAGGACGTTTTAAAATTGAAGCTTAGTCAAATTGATGTAGACAATTAGAGAGACTATTCGGTGGTCTTGAACAACGCTCCACACCGCATCAACCACAACAACAGTAATAATAATAATAATAATAAAGAAAAATTATAAATACACCCTTAAGGTTTATATAAATTATAAATTATTTCTGTAATTTTAAAAATTATATTATGCCCTTAAAGTTTTTAATTTCATAACAGATGAGTCTTTTTATTAATAAATCATCAAGTTAATTAACAGTATTCACCCAAAAAAAGTTAATTAATAGTTTTTAATAATGTTAAAATTACATTTCAATTAATAATTCAGATAATTTTATTATTGTATAAGTGAACAGTTAGAAATTTTATTATTGTATAAGTGAACAGTTAGAAATTTTACTCTTTCAATTAATTCTGTTAAATAAAAATTTCTGATATGAAGATATTTGTAATTTTTCAAATTACAAGAAACAATTCATATTTTAAGCAAACCAGAGGAAATACATTTGTAATTTATCCTAGTAATAATAATAATAATAATAATAATAATAATAATAATGCTCTATACACTTGTCAAATATCTCTAAAAATCAAATTGTATTATATCCCTTTTATGTTTGGTTAATTTTTTGCTTTAGCCTTTAAAGTTTTTTTCTCCCTATCACTTTGATCCTTTATGTTTTAAATTTTTTTTTAATTTATTTTTAAAATTAACTTTTGTTCAAATTTAGATAGAAAATATCACCTTAACTGTCATATAATATAAAAATATATATTATTATATTGAGATTTGGGTTTGTATAGATGTGAGTTATATATAATAAAATATTTTCATGTTATATGTCAATTTTATTTTTTTAATTTTGGACATAAATTAACTTTTGGAGTAAATAAAAAAAATTGAAATATATAAAGACTAAAATGACCATTAAATAATTTTTCAAATTAGGCTTCGTTTGAAAATTAACTATTTTAATTAATTTTTTTAACATTTTATAAAATAATATGCAAAAAATTAAAAAAAGTTGATATAATAATTTATGATTTTTTTTGACCAAAATCTTTAATTTCCAAATGAGTCTTAGGATTGGTTTGGAAAGTGGGTTGGCTTTTTGATTTTTTGACTTTTTTAGCTATTTTAGCCAAAGCTAAAAAGTTTAGTTTGGGAAAGACTTTTTGACTTTTTGACTTTTTTGTGAGAGAAGAGTGTAATGATTATGAATTAGATGTGATATTTTGTTTGTTGTGATTAAAATAATCCATTTTATTTTTTTTGGTACTATTTTAATCAGAAACTATTTTGCCAAACAAACATTTTTTTTTTTTTGTTACAGGGAAATCCTCCTACCCTCCCGCAGGTCCAAGGTAGCGTCTCATGAGGAGATCACCAGGGTGTCCTGTTGTCCGTTCCGAATAAGAGACTATAACCTGGAAACTTGTCCCGACCTCCCAAGACAAGTTTCGATTAAGTCAGGACTCGCACAGTCGGGAGAGCATTAAACCCACACCAAGTAGCTGATTAGGCATCCTTAAGGTCCAACCTCCTAACCAACAGTACTGCGCCCAGGAGATTAGCCCAAGAAAAAGAATTAAACTTGTAACCTTGGGACTTAAGCCGTAAAATTTTACCACAATGCCACAACCCCTCGGTCCCAAACAGACATGTTAAAATCAATTTTAATAACTGTGGCCAATGGGATGGCCATTAACACGGCCGTGTTGTAGCCTCGATTGTAGTTCATAATCACGTTTTAACCAAAAGAGTAGGTTATGGTGTTTGTCTTTTGCCCATATGATTCATCTAGAAGTTTGAACCAACAACCCCCACTCACGTTCTTGCTACATTGGAATTTAAAGCTTTTGGTAGTATTCTCACTAATAACTTTTATACTAGTATATTAGGTTTCATAATATTTTAATGAGAAACTCATAAAATCATTAAAAGGTCTAACTTGAGATGGATATAGGATAGTAGATTTAATAAATATTTTTTATGCATTCAATTTATAAATTTAAATTTAAATTTTGTTTGGTCAGAGATTCAAGCGGTGAAATATTTTGCCAATAAGAATAAGATTAGACAAAGTGATCAAAATACATATGTATTTATATTGTATACCCACACCAAACCCTAACATAAACGGTCTCTCACCTCCTCTAACACAAGTCCTCTCTCTCTCTCTCTCTCTCTCTCTCTCTCTCTCTCACACACACACACACACACACACATATCTTCATCTTTATCTTCATCATTATTATCTTCACCGTCGGACAACCACCTATGTCACCGTCGATGTGTACATCCTCTTCGTCTACCGCTTACAGTCGTCTACTTCCATCACCGTCGTTGTCAATGGTGCCTTCATCTTTGTATCGGAGATTGCTAACAGATTATAGAAAGCTCAAGTCATAGCTCTGCCTCAGATTTGAGATCGCGAATAGATTGTTCGATTTCGATCGTCAAACAGATTGTCTCTCTCATCTTTCATTTCGATTATCGAACAGTGTCGGTGTAAAGCTTCATCACAATAAACTAGGGCTAAATCATGATTCTTTTCTTTCACCATTGGCATCGTCGTCTCTGCCATCATTAGCAGCCGCACCCACTTCGCTTGCTTCCTGGATTGTTCAAAGAGCCTAAAATAGAAACAGACAACAGAGAAAAAAGATGGTGTATGTATGTGTAGACGCGCTCCCGGGAAGAACTCTCCGAGTATCTGTGCGTGCCTCGTGAGGGCTACAAATTCTCATTTTGTTCTCTAAGCTACCACAGTTTGGACTCAAAAGTCACGGTTCTGAATCTAATCTCACAATGTGCGATGTGAGACCGATAAATCACCAAAGAGTCCAAATCCGGCAAATCATTTTAGAAAACTGATTTTTATAAAGAAGTGCCAAACATGGACTGCTTTGCCAGATATAGAGTCGCCACCTAAATATTTTATTTTGGAAGAATTTAGGAAACCCTGACTCGTGCCTAAGGCCACGTATCCGTCATCACCAACGTTGTCTCGACTCGGGAACTTGGGTACGATTGGGGAAGGCCATTTAATGAGCACCCCCGCTCGCCCGATCAAAGATCGGCCTGTACTAAGTATGATATTTTGTTTTTGAAAACAAATGTGTTCTTATTTCGATTAATTAGCTAATCTTACTATGTGATGCGCACAACAAACAAGTATAGACTAGATCGCCTAATTTGGAACAAAATATTGCATATTCGTTTGAAAACGATTGGAAGTTTGCTACTCACAAGTAGGCTAAATCGGTATTTTCAATGAATTGTTCCAATTCAAGTAATCCAACCTTCACCTACAGGCATTCAGACATTTAATCAACTAAGCAGTTAGCCTCATGGTAAGCATGCTTTTATGGTAGCATTAACACACATGCAGTATGCTAAAGTATAAACACTCACAGTGTACTCCAAGCCAAAACAGAGAACTAGTTAGAAATCATGCATAATCCTCGTTTATGTTAGAATGGCTAATGCAACACATGCGAAAATGGAACTAAAATAGGCTCGGCTATTTTAGAATGGCATGTGAAATACGACAATTTGATACATGTATTCAACTTGGAATTGAAATACAATGCAGTTAGTATGATGTGCCGAGCCCGGTGCATGCAAAACAGATGAATGAATGCACGCATGCAAGCTTAAGGTATGCTAAATGAAATATGCCCTAAAACTAACCATCATAAGCGGTTAAATAAAAGGGAGAAAGAAATGAAGGTTGGAAGACATGCATCACACACAGGCACGCTTATTATAATAATGTGCCCTCTCGAAGGAGGGATCGAATAAGAAGCTAACTAGCTAATCCAAGCTAATTAAACTAATTATTACACAACAAATTAATTAACTAATCCTAGTTAACTAATTATTACAAAACAAATTGAAATAACTAAACGCATTAACTATTAAAGTACAAAACAAAGCAAAAGCTAGCTATTTAAGCATGGCAGCTAAGGAAAGCAGTAAATCAGGGGCTTCAGAGAGAGAGGAATGCATGCAAGCCCGGTCACCTTGTTTGGAAATCCAATGCGATGCCCCGATTTGCCTCTGTTTTCATTTGTTCTCAGAACCTTGCACCAAGCTCCAGAAAATTGAAACTCCACCTTAGGAATCTTGTAGAAGGGTGGCCGACCATTTTTGGTGTCTCCAGACACCTGCCGACCACTTTTGGTTGTTGAAAAACTAGAAAAGTGGTCGGCCAGCTAGTTTTTCTGGCTGGCCGGCCAGTTGTTGCTGCTGAATCCCAGTTTTCTACAACAGAGCGCAAGAAAGGGTATGGCAATGTATTTGCAAGATATGTGTGCATAACCACCCTCCCTATCATGTAATGAACTCAAGGGGGTGTGGTTCTCGACCCTCGGCCCACCAATCACGTATTTCCATGCATGACGGCCGAAAGGTGAAGTTGCACAATTCAATATGGAAATGAATGCACAAGTAAACACATAAAGCCTAAAACTCTATCATGTATGATCAAAAGTGTCGGCGACCGAGAATTGGGACACGTTTCATCACTTGAAGTATGAAACGTCCCTCGTTTCCCGTGTTTGGACTAACACTTATTCCAAACACAATGCAACACATAATATGGCATGCTCAATGCAATGTAATGCAACCTTAGCATGCAAATATGCAACTACATGGCATACTTAATGCAACTAGCAACCTAGCATACACAATGCAAGGCATGACATGGCATATACAATGCTAAATGCTGAGAACTAGATGGCATACTCAATACAAGGTAATCATAAGGTTCTAAACACAATGTGATGCATGCATGCGCAATGCAATGCGACAAGGGTAACAATATGCAATACACCAAGCGTACAACAACATGTAAACCACATAATCAATGGACTTAAACCGAAATGAACAGACCTCAGTCATGCCAAAATAGTGGCCATAATGCTAAAGTGAAGGCATCAAAAACACATACAAGCATGCATTCCAATTGGTTCACCAATTGAGGCACTAAGGTGCAACTCTCAAGAGCACTTAAAGAGTGAAAAGCATGGAAGTGCAACAACACTATGTACACTAAAATGAGGTAAGAAATGATGCCAAATCATTCAAACAACACAAGTATAGTATGGTAGGGTCCTTAAAGCATGAAGCTATCAAAGAGGACTACAAGGGAGGCATGCAATACATGGCACAAATGTATGAACTAAGCATGGACAGAGCTCAAGTAGGTCAAAATAAGGACCTAAATATGCTGAGATGAGGGTTCAAAGGCCTAGGCATGCAAGCATACGAGCTAAAGCATAAACTAGGCAACAATGCACAACACTTAAAGACACTCAAAGAGTGAATGAAGTGGGAACATAGCAATGCTAAATGCTCTGAAATGTCATGTTAAGTGATGCCAAATCATGTACTCAACACAAATGAAGCATGCAATGGTGCTTAAAGCTTGAGGCAAGCAAGAGCATTTGTACTACAAGTATATAAAACATGAAGCATGTGACCAAGGTAACCCAAAACAGTCCTAGTACATGTTAAAATGAGTCTAAAACATGCAGGAAAGGAAGCCAAAACAAGCTAGCATGAGGGGCACAAGGCATGATACATACAAGGCAAATAAGGTGGATTACACTACACCTATTAAGACCAAGCATGGGATGACTTAACCAATAAAAATCAGAGTTATATCATGGCACAATAACCCCAAATAACCACTGAAATGATGACTCGCAAGCTATGGCATGAAGGCATACGAAATGGCTCATGTTAAGGCATAAAGGGGGAAACCCTCCAACGCATTGAATGTGTGACAAATGTGAATGTATGGCCATGAAACATGGACTGAAATCACATAACAAGTGATGCCAAATCACTGAAATAGGCCAAGTAATGCATGCTAGTGGACTCAATACATAAGGCTAACAAGCTAAATACCCTGCCAACCTTCTTTGGCTGAAATAACCATCTTGGTCCAAGAGTTCAAAAATTTGTTGGTCAAACTTGCCAACCTGCTTTGGCCAAGGCAACTATCATCTCAGCCAAAGAGTGCAAAAAATTTTGTTAGTCAAACCTGCCAACCTGCTTTGGCTGAAGTAACTGTCATCCCAGTCAAATTTGTTAGTCAAACCTACCAACTTGCTTTGGCCGAGGTAACTGTCATCTTGGTCCAAGAGTGCAAAAATTTTGTTGGTCAAGCCTGCCAACCACCTTTGGCTGAGGTAATTGTCATTTCGGTCAAAGAGTACAAAAAGTTTTGTTGGTCAAACTTGCCAACTTCCTTTAGCCTAAATCCTTATCTCGGCTAAAGGGTGCAAAAATTTTATTGGTTAAACCTGCCAGCCTCCTTTAGCCTAGATCCTCATCTCAGCTAAAAGGTGCAAAAATTTTGTTGGTCAAACCTGCTAACTTCCTTTAGCCTAGATCCTCATCTCGACTAAAGGATGCAAAAAATTTTGTTGGTCAAGCCTACCAACCTTCTTTAGCCTAGATTCTCATCTCGGCTAAAGGGTGCAAAAATTTTGTTGGTCAAACCTGCCAACCTTCTTTAGCCTAGATCCTTATCTCGGCTAAAGAGTGCAAAAAGTTTTTGTTGGTTAGACCTGCCAACCTTCTTTGGCCGAGATAACTGTCATCTTGGTCAAAGAATGCAGAAAGAGTTAGTCAAACCTACCAACCCACTTTGCCCCCTGCTGGACAAAGATTTGTTAGAAAGAGTTGGTCAAACCTGGCAACCCACTTTGTCCCCTGGCAACCCACTTTGTCCCCAGTTGGGCAAAGATTTTTTAGAAAGAATTGGTCAAACTTGCCAACCCACTTTGCCTCCAGTTAGGCAAAGATTTTTGCGTGGTTGGTCCTTCTTGTCGACTGTGCTAACTTTTGCCGAAAGTGTTTTGTCCGACATCGCTATTGTGTCAGACTCTACCTTGGTGCGCACCCCATCTTCTTCTGTCAAGACGTGTTGGTGCACTCTCTCCATCAGGGCTTCCATAGTAAGGGGCAGCGTCATTGTCATTGAATCTCTCAACCTATGACCACTGGCAGACCCTGCTTGTACTGTGCAATAGCTAGGTTAGTAGGACATCTTCTACCTGGTTGAAGGTCTCCTAATACCTATTACTGTAAGATTTCAACATTTCTTTATCGGCCATGTCAATGGCAAGTAACTGATCTACCTCAACTGACGTCTTAATGTTCGTCTTAAACCTGGTGACAAACGTCTCCGCAAGTTGTACCCATGAAGCGATACTACGTTCTGGCAACTTTTCAAACCAAGTTAAGCCCAGGTCGCCCAAGCTTGATGGAAACAAGACGCACATTAGAGCTTCATTCTGCCGATGTATGGCCATAACTTGGCGAAAGTAGCTCAAGTGTATGTAGGGGTCTGACTTCCGCTCATAGAGTGTAAACTTAGGCTTGTTGAAGCCTAAGGATAGTGGTGCGTTCTTTATTGCCGGAACAAACGGTGAGCTTTGCAACCTTGCCAATGCCTTATCAGCTGGTTCATAGGCAAGACGCGATACTGACATTCTAACCTTGACACTCCCGTGCATTCTAGGTGCTAGCCGTTGTAGAGCCGAGATCCTTTGAGGGTCATGAGCCTGGGCGTCTTTCCTCCTTCGCGCCCTTTCTCCTAGAACAGTTCGTAAATCCACCGATCTAGGTATCTCGGTGTATTGAGAAGTGGTTTGATGCATATGTGAGGGTCAATAATTGTTTCCTTCTATGTAAGACCTCTCAATCCTCGTTATCTCAGACTAGGAGTAACGAGCCCTAGAGGTTTTTGATTGTGTGTCATTGGTTTTAAGGCTTTTGCTTTCGGATTGCGATGGTGTGACTCGCCTATCGTGATCTCTTCAGTGGCAAGAATGCATCTTGCCTTCGCCGATCTCTTTCCCTACCACGCATTTTCCTTTCACCTGGCGCTTCATCGTCTCCATGTCAGCCGCCATTCTCCTTATCAATTCATCTTACTCTTTTACTCGATCCTTCATAACTTGGGTATCCATCATCTGCCTCTGTCCATCTGGGCTTTGAGAGTGACGAGGACTTAAGCCCCATTTTTCTCGCGCACCTTTATGCGAGTTCCGTCGCTGGAGGTCCAAATCTGCCATGGGTGGAATAAAAGGCAGATCCTCGTGCCTCCTTTCTTCTTCTGGAGTTTGTCCATCGACAATAGACTGAGGCAAGTCTTTGTTGTGCGCTATTGAAATCAGTTGAAGAAAAAAACTCAATCAAAAGGTTTGTTCTTTGTGTTCATTCCCACAGACGGTGCCAATTGTACGAGTACAGAATAATTTTCTCGTATAATCCTGTTGATCAAGTTTGCAATCCTCCAAACGTCGTCGCTTTGCCACCTGAAAACACAAACATGAGCTAGCCGACAGGTGTGTGTCGGAAACCTCTCTGATGCCTAAGTCAGCAAATAGACAATAGACACAGAAACTCCGTGTATTCCAGAGTAAGAATTGTGATACCTGTACATAGGTTCTGTCATAAGCTTTTGTAGATTCCCACCTGGCACAAATCCTAGTAGGACTTTAACTCTCCTTAGCAGAGTCCTGCTAGGAATCACAAATCCCTGGCACAATCCTAGTAGAACTCTAACTCTCCTTAGCAGAGTCCTCTTAGGAATTACATTTCCAAGGATAATGCATATTCTGATAACCCCCTACTCACTGCCAACCAAGTGAGATGGTTATCGCCTTGCTCGGCTCGCTACGCCTAGCCGAGTTATCTGGCGCAAATACCCTGACCGGGCTGCACAATCACCAATTGCTTTGAATCCTCTCGCCGGGCTACCTCTAGCTCGGCTTCCTATATGTAGCCGGCATAGCACTTCGGCTCGTCCACTGACCGCAACTAGAGCTCACCGACCTGCCTACCAACCATTGTTCCCACACCGAGCTATCCTGAGCTCATAACTTGGCCCACAACGTGACCCAAGATTCAGAAACAATGCTTTCTAGCTCGGCTGAATTTGGCTATACAAATTACCCTATCAGAAATCATTTTGAATAACAAACATATAATACAAAGATCATATAAACAAAATAATCATAATCACGATACAGAACAGAACAGAACAGATGTATGGACTTAAGAGGTGGTCGTACGATTTCTAGATGTGGCTTCCACAATAGTGTAGCACTTAGCTCCGCACAACACTTTGCTCTACACTAGAAATTAGAGGGTCAGTGGATCTATGACAAACAGAGGGTTACTTAAAGTGACATCAGAACAAAATAGAGGGTCACATAAAGTGACAATATAGAGGGCCAATGGTTATTTAAGTCCCCCAAGGCATGGGATCTCCATGGTGATACTTACAAAATACTTATTCAAAAACATATTTAATAAACAGTTTTATCTATGGGTTTTCCTTTGTAAGCAAATATGGTTTATTTAACAAATTACATACTTAAAAACTAATAAAATTTGCAAAACATAATTTACATAAAACAGTTTATGGTAGCTCAAAATATAATACAACTTACCTCAAACTTGATCCTTTACTCTCGGTTTTGACTTCGACTCACTCTCTTAGGTACCCCTTGTTTGTTATTCTTATGATTTCATTATCATGCAATTCACCTATTTATAGGTGAGAAGACCCTTACTATGCTACACTATGGAGTACCATGCAACCATGTTCACCGCATGGCTTACCATGCCATTCATGAGGTATTCTAAAAACAAAGGAATAAGTTTTTCCTAAATTTGCCTATGGCCCAAAAATTATTATAATTACATTATTTGATAAAACACAATGACTCCTAATTAAATTAAATTACATTTTAGCACAAACAATCATAAAAGTAAATATAACTTTTCAAGTATCAGTTTAACTATTTGATATTATACGATAACTAATTTAACTTCAAGTATTTCAAAAATAGATTATCGTATAATTTTCATAATATGTATTATTCAGAGTGTTACAGGTGTTATATATATATATACTAGCGTATGTTCGTGCCTGAAGGCACGGTGTAAATAATGTTAGGATTAGAATATAATTGCAATCCCAATACTATTTAAATATATTTTTTAATTTAACAAAATTACAAATTTATTATAAAATTTTGGAGTTCTCACAAAACTCCTCACGAAAACTCGCTTTTGCTTATATAATAAATAGCTAGATAGATAGATGTGCCTAGCATACATACAATACTGTTCTTACTTATATAATTATATGAAAATTGTATGTATGTCCATAATATCCTAGTGTATGACATTACAGGCTTTGAAAAGTAAGAGAGAGAAACGGGGAAATAGAAAAATGTATATGTAGGATATTTTTTGGAAACATATCTTAGTTATTGTTTTTATAATTTGAATAGATCTAAACTGTCCAAATGTCCTAATAGGATAAATGTGTGTAGTACAAATTCAAAAACTATCCTGTTTTAATATATAAATGTTGAAGATTCATATAAGATCTAAATTTACGAAGTTTATCAGGTATTCAATATATTTAAAAATAATAATTAATTTTTCAAATTCATTTAATTTGTGAATTAAAAAATGCATTAATATAATCTCCACTACACATAGTAAAATCTGGCTTCTAATTCTGGGATTGCAGACTTTTCCATATAATAATAAAAATATGTGAACAAAAAGGAGAAAAAAAAACAAATAAAGAGAAAAATAAAAATGAGAGAAAATAAAAAAATAGAAAGAAAAGAGAGAGGAAGGTTGGATCATGGGATTATAGAAGGATAGGTGAGAAAAGGAAAAAGTAAAAGAGAGAAGCAGGGAAAATAGAAAATGTACATGTAAGATATTTTTTGAGGAAATATATCTTAGCCGTTGTTTTATAATTTGAATATATCTGAGCCGTCCAAATGTTCTAGTAGGACAAATCCAAAAACCATCATGCTTTTTTACGTAGATGTTGAAGATTCATATAAAGTCTAAATTTATGAAATCTATCAAGTATTTAAGATATTTAAAAATAATAGTTAATTGTTCAAATTCATTTAATTTGTGGACTATAAAATTCATTCATTTAATCTCTGCTACACACAGTAAAATCTGGTTCCTAATTCTGGGATCGTAGACTTTTCCATGTAATATGAATAAATATAGGGCAAATTACATAAATAGTCCCTATAGTTTGAGGCTTGTGTCACTTTGGTCCCTGACTTTTCAATCGTGACACATTTGACCTTGAATTTTGAATCTTGTTCCAAATAAGAACAATTGAAGATATCATTAGATTTTTCGAGAGCAAAATTGTCAATTTGATAAAATATAAACTAATTTGACAAAAATAAATGTCAAACAAATATTTTTGAATTTTTAAAAATTATTTCTACCCCCTAAAAATAAAATTATGTAAAATTGATAAATCTTTTAGACATTTATTTATTTATTTTATCAAATTAATTTTCATTATGTGTTTGGATGATGATCATATAAAATTAATTTAAAAAAATTAATCATGTAATTTTTATTAACTTTACATAATTTTATCATTGGTAGATAAAAATAATTTTTAAAAAATTAAAAATATTTTTTTGACATTTATTTTTGTCAAATTAGTTTATGTTTTATCAAATTGACGATTTTACCTTTGAAAAATTTAATGATATTTTCAATTATCCTTATTTGGAACAAAATTCAAAATGCATGGTCAAATGTGTCACAATTGAAAAGTCAGGGACCAAAGTGATATAAGCCTCAAACTATAGGGACTATTAGTGTAATTAACCCATAAATATAAGTGAACTAAAAAGAGAAAATAAAAAAAATAAACAAATAGAGAGAAAAATAAAAATAGGAGAAAATAAAAAAAATAAAAATAAAAGAGAGAGGAAGGTGGGATCATGGGATAATGGAATGATGGGTGAGAAAAGCAAAAATTAAGAGAGAGAAACGGGAAAAATAGAAAATGTACGTGTAGAATATTTTTTGAAAATATATCTCAGCCGTTATTTTATAATTTGAATAGATCTGAGCCGTTCAAATATCCTAGTAGGACAAATTTATGTAGGACAAATTCAAAAACCATCCTGCTTTATTATATAAATATGTATATATATATAATCTATAATATATAGAATAATACATAGATCACGATCACAAATCTTTGACATTTTTTATATGAATATTTTATTGTCACATAATTCAAAAGATGATGATGATTAAGATGTACATAGGTATGAATAGATTATTGGAAACTCTTTCATTTGGGTTTCTGATAGTTACTTGGAAAATATTAATAAAATTGAGATACACGCAGCGAATTTATTTTGAAATTTTAGATGAGGACGGTTCATGAGTGCCTGGATGTGCATTTTTGTTCCACTATCACAATTATTATTTTTTGTTCTTCATTGTTGTTGTTTTTTTTTATCTCTTTAAAACTTAGATACAAATAGTCAAAAAATTAAATAAATAAAAAAAAATTGAACAGATAAAAAAACTAAATAGATCAAAAAAAATTAAACAGATAAAAATTTGAACAAATAAGTGAAAAAATTGAACAGTTAATAAAATTTGGACAGATATTTAAATAGATAAGAAGAAAAAACTAAATAGATAATCAAAAAAATTGATCATATAAATATAAATTTAAACATATAGAAAATAGTTTGAACAGATAGATATAAACTTGAACAGATAGTTAAAAAATTAAATAGATAAAAAAAGGTCAACAGATAAAATAAGAGATAAAATTAAAAAATAGAATGTCCTTCAAAAAAAACAAAAGGATTTCTTATCAAACTATTTCACAAATGATAGACATCTCACTAATAAAAAATATCTAGTAGACCTAATACTGACCTAGTGCCTTATATCTTCCTTATGTTGGACTTTTTAATAATTTTCTCTATTTTTTATTAGTAAGAGATCTGCCCTTTATGAAATAGTTTGGTGAGAAATCATTTTGTTTGTTTTGAATGACATTTTGTTTCTAATTTTATCCATTAATTTATCTATTTAATTTTTTTGACTATATGTTCAAATTATTTTCTATTTATTCAAATTTATATTTATATGTTCATAACTTTTGGTTATCTGCTTAATTTTTTTTCTCTTTATTTGTTTAAATATTTGTCCAAATTGTATTATATTTTGAATTTTTTCACTTATCTAGTTAAATCTATCTATTCAGATTTTTTATTTGTTAATTTTTTTTTTTATCTATTTAGTAATTTTATTTTGTTCAATTTTTTTTATTTGTTTAATCTTTTGACTATTTGTATCTCAATTTTAAATAGATAAAAAACAATAACAACAAAGAACAAAAAATAATAACTGTGATAGTGGAACATAAATGCACACCCAAGCACTCATGAACAGTTCTCATCTATAATTTCAAAATAAATTCACTATAATTGACACACTATTTTGACTTAGACTTAACACTTGGAAGCTCTTTTTTGAACACCTGATGATGAAATTTGGAATGTGTTATTTTACGAATTCCTTAGTAGGAGAGCCATGTTCAAGTTTTAATCCCAACCTTATATTCGTTTTGGCCAAAATATTTTAGACCCTCTTATACCCCTTTTAAAACATTTCCACAAAGGTCTGGGGCTCGCATTTTCAAAATTCAGGTGTTATATTTTCTTAGTAAATTGAGTAAGGACAACATGAAAATAAGTGGAAGGAATAAGAATTTTTTGAAAAAAAAAAAACCCTATTTCCCCCTTTGAAAAGTTGTTTGGCTAAACGATTTTTTGTTAGGCCGAACACTTTTTTGTCTGGCTTGATGATTTTTCCGGGAAACAAAGTAGTTTCGAGAAATTCGTCATTTTCTCCAAATTTTACACAAATATCTTAAATATTTTGCCTTAGGCTTCCTTTGCAAATATCTCAAATATTTTCTTTGCCTCAAAAGTTTATAAATATCACCTCTCCTTCTTCATTTGAAAAGGGTTACGAAAATTCTTATTTACACTCACACCTCATCTTCAACCTTCTTCTCATTTTCTTCACTTCTTCTTCACTGATACACCACCTAAAACTCCATTTAAGCTAAAATTAAGATTGAGAAATATTTCTAAGAGGTTCAAAATATTTCTAAAAGCTAAAAGTTTTGTTTACACCCATCTCTTACATTTCATCTTCAACCCATTTCTCATACACCTATCATCAAAACTCCAAGCTTGACTCTAAGATTCTTGCTAAGGATCCTGAGAACTCTAAGCCATATCTAAAGGACCTTGATGGTGTTAGATAAGAGTTTGACAATAAAGAAGTTCACCTTTTTTTAATAGGTGAAACTTTTGAACATTTTCTCACATTTTCTCTCTTATTCTTCATCTTTATGCTTTGTTTACATTATATAACTATTGTAAGGATGTAACAAGTCCGCATGGATGTGGAGAGAGTAGATTTTGCCACCTATCCATTGAGTTGATAGCTTTTCCTTTATGTTTACGCTTTCTTTAGCTCTAATTTCTAGTTGTTATGTACTTTGGACCCTTATAGATGTGGTTGTTGGAACAATCTTCTATGTAAAATAAATAACTTGAAACAAATCAAACAAATAAAAATAAATTACTTACAGAATTTATTTTACCGAAATGTAAAAGAACAAAAAGATTAAGTCGAGTGTGTAATACTCTATCTTTAAGACAGATTTTCCCCTTTACGGTGCTTACGGATAAAATGCATCTATCTCCTAGAATACAATGATCTTTACAAATTGTAGTAGCACTCTAAACAATTTGTACGGCGAACAAAACCTGTATTCTATGCTTTCTAAATTTATCCTATAAAACTAGTATGTAGAATAATACAGTGAAAGAGCAAAACTGGGAAGGGGACAGATTTTTCTGGAGTTTTTCAGGATGTTTTCGGATGTCCCAAACTGCTGGAATAGGGTCTCTATTTATAGGCAATTTGACAGACCCGAACAGGTCTAATTTTGAATGAATAGGTGCAAAACAGATTTGAACAGATCTGTTAACTGTAGCAGTTATAAAACTGTCCAGAACTGTTGGCCAGTTTTCCGATCTGTTTGAACATTTTGAACCTATTGAACCTGCTAGAAAATGGACTGAAACCGGGGTACTGTTTGGACAGAAAACATTGGTGCAACATTTAAATTAATTTTTCCAGTAAAACTTTTAGAAAAAATTCAAATAAATTTTGTCTAAAAAATTAATATAAGAATCGATTCGACCCATAACCCACACCCACGCCCGGCATGGCTTTGCTCGGCTTGGCCAAGCCAGTCGGACTGCGGCGCGCGCGCATGTGTGGTGGTTTGAGCCAAGGTTTTATTTGTCCATAACTCCTCAATTCTACAAACTTGGGGTGCCCCTTGGGGCCCAATCCAAGTGTTGCCACCTAGAACTTATATACACACATAAGTTCTTTTAAGTTTCTAATGTGGGACAAGCCTTACAAGAAAACCCACATTTAATTCTTGAATTGTCCATTCTACAAACTCGAAAACGACGTTAAGTTCCCATTCACTCATAAATGTTTTTGATAAACCATCTTCACCGTGTGACTTGCCACGTAGCATGGAACACATCACCTTTTTGGACCCACCTCAAAAGATGTGTGGACCCCAATCAAATTTGGACTCAAAGTTGGCCCAAAATAAGCTTATAAAAACCAAATTTCCAACAATCCCGTACATGAACGGAATTTAACGGAGAGAAAATGCAACAACATGATTTAATTACAGAGAGTACAAAAATTAGGAATATTCTGCGAAGGATAGGTAGCTTTTGGCTTTGAACCTTCCCTTGTGAGACACTATCAGATTTACTAGCTAACCAATGAACATGATGTCTTGAACTGTTTAGCTATTTGTGTAAACCAAGACAATAGAACTCACATAGTATATCACCAGACACAGTTTAGTTCTCACTATTGTGTTCATTTTGGTCTCGAACAACCTGGTCTTTCATGAGTGCTTTAGAGAATTGTAGCCCTTCACAAATCTCATAGAATCGGCCCAGTTCACACTCATGTAGATGAATCTTATGAAAAGTATCCTGTTATATTCCACTAGGTATTCTTAGATATAAGAATCATTAAAAGTATTACTTAACCTAAAACGCTGCAGACATCACTATTTCATCATAGAAATTGGTAGGAGTTTGACTCCCTAGTGATCCTTATGAGTTATACACAACTCGATTGTCCCTTTGAAACTAGATCTTGGGATCTCCAGTCAATTAGGTTGGGTTTCCATTGTGGTAACTCTTATTTAATAGGCTTAAGTCCCATTTTCTTCGATGAATTTTCAACTAACTCTCTTGCTAACCCTTTAAGCTGTCTTTAGACTTCACATATTCAATGGAAATAATTCTATTAGAAAGTAGTTGTCTCATGGTGTTATGTCGACGACGAATGTGTCGTGACTTACCGTTATACATATGACTCTGTGCTCTACCAATTGTTGATTGACTATCACAATATATGCATATAGCAAGCATTGGGTTTGGCCACATTGGAATATCTTCAAGGAAGTGGCAAAGCCATTAAGCATTTTTCCCAAGTTTATCTAAAGCTATGAATTATGATTCCATAGTAGACCTAGCAATGCAAGTCTATTTGGAAGATTTCCAAGATACAGCTCCTCACCAAGAGTATAGACATACCCACTAGTGGATTTAGAATCTCTAATATTCGATATCCAGTTTGCATCCAGTATCCTTCAAGTACTGCTGGATATCTAGTATAATTAAGCCCAATGTTACAAGTAAATCTGAGGTATCTTAGAACCCTTATAATTGTTTTCCAGTGCTCTACTCTTGGGTTACTCGTATATCTACTTAATTTGCTTACTGCATAAGCTATATCCGAACAAGTGCAGTTCATCAAGTACATTAAGCTTCCAATAATTTGGGAAATATTCTAATTGAGAAATACTTTTCTGTACATTCTTAGAAAGAAACAAATTAACATCCATAGGTGTTCTAGCAAGATGATCATCATATTTGCTAAATTTGTCAAGTATTTTCTCAATGTAATGTGATTGTGACAAAGCATAACCTTCTGATGTCTTGGTAATTTTCATACCAAGTATTACATCAGCAATCCCCATGTCCTTCATGTCAAAATATTTGTTCAACATTTTCTTGGTAGTTTTAATATTGTCATTATTATTACCTATAATGAGCATATCATTCACATAAAGACATACTATAACATAGCCTTTGTTTGTGTTTTTAATATAAACACATTTGTCACATTCATTAATTTTGAATCCATTTGACATCATTGCTTTGTCAAATTTCTCACGCTATTGCTTTGGCGCTTGTTTTAAACCGTATAATGATTTAACTAATTTACACACTTTATTTTTTTTTCCTAAAACAGAAAATCTTTCTAGTTGTTCCATGTAAATTTCTTCACCTAACTCACTATTTAAGAAAGTGGTTTATACATCCATTTGATGAATTTCTAGATTGTATAAAAATGCAATGGCAATTAGCGTTATAATGGATGTTATTCTAGTAACTGGTGAGTATGTGTCAAAGTAATCAAGGCCTTCTTTTTATCTATATCCTTTGACCACAAGTCTTGCCTTGTATTTGTCAATTGATCCATCCGCTTTCATTTTTCTTTTGAAAATCCACTTGTACCTAAGTGGTTTACAACCTGGTGGCAAATCTACTAATTCCCAAGTGTGATTTTACAGGATGGATTCAACTTCGTTATTTACAGCTTCTTTCCATAATGGAGCCTCAGGACTAGACATAGCTTTTTTAAAAGTTAAAGGCTCATTTTCTAACAAAAATGTTAGAAAATCTGGACCAAAAAATTTTGAGGTTCTAGCACGTTTACTACTCCTAGGTTCTTTTTCCATATTTTAATCTATCTCTTGCTCTTGTTCTTAATCATGTTCTTGATCCTGACTAGTAATTGTATCATGAGATCTTTTGTTAATACTAGTCTCTTGTCCATTCTTGTTTGGAAATACATGTTCAAAGAATGATACATTTCGAGATTCAATAATAGTATTTACATGCATTTTGGAATGTTATGATTTATGAATCAAAGATCGATATGCACTACTATTTTTGGCATAACCAATGAAAATACAATCAATGGTTTTAGGACCTATCTTAGACTTTTTAGGACTAGGAATAGCCACTTTAGCCAAACACCCCCACACTTTTAAGTATTTGTAGGATGGTACTCTTCCATGCCACATTTCATAAGGTGTTTGATTCACTTTTTTTCGGAGTACTTTATTAAGTATATAATTAGCAAAAAGTATTGCTTCCCTCCACAAGTTCTGAGGTAATCAAGAACTTATTAACATGGCATTCACCATTTATTTTAAAGTCCTATTTTTCCTTTCAGCATTTCCATTTTCTTGAGGTGAGTAAGTAGCGATGATTTGATGAATTATTCCATGTTCTTTAAAAAACTCATCGAAAGGTGATTCATATTTCTCACCTCTATTACTTCTAAGTTTTTTTTAATGTTCTTACCAAGTTGATTTTCAACTTCATTCTTATATTGAATGAAAGTTTCCAAAGTTTCGTCATTGGTTCGAATTAAATAAACATAACTATATCTAGTATAGTCACCTATGAAAGTGATAAAATATTTTTTCTCACCTCTAGTTTGAATTGATTTAAAATTACAAATGTCATTATGAATTAATTCAAATGGCTCTGTACTTCTTTCAATTGAATGGAAATGAGTTTTGGATAATTTTGCCTCAACATAAATTTCATATTTGTGATTTAAATCAATGTCAAATTTAGATAAACATTCCATATTAATTAATCTATGCAAAGATCCATAATTAACATGTCCAAGTCTACCATGCCATAAATTTGAAGACTCAAGGAAGTAAGAAGAAGATGTATTTTTTATTAATAACAGATGGTACAACAGTCATTACATTCATTTTGAAAAGGCCATCAGACATGTAACATTTTCCTATATACATCCCATTTTTGGTAAGCACAAACTTATCTCTTTCAAAAACTAACGTAAACCCATTTTTACTTAACAAAGATCTGGAAACAAGATTCTTGCGAATGTCCAGTACATGCAGCACATTGTTGAGATTGAATTCCCTTCCAGATGTCATCTTCAGAATAATCTTTCCTTATCCTTTAACTTTATAAGTTGAGGAGTTGCCCATAAAAGTTGTTCACCGTTATCTACTATAGAATAAGATGTGAACATCTTTTTGTTGGCGCAGATATGGTGAGTAGCACCAGTGTCCACCCACCATTCTTTAGGATTTCCAACAAGATTTTCCTCGGAAACAACTGCAGAAAGATTTATGTCATCTACACCATTAGAAATTTTGTCCACTTCAGTCATATTGGCTTGAGTAGGCTTCTTGCTTGATCTTCCTTTGCCTTTGTGCTTGCTACGGCAATCTTTGGCCCGATGTCCTTCTTTGTCACAGATGTAACATTTGCTATTGAACTTGTACTTTTTAGTTTCCCCTCATTTAGAGCCTTGTGCAGAATTTTCTCCTTAAAACTTTCGTTTATTTGCTTTTGGAGCATGTTCTACCACATTTGCCTTAGACTCTATTGGATGCTTACCGAACCGCTTTTCAGAATTGCGGTTGTCCTCCTCAATCCTCAAACGCACAATCAATTCTTCCAAAGTCATTTCTTTGCCTTTGTGTTTGAGGTAGTTCTTGAATTCCTTCCAACCTTATGGTAATTTTTCAATTAAGGCAGCAACTTGGAAGGATTCACTGAGACACATGCCTTCTGCATGAATGTCATACAGAATGAGTTAGAGATTTTGAACTTGGTTGATCACAGTCTTTGAATCAACCATCACAAAATCCAGGAATTTGCCAACCACAAATTTCTTTAAGCCAACTTCTTCTGTTTTGTACTTTTTCCCCAGAAACTCCCAAAGTTCATTTGCTGTCTTGATTGGACTGTAGATGTTGTATAATGTGTTGTCAAGTTCGTTCAAGATGTAGTTATGGTAAAGGAAATTAGCATGTTTCCAGGCATTGACTGCAGCAACCACTTGCCGGTCAGTTTCATTCTTTTTCAAAGTATGAGCATCTTTACAGAGAAAACGAACCAGGTTGAGAGTAGTAAGATAGAACAGCATTTTTTGCTGTCATATTTTAAAATCAGTTCTTGAGAATTTCTTTGGTTTCTTACCATGATTGACTGGCATAGACATAATTACAGCCACCATACTAGTACTTGTTTAAGCATTAGTTTGACTAGTTTCAGTAGCCATGAATTCTAAACTATAAAAAAAAAATTAGAATTAGAATTTTATACTACACAAAAAATTTAAACCAAAACCACAAAATTAAATTCTATAAAGTAAAAGAAACAAGAGTTGTAACTTTTATTTTCAATTAATTTGAAAATAAAATAAAATTTTATTTAAACAAATTAATTGCACACCAAAAAATATTTCTGTAACACTTCAAAAATTAAAATACTGAAAACATAATTTTAATTAATGAACACTCAGAAATTATTTTTAAAAATCAAAATTAATTTCTGTCAAACTTCACAAATAAATATTCTGAATTGTTAATGACACCAGTATATTACTACTCTTTGTCAAATAGTATATTACTACTATTTGTTTTTCCAACCAGAATATTATTTTGTAAAACCACAGAAAATAATTTCTGTAAAAAGAAGAAAGAGAAAAGGAAACAAACGAAAATTTTTGTATAAACATAATTATTCAAATTTTTCTTAAGATTGTTGGAACAATCTTCTGTGTAAAATAAATAACTTGAAACAAATCAAACAAATAAAAATAAATTACTTATAGAATTCATTTTATCGAAATGTAAAAGAACAAAAAGATCAAGTCGAATGTGTGACACTCTGTCTTTAAAACAGATTCGCCCCTCTATGGTGCTTATAGATAAAAGGTATCAATCTCTCAAGATACAATGATCTTCATAAATTATAGTAGCACTTCAAACAATTTATATGGCGAACAAAACTTGTGTTCTATACTCTCTAAATTTATCCTATAAAACTAGTATGTAGAACAATGCAGTGAAAGAGCAAAACTGGGAAGGGGACAGATTTTTCTGGAGTTTTTCAAGACGTTTTCGGATGTCCCAAACTGCTAGAATCGGGTCTCTATTTATAGGCAATTTGACACACCCGAACAGGTCTGATTTTGAATGAACAGATACAAAACAGATTTGAACAGATGTGTTAACTGTAGCAGTTATAAACTATCCAGAACTGCTGGGCAGTTTTCTGATCTGTTTGAACATTTTGAACCTGCTGGAAAATGGACTGAAATCGGGTACTGTTTGGACAGAAAACATTAGCGCAAAATTTAAATTAATTTTTCCTGCAAGAATTTTGGAAAAAATTCAAATAAATTTTGTCCAAAAAATTAATATAAGAACCGATCCGACCCACACCCATACCCGACACGGCTCGACTCGGCCAGCCGGTCGAATAGACGGCGGCAACGCGCTCGTGTATGGTGGTTTGAGCCAAGATTCCATTTGTCCATAACTCCTCCCTTCTACAAACTTAGGGCGCCCCTTGGAACCCAACCCAAGTGTTGCCACCTAGAAGTTATATGCACACATAAGTTCTTTTAAGTTTTCAATGTGGAACAAGCCTTACAAAGAAACCTACATTTAATTATTGAATTATCCATTACACGAACCCAAAAACGACGTCAAGTTCCCATTCACTCATAAATGGTTTTGACAAACCGTCTTTACCGTGTGACTTACCACGCGGCAAGGAGCACGTCACCTCTTTGGACCTACCTCAAAAGACGTATGGACCCCACTTAAATTTGGGCTCAAAGTTGGCCCAAAATAAGCCTATAAAAACCAAATTTCCAACAGTTGGGAGTAGCTACTAGCCATCCATTCACAAGTTCAATAAGTAAAGTAGCTTTTCTTGTTGTTACATTCCTTCTCTTCACATATCCTATCTTTTAAGAGCATCAATCTATGTGTTTCAGCCTATGCTCAATGATGATGAGTAGAATGGTTGTTTCATAGGATTACTTGAGTGATTCTTATGATTTGATATTGAGAGAGTTATGTTTTCTTTCTTTTTGTTTTTTTTGGGAAGTGAAATAAGAGATTTTGGGTCAAAAGACATTGAAATCTCCCTTCTTAATCGTTCGTGAACATAGAAAAGTGTGGAAACATCCTTATTCTATGACTAGATGAAGAGCTTTCAATGGCTTTGATGAATCCCTTATTTTAAAAGCAAAACTTTTGCCAAGAAATGATTTTCATTAATCTACGCTCTCCATGTAATAACATGGATTTGGGTATTAATTTGCCCTTATTCACAAAGAGAGGATATAGGTTCCTATCCATTTCTCGAGCTTGAATTTGTTCTGGATTTTGACTAATTTAATCATTGATTTATTGCAAAATATCTATTGTATATACTTGTTTTATCATTGTTGAGAGCTTCGGCCTACCTACCTTTTTCTCAAGTGATCCCTGTCAACAGAGGATATCACGACCCAAACCCATCCCTACAGATTTAGCGTCGTAACCGGCCAGTAATCCTCGAGTTACCAAAGGCCTCTGAATAGATTATCACGTAATAAGGGGCTAGTAGAAGAAAATAGAGAAAGATACATAGTCCATTGAGCTGTGTTGGCATATATGGGACAGAAATTTCAAAACTTTATATACATCTTTACATATATGTCATCATAAACATCTATCTAACCTTGTCATCATACACAAAATAAAACAAAGGAACTTGTCACAAAACAACACAAGTCTCAACCTATAACATGGTTTGCAAAACTCGTCTGTTGAACTCTTTCTAGAACCTCCTCGAGAGGCACAATGGTCGGCTGACAAAAAAGAGATTCCAGGTCATCAACTTTGAGTCTGGTCACGTATCTGGTCGCCTACATACATATAATAAATAGTGAGTGAAAGCCCATTGAATAATAACATGGTAAAGATTTTAATGAATGATGTCCAGTTTCGTATCATAACAATTAGAGATAAGCATAGTCATATCAAAAACAGAGTCATGTTCATATATGTGTTCAAATCATGTGTGGTACTTCCATTAGCATTGACATATCTCTTTGATTAAGCATATCAAGTTCCATAAAAGAACCTTCGGGACCGGGTAACATATCTCGTGCATGGGCTACAATATTGTTTCCCCCGGGTGAGGGCCTCATGACCATAAGCCACAATACTATGTCCCTTAGGCGATGGTCTCTACTAAGGATACCACAAATACATTTCAAATAAATGAATCATCATTTATGGAATTACGAAATAGCCTGTTGTATCATTCAAAGAGAGTTCATATCATATCATAATGTTTAAAAAGTATTTCATATCAAATATAGCTTTACTAAGTTATTACTCACAAATAGTTGGACAGATAGCTTAATAGCAACCAATGGATCAATAACTTACAGTGCGTGACCTACACAAACATAACAAATACACATACTGAAACACACGCTCAGATCGTACTTTACTTATTTCATTTCGTTCTTCGTGTGTTTCTAAGTCTTATGCTCATTATAATGTCTTAATTTGGCATAGGAATGCCTAGGATGCAATGAGGATGCTAAAATGAACTTGAAAACACTTAGGCAAATATGCTGAAAACAGGAGCCTCGCTTAAGCGCAACTTCCTTCGCTCGAGCGGTCTGTAAACTTTACAAAAGTACTGGTTGCTTGATTTTTCCGCTCGATGCACGCTAGACGGTCGCTCGAGCATGAGACTGAGGTCTTCGCTCGAGCGGTTTGCAAAAATTGTAAACTTCTGGGAGTATGCATTTTACGCTCAAGTTAACTTTTGGTCGCTCGAGCGGAAGTGCAAAACACAGAGTGGTCGCTCGAGCATAGAAGCAAAATTTTGAAATTTTCAGATTTGTTTCCAAGCTTCAAACTCAACCCCAAAGCTACAAATCAAGTTCTTTTGGGAAAAAACTTAAGGAAACTTGTGTAACCTTGTCAAATATCAAGAATTCAAAACCATTTCGTAAAATCAAGGCCTAAAAGCATGTCAATTGTGTGAAATCAAACTTGAAATGTTAGAAACAAAGCATGTATATAATTTCTTGACTTCATAGCTTCCAAATCATCATCAAATAAGACAAATTGATGGAAAACATGATGAATTCTCAAAACCATGGTAGACTTGGTGCATGCATGTAAGAATTCTTAACAATTAAGCTTAAATGAAAGAAAATGTGCATTTATGCATGGTATGTTCTTCCTTCTTACTTCACTAGTTCAATTCTTGCATGACTCAACTAAATTCTCTTGAATTCATGGTCTAGACATCATAAGTATACAATTCAAGGGTGGAATTCTTACCTCAACTTCTCAATTAAGCTCTAGTTGGTGAATTTACTAAGGTTTTGAGCCAATTTCCTTGAATTCTCTAGAAATCCTTACTTGGACTCAAATTTCTCCTCTACTCTCTGTCTCTTACACATTTGTTTGCTCAAGATGAGGGAATAAGAGTGTGTAGTTGAGTGTCTTGAATCATATAAGCCTTATATAGGCTTGATTTATGAGGCTTAATTAACCTTGGCTTATACTAACCAAATGAGCATTAATTAGTCTAAATTAATTCGTTCCGAATCGACTTTCAATTCAACCTACGATAAAATCTAAAAATTCCAAATACCACATAAATCAAGTCAATTTCATGATTGGATGCTGATAAGGCCTTTAATTCGTAGAACAAAACGAAAACACAAACAGATATTCCTACGATAGACAGATAGAAATACAAATAATGCAACACACATGCAATTAATTCAGAATTTCGTCTTAATTACTTATTAGGCATTCTTAATCATGGTTTAACAATTAATCATAAGTCGGGGTTGTTACAGAAGAGGTAGAAGGGATGAGCATCCCCTAGAAGGTTTTAGCTTCCGTCCTGGAAATTTTGCATTGACCTATTCCCTAACCGAAAGAAGAATTCGGTTGGCCACTTCCTAGTTCGGCCGGCTCACTTTGTGTTTGGCAGGTTATCTACCCTAAGAACAGAGTAGACAGTTTTTAAGGAATGCTCTCCCGGGTGTTTGTGGAGTTGCTAGTTAAATTCTTCTATTTATCTAGTATAACTTGTTAGATTCAGCAGTAATTAGGCTGAATCAATTCATTATTGTAATAACTCCTCAAACTCCACTTCTTTTATTTCTTTTATTATTTATTCAAGTGTTATAATAATCTCTCTCTCTTTTTCTCTCTCTGTCTCTCTCTCTCCTAATTTCTTAGTCAAATTGTTGTAATAATCTTTCAACCCCACATTTTTCTAACATTTTTATTTATATTCTTTCTGTATAGTATCATGTTTTATTTATCATATCCATGCTTTGCATCCATCTTTCATGCATTGAGATTTAACTAATTTGTATCTATGGGTTTCATCAATTTTTATCTGCCTTTGTGTACTAATTCATGCCTTGAAATGATTCATATATCATGTACTTAGCAATCGAATCTATAGTTTCATTCTTGTGTATGTATTGCATTAACTATTTGTCTACAGGATCATGCATATGTATATAAAATATTATTTTTTGGCTTGCCACAGAGGAGTACTAGGTTAGTATTTATAACTTTAACATCCCACCTACGAATGATTTTTTTTTTACTATGTATAACATCTTACCATGCAGCTATTTGCTTAGTTGATATATCTCTATGAATGCCTGTGAATGAAGGTTGTGTAGCTTGAGTTGGAATGTTGTTGATTGATATGCGTGTGAGCTCAATTTCATTTTAAGTTGTACATTTATTCAAAAACCTTTCAAAAATGTATGAAATCAAAGCATACCAAAATGCGTGACATAATCTATAAATTGCTTGACTCGTATAGTAATGTTAACATTACCTAATAAATTAGAACATGAGCATATATTGTTTATAAAACTCATATCAGGCTTAGTAAAGGCTGATCTTTTGATCAAGTGAGTGGAGGTGCTCAATTCACAACTTTCCTCCCATATTCCTAAGGTTCTGAATGGAGGTATCTTTGGTTATGACGAATAGTGGCTTTTGGTACAAGTCGTGGGTTTTCTAATTTTCTCAAAAAATTAGGTGGCGACTCTGAGATCTGGTGATGTAGTCCATTTCTAGCATATGTTGTAATAAATGGATTTTCTATAAAGGTTGCTAGATTTGGAATCTCATTTTCTGTTTCATATTGTACTAGTGAGACTAAATCAGGAGACTAAAAGTTTGAACTGTCGAGCACACTTGGTAACCCTAAAAGCATCCCATAATTGTATCTATCTCAGTTTTATCAATATTTTCCATGTAACTATTAGAAACCTAAATGAAAGAGGCTCTAATAATCCATCCATGCCTATGTACATCTTAATCATCATCATCTTTTGGATTTTATGACAACAAAATATTCATATCATAAATGTCAAAGATTTTTTATCGCGATCTATGTATTATATATTATACATATATATATATATATAACTTGTTGATAAGAAACATCTCAGTGATGAAGAAGGTTCATTTTTGTAAATATGATATCATCATCATCTTTAGCAATCAAAACAAGTTATAAATTGTTGTATGTTTTTATTTGTCATCTCAAATCCATATACACACACCATCTTCTTTCTCTATTGTCTGTTTCTATTTCAGGCTTTTTGAATAATCCATCAAGCAAGCAAAGTGGGTAAGGCTACTAATGATGGCAGAGATGGCGATGCCAGTGGTGGAGGAGGAGAATCATGATTTAACTCTAGTTTATCGTAATGGAGCTTTACGGCGACACTATTTGACGATCAAAATGGAAGATGAGAGAGAAGATTTGTTTAATGATCAAAATCGAACGATTTGTTCGCGATCTCAAATCTGAGTCAGAGTTATGGTGACGCCGCTGACAATGACGATGATGACTGAAGTTTTCTACAATATGTTCGTGATCTCATATTTGACTATGGAGACACTGCTGACATTAGCGGTGATAGAAATAGACGGCCACAAGCGATGGAGGAAGAGGATGTGTATAGGTGGTTGTTTGGCAGCAAAGAGGTTGAAGAGGAGAGAGAGAAAGAGAGAGACAATTTGTGTAAGAGGAGGTGAGAGACGGTTTTGTTGGGGTTTGGTATGGGTCTACAATATATATACATCGGTATTCTGGTCATTTTGTCTAAACTTGTCTTTAAAGGCAAAGTATTTTAGCGTGTGGACCTTTGGCCAAACAAAATTTAAATTTGAATTTATGAACTGAGTGCTCTATTTTAATTGAGGGAGAACGTTTCTCTCGAGTGAGGTTTTCTAACTAAAGAGTGTTGTTAGATCTCTGTGGATCTATCGTAGAGCTTACGTCGATAATCCAAATCATTCACTGTGTACGATCCGTTGAGTAATTTATCTTGCAAAAAATCATATTAATTAAATATCGATAAACACTTTATCATATTTATTGTTGACACAAATGTGATTTGAACAAGTAGTTATTAATATTTGATTAATGTGATTTTTTGCAAGCATATAACACTCAACGAGTCCTACATATTGAACAGATAAGATCATCGACATGGGCTCCGTGATGGACCTACGGAGACCCAACAACACCCTTCAATCTGATATAGACCAAAAAGAATCCTCCTCATTGTGACGTCCCAAATCTACACTAAGGGTTGTAGTCAAGAGAAAATCACTAATGAGTCCTATGGTCAATAATCCAATAAGATCCCAGATCGCCGGAGGAGTCAAATTAGCCTCCCTTCTAAGTCCAGATTTCTTAGGTAGCGCACTACCTTTTTGACAAATCTTAAGAGGCATTGACACAAGGTCTCATAAGCAACGTAAGGAATTTTATTGGTGTTGGAATATAAATACATAATAGTAGAATAACTACAAATATCCTTAATTACAAAAGCTCGTCCCATCAACATTACATCCAAAATAAAATTGAAAATTTCATATGGACTTTACAAAACAACAAAAGAAAATCCTAACTTTCTAGGATAGCCAAATGTCCTCGAAGGTTTCTGGTTCGTCGTCTTCTACTGCATGCTCCTATTCGACACCTGGCATGATATACCGTGAGCTTTGAATGCCCAGTAAACGCACACACACTCCATCATTTTTTCCCAGTTCAATACACAACAACATTTACAAAAAAAAAAAAAAAAAAACAAAGGAAAGGGTCATGGCATTTAAATTCACAGCACAGATTATATGATTAATTGTTAGTATTTTAAAAATCCCTCAAAGAGATTTCGTCCTCCCAACTCGAAGAATTGGACACGGATTATTCGGTATACCCTCTCTTTTGCTGCTTTGTTGCAGACGTTACCTTGGATGCCTACCAACGGTTATATACCGTGTAGCGCCAACCGTAGGGCCTCAAAAGAGATGATAATGATGGGTCTTGCCCAAATCCCTCTTTACACCGAACTGCCTAGGGTCCGATTACAACTGCTCTATTCAAGGGTTCCGAAACAACCACTTGCACAAGATTTAACTTACCAAAGAGAACGCATTCCACTAATCAATAACTTCTTCTCATAATAATAATAATCGGGTGATCGAAACCCCATTAGCCACCCCATTAAGTTTTTCGTTAGATTAATCGTTGTAATTAGTTAGTACAAGCGAGAAGGAAAATAAATTTGTATAAGTGTAGGCATCATCAAAGTACAAGAAAATACATAACCATGACATGTATAATATCATACCAAGACATGATCATATACAAGTAAGCACATTCATAAAGCCAAAAGCACAAAACATTAATGTAAATAAAATTTTTAGATTCAGAGTCACTTAAAGATCAAGATTAAAAGAACTACTTTAGATTTTTCCAAAATCTTTTTAAATAAAATATAGTAGATATTATGTATAAATCAATAAAACATTAGTTGTACACTTTTTGAATAAAATATTAAGATTTTTTAGGCCAAAATGCAATAATAAGGAAAGAAGAGGGTAGAAATCTGAAATTTTGAAATAAAACATATATTTAAGTCATATATTTAATAAAATAATGATAGAAAAAGTAATTCGGGTCACTTGATGCTGATTCGCAACAAAAGACGAGATACTGAACTAAAACGGCGATTACCGAAAATTAAAGTTAAAATTAAAATTAATTAAGAGACTGAGAGACTTTAATGAAATAATTTAAAAATAAGAAACTTTTTTAAAAAAAAATTTCAGAGACCTCACATTTTTAATTATCTTGAAGAAATTTTGTTGATTTTTTGTTTGTGTTTGATGCTCGTTCTTTGCAATTATAGCGTGAGAAATTTAGTCAAATTTGAAATCTGTGCATAGAGTATTATTAAATTGCAATTCAAAATTATTATTTATTGTTAACTTATCTTTCTTTAATATCTAGGGTTAGGATAACTTTTTTTATTATTTTATTTTGGGGAGATTACAGGATTTAATCCTTCATTTGGGTTTGGTTCGAATGATCTTCTCCAAAACAACAATCGCTTAAGGAGGATGTATTTATTTATTATTATTATTTTTTCATAGAAAAATTGTTAGAAAGGGAATTTTTTTTAAAATTTTTAATTTTTAAACGAGACTACTTAAAATGACTAAAAATAGATTTATTGAAATTTTTGCTCTTCAATTGCATTTGAATTATGGATTTGTGTAGCGATTTGAAAAAATAAAAAATAAAAAAATCTGAGAACAATATAAATAAAATAAAAGCTAACTTTTTTTTTCCTTTTCTCTTTCTAAATTTGGTATGAGATTTTTATGCCGAAATTTATTTTTACAAACAAAATTATAGGTTTATACATTTATTAATAAAATTTAAATTGTTATATAGATTTTGTACTGCTAGTAATTAATACCACAATGGGATATAACTAAATATCACGAAAATCATAATTGGGCACAGGGTACATAACCTAAAATGGGGTGCGAATTATATAATTTTCCATTAGTAAATGATGTGACAAAATGAAGGAACCAAACTAAAATACAAAATAAAATAAATAAGAATTAAAATATAATCATAAGTTTTATTGAAAAAAAAAAAAAAGTAATGAAAAATAATTAAAAAAAAATCGGGGATTCAGTCTTTATGTATAGGATGAAGATTTTTCCTAAACTGTTATTACTACATTTAACGGATAACGACTATTTGACATTTTTTAAATGTTAAAATATTTTTGGTTATTAGTATCAAATTTATTATCCTAATAATACCATAAAAACAAAACAAAACAAAGGACAATTTTCATTATAAAAATTGCATTGCCAAAATAGTCTGCAACAAGTTTTCACTATGGTATCCAAAAACAACTCTAATTATTCTATTCGTTTCTCTTTTACCATCATGCATGTCGATTGTTATACACCACACCCTACACCCCGAATCATGCCCTACACATTCCATACTCTATTTGTAAATTGACTAGTATAATCCATTATCATATCAGATCGAACCTCTCATTAGTGGATTATTTTTGCTAAAAAAAATTGAAATTTTAGAGTTGAATAAATTCGTTCGATAGCTGAAAACCAGATTACTATAAATATTTCAGCAGTTGAAAACTGAATTAAGTTATAGTTTCTGAAAGTTAATTTTTGAACTAATGAAATTATTCAACTGTTGATTTCTGAATATGATGAAAAATTTGGCACTGTTTTGCCGAATGAGAATTGCGAAAATAAATAAATCAACTTTTACACATAAAAACTTACATTTTTGTGACTGCATATTGGTTTTAGACAACCACAATTTTTTGAATTTGAACTTTCACTGATTTGCAAATCTTTCATCACGTAAATAAAAAACGACGGTGAGTTTTAATAAAAAAAAATGGTAAGAGCAATGGAGCACGTACTTGCACAAACTTAGATAGTGAACAATAGATCAATATCTGAGGATTTTGCGACAAACAATAGTGAATAGTAGAATGTTGAAATGGAGGGTGTGAGAACAATAGAGGAACAATGTACGTCTTAGTCAATATTTATTTATTTATTTATTTTTTAAGATCCACATAATTTAGATGTACTTAAAAAATAAAATATTTATGAAGAAATCTTTTAAAAATTTAATAAATGCAAAAAAAAAAAAAAAAGATATGAAAATCTACTAAAATTTTGTATTCTTTTATATTTTTAGTATTTAGTGAATTTTGTTAAAGATTTTTTCATAAATTTGGTTCTTTTTAAGTGTATTTAGATTAAGTATATCTAAGATTAAAATAATTTTAAAAATTCAATGTACCCCGAATTATTAAAATCTAATAACTCGGATTAACTCATCAATAATCCTCAATTCTCATTAATTACGAATGCTTTACAATTTAATAATCATATATGTATATTCAAGACATTTATTCCAGAGATGTAAAGGTTCAGCATGCCTTTATACATTCATAACTTCTAAGACAATAATTTACAACATGTAATGAGGATTCAACATAAATTAAAACTCAAAATAATGCTCTTGCAGGCCACACGTTCTGAAGCTTAAGCATGGTTACATATCAATGGTTTTCTAATACATATAGATATAGTCCTTGGCTTATCAAAATAAAACAACAAAAGATAAGAGTATTGTGCTCCCAAAGCAATTCTCCACACCTCTACTTTAGTGAGATCACAATATCTTTTCCTACAACAATTCCACTAGGGTGAGCATAAAGCCCAATAGATAATTCTTAACAAAGTATCTATATATATTATATACAATCTTATGAGATTGATGCATATGCCATGCCATATTCAAAATAATTTTTCTCTTTTTTTTAACAAAAAAAAAAAAAAAACAAACCTTATGCATAATGCCTGTTTAAAAACATAATCAATCCAATGAGCTCAAAATAATCACGAAGTGGTAAATACGACTCAAGCAAATCCTTAGGGCTACTGTTTGCAAGTAGGCATATCAAGCACTACCAAATCCTACTTTATTAGCTACTAATCGGAAGGCCTCGGCATTGACATGCGTGAGTTTCTAGTGTTTCACCATGGATCTCAAGCTAACTTAATTCTCAATCTACACCTCCTAACCGGATTTCCCGCTGTATTTATCATAATACGGTTCAATATGAACATTTGTTCCACAAAACCGTTTCTGTTTCAAAAGTGATCTCAGCAATGTCAGTTTAAAAGAAAATAATGATAATGAAATGGAATGCCAATGCAATATATATCTATGTTAATATAGCGATTCCAATTTTAACCCAACCCTTTTGTATCTTGGACTCAAGTTTCGTGGTTTCGTAAGTTGTTCATGTCTTTTTCCCCTCATACTTCCTTGAGTTTGGCTATTGGATTGCAATTGTTGCATTTGGAACAGGTTGGTTGCTTGGTTTTCAAACTTTTATTTCCCAAAATTTTACTCCTCCACTCGAGTGGCACTTCTTGCGCTCGAGCGAACTTTGTAAACTCTCAGTACTTTTATGGGTTTGCAAAACTAGTAGGAGAGTGTATTCTACGCTCAAGCAGTACTTTCTACACTCGAGCGGTCTCAACTAGAGCGATCTTTCTTGCGCTCAAGCGTTAGTCTGTTGTTTGCAAAACTACTGAGAGTGTGCATTCTGTGCTCGAGCGTTACTTCTTGTACTCGAACGGAACAACTTATTGTGTCTGAGGCTCGAGCGTCACTTCTTGCGCTCGAGCGGACTATGCATATATTAGTTCGTAAAAAGTCATCTCTTTCTCTCTCTAAACATTTCAAAAACTCTAGATCTAGAGTTTCTCTCTCTAAAACTCATCTTCTCTCTTCCAAAGCACCTAGATCCGTTGGGTTCTCAACCCTAGTGTCTTTAAGAAAAAGATAGAGCATCTCAAGAGCTCCATTTTGGTCCGAACAAAACTTGGTTTCGGCGTCTTTGAAGTTCCTCCATTGCTTTCTTGATCTCTAGCTTCAAGGTAGGGACTTTCTACACTTTTTTATGGATCTTAACTTAGTTATTTGTTGATGTGTAAGAAATGTTGGAATTTGGGATGATTTTGAACAAATCTAAGGTTAATATATGTATTAAAAATGGTTATGGGAGTAGGTGTGAGGTTGTGTTGTGATAAATTTGTTGATTTTGATACCCGGGATGGATTTTGGAAGAAAATGAAGCTTTGCCCTAAAATGTCTCAAATAGTTATTTTGTATAAATAAATGAAATTGGTATTGAGAATATAAAATTAGATGAATGTTTATATAGATGGTGGAGTTGGATATGTGTTACTTCTCACCTATAGAAATTTGGATAATTTATCTATCTTGGAGATTGTATATCTGTTTAGAAATATCTATTTGGGCCATCGGTGGAGGATAACTATGATTGTTGTAGAAATTGCATGAGGCTTAGGTGAATTGAAGCTAATCTCTTATTCGTTATCATTGACTATGACTGTGTCTTTGATACATTGTAAATGTATGATGTTTAGGAGAAGAAAGGGGATGCACTCCATATTCGGGAAAAGAAAAGAGATAGACTCCATTGAATTAAGTTGGCTTGTGTGTTTAGGGTGAAAGTCCCGAAAATTGCGTGTATACATGGGTGCTGATTCCCGCAGACGAAATATTTGTAAAATGGCAAAATGGAAGTATTTGAATAATGGTTGTGTTGGTTAGAGACCCACTGAGTTGTACCCTTAGTTTGGTTGCCTGAATGAAATGGTGAATGGCTTATGAATTGAGATAGAATGAATTGAGATGTAAAGCTCGACATGGCATGGTTTCATGAAAAAGTTATAAATGATTTTATCATGGGCATTAGATATGCATATCATACTTATATCTTTGTTAAGATTCATGCATTGTGTTAGATTGTTTCTACTGGACTTTGGCTCACTCTATTTAGGAAAAACAATTTTCAGGTGTTGGTGATATGCCTCCACCAAGACAATAGCTTGGAGGGATTTGAAGCAAGAGCTTCTCTTTTGTTGTATTTATTTTGTATAGCCAATGGTTTTATTTGTGTTGAGCTAAACTCATATTGTTGTGACCAAGTAGTGACTTAAAAAGATGTAAGCCTTTACGGCATATGAATATTTGTTTAGCTTTCGTTCTTTTTTATTACTTGTAACACATGTTGTACATTCAGGATGAGCTATTTATGAATGTATATCGCATGTGTCACCTTTTATTTATTAACTTTGATTAATGGAAGCTTATTTTTTCATTTATGTTATCTTGTATTAGTTGTCTTGGGTTGGATCATTATAATTTTTCGAGGCATTACAACTTGATATCAAAGTGTACCGGGTTTGAATACTTTGGGTACATGGGAAATGGTTATTGCCACAATAGGTTTGTCTCGCTTGATAGAGACTTCAGTATGTACGATGTGCTTACATAAAAACATGCTTATGTGGTTATATGGGTATGAGATTTAGTTTCTAGGATGTTGATTGAGTTTACGAGTTTCTAGAAGTCCTATTAGAAAAGCACTTGATCACTGCTATTTCTAATTAGAACTCTGGCAACGCCGCAGGACGGTCATTATCCGAAAATGAAATTCGTATGAGTTTATGTGACAACGTGCTTGTGTAGAGTGAATTACTGTTGTCCACTGCATTAGGACGCGAGTGAGTTAGTTTCGGCAGATTTGTAAATGTGTTAATCTCTTGTGTTGCCTTCATTAAGATGTCAGGACGTGGATGTGGTGGTGGTGGATGTGGTAGGCCTAGGAGGCATGAGGTGTCTTTATCGGATGATGGTCCAGCACAAGAAGAAGAGGTTGGTTAAGCCAATGTGGTCGAACCAATGGCTTAGCAGGCCATGGGCACCTTAGCCCACAAAATGGCCAGAGCATTGCGGGCGTCAATGGACATTCTCAAAGCTGAGAATCAAGTCCAGGCCTAAGTAGCTGAGGCCTGACCATCTTTCTTGAAACGGGAGTTTTTTCAGTCAAATTAGGATAAGTTTTTGGGTGATCTGGGAGGCTTTTGTTAGTGCCTTCTAGGATAAGTTCTTGCCTCCCACAGTTCGGGAGAAGTTAATAGATCAGTTCTCCATGGTTGTGCAGTTGAACACTCCGGCGGCCAAGTTTAAGACCACACTTATTAACTTGTTGAGGTTTACACTTGAACTCATGGTGACCGAGGAGCACCGTTGTTTAAAGTTCGAGAAGAGATTGAGGACCGGGCTCATGTTCAAAATGGCCGGGTCAACGATTAGAGACTATGGACGCATTGTGGAAGTGGCGGCTTATCTGGAGACCATAATGCAGATGGAGGAGAAGAGGATGAAGGGCACTAGGAAGAGTCAGGATATTTATGGGGACAATAAGAGGCAGAGGGGTTCTAACCCACAACAATCCCGGGGAACTCAGTCGAGATCTACTTTTCCAGTACCAAGTTCAGGTTCTGGGAGAAGTGGTTAAGGAGATATCATTTGTTTCAGGTGCGGTCAGTAAGGCCACAAGTCTCCAGCTTGCTCATAGAGAAGAGGAGGGCAACGGTCTGCATTGTCTTCGGCTTGTTCTCAAAGCTAGAGTCAGGGGAGAGGCTAGCCACTTGTTATCAACGTAGGCAGGCGGGGTACATGAAGAGGTTTTACCCTCAGTTGGGCAACACAGCTGGTGCGTCTGGTTCGAGGCAGACACAGAGCTACCAGCCAATACAGTCAGTATAGGCCTCGAGGGAGCCTCTTTAGCTCAGTCAGTGCATTGGTTCTGGGGTTAAAGCGCATCAGGTTGAGCAGAGACTGACAGGGCGTGCGTATGCTGTTACTGCACCAGATCTTGTACCAGCTCCTTCAGTAGTGAGAGGTACCTTCTTGTTTTGCAATTCAATTACTAATGTGTTGATTGATACGAGTGCATCCTATTCATTTATCTCGTCTGCATTTGCATTGGTTCTAAGGTTAGAGTTGGCTCGGTTAGCATCTCCTCCCTGTGTAGAGTCACCTATTGGTGGTGAGATTGTTTTAAAGCAGGGGTATCGGAGTTATGACATACAGGTTGTCAGTCACCGACTTCCTTTTGCATTTGTGTTAATTGACATGTCTAGTTTTGATGTTATTTTGGGTATGGATTGGTGTAGAAACCCCATTTTTGACCACCCTTAAGACTTGGGCGCCTCAGGTTGAACACTCGATGATAAAAAGTGAAGCTATATAATTGTTCAAGTTCTTCAGCAAAAGGCTTCAATTTTTGAGCTTCTAATCCCAACCTTACACCCCATTTTGACTAAAACTATTTTAGACCTTAAAACTCTCTTTTTCAAAATATTTTTGCAAATGTTTCTATGATATTCTAAGGCTCGCATTTCATTTAAAATATTACACTTTTCGGTAAATCGAGTAAGGACAAAGTGGAAATATGTGAAAGGGAGGTGAACTCTTTGAAAAATCTTTAAAAATATCTTATTTATAGGTTTGGAGTTAGAGGAAATAGGAGGGGAGGGAAGAAAACTAATTGGGGAAAATAACGAGTATCAAACCGTTAAGAGAGAAATGAGCAGCCTTCACAAAATTAGGAATAACTCTTTGTATACTTAGAATTTAGATGTGACACCACCACTATTGGAAAATAGACTTCTAGGGCTTCAATTTAGACTTAACAATCACTTAAAACTGAGTCCGGATGAGGGAGATATGCCCGTTTGGAGTCCGACTTGAGAGCAGTCTTTTGTGGCCGGTCGGCCACTTTTTATGCCCAGCCGTACAAGTCATTGGCCGGCCTGCCAGGTGTCCTAAGAGGCAGATATTTACAGCCAAGTGTCCCCATAGGCCAATTTTAGTGGTCGGCCGACTAGTTTTCCCAGTAGAATAGATATTTGTTGCTAGCTGTTTCCACAGGTGCATGCACTGCACCAGCTAGCTCAATATAGATATTTTCGACAAAGGCACATGTTTTTCTATATATACTTGACCATACCTTTTTTTTTTTTTTAGGTTAGAAAAAATTACAAAAGCTCAAACTCTTGAAAATCTATCTCCCTCTCTATCTTGCAACACACATACACTACCCAAACACTTCCTAAACCAAATATTTGAGGCTCCTTGCTAAGGTTTTGAGCTAAAATTTCAACTCTTGAGGGTGATCACTTGTTGGTATGTGAATCAAAGAGCAACCTCTCTTCAAGAGGTATAATTTCTACCTTTTTTACACTACTTCTTCCTTCTCTTTCCTTGCTGTTTTTGGACTATTTTTTATGGGCTGAAACTTGTGGCTTAAAGCTATCAAAGGTGGACGGGTTAACCACCCTTCTTTGAACCTTGTTCTCTAAGCTTTTGCTCTTGTGTTTTCCACTTCTTTCTCAATTTTTTCTTAACTTTTGGCCACTAATTTTTAGAGTTTTAAAAGGCTAAAATATGTGATTTTGAGGTCCCAAAAATGGAGGGGTTAGCCACCCCTCCTTAGGCTAGCTTACTAGTTTTATTTCTCACTTATTTTAGCTCACTTTTTTTAGCTTTTCATACTAATTCCAGCACTGTTTTGGTGAGTTTTAGGATTGTTTTAGTGTGTTTACTTCATTCATGCTTTGTATAGTATGCTTATAGTGTTGTAGTCCTCATAAGTTTGGTGATTTAGGCTTTAGACACTAACCTATTTGACTTGATAGCTTTTATTTTATGCTTTTCATACATGTGTTTACAATTGCAATAATCATCTCTGCACCCTCCCTTCTTTCTTGGTTTTATTTGTTTGAGAGTCGTTTCAAACGAGTGTTGTTTAAGCATGAGAAAGAGACCTTCTATGCTTAATGGTTTAATCTCTTTGGAGGTTCATTACCAAGGCATTACATCTCTCTCATGCCAAAAACAACTTCTTGTTTGACACTTCTCTTCATTAGTGGATATAACTCTTATTTTTGGACTAAAATGATTAAAGAATGGAAAGGTAATTAAAAGGGCTAATAATTGGACTAAAACAGGCACAAGATAACAAAATTGGCTTGGGTTCAATCGGACGTTAATTGAACCTATTGCATCTCGAGTTATTACGTACTCATTATTGATGTTAATGACTCGAGAAGCGATGTCTACCACTTCCCTAGAGAGGTAACTCCATGATAAGGAGGAGGTTTCGTTAGTCTTTTATTTTCATTCATTGAGCTTTTGTCCCATCGATCCAGAGATCATAATGTAACGACCTTGCGATCATTGATGATTTGTGGACGGATTCTACTCTTCTCTTGATCAATTTCATGATAGGGAGTGGCAGAGAGGATAAACATCCCCTGGAAACACTCTGTTTTTGCTCTGTTTCCATTTTATTGTAGCAGGGCAGTACCAAAAATTAGTGGCCGGCCGGCCACCCTACCATTCGGCTGACCACTTTCCTTGGCCGGCTGGCCATCTATTGTTGAGCAAACAGTGGCATTTTTCTTGCAAAACAAAGCAGAAGCTGAGGCAAAAACAAAAATATTTTCTGACTACGGACAGAACAGACCCAAGTAGCAGAACAGAGGCATTTCTGGGAGGATATTTTTGGTTGCACGTGTGATTTCTCGATTCCTGTGCAAATTAGATTTCATACACAATGTGTTGTAATTAATTAGCTTTCAATTTACAATAGCTAGTTGCTTACTTAATTAATTTCGTGTTGTAATTAATTAGTTGGCCTAATTCTAATTTGTAATTAGTTTGTGTAGTTAATTCATTCATTTGGTTTTTAATAGTTAGTTTAAATTCGGACATTCATTCGGACCCTTCTGCGCGAGGAAAAATTATAATATGTGTGTATGTCTTCCAACCCCCACTTCTTTCTCTCTTTTATTTCCTGCTAATAATGGTAGCATCATGTTTTACATTTTCATGTCATTGCCATGACTTATATCCATGTTTGCACGCGTAAGGGTTCGGCTTATCATACTAATCAATGTCAATTTCAACTTCCTTAAATCGAATACATGCTTTTATCGCATGGCTTGAATTGACTCACATGCCTGACATGCCATACTAGTAGCACAGCCCATTAATTGTACGTTGTAAACGTTGTATTAGTCATATTGCATTGTTTAGGAGCATGCATTTCTTCTAATTATTTTATCTTCTTTGGCTTGCCTCAGAGTACTAGGTGAGCATTTTATGCTTTAGCATATTGCATGCGTGCGATTGTTGCCATGTCAAGCATGTTTACCATGAGGCTAAATGCTTATTTGATATACCTCTTGAATGCATGTGGATGGAGGCTTTTTCGCTTGAGTTGGGATGATTTGATTAATGTATATATGAGATCACTTTTTCAAGTAGTACATATTCAAAACACTTTTCAAACAAACATGAAATGAAAGCATTCAAAATTTTGTGAATTAGTTTATACTTGTGTGTGTCACATAGTAACAATAGCCTAATAATTGGAACAAGAGTATACAATGTAAACAAAAATCACATCATGATTAGTAGAGGTCGATCTTTGATCGGGTGAGTGGGGTTCAATTCATGACCTTTTCCTCTTATACCTAAGTTCCCGAGCCGAGACACTTTGGTGTTGACGGATACGTGGCCTTTGGTACGAGTCATGAGTTTCCAAAATTTCTAAAAAATATTTAGTGGTGACTCTAAAATTTGGCAATGCAGTTCATTTTTGACATTTTCGATTAAAAATTGATTTTTCAAAAAATTTGCCAGATCTGGACTCTTTTGTATGATCCGTTTCACATTGCACTTGTGAAACCAGATTTAGAATCACGGGAGTCCGAGCTGTAGGGCTATCGTACCCGAGGAGACTAAACCCCTCCGAGGAGCATGAAAAGCAAGCTACAACTGGTTATCATCATATCAGGCAGTCATAGATTGCTACCATCAGAGGGTTACTCTATGTACCTTGAACAGTAATTGCTTTTATTTCTTGGGGGATCGGGTTAATAGAGTCTTATAACCAGTGTATGATCCACGTGGGCGGAGTGAACTTAGTTGCCTTCTTGCCAACTTCTTGAGTAGGGAGTGTGATGAAGTTCGAGTTGAGTTACCAAGGGTGGTTTGTGAATATCCAGATTTTTTTCTCGAGGATCTTACTACTTTACCACCTCATCGAGAGATCAAGTTCTCTATTGATTTAGTGCTTGGCACAACATCGATTTCTATGGCACCGTATTGATTTGCACCTACCGAGTTGAGTGAGTAGAAGACTCAACTCCAAGAATCGTTAGATAAGGATTTTATCTGCCCTAGTATTTCACCGTAGGGAGCACCAGCTCTCTTTGCCAAAAAGAAAGATAGTGCGTTACGACTTTGTATAGATTACCGGAAGTTGAACTGGGTGACTGTTAAGAACAAGTACCCAATGCCTCGTATAGATGATTTGTTTAATCAGTTGAGGGGGTCATGTTGTTTCTCTAAGATAGACTTGAGATCAGGTTATCAATAGTTGAGAGTAAGGGAAGAGGATATCCAGAAGATGGCATTCTGTACGCGGTATGGCCATTATGAGTTCCTAGTGATGCCTTTTGGGCTAATCAATGCACCGGCTGTGTTTATGGATTTGATGAATCGAATCTTCCATGAGTTCCTATGCACCAGGTGTGTTTATGGATTTGATGAATTGAATCTTCCGTGAGTTCCTAGATCGTTTTGTGGTCATCATTGTGGATGACATCTTGATTTACTTACCTTCTGAGGAGGAGCACGAGGAATACTTGTGAGTGGTGCTTGAGTTGCTTAAAGCCCACAAACAATATGCTAAGTTTTGGAAATGTGAATTCTGGATGAGGGAAGTTAAGTTCTTAGGCCATGTGGTATTCGGGAAAGGGGTGACTATAGATTCATCCAAGATAGAAGTAGTGCAATATTGCGGACAACCTAAGAATGCTTTTGAGATCTGTAGTTTCTTAGGGTTAGCGGGGTATTATTGTAGATTTATGAAGGATTTCTCTAAGCTAGCCTCACCATTGACTAGATTAACAAGGAAAGAGATAAAATTTGTATGAAGTGAGACCTATGAGAAGTCTTTTTAAGAGCTTAAGGTTAGACTTACCACAGCTCTAGTTTTGATTATTCCGGAGAGGGATTTGGGCTATTTGGTGTATTGTAATGCCTCACGGGAAGGTTTGGATTGTGTTTTGATACAAGAGGGGAAGGTAGTAGCCTATGGCTCATAGCAGCTAAAAACACATGAGAGGAACTACCCTACTCATGACTTAGAGTTAGTGGTCATGATCTTTGCCTTAAAGATTTGGGGTGTTTTTTTTTATCACAAGAGTCTGAAATATTTGTTTACACAAAAAGACTTGAATCTAAGGCAAAAGAGGTGGATGTAGTTCATAGAGGATTATGACTTTGAGTTACATTGGAAGGCCAATATTGTGGCCGATGCATTGAAGAGGAAATCTATTAACAATGCAACTTGTATTGCCATTTGGGAATGGGAAATGTTGGGTACTATCGGTAAGTTTGACTTGCATCTCGGCGAGTCCATTAAGATGGCAGCCTTGTTTTCAGTAGTTGCACAACCTACACTTGTGAACCGAGTGATAGAATCCCAGAGGGGTGACCTTGAGGTAGAATCCCTTCGGGAGAAGATCTCCAGCAGGAAGGTAGAGAGAGGCTTGAACGTGTACTCCGACTTGAGTGTTAGATACCTTGACCGTCTCTTTATGCTGGAGTCTTGCTGAGAGGAAATACTCCGAGAGTTTTACCATTTACGCCTTGCGGTGCATCTGGGAGACACAAAGATGTATCACAACCTTAGCCACCAGTTTTAGTGTAAGGGAATGAAAAATGATGTGGCCATGTTTGTGTCGAGATGCCTTACTTCAACAAGTGAAGGCCGAACATCAAAGGCCAGCGGGTTTATTACAACCCTTGCCTATAGCCGAATGAAAGTGGGAGCATGTCACGATGGATTTTGTTGTGGGTCTTTCGAGGACTCAACGGGGTAATTATGCAATTTGGGTGGTAGTTGACCAGTTAACTAAGTCAACGCACTTTATGCCTATGTGTGTGAGTGAGTCGGTAGATCATCTAGCCGACCTTTATATTAGGGACATAGTGAAGTTGTACGGGGTCTTTGTGATGATTGTCTCAAATAGAGATCCGCGTTTCACAGCTCGGTTATGGCAGAGCCTACAGAGTGCCTTGGGCATGAGATTGACTTTTAGTACTGCGTATTGTCCTCAGACTAACAGGCAGTCCGAGCGTACTATTCAGATCCTTGAGGATATGCTTCGGGCTTATGTTCTTAACTTTAAGGGGTCATGGGAGAGACACTTGCCCTTAGTGGAGTTTGCCTATAACAATAGTTTCCAATTGAGTATTAGCATGGCACCGTTTGAGGCCTTGTATGGTCGACCGTGTAGATCCTCTGTGTGTTGGGCCGAGGTGGTTGATGCACCTATGTTGGGTCTAGAGTTTGTCTAGGAAATGACGGAGAAAGTCGTACTTATTCGTAAGAGGTTAGCCACTGCCCAGAGTCGCCAGAAAAGTTATGCCAACCGTAGGAGGGGACCCTTATCTTTTGAGGTGGGAGACCATGTCTTCTTAAAGATATCACCTAGGAGGGGTTTGATGAGATTTGGAAAGAATGGGAAGTTGTCCCCTCGATTCATTGGGCGTTTTGAAATTCTTGAGTGGATTGGAGAGGTAGCTTATTGTTTGGTTTTGCTACCATAGCTTTCCGGGGTTCATGATGTGTTCCATATTAGCATGCTTCGAAAGTATGAGTCAGATTCATCGCACGTATTAGATTGGACTAACTTAGAGGTAGATGAGGACACCTCATATGAGGAAAGACCGGTGAGAGTCTTGGACACTCGAGACCAAGTCTTGCGAGGCAAGACAATTCCCTTGGTTAAAGTACTGTGAAAACATCACGGGGTTGAGGAAGCAACTTGGAAACGTGAGTTGGAAGTCCATGAGAAGTATTCGGACTTATTTGTTGATGTTTAAGCATGTATTGAAATTTTGATTATGTTAATGAAATATGAAAACATTGTATATGTTTTAAGAACATGGAATCATTGTATATGTTGTATATGTTTTGGAAACACGGATTTAATGTGAACATTGTATATGCTTTGGAAAAATGTGAATTGTGCTTTCAATGTTAGAACTTGTGTATCGAGTTGATGAGAATGGGTGACTGGAGGATGGGTTATGGTGATGGAATTGATTAATTATCTTTATTGTGGTCAATTTAAACATAGTTTTAAAAATTGATTTAAAATTTCGGAGACGAAATTCCTTAAGGGGGAAGATTATAGCGATTCTGGTTTTAACTCGACCTTTTTGTATCTTGGACTCGGATTTTGTGGTTTCGTAATATTGTTCATGTCTTTTTTCCCTTATACTTCCTTGAGTTTGGCTATTGGATTGTAATGGTTGTGTTTGGAATAGGTTGGTTGATTGGTTTTCAAACTTTTGTTGCCCAGAATTTTACTCCTCAACTCGAGCAGCACTTCTTGCGCTCGAGCAAGCTTTGTGAAATCTCAGTACTTTTGCAGGTTTGCAAAATTACTAGGAGAGTTTATTTTATGCTTGAATGGTGCTTTCTGCACTTGAGTGGTCTCAGAGCAGCCTTTCTTGCACTCGAGCGTTGGTCTGTTGTCTGCAAAACTATTAGGAGTGTACATTTTGTGCTCGAGCAGAACAATTTATTGTGTCTGAGGCTTGAGTGTCACTTGTTCGAGGGGACTATGCATATATCAGTTTGTAAAAGTCACTTTTTTTATCTCTTTCTCTCTCCAAACATTTCAAAAACCTTAGATCTAGAGTTTCTCTCTCTAAAACTCATATTCTCTCTTCTAAAGCACCTAGATCCGTTGGGTTCTCGACCCTAGTGTCTTTGGGAAAAAGATAGAGCATCTCAAGAGCTCCATTTTGGTCCGAACAAAACTTGGTTTTGGCACCTTTGAAGTTCCTCCATTGCTTCCTTGATCTCTAGCTTCAAGGTAGGGACTTTCTACACTCTTTAATGGTTCTTAACTTAATTATTTGTTGATGTGTAAGAAATGTTGGAATTTGGGATGATTTTGAATAAACCTAGAGTTTTGGTTTAAAATCAAAAGAGGGGTTTTCAAATGTAAACCAAACCAAACCAAGCCTTAAGTCCCATCAAATGGGGTCGGGGTTTTCAAATGTATGTATTAAAAATGGTTATGGGAGTAGGTGTAAGGTTGTGTTGTGATAAATTTGTTGATTTTGATACCTGGGATGGATTTTGGAAGAAAATGGAGCTTTTTCCTAAAATATCTCAAATAGTTATTTTGTATAAATAAATGAAATTGGTATTAAGAATATGAAATTGGATAAATATTTATATAAATGATAGAGTTAGATATGTGTTACCTCCCACTTATGAAAATTTGGATAATTTATGTCTTGGAGATTATATATCTGTTTAGAATTATCTGTTTGGGCTATCGGTGGATGATAGCTATGATTGTTGTAGAAATTGCATAAGGCTTAGGTGAATTGAAACTAATCTATTATCCGTTGTTATTGAATATGACTATGTTTTTGATATATTGTAAATGTATGATGTTTGAGAGAAGAAAATGGATATACTCCATGTTTGGAAGAAGAAAGATGATGCATTCCATTGAATTAAGTCGGCTTGTGTGTCTAGGGTGCAAGTCTCGAAAAGCATGTGTATACATGCATTTCTTTTTTCTTTTAATTAAAGAAATCTCAACATGGTAATCATCATTACCAATTTTCATCTTTTCAAGATAAGTATAACAATATACTATTCGCTATTTTCTCAATATCAATTTCTCTTTTACATGGAATTTCAACAATAGGGATGAATATATCAATTTCCTCATTATTTCTCAAAAATGAATATCAACAATTCATGATTTCACCAAATCCTAACTGTTCTCCAATTTTCCAAAATCTAGAGTTTTCATAACCAAAAAAAAAAAAGCAAAAAAATAGTGTTTCTCATTTTGAAAAATTTTACGCAATTAGAAATCCCAACCAACTCATATTTGTCATCAATACAACATTTTTGTCAACTTCCTCAAGTTTAGGATTTTCACAAAATTAGGGTTTCCTTATGTTTGAAAAGATTTTTGCTCATGAAACTCCCAAAACATTCACATAATTCATAAATTAAAAGATTTTGTAAAAGATTTGAGAAAAACTATCTTTGAACAAAACACAATCTCATAAAAATCAAACCCTAACTCAATATACTCCAAACAACATCAAAATAACCATAGACTTACAAAAATGTATATATAACTAAAAGAAAATCCTTACCTCAAACCCAAGAGGAGAGAAGAATGAAAAGCCCTAAAAATCGACTGCGTCGGAATACGATCTCCACTGCACAACATAAAGCTCTTGATGAGCTCTCCATAAATGCCTCAAGGACACCTATCTAAATCTTCATAGTTTTTGAGACATCTAAGAGAGAAGTTGAAAGTGGTTGTGTTTTTAGAGAGGGATGAGAGAAAAAATGAGTATAGAGAGGAAAACGAATGAGAAAAGTGATGAGAGAGGGAGATGAAATCAGAGTTTATAAAAGATGGTATGAAATTCAAAGCTGAATAAGACATTTCCGCACATGCCTGCCCTTGGCTACATGTGCGACGCTCTCCCCGCATGTGCCCTATGTATGTGCTTTTATTCCAGAATGCAACCCAAAAAATCGAGCTTTCCCCACACGTACAGTTTTGTTTATTAGATAGGTTTACTAAACTCAACAAGTATTCCTCCAACCCAGTTCCACCTCTGCACCCTAAACAAGAAATTCTTGAACCCGGAGTAAGTTAGGGTGAACACACAAGAAGATTTTTGAAAAGTGGTGCACTCTCATGGTCGACAAGGCCTCGAATTAATATCAAAACTCTACATGTACAGATTAAACGAGAATAAGAGAATGAGGAATTCGGGTTATGTACCTAGGACATTATATTCAAAACCAAAATGATTACTATTTGGACTTCTAGATCTACACGTAATACATCAAAAAAATTAATAATGACTTAAAAATTATAAAGTTTGCAATGTTCTTACAAACGATAATAATATTTCCCTTTGGCAATCACATCTCACTAAAGGAAAACTGAAAAAATAAATAAATAAACAAAACATAATCAACAAGAAAAAAAATTTCCTAAATGTTCACTCTCTTAAATGTCACGAAAATGTAGGAAGGCGTTTTATTCAAAATAAGATTGAATTGTTCTAATAAAAAATTGATAGGACTTGGTGTTTTTTCTTCAAAGAAAAATAGGACTAATTGATTATTTTCCATATTAGATATCAAATTTTATAGAAATTGAAAAAATATTTCAAAATTTTTTAAATATAAAATACATAAATCCATTTTGTTTTTGTTTTTGTTTTTGTTTTTGTTTTTGTTTTTTTTTTTTTTTATAAGATATCATCTCCTATAACTCCATATCTTCATTTAGGGGCGATAGTCCACCCAATCCAGCTTGATGTTTTTAGAGTTTGAGAAATAATGAAAGCAGACACTAATAGCATTTTTCTATATGATCTGCAAAACCAATGCCCATCACCCAAAGGAAAACAAATTTCTTGTTGAATTTCACCTTTGAGGCTGAAAACAAAAAAAACAAGGTTACATTCCCTATAAACCTGAGCAATCCATTTATACTTGCAAATATTGCTCCCTTGTTTTTATTTTATTTATGGACTTTTCTTAGGTGTGCCTTGCATATGGTATGCAACGCATTTACACCCATTTTATTTTGCATTTGCACCTTTTATGTATTAGGTTTTGAAAGTTTACACATTGGTGACCTGCTAAACGAGTCACTTTGCAGGTAAATTAATTAAATAATATAATATATTAATAATTTCATAAAAGGTCCTAAAAGGTGTAAAATGTGAAAAACTTTCAGAAACTGGTGTAAGTATTTTGACGAAAAGGTATAAACTTTCAGAAAAATGTGTAAACTTTCAGAAAATGGTGTAAGTGTTTGGACGAAAAGGTATAAACTTTCAGAAAATGGTGTAAGTATTTCGACAAAAAGGTATAAGTTTAGAAATTTTTCAGAAAAGATGTAACATTTCAGAAAAAGGGTGTAAAATTTAGGTTATTGTAAATTTTATCGACAAATAACTGTTTTGTCGCTAAAGGTTGAAAATTTTATTACCATTGGCCCCCCTCTTCTCTGTTTCCCACTGCTTCTCTCTCTGTTGTCTCTCATACGCACACCAAATAGTCACCACCAATCCTGACCCTCGCTAACCACCCAAGTGTTAGTGGCCTTCAGTGCTCACCGCCGTTTGACATCGCCACTGCTACGGCCACTGCCACCGGTGCTTCCGCAAATCAAAGGTTTTTTTTTTCTCTCTCTCTCTATCGATCTTGGTCTCTCTCTGTCAATATCGGCCTCTTCTCCGTTGATGTCGGTCTCTCTTTGTCGATTCCTATCTATCTCAGTCTGTCTCCAGCAATCTCAGTTTGTCTCCAGCTATCTTGGTCTGTCTATGTCGATCTCGATCTTTTCTCTGTCGATCTCAGTCTCTTCTCTATTGATCTTGGTCCGTCTCTGTCGATCTCGGTGTGGCTGTCTCTGTCGATCACTCTCCATCTCGGTGTCTCTGTCTGTCGATCTCGGTCTGTCTGTCTGTCTCTTTCTCTGTCCCTTCGTCTATATTAAAAATTGTTCTCTTTTACATTGACATACTTGGTTGGATCCCAAACTCGTGTTCTCTAAAATGGACTTGTTCTGAGAGAAATACCAAGCCCTTCGAAACGCCGCTTCTCTTTTATATTGCCATTATTTGAACAAGACAAATACAGGTTGATTGGATTTTAGGAACTTACACGTTTTGTGAAAAAACGGAACTTACACCTTTTGCGAAGTTACTTACATCTCTTTTGAAAACACTTACACTATTTGTGGAAGGTTACACATTTGTGAAATAATTTAGTTTGTAAAATTTTCACATTTTCGTTGAAATATTTACACCTTTTGTGAAAAGTTACTACTTTTGAAAACAATTTTATTAAAAAAATTTACACATTTTATTGGAAGTTACACATTTTCTGAGAACAGAAATTACACTTTTTTTTGCAAATAACTTACATCTTAGTTGAAAAAATTTATACCTTCTATGGAAAATATGTTTTGATAAAGTTTACACCTTTTGTTAAAAACTAACACCTTTGCTGAAAGTTTACACCTTTTAGTGGAAATAATTACACATTTTCTGAAAAGTTACTCCGTTTGTAAAACAAATTTTTTCAGAAAAATTTACACCTTTTATTAGAACTTACACCTTTTGTGACGTAACTTACATCTTTTGTAAAAATATTTACACCTCTTATGGAAATATGTTTGAATAAAGTTTACACCTTTTCTTAAAAACTTACACATTCTCTGAAAGTTTACACCTTTTACTGGAAATATTTACACCTTTTCTGGAAGGTTACTCTGATTGTGAATTAATTTTTTTCAGAAAATTTACACCTTTTGTGACATAACATACATCTTTTTTTGAAAATGTTTACACCACTTATGGAAAATATGTTTGGATAAAGTTTACACATTTTGTTGAAAGTTTACACCTTTGGGGGAAATACTTAAAGTTACACCTTCTGTGAAATTATATTTTTCATAAAATTTACACCTTTAATGGGAACTTACACATTTTTTGGAAAAAAAACATACACCATTTGTGACATAAGTTACATCTTTTGGGAAACCATTTACAAGTTTTTTTGAAAATTTACACCTTTCATAGAAAAAGATTTGCATAAAATTTATACCTTTTGTTGAAAACTTACACCTTTTATGAATGGTTACACCTTTTGTGGAAATACTTACACTTTTGCTGAATGGTTACTCCTTTTGTGAAAGAACGTTCTCCATAAAATTTACATCTTTTATGGGATATTACACCTTTTCTAAATCTATTTACACATTTTTTAAAAATTTACACCTTCCATGGAAAATATGTTTTCATCAAGTTTACACCTTTTTTTAACAACTTACACCTCTTCTGAAAAGTTACTTCTTTTGTGAAAATCCAAATTTTAAAAAAATTTACACCTTCTGATAGGAGTTACACCCTTCCTCAAAACAAAATTTACACCTTTTTCTGACATAAGTTACATCTTCGTTGAAGACAATTACACCTTTTTTGAAAATTTACACGTTTTATGGAAAATATGTTTTGATAAAGTTTGTGTTATAACCTTTATGAAAGTTTACACTATTTGGTGAAATACTTACACCTTTTCTGGAAAGTTAAACCTTCTGTGAAAAAAAATCTTTCATTAAATTTACAGCTTTTATAGGAACTTACGCCTTTTTCGAAAACAGAACTTACATCTTTTGTGAAAATATATAAACCCTTTTTAAAAATTTACACCTTCTATTGAATATATATTTTCATAAAGTTTGCATGTTTTATTAAAACTTACACCATCTCTGAAAGTCTACACCCTATAGTGAAAACACTTACACCTTTCGTCAAAGGTAACAAGTTTCTCGAAAAATTTTTTTTGTTATATATATTTACACCTTTCGCATAGAACTTACACCTTTTGTTCTACTTTTCTAGAAAATGTATAAATTTTATGAAAGAAATTATTTGACAAAAGTTTTAACTTTTCAAATATGGTGTATGTTTTTCCGAAAAAAGTGTAAATAACCTCAGAAAAGATGTAAGTTTTGTTTTCACTAATGGTGTAAGTTCAAATAATATGTGTAAATTTTATGAAAAAAATTGTTTCACAAAATGTGTAATTTTTCAAGAAAGTTGTAAACATTTCCACGAAATGGTGTAAAATTTAGGAATAGTTGTAAACTTTGTGAAAGAGAATATTTCACATAGCTATAAGTATCGTTTTTACAGAAGATATAAGTTCCAACCAAAGCTGAAAATTTTATCGCCACCCACCACCCAACCGTCACGGGCCACCGTTGCCCACCGTCATTTGACACCGCCACCGCCACCGCTGCTGGTGCAGGTCAAAGGTTTTTCCTGTCACTATTGATCTTGGTCTCTCTTTGTCCATCTCGGGCTCTTCTCTGTCAATGTTGGTCTTTCTCTCTCTCTCTCTCTCTCTCTCTCTCTGTCGATCTCTGTCTATACCAATCATGGTCTCTCTCTATTGATCTTGGTTTGTCTGTGTCGATCTCGGTCTGTCTCTCTTTGTCGAACCATGTCTATCTCGATCTCTGTCTGTCGATATCAGTCTGTCTCTCTCCCTCACTTCCTCTATATTAAAAACAGGTTCTCTTTTACATCGATATATTGGTTGGGTTTGGACCCGGACTGGCTATTCGAAGCCCTCCCAAACGCCCATTCTCTCACACATTGCCATGACCAACACAAATACAGTTTGATTAGATTTTAACAACATACCCATTCTACGAAAAAATGAAACTTATACTTTTTGTGAAATAATTTATTTTGGAAATTTACACATTTTGTGAACATTTACACATTTTTGTTGAAATACTTACACTTTTTCGAAAAAGTTATCCCTTTTGTAAAATAATTTTATTACAAAAATTTACACATTTTATTTGAAGTTACACCATTCTGAAAACAGAACTTACACCTTTTGCCAAATAACATACATGTTTTGTGAAAAAAAATTACTTTCTAAAAAACTGAAACGTTGTATGGAAAATATGTTTTCATTAAAGTTTACACCTTTTCTTAACTTTTTTGAAAACATTTACACCCTTTTTGAAAGTTTTTCATAAAACATACTCCTTTTCTTAAAGTTTACACCTTTTGGTGGAAATACTTACACGTTATCTGAAAAGTTACTCCATTTGTGAAATAACTTTTTGCATAAAATTTACACCTCTTATTAGAACTTACACCTTTTTTAAAAACAAAAGTTATACCTTTTGTGAAATGACATCCATCTTTTGTCCACTACAACAAAAATATACTTTAGTGGCACTACACTAGTGGCATATTTTTAGAAAATGCCACAAAAAATGATATTTACTGGCACATTTTTTAAAAATGCCACAAAACGACAAACATAAAAGGCTCTAGTGACATTTCAATGAACAAGTGTCACAAAACTACAACAAAAACATACTTTAGTGGCACTACACGAGTGACATATTTTTAGAAAATGCCACAAAAATGATATTTAGTGGCACGTTTTTTAAAAATGCCACAAAACGACAAACATAAAAGGCTCTAGTGACATTTCAATGAACAAGTGTCACAACACTACAACAAAAACATACTTTAGTGGCACTACACTAGTGGCATATTTTTAGAAAATGCCACAAAAATGATATTTAGTGGCACGTTTTTGAAAAATGCCACAAAACGACAAACATAAAAGGCTCTAGTGACATTTCAATGAACAAGTGTCACAATACTACAACAAAACATATTTTAGTGACACCATACTAGTGGCATGTTCTTAAAAAATGTCACAAAAAGAATATTTTGTGGCATTTTTTAGAAAAATGTCATAGAGCCACAAACATATAAGGCTCTAGTGGCATTTCAATTAAAAAAAAGTGTCATTTCACTACAAAAAATTTACACTTTAGTGACACTACACTAATAGCATGTTTTTAGAAAATGCCACAAAAATAAAAATTGGCATTAAATGTTTTAGAAAAATACCATAGAACCACAAAACATATAAGGCTCTAGTGGTATTTCAATAAAGAAATGTCACATCAATTTTATGACATTTTATAAAATAATGACACAAAAAATTATGTTCGTGACATTTACCAACAGATGCCACTAAACTTTAGTTGCAATGGCATCTTTTAAAAAATGTCAGGACACTAGGTAGGTGCAAATTACTTTTTATGGCACTTAGGTAAAAAGTGTCATAAACAAATATTTTATAACATTTTGAGAAATGCCACTAAGCCAAAAACTTTCCAAGCTTATAATGACATTTTTGAAAAAACAAAAAATGCCAATATATTTTCTAAAATTTTAAAATGCAATAAATGATTAAAAATAAATGAATTAAACTCAATATACACTACAGGAAAAAGCATATTCGGCGACTAAATTTCCAGACCAAAAAAATTTGGTCACTGAAAGTATAGCCTTCAGCGACCAAAACAGCATTAGTTGCCAAAAGTAAAGCTTTTTGGAGACTAAACAATTTTAGTAGCCAAAAGTCTACAATTGGCGACTAAAACTAAGTTTGGTCACTGATTATATGAGTTTTAGTGACTAAAAAATTTTTAGTAGCCCAAAGTAAAGCTTTTTGGCGACTAAAAAAATTTAGTAGCCAAAAGTCTATAATTGGCGACTAAAAATAAGTTTGGTCGCTGATTATATGGGTTTTACCGACTAAAAAAATTTTAGTAGCCAAAAGTAAAGCTTTTTGATGCAAAAAAAATTTTAGTAGCCAAAAGTCTACAATTGGCGACTAAAAAATAAGTTTAGTCGCCAAAAGTGGTCATTTTTAACGCGGAAGAACTAAAATCCTAAGGTGGGAATAAAATGTTTTGGTGACCAAAATTTTGGTAGCTGAAAGTGCATCTTCGGCGACCAAATCCGATTTTGGTTGACAAAAGTTAAGTTTTTTAGCAACTAAAAAGTAATTAGTAGCCAAAAGTATAGAATTGGCGACTAAAAAATATTTTTAGTCACCAAAAATGGTCTTTTTTTATTTTGGTAGTAAATAGTTTATTTTACATAAATTATGTTCAATAAAATAATTATGTTTATACATATTAATATAGATGTATGTACTATATAAATAATATATGTTGCATATATAATCATGTGGTGCTATAGAGGTGTAGTGGGAAAAGTGTGGTGTATAAGGTTTATGGTGCGAGAGGTTGGCGGTTCGAGTCTCTGCAAGAGCAAATCAAATTGTTCTACAACGAATTATCGTTAAGAATAGTGCCTACCATGACATTAAAGTGTCCTTTGAAAGGTTTTAGTCTTGATGGTGTAATGACACTTATAAGTGTCACTAACTCTTTTTTTAATGGCACTTGATAGTGCCACAAATAATATCTACCATGACATTAAAATGTCATTGAAAGTTTTTAGCCATGATGGTGCAGTGACACTTGCAAGTATCTACCGTGGCACTTGTATCTACCGTGGCACCGATAGAAGTGGCACTTGTTCAAAATGCCACAAGACCAAAGAATGTCATTAGAAGAATAGTTTTGTGGCACTTTCAAATGTCACTAAACTAAGAAAATGTTGTAGTGGTCAAAACAGTTAAACCTTTTTGAAAATTTACAACTTTTATGGAAAATATGTTTTCAAAAAGTTTGCACCTTTTGTTAAAAACTTATATCTTTTCTGAAAATTTACCCCTTTTGGTGGTAATACTTACACCTTTTTTGAAAATGTACTCTTGTGATTTTTTTTTTTCCTGAAATTTACACATTTTATTACAAGTTACACCTTTTATGAAAACAAAAGTTACACATTTTGTGACATAACTTACATGTTTTGTGAAAAACAGTTACATCTTTTTTGAAAATTTCCACCTTTTATGGAAAAGTTTTCAACTTTTGTTAAAAACTTATACATTTTCTGAGAAGTTACTCCTGTTGTGAAATAGTTTTTACACCTTTTCTAAAAACCAAAGTTACACATTTTGTGACATAACTTATATCTTTGTGAAAACAGTTACACGGTTTTTGAAAATTTACACGTTTGATGGAAAATATGTTTTCATAAAGTTTACACCTTTTGTTAAAAACTTACACTTTTTCTGAAAGTTTACACCTTTTGGGGAAAATATTTACACATTTTCTGAAAAGTTACTCCATTTGTGAAAAAAAAAAAAAAAAAATTGCAAACAATTTACCCATTTTATTATAACTTACAGCTTTTGTGCTATACTTACACATTTTCTAAATGTTTTCACAAAAGATGTATGTTATTTGACAAAAGTTGTAACTTTTGTGAAATGAAAATGTGTAAGTTTGAATGAAAGGTGTAAATTTTATGAAAAAAATTATTTCTGAAAAGGTGTATCTTTTTAAGAAAATAAGTAAATTTTGTTAAAGGAAATTTTTCATAAATAGTGTAAATTTTCAAAAAGCTGTAAATGTTTTCACAAAAGATGTAAGTTATTTGACAGAAGGTGTAAGTTTTCTTTTTAAAAAGATGTAAGTTCCAATAGGAGGTGTAAATTTTATAAAAAAATAATTTCACAAAAGGAGTAACTTTTTAGAAATAATGTAAGTAATTCCACTGAAAGGTGTAAACTTTCAGAGAAGGTGTAAGGTTTCATAAAAGGTATAAATTTTATGAAAGCAAATTTTTCATAAAAGGTGTAAATTTTAAAAAAACGTGTAAATGTTTTCACAAAATATGTAAGTAATGTCACAGACGGTGTAAATTTTGTTTTCAGAAAATGTGTGACTTCCAAGAAAAGGTGTAAATTTGATTTAAAAAAATTAATAATTCACAAATAGAGTAACTTTTCAGAAAAATGTGTAAGTATTTGCACTAAAAGGTGTATGTTTTTAGCAAAAGGTGTGAATTTTATGAAAAAATTTATTTCACAAAAGGTGTAACTTTTGAAAAAAGATTTATGTTTTTCACAGAAGGTGTAAATGATTTTAAAAATAGTCTAAGTTTTCGATTCACAAAATGTGCAAATTTTATGCAAAGTTTATTTTACAAAAGAAGTAACTTTTCAGAGAAGGTGTAACTATTTTCAGCAAAAGGTGTAAGTTTGAACAAAAGATGTATATTTTTGGAAAGAAATTATTTCACCAAAAGTGTAATTTTTGAGAAATAGTGTAAGTTTTTCCACAAAAGATCTAAGTAAATTGGCAAAAGGTGTAAGTTGCGTTTTAAAAAATATGTAAGTTTGAACAAAATGTGTAAATTTTTGGAAAAAAAAATATTTTACAAAAGGTATAACTTTTGAGGAATCCTGTAAGTAATTTCACTACAACGTATAAGTTTTTGAAAGGATAAATATTTTAACAAAATGTGTAAATTGTATGATACAATTTCTTTCACAAAATGTGTAAATTTTTTGAAAAGGTGTATGTTTTTTCACAAAAGGTGTAAGTCACTTTACAAAATGTGTAAGTCATGTTTACACGAAAGGCGTATGTTTTTCCACAAAAGCTTTAAGCGACTTCAAAAAATGTGTAAGTTTTGTTTTTACAAAAAGTGTAAGTTCCAAGAGAAGCTGTAACTTTTATGAACAAAATTAATTTATAAATGTTGTAACTTTTCATAAAAAGGTGTAAGTAAAGTTAGAAAAGGTGTAAGTTGTTAGAAAAATTATAAAATTTTCAAAAAATTTTTTTGCGTAATGTTGGCACTCGAAAAACAATTTTTTTTTTACAATACCCAACAAAACAAAAAGAAGAAACTCGAGAAACAAACAATGAGTAATCTTGATTCAGCAACGGCTAGCACACTTGGTATTCTGCTTTCAATTTTGTAGTACTCGGTGATTTTTTTATATTGCCGGAACTTATGTTTAGAAACAACCTGTGTTACACGGACTCTTCAAAATAGATCAAATACCCATGTTTGACACATGAGAGTCGGACAAGGGTATGAGATATGTGTCGGATACTTTTCAATGGATACTTCTTATATAATTGTATATAATACAATTATTATATGTGCATATTATTGTCAAATTACTATAAATGTCATTTTCGCACTGTAAGTTACATATAGTATCATTTTATGTCACATATTATATTAAAAAAAAGAAAATATGATATTTTTTCCCGAGTCCGCGTACCCTTGAATGTAAGATTTAATGAGTTGGACCTGTACATACACACTCGCACCCAACACCCATACCCTAGTCTGTGTAACACAGGAAACAACTATTTGTTTCAGTGCTGAAGTTCATGCATAGTTGATGGTATTGAACTTCAAACATAGGAAAGCCAAATGAAAGAGTTGAAATGAGGATGACGATTTTCAAATTTTGTAGAGAGCTATTCATTCCCCACACCCAATTCTTTTCCCAGAGTTGAACCTTTCACTTTCATGGCTAGCCTTACCAACAACTTAAGCGGCTGGAGACAATGGCTGAAAACCAATACCTTCTTCCCACCTGATTCGCACAAGCCTAACACATTAAGGAAGAAGTTTGCCTTCAGTCCTTCTCTAATATCCAACTTGTCTAACATGTGGTCCATTCGGGCATCGTTAATGCCCTCTCTTTCTGTGGTTGACATGGCTGTAGGTGAACTCTTTAGGAGAGATCTCAACTGTGCGTGCACATAGAGTGTGCTCCCATTCCAGGTGATATTGAACTTCTTAACTAAGTTCTTCAGTTCTTCAACTTCACGTACAATTGTAGGGCTGAGGTGAAGAAATGCAGAAAAAGGCAACAAGCTTAGGCAATTCATGAAGAAAATCTCATTCATAGAAATGGAGAACCCTACCTGTCGTTGCACGCAACTCTTGAATGACAGTTACCTTTTTCTTAAAATTATCATCTTTCTGTTAAATAGCAGTTACATTTGAAGAGAAAGGTAGCTGTCATTCAGGAGTTGCGGGCTATTTAGACTTTATTGAGCTAGTTCATGAAATGTGTACTTTCATTTGTGGGAGTATGACCTTCGTCCAAAATGAGAATGGATGGGTACATTAGTAATATTTGTTAGGAGGCAGCGGCAGTCTTGTTTGTTTCATTGTCACATACAATTGAAGAAACTTGCTTGTACGCCTGGGAAAGTATTTTTCTCTGATCTGCCCATTGTTTGAGCACCCGAAGGTGCTGTGCTCGATTATCCGCTTTCACATAGTAGACGTCATACAGCGAAATGTCCTCAACTTGCCATGTGAAAAACTCTTTCTTTCATGTAGACAGAATGCCTTTTGGCAGCACCACCAGTGGTCTAGCATGGGGATACTTGGCCAGAAAACTCCGCATAAAAGTAATTGTCATCAAAGTTTTTCTAGAGCCTGGAGCATGGGCCAGGATGCAGCCACCTTGATTCTCTGCAACCAAGTTGCTCAGTAGGAAATTGAAGCCCTTAACTTTATGGGGTTTCATCTGGTTTTTGTGCCTGGGATGAGCACCAATTTCAGTGACAGCAAAATCCTGTCCAGATAGTTTAACCCCGTCATGAAATAGTTCAGTTGCTTCCTTGTCCTTTGTAGTCGGGCCTTCATAAAAGTATGTGCATGTAGTCCTTTAGCCCTAAATAAAAAACAAAATGTAGTCCTTCCTCTTTAATTTTTCAGAAATTATGCATTTATTGCTTATACACATAATTAGTTCAATTGTAAGCTACGTGAACTAAATGCAAAATTTTGATGTCTGTCCTTTCTTTTGACCGTTTCAAAATTTGTATGTGTTGGGAAATTATGCGTTTTGTTGTCTGTGTTTACGCAAAGTTTTCAGGTTAACAGCCATATGTTGAAGCCGTTTCTTTGTGTTCTTTTAAATATTGATTGGAATACTTTGCAGGAATTGTCATCATTGCATCTGATGGATATTGGTCACCTCGCACCAACAATGTTAGTTTTCTTCTTCAAGACTTCCTACCAGTTGGTTTCGTACATATGTTTGTAAACAAATGAAATCCATCACCACAGAATACGCTGAATTTTTTTTTTGGGATCAACTGTTACAACAGCCCATCTATTTTTGTCTTTGTGTCATTTGTTTGGCACAAATTTTGAATGGCCTCACTTTGCATCGTCAATTGTGAACTTTTGTATCAATTACGTCCATTTGATTACAACTCTTCACTATTTTCTATCAAAAAATATACATATACGTGGCAACTGTACTTTTTGTTGTAGTCAACTTATAACTTTACTCAACTTAGATAATCTCAATTAATTGACATTACAATATTTGTTTTGAAAATCACAAACGGCTTTAGCAATTTGACCCAAATTGTCCAAGAAATTTAAAATCAAGTGTCAGAATTAAGGGAGTTTAAAGTGCATCGAGTCAAATTAGACAACGGACAAAATGTGTACACCACCCCTGTAATTTTTCCTTGAATCTAATTTGTATGATTTGCTCTTTCATAAAGCGGAAGGAAAAGATTTAAGACAATTGACGAACAACATATCCAAATGTCTAACACTATTGCTGGCTCTTCTCGAAAGCGGCCAGTTGCACCATTCATTTGTTACAGGTACTAGTTGTTCATTTTGACAATCTAGAATTACATTTTTTATAGTGAAAATATGCGCCTTGTTGAAATTCAGTTTGTGATGTTTGAAATTGGTTTCGTTCCGCATGTCTGAAAATGTTTAAATTGGTGTCAATTCAATCTCGGATGTACGAAAGGTGTGCTATGCAGATTTCGGGGCTAGCTTGACATAAATACTTGCATATACATATATATATATATATGTATTCATATTTAAGATTTAGTGATGATACGTGTCACGACCCCAAACCCGGCCCTATGGGTTTAGTACCGTAACCGGCCAGTAATCCGAGATTACCGAAGGCACCCTATGATAATTTAGTAAAAGCAGTACAAGGCACTGGCGAAATATCTGATAAATAAGTAATGTCCAATGAGCTGTGACAATCTGTATGCAAAAAGACTTTTCATGCATTCATACATTGAGCAGTGATATCTATACAAACATTTACTGATCATTGATCTGAGGACCTAATCCATTGATAGCAGTCTGATGAATACTAAATCTAAGGATGATACAAAAGCGATGAGACGGGAAATAAAACACCCCTTAAGCCATAGCTTGGCGGGTCGGGAACCTTGCAGTGAGGCACATTGGTTGGTTCGACAAAACTGGAGTTAACCCTGACGCCTCTAGCTTTAATCCGATGCCTGTACACCTACATATATATATGAGCAGTGAGCTAAAGCCCAGTGAATAACATAAAGCGTAAAGGGGTTTAGAATGAATGTCCTTACAGTAACAAAAATAGTTCATTCCAATCAGTATAACAGTTGTTGATGCGATGCTTGATCATATGTGGTACATCCATTAGCATAACAGTAACAGGAGGTCTTAAAAGACCGAACAGTAATGATGGCCATCAATCGATGCATGAGTGGTTCCAACGAGGAAGCGGCGAGATCTCTGTGATAAAGAATAAATAGTGGGTGCTAAGGATGCCACAGTACAGTTCATAAATAAAGGACATACATTCATTCAGTAAATAATACTAGTTCAGTAAACTGTTCAGTGAACAGATCAGTTCAGTATTCAAAAGATAATCATTTGAACATATCTTTACACAATTGTTACTCACAGAGTTCTGGGCTACAGTGAGCTAGAGCGTCTCCTCGGAATGCCAACCCTATACAGTTAACAGATTGAACACACGCTAAGTTGCACAGTTGGGAACAGAATAACTTAATCCCTAATGCCTCGGTGTGTTCTACATCTATATCCTCAATAAGATATCTTAAACTAGGCCTAAGAATGCCTAGGATGGGATGAGGATGCAAAGATGTATTCGGAAAACATTTTTAATTTTGAAAAAGCAGATCCGCTTCGGCGTAGGTTCCCGCGCCGAAAGTGTCCTTTCGACATCAACTTACCCGCTCGAGCGGACCAAAAAGTACTGGATAGGTGAAATTTACACTTGACGCCAGCTCAAACGTGTCACCCAGTTCTCTGCTCGAGCGTACATTCATCCGCTTGAGTGGACTGATGAACAGTGCAAAGTATTGGATGCTCGATTTCCCCGCTTGAGCGGCACTTCCTCCGTTCGAGCAGACAACCAAAATCTGGAAATTCCAGATTTGAGCTCTAAGTTCAAAATCAAGTTTAAATGCACTAAATTCGATCCTCTTGGGCCAATTTTCCAGAAAACTCCTGTAAACTCATAGAATAACCTGTTCTAAAGGTCAATTTGAGAAATCAAAGCCCAAGGGTGTTTCAATTAAACTCAATTTCAAACCAAATTTCAAGAACATAATCTCCAATGAACATGCAAGGCTTTAAATCAATTCAAGGCGTCAAAACATGCTCTAATGAGCTCATTCTTTTTAAAACAAGTTGAAAACATGGACTTAAGATTAATTATGAACGTGCATGTGACAATTTTCCATGAAACCAACTCAAAATTCATCAATACGCACATGCATGCATGAAATGAGTTCTAATTCAACATCATTAGACTAAGACATGACTTAGCTCTCTAAAGGCTCAAGAATCATGCATGAACAACCTTAAATACATCAATGAGAGGTTCAATTACCTTATCTAGGTCTTGAATGCGAGATGAACAAGCTCAACTATGCAATCTACACTTCAAACCCTTCAATTTCCAAGCAATCTACAAGTGAATTCAAGTCTCTCCCTTCCTCTCTCTCTAAATTCGGTGGGAACAAAAGAAAGGAGCTGATGAAATGTTTGCCTAAGTGTATGTAAGGCTCAAAATGTTGAGGTAGTGGGCCACTAACGGTGGCAAAATGGTAAATAAGGCAACTTATGCAATTTAGCTTATTTTTATCTAATTTAAACACACCAAATCACTTTTTCAATAAATATGCCAAAAAATCACATAATTTATGACGATCATGAAACACTAAATGATTTCCGGTTCGGCCGCCGATAAGGCCTTCAATTAGCAGTTTAACGTAAAGTATGGACAGATAGTCAAACAGTCACACAGATAAAATGCAATTCAATGCAATTCAAACAGATACAGGCTATCAATTTAGTTTCAGATTTCAGTCAGTCGGTTCAGTAAGTCAGTCAGTTCAACTACTTTTCATATTCGATCTCCGTTTAGCAGTAATCAGTAATCAATCAATTATTAATCGGTAAACAGTACGAGGGTTGTTACAATATGCTTCACGATGCTTGCATGCAGCTAGCAACAATTGAAGGAAATGCAAGGGCCAGACAACACTTGACGAAAAATGGTGAGTATGGAAATCTGTATTCTCTATAATACACTATGATGGAAACACATGGCTGGATTGCTATCCACGTGTTGTATTGAATGGTCGTACTGGGCTTGTGATTGTTTTACGTTTGTTGGATTGTAGCATGTAATAATGTCACATTCCTATTGTTTTTGTAAATTTCAATTCGTTGTAAAAGTCCAGCTACGTTTTGTCGCTGAGTTTTTCCTGTAACTGTTATTTGTATTTGCAATCTTATTTAATTACCAACAATGCACGCAGATTGTGTTTGGCATAAAGTTGTAGTTACAGTTATTTTGGACTCATAATTGTTACTTGTCTTATACGTCTATCACTTTCGTGCTTAAAGAGCAGAAAGGAGCTTGGGGAAAGATGGAAGGCACTCCCCTCTGATGAGAAAAAGAGGTTTGCGGAAATGGCTAAGGTGAGTGCCGAGGAACACACCAAAGTAGTACCGTGTGCACCGAAGTCTGAAAAAGTAATTACGTACTTCATGTATTCGTAAATGCATTTCGCTAGGTCCTGCTTTGCTGACATTGTTGGTTGTATTTTTGTATTAATTTAAGGGTAAAAAATGTGCAGGGTAAAAAGAAACTCCACATATCATTGAAGTCAATTGTTGAGCTAGTTAACCGGTTCAACGAAGCACAAAAGTAGGCAGTCATTGACATTGGGTTTGGTAGCCTCCTGGGGATGAAGTGTACACGTATAGATCATGACTTGTGCGCATGGTTGGTACAGAACTTCGATCCTGACAGTAGTTCATTGAATGTTCATGGTCGTCAACTCAGGTTCGCCTATAAGGCAGTTAATGTTTTATTGGGAATACGATGTGAAGGCAATGACGTGCAGTTGGCAGGGTCATTAGAAGCATATCCCAGTATCTACGATGAGGTTGGAGTTGTTAACGAAGTCATTCCTTTGAACAAGTTGAGACTTTATCTAACTAAGACTGATGGTGTGGAGGACAAGTTTCGGAGGAAATTTGCGCTTTACGTCTTGGGGGCCATGTTGTGTCCTACCACAATGACCGCCTTGAAGCCATCGTTCATTCATGCCGTGAAGGACGTGAATGGTATGCGAGCTTGTAATTGGGCAAAGTTGACACTGCAATTTCTTCACAACGGTGTTCGCAAGTTTAAGAGTAAAGGTTATCGCGCTGCAACTGGATGTGTTTTCCTGTTAATGGTATGCCAATAACTCGATTGTTTTTTCCATTCCTCCGTTCATATGTTTCATGCATTGTTCTATCATGGTTCAACAAATTGGGCTTGATTGGGACATACAATGTTACCTGCTATGTGAGTACGACAAATAACACTCTTCCTAACCAAGTATGGTACTCGCAGAAAGATATTTTCTACGACCACCATCATGAATTTAAGAACAAAGAGTACAGGGCAAAAAGTATGATGGACCTCAATGGAGGAACCAATTTGCCTACATTGCGAAGAGGGGAACATAATTGATTAATCTTCATTGGTTTGGAATAATCAATCAGACACAGAACTGACACAGGAAATATTATATACATTTGTAGGCAGAGTTGAAAAAAAATATATAGAAGAAACCTTCATAGGACCATTACCAAACCAAACGTATTGATTCTGGGAAAGGTCTTTTGGGTTGCAGCCATTTATATATACAAACATGTACATAACTTTTTTTTCTTGGTTTCATCAATAAAGTCCTTGGTTTGCGACACTTTTTTTTTCCCAAAAAACATTGCATGATATGTGCTTATAAAACTGACAGCATCGTAAACAAAATCGGTATTCTATGTACGAGCTAAAAAATTGATAATAATGAATGCCATTGTTACTGAATATAGTTGATTTTTGTGGGAAGAAGAAATTAATTATGGTGTGCCCCTTAATGTCCACAGCTATTGTACCTTGATTGTGTTTGTCTGAGCTCTACAAGTACGTCGGCTACAACGCGGTCCAGGCCTCAGCTTCATGATTGGGGTGATACCCAAATACGGGAGACGCTACGACGTATTAGAAGGAAGCAAAATTTCCCAACAATTGTGGTAAGCACTCCAACCACTGTGCACATTTCACACCATCGACCCACTTGTCTTCAACATACAATGTCAGACTTCATTTATGCGTTTCTATGGTTAGGTGGAGTTTGATTACAGTAACGACGAAAGCGACGCCGATCATGCTGACATGGATGCACACCATGTCGATAACCAACAAAAAAGACAGTACGATGAAGTACGTATGAGCAACGTAGAGTTTGACATTCGTGAACTGAAGGAAATGATTAAGCAAGTTCTCCAGAACCAAATAGATTTAATGGAGATGTTGCGGCATTTCCAAGGCAAGCAAGTTGTTAACAATGACAAGGTAATCTATCCAATCATTACGCAATTTTGACACAGTTGAGCCATATCATTTGAAGATGATTTATAAGACAAAGTTGACGTATGTGTTTGTATGATTAGGTGGAAGGCAGTGATGTGTGTATCATTAACCTCTCCTCCAATGTTGCTGAACTGAAGGAAATGCTGAAGCAACTGTTTCAGCATTTCAGTTTCGGCTGCAATGAACCGTTCCCTGAACATACCAATTTAGGTGAATTGAAGCAAATGCTATATCACCTCATCGAAGTTATATTCTCTAAACCACAACCGGCAGGCGTGGACAAACAGGGTGTGGACCCTGCTGTTGGAGTGGAGGCGCATGATGATGGCGTGGTCAAACCATCTGACGAAGTTAACCCAATGGAGTGTAATATTTCAGATGTACAAGGGGTGGATCACCAACAACAGAATGTAAAGGGAACCTTGGCAAGAGACAAAAGTCATTTCCATGATGGACAGAAGCTGAACATTGAAGAAGGTAGGACAACCAGAAGAAGGGAGGCCTTTAGTCGGGGGAAATATACGAAACTGAAGATAAATACACTCCTGACCTTCAATCAGTGGGCGTCAAGAACGTGGCGTGCGATGTGCATACTTCTCCTACTAAGCTTGGCCAACCATTGGGAGGAACTGGAATTGTTAGAGGAAGAGGAAAGGGAAGAGGAAGAGGAAGAGGAAAGGGAAGAGGAAGAGGAAAAATACGCGGAAGTAGAGTTCAAGCCACTGAGGTCGGGGATATGCAATTGTGCATCGATAGCAAAATAATTAGTGGAGTTGACGACATTAGTTCACCTGTGGATGTTGATGGTGTGAATAAGGCGAACAAGGTACAAATACTGCCTTCAATGCCCTACAAGTTCTGAATGACCAATTCATGCCCACATCAATAATATCAATCACTAATTTTACAATCATCTGTGTTGTATTCTACTAGTTGTCAAACAATTGCATGTTTGTAGTTATGACTGCTGGCATATGTTTTTACACATTTCTAATAAACTCCGCACCAAATGTCACAAGTTAGGAAAACTCTGAGGTTCGGAGTTTATACATCATTTCATGTTCTTTTTCATGACTAACAACCTTGTAATGTAAGCTTCAATTTTTTTTATGAAATGTGTTGTGTTAGTTGGCTGTTTATTTTTGTAGGACTCATTGAGGATGTTGGACAGCGAAGGGTTGTTATCGGCAGAGGAACAAAAACTTGTCAACTATGTATTTGGCGATAGCAAAAATGAAATGTATTGTTTCATTTAGTACTTGCAAATTTTAAATGACAGTCCATTGTGAAATAAGTATCATTCTAAGGATGATTATTGCTTGTAAGGACATTGTTGCGTCCATGAATCTTCATGGACGAGCATGTGAAGTTGGTACCTGACGTGACATGCGCACGCTCAAACCAGGGTCGTGGCTATCCAACACTGTAAGTGTTGGCTGCGCACATATGAATCTGCGTTTTTTATTTGAAGAACTCAAAAACCTTTCTAATCAACTTGCCTTCTGTCTTACATACAATGTTCTAGCCAATCAACTTGGTGGTGTTGCAATTGACTAATCGACAGAGGGATTTACACAATGACGGGAGGCATACTGATTGGTTTTTTCCCATATATCTGTCGGTAAGTAAGTGTTTAAAGCTAGGTTGTGTTTTGTGTATGACATATTTTGACAAATATTTTCGTCAATGACCTTTATGCATTACACATGCAGACTTTGATTTTAAATAAAAATACGCAACCTCTGTACCGTGAAAATATCGTCACATCATATTTCAGACATGACAGATACACTGGTGCGATTGATGCATGTCAGAGGGTAATATCAATGTTCATCCCCTTATATTAAAACGAAAATATGAAAGCCATTACATGTTTACATGCCCTCTAAACAATGTTTGCACTTGTGTTTGCATGTAGATTTACAAGCCTTTCAATTACAGAAGAGTGCATTGGTTGTGTGTTAAAATTGATATGGTGGACCGTGTAGCCTACCTATTTGACTCGTTCCCATCCAACCGACCGAACAAAAGGAAGCTAAATGCGGCACAAATTTTGGTATGTCCTTCTGGTGCATTTCTCAACACTACAACAAACTTGAACATCCTTTACATAAACCAACTTCAACCTTGTGGAACAGATTCAAACTATGCACGACTTGCTACAACTACACTTTGGAAATGATTATGTTACAAATGTGCATAGCTTTCACCTTTGCATGTTAGATGAGAGGCCAATACAACAACTGGACAAGTAATCCACAATCCCTCCCTTACATTAATGTGTATCTTGCATGACTGATTTAACAAAACTACTGACATTGATGACAAATTTAATGTGAAATTATTTTTGTAGCACATTTGACTGTGTGATGTTCGTCATCAAATTCATGCAGCAACCTGATTTAAGCCCTGGTCCACACAAGGTACATTCTACCGCTTCTTTTCCATTCGTCAATCAAATCCTTCCTTGTATGTCCTGCAATTTTAACTGATTTGTCTTATGATATTTCTGTACCAAGTTCCATCCCTATGTGCGTCATAAGTTGTTGGTTGACATCGTTATGGATGTCAATAATGCAAACATCGCAGAGTACCAGGAGTGCCTTCATATCAGTAATGCCACAAGCTAGGCCAATGATGGGAATGGGCTGCCAGTACACCAGTAATTTAGGTGGCAATAGGACTTCATTAATTTTTTATTCTTTGATTTCAATATGGATGTTAATTATGGCTCCTCAGTATTGTTTTTGCTGGACGATGTAAAGATGGATTAACTACAAAGTGCAAGTCAAATGTAATCATGGATCAAACATGTTGATGTAGCTGCTGTCTTATTACTATTTTGTTTACGCATGTTTCTTGTTTGGCTAAATGTGATTGAAACAAATATAATTTACGGCTGTTTTTTGTACACATATTTTGAGGAATGTACTTCCTGCCCAATTTGTCAGCATAACTTTGATGTCGTAACTGTAATAAAAAAGGACATTTTAGTTAATTTAGCCCTTATTTGTCAAAAGGACAATCTATAATTTAGCCCTTACTTGCTGCCCAATCTATAATTTCGCTCAACTTGAATTGGGTGTAATTAATTAGCCCTTATTTGTCAAAAAGACATTTTAGTTAATTTATAATATCCATTAACGGCGTTAGTTGCGATACAACTTCGATGAAATTTGTTAAACCTCGTTTCGTGTATTTCATTTTAGGGTACAGGACGTATTACTACCACATCCTCCTCGTTGTTGTACATTTTAAAAATATGAAATGTTAGATCACCCGTATACTCAACCAACTACCACATTCCCTATTTCCATTGATGTCTTTCATATTCCAAGGAAATTGTTGTCAGTGTGAGTTGACATCAAAATGTTATAGATCCCAAGTACATTACCAAATAACTTACGAAATATCTGACATGGGTGTGGGGCCCACACACGTGTGATTTGTGTGAGTCAAACATGTATGTCACCGATTTGGTAATTTATTTGGGTCCCAACACAACTCATTTTACAGTAAATCATAAGTATTTAAAGATTGCATATGAATGAAAAATCAATACTCTTTGTAGCTAATTTATATATCAGCCCATTAGCACATATCACTCCAGCCAAAACAAAAAATGCAACATCTTACAGGGAAGGTTAAAAAAAATTTTAACAAATCTACGTATCTGCTGCATCATCAGCAGCGTTTTCTGAAGAGTTGTCCGTACTGTCTGATTGATTGTTCTCATCTATTGTCTTATAAGAGTTCACTTCATCCGCCGCCAATTTCTCATCGGTCAGCCAATCAACGTTCTGCTTCATAGCGCCGACATGCCGCTCCACGCTTGACAACCATGTGTCCACTTCATTCAGTCTTTCGTAGATATCTTGTAACTGCTGCAATACAGGAGCAACATGAGCTTCAACAATAGCTTCAATCTTGTTTGAATCAGACATTTTGTAGGAATATGTGTATGGTTTATTTTACTTACTACTTTTTTAAAGAAATGTACAGATTCATAATATTACACAACACTACGCTATAAGTATTTATAAGATATGGTGCATGACTTGTATGTTTTCAGAAGACCTCATGCATTGTGACATACATTGTATTAACTTCTCAAATTGACCGAATTCATCTTGCACAAATTTGATCCTTTTTGTATACACCAAGTCATCCGTTCAGTACCCCTAATCGTCCATTATTTGGCATTTCCAACACACATGCATTATACCTTCCATCAGTACTATCCCACTAGCATTTCCAACACACGTGCATTGTAAATTCCTCTTATCAGATACATATGCCTTTCCAACTAGACCAAACCTATTAAATGAAATATTTAAATTAATTCATTTGCTTTTACTCAGTTTGGGTAGGTGTTTCCACCAAACAACAATAACTGTGTTCACATGTTTAAACGACAACTAAAGCAGTACGTGTTTCCACCTAACACCAACGTATTAATGACTACGGATCTAAGGTAATTTAACATTTACAACCAACCACTATTCAAGTTTGCAACTAGTGTTGTTTCCTTTGCATTTGGGTTTGTTTTTGTGTCCATATATTCTTTGTGAACATGCGAAAACAAATTTGGACTCAATCAAGAACCGTCACACCTGCACACCACGGTAAACGCGGTCGTGGACAATCACTTACAAGGGTTGACACCTCCAAACCGATGTCACCAGAACTGGATTATGCAGGTGGGTATATCGATTCCTTCGATGATCGACGTTTCTTTGAAACAGGATTCCCACTGTGGAGTTTTGAACCTCTACGGGATTACAATTGCACCCCAATACAACATGCTAGCCTAGGAAAGTATTTTGGAATTCCAGTTTCACTGTTTGCCAAACGAGTTCAGTGTGAACACCACTGTCAATGTGTTTTTCTGAAGGTTACCAAAGCCCAATCGGTTGAAATGCAGCAGCAATTCCCTCATGTCAGCGAGTCCCAAGTTAGGCATCGTTTGCAAAGTGAGATTGATCAAATGACTCGTCGACTCATTAGACACTCACGCATAGAGAATGCAAAGGTAAAGTCAAAGATACATGGATCGAACCCGGCATCTACGATCAAGGCTATAATGGAGGATCCTGCGCTGGTGTCGGACCCTGACCTTTCAGATTACTCAGACTCTGAGGTTGTTGATTTGAGCGAGGATTTGGAGACCTGGAGATGTGTATGACATAGTAAGCGTAGTGTTGCAAGATGCTATCGTGGTGCGAAAAAATACGACTTAGAAACTAACAAACCGCCAAACTCTGCTAACCATTTCAATGGTGCATGCGTTAATGTTTTCATCATTTACGCTTTGTTGAAGGTATTTTTTTGGGTCAACGTCATCGACTGAAATCTGTCTTATGATTGTTGTTGGTATGATGACAAGGTAATTTTTTTGGTAATGTCATTGACCGATATTAGCAGTTATCATTAACCTATGTTTTTTGATTACTTCATGTTTTGTGAATCGTTGAATATGGACAATAAGGTTTAATTGTCAGAATCATTGAATGGAATCACAAGCTATAATTGCGAAAAAAAAAATTGTGCACGACCCGCCAATGGTCTCGTAGACTCTAATATCAATATGAGCATAAATGTTTTGTTTTTTCAAACACAATGGTTGTATAGAAGCATACCCCGTGGGGTCAACCTGTGCATTAGCAATTTTTCACCCTTTGTGCGCTGTTATGAAGTAATGAACTCCCCTTAACAAAAAAAAAAAAAAAAAAAAAACAAATACAATAAAGTAATTTAAAAACAGAGTATTGATATTCATTAATGAAAGTCTGCACAATGGTGAAGAAATCTACCACGCATTCTGTGCAATACAAAAAGAAATAGATATATAAACTAGTCTATGATATGGGGAAGAAAATGGCTAGAAGCTAGAAGACCCCATTCTGATTGAGCATCTACCAGAATGGTAGTTGACAGATAACACATCTGCCAAATCTGTTCATTACAAACAAACCTGCAACGGATAACAAAAGTTGTTTATTACAACCAAAATTCAATCACCCAGATAACAGAACCTGCAACGGATAACAGGCCACAGATAAGTGACAAAGCATCCACAAAATTCATTCATCTACAAAGCATTCACATAATTCATCCACGTAGCATCCACAAAAAATTCATCCATCTAGCATCCACAAAATTCATCCATAGATCTGCGAAATAGCATCCACAAAGCTCTAACAATGAGGCCAATGTTTCCCAAAATTCATTCCATAATAAAATTATTAGTAACATCATAATAACTTACAAAATTCATTCCATACATTCATTCCATAATAAAATCCATTCCACAAAGCTATTAAATAAGTTACTTAAGTTACCTAAGTTACATCATAATAAAAATCATTCCATAAACATTAGTTACATCATGAAGTACAATACAACCAAAAATGCTAGAAACTTCCATTCAATTTCTCAAAATACAATAAAGTACAAAAGTTATATGATCAAGTACAAAATGATAGAAAATATAATGAAATACACTATCGCTTTGATATTATTTTCTATCCTTTCAAGCCTTTGGCCATGGTCATTTTCCAAGTCATCAAGCCTCATCCTTACATCGTTAAAGTCTTCTACTGTTATAGCATTACAAGCTCTAGTGTTGGAACGGATTCTTGACGTAACGTCTTCATCATCTTCATCTAGGAACTTGAAGTAATTGCAATGGGCAGTGGGAGTGGTACTCTACAATGCATGACAATCAGTTAGTTGAATAAGACAAATATTAATGTAACTACTAAAGGATTCAAATTTCCAACACATACTTATATATTTTGATGGGCAAACAAAGAACAAACGCCCTTCATTTCCATTCTCATTGGTTCTTACAATATATATGGCAGCGGTTCTTCCACAATTGCACAGCCTCGGTTGTAATCTTATGTTGCTATTGTTAGAAAAAGAAGCCATTTTTCAAATCTGCATACATGACAAACTTGTAGTGCTGTGCTATGCTTCTGTTTGATGGGGTTAATAACAGTTCTATTTGAATTTGAGGGACAAAGTGTATATCTTTACTGAAAACATCTATTTGTTCAAACTGCCATGTTTAATAGCATTTGAACAGAGGTTACACAGGCTAAACTGTTAACAGCATTTGAACAAACATGGTAGTTCAATGTCAGTCATTTTCTTCAGTTCCAAACATAGCATTTCTGATTAATTACACACAAGTTACACACATAGCAGTTTCAAACTCAACAAACATGGTAGTTTTACAAACATAGCAGTTCAATGTCAATTCATTTATCAATCACACATGTTATACAACTATTATCAACAAATCATACTGAAGTTAAATGATTATGGGCAGATTGTTGGAGGGTGTGATTCAACTAATAGTTATCAAACTGAAATAGTTATCAACAAGTCACACATGTGATTGTCAACAAATCACACTGAAATAGTTATCAAGACATCACTAATAGTTATCAACATTTCAGTTCAGGTTGATAATAGTTATCAATGTTGATACTAGTTAATTCAATTCACCTAGATAACATATTAGTTGATAGCAGTTCATTACAACAAATCATGTGTGACTGATAACAAATACACCAAAATTCAATTATCAACCACACATTGAAAATTACAGAACTACATGCATTTGTGATAACTTTTTAGCCTTTTCTATTATCAATCTGCATAATCATAGTATTTTATCAACAAATCATACTATTTATCAATCTGCATAATCATACTATGTTCTGCAAATATTTTATCCTTTCATTTTATGTTCCTCACAATATATTCCACATTTATCAATCATACTATTTATCAATCTGCATAAGAGTAATTTTGAAAGCCTTAATTTTGAAAGTCCTAATTTTCAAATTTCAAATACATTTTGTCAATCACAACCCTAACCTTTTGATTTCAGTGTTTCGAGGACGAACCCGGTTCATCTATGGCCTGAAAACCCACGTTCTCCTCAACAAATTCCTTCACTCTAGCCGATGGTGGTTGCGGTGGAGTTATTGTTCGCGAAGCAAAGAAAATGAGGTCTACAGCGGTGGGTTGGGTTTATGAGTGGGTCACCGTTGGGAGTGGTCGCCGGTTAGGCTGGGTTCGGTGGAGGAGGAGTGAGTGTGAGAGTGAGAGTCAGATTGAGGTGTATACTATGTACAACTTGTATAGTAGAGCGGGAAAATGAAAATTTCAGGTTGCGTTTGGTAGGCTTTTGTAGATATGATTTGAGAGTACGAGTTATATTTTGAGTTTGTGAGTTGTGGAATTATGATTTTAGTGTAGAAAATTTGTTTGGTTATGGTTTTTGAATAAAGTGTTGAATTGAATTTTGAATTGCATGTGAAATTGAGTTTTGAAAGTTTGATGTGACATAACCCAGGGGGTGTGGTGGAGTGAAAGGGACTCCTCCTCCCTTAACCAAGTGTTGGGGGTTCGATTCCTACCTTGGGCATGGAGCAGCCTTAAATCCCTGGGCCAGCTGTCCCACCCTTCGAGGTGCCTACAAACCAGCGAAGGGATTAGTCTCCGCGGTCGGCGGGGGATACCCTGGGGAGACCTAAAAAAAAAAAAAGAAAGTTTGATGTGACATGTAAAATAAGAAAATTTGTTTGGTGATGAGTTTTCAAAATAGTTTTCAAAACTTAATTCAACCTATAATTCATAATCAAACACACAACTCATAACTCGATATCCGTATTTTTTTATCAACAGTCATAACCAAACTATTTTTAAAATATTCAACTAAAAAAATGAATTTTCTTTTCAATTAATTATTTTTAAGTACTTTTTTTGAATAATTTTTTTTCCCAAATTATTTTTTTTTTCAAATAACTTCTATGTTAATTATTTTATGTCAATTATTTTTTCTGTCAATTCATTTTTTATGCCTGTATAAACATTAAAAATATTTTAAAATAATTTAGAAAATTAAAATATTAAAAATATTTTGAAAATTAAAATATTAAAAATATTTCGAAAAATAAAATATTAAAAATATTCACAAAATTAAAATATTAAGAATATTAAAAATATTCCGAAAATCAAAATATTTACAATTAAAATATCCAAATATTAAAAAATATTAAAAATAAAATAAAATATTTTTATGAAACTTAAAATATTAAAAATATTCCTATAAAATAAAATAAAATATTTCAAATAGAAAAATAAATAATATATGTACAATATTATTTGCCCATGTTCCAGTAATAATGTGTAACCAGTCCGACACCCTTGTATATGTGTTTGGGTGTAATTATTTTTAAAATTGAGTTTCTCGCTTTTTGTTTTATTCAGGTTTTTGATATTTTTAGCAAGACTGTATTTTGGGTTTTACATTTGCAAATGCATCTTACTTAAATGTATGTACGAAGTAATTTACATGCCATAAGTTCGTTGAAGAAATAAAGGAATACGCACGACAACCCTAACAAAATGTATTCACATTTTTTTAGTAAGGGGTGGGATTGTTACCGAGGGAATTATTAGTCAGGGGACTGGTAGTGATGGGACAAAAAACAATATTGTCATGGTTTAGGTCTGGTTTGGCATGTCTTTTAGAAGACAAAAAGTTACTAAAAAAGTTAAAAAGTTATCACTATACACAAATTAAATATATAAAAACATAAATTTATTGTTGCAAAGTACAAGTCAAATGTATGACACAGTGATTGGTCTGTCCCGGTACAAATTACACATGGATGCACAAAAAAATTACACAAGACAGTGTTCTTTGGTCGGTGGGAGCTTATCAGAAGTCCCGCCTTGATAATCTTAACCGTTAAATGTGTAGAACTTATCGAGTACTATATGTTTATAAAAAATCACGTTGATCAGATATCGTTAACTATATGATCAAATCAATTTTGTATAAAAAGAAAGGATGGTGTTATAGCTAACGGTTAGCTATCGATATCCGATCAATATGATTTGTCATAGCCATGTAGTACTCGACGAGTTATACACATTGAACGATTCAGATTATAAAAACGGGACCCGTGATGGCCCCCCAAATTGCACAGGTTCTTTAATTTTTCATTCTGTATGATTTTGATTTTCGTATGATGGGTTTATGCATGTCGTATATAGGATTTTGTTTGAAATTAATACAGTGGCCTAGGGAAAGATCAGTGGCTAAATTTACTGTCTGAAGTTTTCTTCTCTTGGTCTTATCCTACACACATGTAGCTATTGGGAACATTGCAGATGATTGATATTTTCACAAAATATTTACAAATTGATGGAAAACTTTATAATTTTAATTATTAAAATTAATAAAGTTCACCAATGATTTGCAAATTTTTTTTTAAAACTTACACTGAAGTGCAATTTTCCGTAGCTATTTTCTTATAGTCTGCTTACATTTTCCATTGTGATCATTTTGGGATATTGTTGGGTCCAGTTTGTAAAATACATGTGATTTTTTTTTTACTTGCTCACTTGTAAATGAGCATTTAAATTTTCACATATTAATTTAGCAAATACTATTGGACATGTCATAAGTTGTAACATTTAAAACTTTTTCTTTTCTTTTTTTTTTTTGAAAAACTTAAAACTAATCTTAATTGGATTTGAGAGTAGTAGAATCAGGAATATCTGCCTTAGTTCTACAATAGAAAAAACTAATCTTATGTTGTAGAGTTAAGCCAGATATTTAAGTTTTACTAGGCTGTAGGTTTTTTCTTACTGGTTCATGGATACGTTTAATGTAGAGACATTGTCGTGTCTATGAATCTTCATGAAATGCCTTGCGAATATGCTACCCGGCGTGACATGCGCATGCTTAAACTAGGGGCATGGCTATCCAACACTGTAAGTCGTGGCATCTGACAATGTTATTTCCACTATATTTACATGATGTAGGGACATTTTTATTTCGTATTAGATTTAAACAAATTGCAAACCTTATTTACCAAGTTACCTCGTCTGTTTCAATGTTCCATCCAATAAACTTGGTCGTGGTTTAATTGACTAATGCACAGCGGCAAGTACACAAAGACGGGAGGCATACTATGTGGTTCTTTCCAGTATATCTGTCGGTAAGTAAGTGTTTTAGGTCGGTTGTGTATTGTATATGACATATTTTCAGAAATCTTTGGTTGACTGAAATTTACACACCAAACATGCAGAATTTGATACGAAATAAAAAAACTCAACCTCGGAACCATGAAAATATCGTCAAATCATATTTTGGACATGACAGATATGCTGGTGTGCTTAATGCATGTCAGAAGGTAATATGAATGTCCATCCCATTGAAGCGAGTAGATTTAATATGAATATCGGTAATATAAATGTCAATCTCATTTACATCAATGTCAATATAAATATGAAAGTGCATACATGTTCGCATGCCCTCTAAACAATGTCTTCACTTGTGTTTATGTGTAGATTTACATGCTTTTCAATTATATATGAGTACATTGGTTGTGCGTAAAAATAGATATGGTAGACCGTGTGGTGTACCTATTTGACTCCTTGGCATCCGCCACACTGGACACCAACAAGCTGAACGCGGCAAAAATATTGGTAGGTCGTGCTGAATTTCACAAATCTACTTCTACACTGTCACATCCTTCACATAAACTAACCGTCTCCGTCTGTAACAGGTTCAAACAATGCATGCCTTACTGCAACTACAGTTTGGAAATGAATATGCTGTAGACATGCATATGTTCGACGTTCGCATGTTAGAAAAAAGGCCATTACAACAGCTGGACGAGTAATCCACAAACCTTGCGTCACATTTACTTGACTCCTGAATGGCTCATTTAACGAACTTGCTTATATTTACGAGAAACTTAATCTTACATTTCATTTGTAGCACTTTCGACTGTGGGATGTTTGTGATCAAGTACATGCAGCGGTCTGATATACCCAGCAGTTCACACAAGGTACATTCTACCGCTTCATTTCCAATTACGAAATAAATCCGTTTATTTCCTACAACTGTAACTGTACTTGATTTCTGTGATTCGCTTTCTCCATATAGTTTCATCTTTCTGTGCGTCCGAAGTTGGTGCTTGACCTCGTTATGGATGTGAATAATTCAAAGATCGGCGATTATCTTTTGTGCATGTGATTGATTGCAATTACAATAAATAGGGCAGCAATTTTATCATGGCCTGCCAGTACGACAGTAATTTGGTTGCCCAACCACAACTGGATGACTGCATCAGCTTGTCATGACAACTTTTTAGGTCGCAGCTGTGATAATACTAATTTATCATGCATATTAGTTATACACATAATTCCGATGTTTGGGACTGGAACAAACGACGAATAGTAGTAATGTTTGTTCGCTTTTATCATGGCTTGTACGTACTTACGAAATTGTGCATAAATTGGATGTCACAACTCTATCGATCAATGGAATTATGGGTGTAGAACAAACAATGCAATGTGATATTTGTCCAAATGAATATAGTAATGTTTGTCCAATGCAATGTAATATTTGTCCAACAAACAATGCAAGTTGAAAGTAGTAATGTTTATTCGCTTTTTTTGAATGCCATAATTTTGTCCAAAACAAAGCAAAAAAATATCCTACAGAACAAATAAATAACAGTGACTATAATGCACCAACAGGGGTCCACCTGTCGATAGGAATTCATGTGGTCAACAAATTGCTGTAATTCTCCTGTCGAACCACCATAGTATTATGTTTCCAACTGTCCCTGCACATTGTGGGCTTCACATCTACAGGTCAAATGTATTGTATTCTGCCAATGACCGTTTCTGCAATCCACCCAGTTAGTCCATGCAATATCCTCGTAACTGCTGCACCATGTAGGCTCTCACGTGCAGTTAAACTAAACCCCTTTCGTATGTGTAATTGATGGACTCTGACATTGACTTTGGCACATGTCATGTTGTGGTTGATCCACCTGTCGACTGGCACAAACAAGTACAAATTTTAAAATGCAAACAATAGCATAACACCAATTCCTAATCAATCCCAACTATAAGCACGTAAAGGAGTTTGGTATTACAACTTAGAAGAAATATAACATTTCATGCTCAAGTCTGACTATAAAGCATGCTTATTCTGAATGGACAGAAAATGGACAACAATTTCAAGTAAACAATTAAACCAAAGTTACCAGCCAACTGATTCAAGCTGATTGAAATGCCTGACAAGTAGAACTTGGATACTGATTCGAATAAAGAACATGCACCTGATGAGAGGACCTGAAAGTCCTGCCATGGGTGAATTACGTGTACAAGCCACTACATGGACAAGCCACTGCATGGACAATCCAATTACAAAACAATAATACACGTTGTTTTAATAGTACAGTATGTGTACATGTACGACTATACATGTACGACTAGGAACCAATTTGAAAAGAAAACACGAAACTGGAATATGTTTGATTGAGTGCAATATTTATATTGTCAGCTGATTGTGAGTGCGAAAGTGGGAACCTGCTTAAAGCAGGTTGAACTTAATGGTGCCCATAGAATCGTATGCCACGCCAATGATGGTACTTGGAAGACTCTGTTCCTGATGATGGTAACCTCAATGGTCTGATACATGAGAAGAGAACTGATTTTGCTTTCCTTCAACAAGTTGGCCTTCAAAAAACTACAAAAGGATCTTGCTTGGACATGGTTTGATGCCATGAAAACATTCACGGAACGTACAAGTTGAATATATGCCATACAAAACAGAAGAACATCGTGGGTTTGAACGATATGGTTTTCACAAGAACCTGTTCGTTTAACGATAAAGCTACTCCTAAATTATGGAAGAATTATAAACTGCTTAACTTGTGTTGCTCATGATGTTGTCCTATCTTCGGCGAACATCGTCAGTTTTGATATTCGTATACTCTTTTTGTGGCCCATTATTGCATGATCCCACAGTTCAACCCCATAATTAAAGTGTAACTGCTCCCTAATTTTGAATCTTCCAACTCTACCAAATATTAAATGTACCCTGCCGACCTTCCTTCCAACTCTCAAGTTGCCTCTTCTGTTAAATGTTCCAGCCAATAAACTTGGTTACGGTTCAATTGACTAACGGACAGCGGCAAGTAAACAAAGATGGGAGGCATACTGCCTGGTTCTTTCTAGTATATCGGTCGGTAAGTAAGTGTTTTACGTCAGTTGTGTATTGTAGATGACATATTTTCAAAAATCTTTGGTTGACTGACTTCACACACTAAACATGCAGACTTTGATACTAAATAAAAATACTCAACCTCTGTATATGACAGATATACTGGTGTGAAGAAGTATGACATCCTTTACATAAACCAATCCTTGGAAAGGCAACCACATAGAAGATATATAAACGGAAAATATGTGAAGAAGTATTATCCAACCATGTGGGAAACTTTGAAGGGGAGTTGATTACTTCATAACAATGCACAAAGGGAGAAAAATTGCACAACAAAATAAAAAACCATACAACAGACCGTTCAAAAATAGAGTATTGATATTCATTAATGAACAAGTCTGCACAATGGTTTGAAAGATAGCACGCATTCTATGCAATACAAAAAATATATATATAGAAACTAGTCTAGGATTTAGGGAAGAGAATGGCTAGAACACCCCATTCTGATTGAGCATTTGTCAGCATGGCTTGGACTTGGTCCAACTCAGCTTTAGTCGTCTAAATTGATGCAGGACGATGTCTAATTTGGGAGAGCATTATCCTTGCTTCTTGATTAAGCTGGTCGTGTTGCTGCTGCAGATGAGCCTTTCTTTGCTGAACGGAGGCAAGTTCTGCCATGAGTTTGGTTTCCTCAAGTTCAAGTGCTGAGTGTTGCTCAAGAATGGCTGCAGAGGTTTGCTGGTTGAGTTTGAGTGAAGTAAATATGGTGTGGGCTTCGTTTAGGAAATCTTTTTTGGTTTGAATATCCTTGGAGCAAGTCTGAACCATCTGTGAAAGGGTTGGCCATTCCGTGATGATCTTGGCCAATTGCTTTAGTTGAATGGGGTTGAAAGGATTAGGGGAAAGGTTTAGAATAGCAGAAAGACAGGCCAAGGTTTCATCAGGTTTGTGCAAAATGATTTCTTCAACTGGGGGGTTAATGAGGTCGATGAAGGTGGTTAAGGTTTGTTGAGTTTCAGCATGAAAGAGATGTAGCCTTTGAGGCAATGGGGATATTTCGTCTAGATGTTGTTGAAGAATAGAAAGTTCGGCTTAAATATCCTGAAATGGAACGATGGCCTGTGAACATTAATAGTTTGGTGAGAATATATGCTTGCAAGTAATAAAGAGTAAATAGGATGAGGTTGGAAATGGCAGTGCCTGTCCTGATAAAATGCGCGCAGACGGTTCGCCTTGTTCAGCTGTGGTTGTAGTAGCGGGAGGAGTTGTTTCAGGTACTGATGAAATGGCAACATCAGCGCCTTCAGGCTCTTTTTCTGGTTCTAGTAAGAGGGAAAAGTCATGAGGACCTTCAAGTTCTTTCTCAGACATTGGTCGTGGAGATGAGTCATGTATTATGTCCGTCCTTGTAAATTGGAGAAGAAGAGCAGTTAGTTAAACATAAGTTTTTTTTTTTGTTTCAAACGAACAGTTACATTTGTATTTTTATTTACCTTGGTTATTGTGAAAATATAATTTAGGGGATTTTGTATTGTCATCTGTTGGAGAGGATTGGCTATTGATTGAAATGTCAAAATCAATCCTCTCTGATTCTTTGTTTGAAGTTTGGGAATTTGAGGAGTTGGATGGTGATGGTTGAGGGCTAAAGACAGAAGGGACAATAATAGGCTCAGTGCCCCATAGGTAATCAACCTCCATCGGGAGAGCCCCAACTATGACATCCCTGAGAGCAATATGAGGAGGTTCTAGCTATGAAGGATGTTGTGATGTAGGTTGTGTAGATTGCTCTGGCAAAGACTGCGAAGGAGGTTGTAATGAGGTTTGTTGAGATGCTTGAGGTGATGGTGGAGTTGGTTCTATAATGGGTTCTTTGGGTACATTGGTGATGGGACTAGGAATTGGATGAATGTGTTGAGGAGAAGTGGAAGGATGTTGTGATGCAGATTGTGTAGATTGCTATGGCAAAGACTGTGAAGGAGGTTGTAAAGAAGTTTGTTGAGATGCTTCAGGTGGTGGTGGAGTTGGTTGTAGAGTGGGCTTCCTGGGTACATTGGTGATGGGACTGGGAATTGGATAAATGTGTGGAGGAGAAGTGGAAGGATCCTCATCATCAACAGCAGTAAGGAGTAATCTCCTTCTTTTTCTCTACACAAAAGTAAGTGATCAGTCAGGCGTGAATGGAAATTGAGATGATGTAAATATGTAAAGTGAAGGCATACTTGGTAGAGCTACCCTGAAGGATTTGATGTTGTTTGGCCAACCATTTGGCTGAGAGGGATATCCCAATCATTTAGGTCTGTACTTAGAGCAGGAGCAGTGGAAGGCTTTTCTCTCTTCTTCGCCGTGACCTCTGTCTCGACAGGGGTATAGGTGGTAGTTCCTCTCTATGCTTGTGGCTGTGAGGTTGCGAAAGAGTCTCCCATTAATTTCTGAATTGAGGGGGTGTTTGTTTGAGTAGTTAGATCCATTGGAGCCTTGCCTTTATGTTGGTCCCTAACCAATGGTTCAGCAGTATGCCCAATTTTGGTTGTCAAAGGTCAAACAAGTTAGTGTTGTAGAGAAAAAAAAGAAAAAAAGAAAAAGAAGGCATGAGACAGTCAGGGATATGAAGTATATAAAGGAAGGATACATGTAGCCTTACACTTGGAAGGCGAGGATATGGGGCCCTGATTATCAATACAAGAATCGTGAAGGCAGGTTTCAAGTGGCTTGCAGAAAATAATGGCAGTCATAAGTCCCCACCAATGGTCAAAAGTAGTGGAGCAATCTGAAGAAGGTTTGAAGAAGAAGGGGCCAAAATCTTGGAATAGTTTGGTGTTCTCTGTCAGAATGGATTCAGCTTGACTAGGATCTTTAAAGTAGATTCTGGACCCAATCTCCTCATGGGTGGTTGGGTGGAAATAAGGATAAGAGATACCCTGGGAAAGACCTAATTGCCAGGACCATTGATTGGGACAGTATGTCTCAAAACTGCAGTTGGATAACTTGGTGAAGGATATGGAACAGCCAACCAAGACATGTCTGCAAGTGAGAATGTGTCTTCAAGTCTTATTTTGTTCTTGGACTTGCTCATTGTCTAAATCACAAGGATCTATGAAGAGGAAGCGAAGTCTACTGGAGGAGAATTTAAAGTTTTGAAATGGCATGTACAAGTTAGAAGGTCTCTTCAAATGAAGGTTGTAAAACATGGTAAGATGATTTCTGAAAGTCAGGATGGGTTGGCTGTTATAAGTGAGCAATTGCTTAGCATAGGAGTGGAAAACTGGTTTCAAGGTGTTAGCTGGTGGGGGTCATGCCTCAGGGAAACAGACATACAACCAGACCTGGAAAAGCCAGAAGGGGCCACCACAGTTGCCAGAAATCTTCTTGTTGACAAAGGAAAATAGGGCCTTGTAAAGGGTGGTAAGAAGATAATGGGCTAAAGCCATAGCTTGGCCATCTTGCATACACAAGGCAAGAGGGAGGTATTATTTCGTGATCTTGTACCCAGGGACACAAAAAACAAACTCACAAAGCCAAAGTAAGTAAAAAGCAGTTTTTTCTTTGTCCTCCACCGGGGAACCAAGTGCGCCTTTGTATTTTTTGGCGAAATCTGTATAGCATATGTCAGTGTTTAAAGTGAAGTTCACTATTGGAGGCTCAAGGAGAGCATGAATTGGATTGCCCAAGATTGGAAGACCAGTCAAGTGAGCTACATCTAAGATGGTAGGGGAAATCATACCAAAATTGAGGAGTAAGGAGTTACAAGATTGCGACCAAAAGCATGCAGCAGCAGCAATCAGCCCTTTGTCCATGTCATAATTTTTAGTTGATAGTCTAATTGCTTCACTAATGCTCTGGTGCTTCCATACTTCAGCGTCATGACCTTCAATTCTCCTGGCCCAGCTTCGCCAAACAGAGTCTGGTGACCTCCACGATCTGAGTGGGTTTTTGCTGACATTCCAGTTAGTCCACTTTAAGTCTAGGTTGGTTGAGAAGAAGGTTCTCACCATTACCAAGGGGATAGTATGGAGCTAGCTCGTCTGGGAAGAAAGACGTGAAGGTAAGGCCTACCGTAGCCTTAGCGACAGAGCTTGTGCTGGGCAATAGAGTAATACCTAATTTTAGAGGAGCGATAAGTGCACTGATAGGGTCTGGGAAGCAGAGTAGGTCTTCATTGTTGTCCTCAGATGGAGATGGCTGAGATTTTTTGGGCGCCATGGCTTAGGGCTTTATTATGTTGTGGTTTTGAACGGCAATGCTTGAGAAGAAGAAGTCCACTCTGAGGAGTTCGAATCAGAGGGAAATGAAGTTGAAGTGGCTGAGGGTTTTGTGGTGCTGTGGTTTTGAACGACAAGGCTTGAGAAGGTGTGCACTCTGAGGAGTTCGACTTAGAGGGAAATGAAGTTGAAGTTGTTTGAAGTTGAAAATGTAGGTCTTTTATATCTTATAATGGGGTCAATATATTTAAATGCTCTCATATTGGGCTGTAGTTTATGTTTGTTTTGGGCCCGTATTAAGAAATTTGCTATTCGACTTATCTCTTGGGCTCAGGGGAATAAATCCTGTGTTAAGTACAAATTGGGCCCAACTGGTAAGTTTGGTGAAGGTTAAATCATATGATATATAACTTGAACAAGGGTGCCATTGTTTGTACCAAGTTTTGCTAGTCTCTGTCGACAGATGGTCCACTTAATGGAGGACACGTGGCCTAGTCTGAAGGAATGTCCAGCAGTTGAAAGTGGGTTGTCTGTATGTGGGTCACGTAGAAGTGATGAGGGCAGTTTTTAGCACCAGTCATGGAGGTGGTGGGCACTTTTAGGAGGAAGCATGAGACAAAGTAGAAGCCTTGCTCTATCGACAGAGGTTCCAAACGGCTGGTTGCCATGAAATAAACTAAAGAAAAGGGAGATCGACAGATAGAAGTGGAGGTTTAGTACACTTGGGTTTTCATATCCCTTCTACACCATAACTGCCACTGTAATTGCCTCCTTGACTTCGAATCTTCAAACTCTACCAAATATTGACTCTTCCCTGTCGACCTTTCTTTTCACCATTGTGGCGTATGTCCCTCATTATTATGACACAACAATCGACAGAATATTGTCTACTAAACACAACCACAATCCTTGCAAACTGAGCCACTGAACCACAACACTAGGCCACTCACTGTAACTGTCCCCTGCCTTTGAACCTTCAAACCCTGCCAAATATTGAATTTTCCCTGTAATTTAATCAATAAATTCAATGTTGGTAAACTTGTTAATATTTGAAATACCCGTTTTGCACTGCCATGACATAAACACAATTGGTGTCCTATATTTTACATAACTACAATACACAACTTATTTATATTGAAAACAAAATATACATTTCGGGTTTATAATCATAAAAATGGATACTACTTTTTTTCTCTTTTAAAGTTCACTCATATTTTCAGCTAAATTATGATTGGTTATTTTTTAAAAATTCCTCTTTCCACCTATTTTTCCTACGTCCTGCCAACAGGTGCTCCATTCAATTAAGGACACATGGCAAGTCCACTTGAAGACAAGGGTTATCAACTAACATTGAATCTTGCATGCCACCTGACTTACATGGTGGAGCACTTATTGGCATTGATCATGGATTTAGTGGCCACCATCGAAAAGGAAACATTTGCGAATTGGGAGTCTGTATCTGTCGAGGAAAGGCTAAAAGGACTTGGGCATGGGTGGCAACTTCAAGATATGCACTTCGACAGGTACCAGTAAAGGTTTTATGTGGTTTAAAGACATGGAAATGACCGTGCAGTCATAGAAGTTGCACAGAAGCAGTTGCAGATTCGACAGATCATGGGATCGTGAGAAATAAGAGCTATAAAGGGCAGAAGGTTTGTAGGCAGAGAGCACATGAACAACAACACAACAACTTACTTTCTACATTGTAACTTCTGACCAGTTTTTTCACTTCTCATTTTTCAACCTCAAATCAGCAAAGGTTTATCTTCTATGATTTGTTACCATCACCTCATCTCAAAAAGGTCATTCTACTAGTTTACTTTCTTACTATCAGTTCATCGAAATAAGTCTTCATCCTTTTCAAGCATTAGAACCGATACCACAATTGCTGGATTCTCTTCTTTAATTTGTCAACTTTAAATTACTGCTTGGTTGCTGTAGATATAGGCCCACTTTAATTTTACTAACAATAAACCCATCACTTTCATAGTTAATATGAAATAATTTCACAACTCCTGTTCATAACTCGTAATTCATATAACAATCAGCATAGAGATAAAGTAAACGAGTTTGTTGGGTTACTTTCTCCAACTAATACCCAAAATTAACTGCCACTTGGATTATATACAAAATGCATGTGCTGGGATGTAATTTTGCAAAACCACATGGACAAAATTCGTACTTTACTCGAAATATAATAGTAATTTACCGAAACAAGTCATAAGAAATCAATACAAAGCCAAACACATCGTTAGCTGATAAATCACACCACAAGAGATGATTCACTCAGATCCAACCAAATATGGAACACAAACAAGCAACCCGCAATAGAAATCTTGGAATACAGACATAAGCCAATTTCCAACCTAAAACAATACACAGACAACCTATATATATCTCACATTCAATTAGTTATCAAAATGACAAGTCACTACAAACACAAATGACAACATCACTCTAAACAATATGGGAAATCACTGTTCCTGGCCTTGTACATAAGTAACGGTGTGCCATTTCGTGGCATTGTACATAAGTAACGTTGTGCCATTTCGTGGCATTGTACATAACCAATTATTTACACGTTACATACAGCAATCCGTGCAAAATGAAAACTACATACATATCTACCCTGTTCTTCGCAATGACGTGTTTCTAATAGCTAGTACTGTCTACCTAATAAATTAAGGGAATAAGTAAATCATACAAATTATACAATTACCTGATTCACCTCATCAATTGTGGTCGAATCATTTTTGCACACTGCTGCTTCGACACTATCGTATTGGCAGACAGGCTGTTTGGAATCAAGAGAAGCATCAAAAAATAGTCATCGTTGCTTAATGTGCGGTGTACTTGGATACACCAACCCAGGTTCGCAACGAATGGGCAATGACTCCGCATTGTACTCACGGACGGTGATGTGGATTGTATCTGCATCTGAGTTATTACCCACTGTTCGGCTAAACCGAACCTTAGGACACGCTCGCTTTGTGTGCCCAATGCATTTGCAATTCTCACATTTTCTTGGTCTTCGACAATTGGACGAGGCCCGTCTCGAGTTCCCTTTTGTCTTCACAAGATCAAGATCTTCTACTCCAAATTGTCATGGGATTGAATGTTTCCCTCTGTCTCCATCCCCATTGTTCAGATTCCTCTCATATAACTCCTTCATCCGGCTCGTCATCGGAAGACATGCATCCCGAGCCTCTTTGAAACCTTCCGTTGATTGCGAAGCATAGAAACACATTTCATTGTAAGCAGAACTCAATATCCCATACTGGGCCGTCTGTGTTGTAGTGCTATCAATTGAGGGTTGAGGCCATTGCTGGCTATCTTTGCTTGCAGCCCTTGTCCATTTATGCAACACACAAGTTGGGGAAATTTGCGTTAAATTTTCGGCTTTCATAACACATATCATGTGACAGCAAGGTAGCCCCAACAACTCAAACTTCATTCAAGAACATCTCATTGTAGCATCCACTGGATTGTGTGTTACTATCCATGATCTATCCTTCACCTTGTACTTATGAATATAGTAGCATTTCTGACCATCCGGCAAAGGGAACACGTCTTTCACATTCAACTTCCCCTCTTCTAAGATTTCATCACGAAACATTCTAAATATATTTCGGGTGAATAGCTCAGCTCCATGTCTTTCTATATCTCGTAATGGAGTAATCAATACCAGAAAAGTGTTATTTGTATCAGCATCATCTCCAGCCTCGTCATACCTTACCCTTGCAAGAGCCCAATCATAGTGCCTAACAAATTCATATAGCTTCAATTTGTGTTGGAGGAAGGGATTGAAATAAGCATTTATACTCTCCGAGCGCTAAGTGCTCTTCATCCCAGCAAAGAAATGTCCATGCATATATGCCTCAGCCCACATATAACGCTTCTCATATGTCTCCAACATCCAGCTGTTAGTTTGAAGTCCAAATTTTTTGACCATTCTCATCCAGCCATCCTCAAACTTTGTCTCATCTATTTCCATGTCCATGCACTGCTTGAAAGCATGTGCAAAGCCACTTATGTGAACATTTGAAACAGCATTTTTCTCAAGATGCCAATTACATAATCGATGTCATGCGTTCGGAAATACTCTTCTGATTGCCTCTCGCATCGCCTTATCCCCATCTGTCAGTATGGACATAGGTGCTTTATTGCCCATTGCCTCCATAAATGTTTCCAAAACCCATGTGTATGTATCAATTGTCTCGTTAGCTAGCAAAACACATGCAAATATCGTGGTCCTAAAGTGGTTAGTCACACCAGCCAACATGACAAAAGGTTTCTTGTACGTATTGGTTCTATAAGTTGAGTCAAATATCAACACATCACCAAACTTTGCGTAGTCAGCCCGTGATTTCGAATCTGCCTAGAACAGATTTTGTAACTTGTTTTCCTTACACACATCATACTTGTAAAAAGAACGTGCATCAACATCAAGTTTTGCACATCGGTAAACCAACGCACCCTGCGCATCACCATCCTCAACTTCTGCTCTACGTTCGGCTTGAATATGGTTGTGCAGATCCGTACGGATGAAACCAACATTCTCATAAAACCCGGACTGATTTACCATATAGTCCATGATTTGGCTAGTCTTCACACCGACATTGCACATAGCCATTGCTTGAGCTTTGTTAGCGCTGTTTAAACCGCGATGTGACCTCAGATACATCACACAGTGTTGTTCTACCAATTCATGGTTGTGTTCTGCGACGAAGTGAGTCACAACATACTTTCCCCCTTCACCAGCATCTGCATTGTATCGTATGTGAAATTGGGCTTTGCAACCTACTCTTGTTAGTGCCTTGGGAGCTCTACTCTTCTCAGCAACACGGTCCAAGTATTTTGGTAATCTCTGACCTTCCCTTTAACACAACCACAGTCTACTAACAACCTTTCCCTCTTTATTTTTGTTAAATCTGGATTTTCGTATACTAAATCCCATGGCTTTAGCATACGCATTGTAAAAAGCTTCTCCGTCTTTGACCGAATTAAATTTCTGTTCCAGAATAGCACGTTCAACATCACCAACTATGTCATTGCGATGAGCATCGTCAACCATTTCTTGTTTCACATCGACTCTGCCATCTTCAATGTTTATGTTGGTTGCTTCTTCATTGCTGGGATTAGCTTCGCAACCATGATAACGTTCCGCCCGACTTTTATTGATCAAACGAATGTCATAATCATCACCTTCCCTTTTAATTTTTGTTGGGGCCATACTATACATGACATTAATACAAACAATTACTTGGTGACTGAAAAATGTTAACACAAACACAAACATGACATTTTCACACGGTTTAATTGTTTGTGCAAACACAAACACTCACTTTAGAAAGAGAAAGGTTAGTTGCCAATGGAGGGTTTCCGTTTGAGCGAAGCGTAGAGCGCTTGAAGTTAGGATAGGGGTTTAGTTGAGGGAAAATAGCTGAAGTGAAGAGGCTAGAGATAGAGAGAGACAGAGAGAGGGAGACAGTTCCATACCTTATATCTAGTTGGAGAGAACGCCTTCACTTCAGCAATGGAACTAACACAGCCTTCTAGTTCTGTTGTTGTTGGAAATCGCCCGTCTATTCCCTACAGAGCTTCGTCAATGGAGCCCAGCAGGGGCTTCTCGCTATTAATGGAAATCAAGGGTTACATTGACTCAACCTTACACAGAGAAGAGAACAGAGAGAGATAGAGACGAAGTAGAGAGAGTGAGTGGGATGCAACCATGCAAATACAAGCATTAACGAGTTGCCCTAGTTTCAACTTTTTCATGATAAAACAATTCAATGGTCTTGATCAATTATTGTAATCTAATGACTAAAAATTGAGTTGCATATGGTGTGCAACGTTAAAGGGATTGCACACTTAAATATCGCCTTTTGGGTGTGTTTGTTTAGACGGACTGGATAAGGGGAGATTGTAATCTATCGGACTATTAGTCCCGGGATACATTGTCCCCGGACTATTTGGTTGGATTGGATTTGTATCCTATGTTTGTTTAGTCATGGGATTATATGTCTGGAATGAACTATTTTTAGTGAATCCAATATTTGGTTAGACAGACTGGATAATGATAAATGTTCAAAAGACTATTTTACCCTTATAATTTATAATTTTTATTTAATATATAATTTTAAATTTGTAATCTATAATTTATAATTTAGCAACACTAAAAAAATTTAATTTATAAGGCCATAATTTTTAATTTATTATTTTCAATTAAATTAAATTTATAATTTATAATTTATATTTTTTATTTAATATATAATTTTAAATTAACGACAATAAAAAAAATAATTTAATTTATAAGGCCATAATTTATAATTTATTATTTTTAAATAAATTTAATTTATAATTTAAATTTTTTTATTTAATATATAATTTTAAATTAACAACACTAAAAAAATAATTTTATTTAATATGTAAATTTAATTTTTTAACAACACTAAAAAAAATTAATTTATAAGGCCATAATTTTTAATTTATTATTTTTAATTAAATTTAATTTATAATTTATAATTTATAATTTAAATTTTTTATTTAATATATAATTTTAAATTAACAATACTAAAAAAATAATTTATAAATGTTCAAAAGACTATTTTACCATTTTCTAATTGTTTATTAAGTAATAGCATAAAAACTAAAATAGACATTTCACAAAATAATCTCATGGAATACCAATTTCATAGTTTCTATCCCACTTCCCTCATGAGATAGGATAGTCTCATATTTATGGGACTAATAGTCCGAGGAGACTATTAGTTTGAAATAAAAATTTTTAAACAAATAATAAACTATTAATCCGATAAAATTAATAATTTAATCCCACACCTTAATCCTTCGAAACAAAGGCACCCTTTATTTATTTCTAGGTTAAGAATTGTATTAAAAGGATTCCAAATGGGGCACAACCTTTACACAAAAAGCCATGCTAGATGAAAAAGGTTCAACACTAAAATCGAGATCTCCTATAATTTTTTAATTTTTTTTAAATTTTTTTTTTAATTTTTTTTTAACTTTTTACCAAATTTTCTCAAAAAAATAAAAAAAATCCATCAAAAAAATTAATTTTTTTTACTAAAAAAATTACCAAAAAAGTCAAAAAACTAAAAAATCAATTTTTTACTAACTTCCCAAAATACCCTAATAATCTACAAGAGCAAAAGATGATTCACAAAATAAATCATTTTTAATAATCAGAAACTAATTTAGTTTAATTTTCTAAATTTATTTTTTTTTAAATTGAAATTTTTTATTTTTCGTATTTTTTTTTCACTGAATTTTTTTTTAAATATTTTAAACAATTTTTTTAAAAAAATTTAGATACACCTAACATAAATATACTTAAAAAATATAATATTTGTGAAAAAAAACTTTAAAAAATTTACTAAATACCAAAAAATATATATATATATATATATAAATTTAGTATATTTTTCATATTCTTGAGTATTTATTAATTTTTTTTATAAATATTTTATTTTTTAGATACATCAACGTAAGGTTCATATCAAAAAGTAAAAAAATTATTTAAAATTTTAAAAATATTCACTAAAAAATAAAATAAAATAAAAAATTTAAAAAATTAAAACCAAACATGATGAATAAGATTTCGATGAGAACCTTATTTCCAAGCCTTCACCTCATCGTATCCTCTCCTCCCTATTCAACGGGTATCAAAGAACTCAAACCAAGGCCTCCAATTCCTATTGTTGCAAGGATCTGATGTGCCAAAAACAAAGACTCTCAAATAGCCTTATTATATAGATCCACGAAAGGCCACAGTTAAACGAACATCTCAACTATTGAGGGCAAAAGGAAACCAAGTTCCAGAATCAAGGATTAAAAAATCAAATCAAGTTCCCACTTACATAAACCTTTCTATAGTAGATTTGGTGAAGTAAGCCCTGTGATAAGTAGAATCCTCACGTTGGAGCCATTATATTCAAATCAGCCAGACAAAAAGTTTCATATGGGAAGCTTCTGTGGATAGTGTGGCTAAATTTGTAATTTATCAATTCACACGATCTACTCCTACTCTAACATAGCATTTAAAATCTAATCTAAAGGTGATTCTTGAGCACACTTTTTCCAATTCATATCCTATGTTAACCGCCGTCTTATTCCTGTCACCTATGTTACATAGACTCGGATACAAGTGTCGAGTGGTGGTATATATCTAAAAATTAAAATTATCAAACCATAAATTTAAAAATACACGGACTTAATAAATAAATGTCATATTTTTATATTTTTCATCAAATATATGAAATAAAAAGATTCTATATGTAACTTACAATGTCAAAAAATATTTATAATAATATATACATATAATAATAGTGTTATATACAATTATATAAGAAGTATCTATTGAAAAATATCCGACACATATCACATACCCTTATTCGAGTGTCGGGTGTCCGATACGAGTATTTAATTTATTTTGAAAAGTCCGTGTAACATAGCCTGTCACTACATAGTAAAGATGAATCACAATGTAGGTTGATAGAATAGTTTAGTTTTTGTGTCTTTCTAGTCCCAAAAAGCCAATTCTGGTTGGCCTGTTTTCTCAAAGTTTTACATGTCCTGCACAGATGATACTTCACAGAATATAAGAAGCATGCACTTACGACAATGATCAAGTAAGAATGAATCACACAACTGAAAAGATAACACTTCACTCAAAGTAATTGAAAAAATAATAGGTCGACCTACACTAAATTGTGTACATTTCAACTCTGAACCAAATAACAAATATATGCAATTCTATGAGAGAATGAGGGCTGTAATCAGGCATAAATGACAAATATACACTAAATAGTATCAATTTCAACTCTTAACTAACCAAATAACGATACATAACCTCCAATTATATGCAATTCTATGAGATAACAAAGGTTCAAATCAGGACATAAATGCCAAATACAATGAGAATAACGCAATATTTTACAGAGAAACCAATCACAATAACTATACTCCCTAAGCTTCCAAGGGCTGAAAGCGGGCAGCTTCATCATGAGAAGAAGATTCAGACTTAAATTTGAGAAGCCGTAAACTCTGGCAATCCATTTCCCTCAGCTTCAGAAGCAAAAACAACACAATGCCACACCCAAATCCCAAAGCAGCACTAGAACCAGTGAGTGACACAGCAGCACATACCAACATCACAAAAGACTCTTCCTTTGTATTCATATCTCTTGAAGCCATAGCCAACTCAATCCCAGCAAAAAGCAAAAGCACCCCAAGAATCCCAATTGGAAACTGACCCAAAATTCTCCCAAACGAGTTCCCAAAAACAAGCCCAATTACAAGCTTCGCAACCCCCAAAAACACCACAGACGCCCCGCTCCGTCCACCGAACCGGTACTGCCCTGCCAACCCCCCAGCACCGTGGCAAACCGGCATTGCCCCGAACCAACACCCAACTAAATTCATCACTCCAACGCTCACCGAAACGGTCGTGGCCGACACTTCTCGGTCAGGAAACAAATCAGCAGACAATTTACACACAGCAATCACAGAATTCAATACAGACAATGGGATCTGCGGAATCGCAGCTCTAAAGAATCCAATCTTCCAATCCTCCCAACTAATTTTCACCAATTGTATCTTAGACGGACCCAATTGAAGGTCCTTGAAAATTGAAGGGTCTCGAAGAAAACACAAAGCCAACCCAAACAAAAACACAATAAGAGCACCCGGAATGGCATACAGAACCCTTAATCTACGACGAACTCGGCGTTGAGATTGAGATTCAGATTGAATCAAGGAAGGGTTCGATTGTACATCATCAACAGAATCGCCTGACCCAGTACAAAGTACAAGAAAAAAGAGAGAAAAAAGTGCAACAACAAGGCCATCGAGGCCGAGAAAGTCTCGGGGAGAACCAGACTTACCGGAGGCAAAATCTTGGTTGAAGCGGACGTACTTGATGGCGGAGAAAGCGAAGGAGAGGCCTTGAGAAAGCTGGACGCCGCGGACGACGGGGAGGGGGATGAATCGGTAGAAGAAGGACATGAGGCCGGTGGCGCCGAGGAGGAGGAGCACGGAGGCGGTGGAGATTCCGGCGGCGGCGATTTGGGGGATAGTGAGGTGGGGGGTTTCTGAGATGGCGACGGCGGCGATGGATTTCATGGGTTGGACGGGCATGGGGGTGCCGAAGAGGAGGCCGGTGGAGATGTTGTAGAGGGAGGTGAAGATGAGAGTGGTGGAGAGGTCGAGGTGGGAGACTAGGGTTAGGGCTAGGACTATGGGGATGTAGGTGCCGAGGTCGCCGACGGAGCCCCCGAGTTCGGACCAGATCGTGGTTTTGAGGCGGAGGTTGGTGGCACATGGGAGAGTGGTGAGGCGGTGGCGCCACCGTGGAAGGCCGAGGAGAGGGGTGGTTTGGGTCGATGATTGTTGCTCCTCTTCCTCCTCCATGCCTCTCTCCGATTGAATTTGGAATCTGAAATGAGGAGAGAGAGAGAGAGAGAGAGAGAGAGAGTTATCAGTGAGGTCTCCAAGTTGATTAACCAACCCAGTGACGAGTTATCAGTGAGGTCTCCGGGCTGATTAACCAACCCTTCGCATCACACTATCCTCCTCTATATATTCTATCGGGGTATTTTGCGAAGCCAAAAAAAAAAAAAAAATCAACTTTGAGCGTTTTACTCATTTTAAATCACATCACTTTTTATATTTAAATAATATTATATGTACTAATTAATATATTAATTAATATATCAATTGATAATTTGACATAATTTAAGAAATTTTTAGTATTTATAATTTGTATAATGAGTGGGATCAATAATAACGTAATAACTAGTATTAATACACTAATTAGTGTATGTAATACCACTGCTCATACTTTTTACTTATAAAAAGACAAAATACACTAAAAAAAACTAAAAATCAATTTTTTTACAAACTTTTTAAAATATCACTTTTCATTTCTGGTTTCGACCCACAATGATAGTATCTTTGTATAATGAAAAATATTCATTGATAAATAAATAAATTATATTTTATTTTATAAAATAAAGTGATTTAATTTTAAATTTATAATTATTATTTATTTTAAAAAATAAAATATATGTTATCCATATGTGAAGTAATATTTAATAAATTAATATTTTATATTAATTTTTATTATTAAATTTTATAAAATAAATAATTTAAATTATTATTATGAACTAAAATTAAATTTGTAAAATAAAATATGACAACATATAAAAGATGGTGGTATTGAGAAATCCATTCCCGTTGATTAATGCTTTCTTGCGCAGGCTATTGGCTGAGAGTTTTGTTGTGTTTTGTTTTATTTTTAGGTGGGCCTGCCCGAGCCAATAATTGGACAGGAACAACTTCGTGAAATGACAAAAATGTTTTTAACATTATTATGGTGGTTTGTTCAGATGTAAAATACTTTTATTTTTTAGTGTTTACTTGATATTTAAAATAATTATTTATTTATTTATTTATTGTATTCGTTGGATAGAAAGGCAATGAAGAGCCATATTTTTCACATTTGGAAAGATTAATGTACTAAAAGAGCTAAGGTGCAAGTCAACTTGTTAAAAATTAATTTACAGAATTTTTAATAGCACGTCATTTTAAGAACTAGTTTTTGTTCAATTAAATAATAAAAAATATAAAAAATAAAAATATTTTACATCGAAATAAAAGTAAATATAATAAAAAAAAGTTTACTTAACTAATATTCTTGAGAAAGGGCACACATTAATAAGATTTTTACACAAATGAGTTATGATATTTATCATTATTTTTAGTTTACTCTTTTTACTTTGCCTATGGACTTATATGTAGAGATACATAGAAAGTTAAAAAGGAAAATAAAATAGTGAAATTTGTAATATAACAATAGAACATATTCATGTTAATTCACATAAAATTGTTGTTATCAGAAAAAATTGCTTAGCAAAATGATTTCTTCCTCTTAAAAGGTTTAAAATCTAACACACACTAAAGAAATTATTAATTTAGATTTTTTTTTTAAAATCCAAAATAAAATATATATTTAATCTAATTTTGTGTATGGTGAACCCGCATTAGGAGTAATGTATTACATAATGAGAGATGTCAACTATTCAACTTTGCCTTCAGTGAAGTTTAAACTTTTAATTAGGGTTGTGCAAAATACCGTTTAATTCGTTAAAATTGTATCGATTTGTATCAATTTGCACCGCTTTATCTGAGAAATCACAGTTTAAGTTTTAAAATTTATAATTTGCCTTCAAAATTGCTCCGCTTTGCTATAGTTAATACATATATATTTTTTAATTTATAATGAAATATCAAAGTAAAAATGAGTGTGAGAGAGATTTAATATGTGAAATTTATTACAAATTATATATATGAAAAATATTATGTAAAATTAGTTTGTATTATAAATATGAAAAATATTATATAAATTAGTGTTATATATTATGTAAATACTTAATAATTGGTGGTTATAATATTTTTCAATTCGCCATTCTTCTCAAAATCGCTCAAATCGTAATTTATCAATCTATCAATCCATTATTCCACTATTCAATTTATAATTTTATTATCAAACCGTCTGAATCGCACTAGTACACTCCTACTCCCAATATATGTTAACCTTGGGAGGTATTACTAAACTACAAGCCCTCGGCAGTTTAGATGGTTAAATTTAAAGAAAAATGGTCTCAAAAAATAATAATAATTAAATTGGTGTTAGGGATTTTATTTTAATTTTTTTTTGAACTTTTGTTATCGTTAATGTTGTTTATATATATATATATATATATGTGTCTTTAGTAAAAAAATTAAAAATTTCAAAAAATTTCGCACTTTTGAGTTATAACCGACAAATTAGAAAATAATTTTTATTTTAGAAGTTAAAAGAAAAATGTCCATAAATGACAAAAAGAAAAGCCAAAAACAATAATTTTTTTGAGTTTTCTTTTTTTACTTTTTAGATTTGCTCATATATAGATCATAAAATTTTAAGAAAATTGTTGAAAAGTGGAATCTAAGAAAGATATAAGGCATTAGGTCTAGGAATGGATAACGACTTGGTCTACCCAACCCAGCCCAGCCCCTCATTATTTTTCTAGGGCTTGGGAATGTTGTTTTAGCCAATCAGGCCTGGCTGAGCCAATATTGTCAACCCAAATTTTTAATTAGCTGATCTTGAAATTCATAATTTCAACAGAGTATTATTAAATTAATTAATGGAAAACTTACTTATAGATCTCATACACAAAGTTCAAAACTCATCAAGTATCGAAACAAAACATTCGCACTAATTAGTCCTACATATTTTTTAATTGTTACTAAAAAAATCTTTTCTTTTTTTTTTCTTTAATTTAAAGATACTGTTATATCCCACCACCGTTAGACTTCTATCAAATGATCACTGGAGACTCGCCAGATGTTCAACATACTGGGAAATCACCAGAATATTCTGAACGTCACCGAAAGTCACCGAAATGACTAGAATTTTCGCTGGACGTCAAGAATATCTCCGGATACTTATCGAAATGTCCAAAATATTGTTGGGAAAAAAAATAAATTTAAAAATTAGAGCAAAAAAATAAAATGTGTTAAATATTGATAAATTGAAGGAAGAAAAAAAAACGTAACAACAACAATGAGGAAAAAAAATGTTATTTTCAATTTTTGCAGGGTTTAAGTAAATAATTTCCGATATTAATTAAATTGAAAAGCAAGCTTTGAAATTGTAAAATGTTACAGTTTCAATGTATGATTCTATTAGGCATTTATCCTTATTAATCAAACTGAAAAACATATTATGAAACTGCAAAATTTTACAGTTCTAAAGAATGATTCATTTTAGTACCAAACAAACTAAAATTGTAAAATTTTACAATTTTTATCGCCTATAACTAAAACTTGAAATTAACTTGTTCATAATTTGAAAATTTTTTCTATTATAACAAGAAAATAGAAGTATGTATTATAGAAAAAATAATAAAAAAAAAACTGAGAGATCGAAGGAAAAAGATAGATATAGAGAGAAACTTGTACTCCAGCAACTATTTTTTGTTTAGATCTAGCCAGATTTAATTACATCAGATCTAAGTAGATCTACTCATTTTCTTCGTCGTAAATTCATCTCCTTTGCTGTTGGTGAGCGTGAAGCAAGCAGTAGGTGCTCGGTGGTTGCTAGTGAATCATAATCACTGGTGGTCATTAGTCACTGGTGACTGTAGATTAGAAAGAGAAAGAAAAGAAAGAAGGCGTGGTCATGGTCGCCGAATATTAAAGAAAAAGAGATAAAGAGAAGAAGTAAGATGCAAAGAAAGAGAAAAGGATAAATTGGCACAGGACTTTTGGGTCTGTCTAATTGGTTTTAGGATTAAATAGAATACACACTTTTCAAAAAGGAATTGTGAGTAATTTGCCCTTAATTAATTTATTTTTTATTTATAATACATTAAAATAGATATTTTTTATTGGGATCTAGACTTTATCTTTGTTGATTTTATTGAAAGTCACATTTCTGGTGATAGGTAATTGAATTTATTTAAGAAATCCTTCAATTTATATACAAAATATTTTAATTTATAATTATGTCAATATATTTATTTAATAATATAATATGTAATTGAATTTAATTATGGAATGTTTTAATTTTTTTTAATATATAGCCCGATGGGCGAGCTTGGGATTTATAATTATTTTTTGGACTGAGCTTGGGCAGATATAAAGGCCTGATGTTAGGGTTAGACCAGGCTTGGGTAGGTACAAAATCCTTTATTTTGTAGTGCATGCTTGGTCTAGCCCGACGTTTGTCCATCCATAATTAGGTCTAGTGGATTTTTTTGTTTGTAAAAGGTCCACCTTTTGTGAAATAGTTTGGTAAAAAATCCTTTTATTGGTTTTGGAAGACATTTTGTTTTCAATTTTACCCTTTAATTTATCTATTTACTTTGTTTTGTATGTTGATTTTTTTGATTATCTATTCAAATTTATATCTATTTGTTTAAATTTAAATCTATTTATTCAAATTATTTTCTATCTGTTCAAATTTATATATATATATATATATATATCTGTTCAATTTTTTCCCTCTGTTCAATTTTTTCTCATATATGTTCAAAATCTATGGGTTTCACTCTCTATCTTTTAAAAATCCGTGGAATTCTGTCTCTATTTTTTTTAAAATCTGTCACTATCTATTTAAAATCTGGTGGCGGTGTTGTTTTTTATTTGTTACAATCATTAACAAAAACAAGGAAGAATAAATAGATTTTATTTTTCTATCTGTTACAAAAATTTGAATAAAATTTGTTTATCTCAACCTGTCTATTCATTTTATTTTATTTTTGAACAGATCTCAAAGTTGAATGGATCTCAAATTTTATCTGTGTTATTTTTAGCTACAACAACAAACTACAAAACAAAATCCCAATCAATTCCAATCTATTCAAAGCACTACAAAAAATAAACACACATATAGAGAGAGATAACCACATATATAACCACATATAACCACACACACACATACACAAAAAAAAAAAAAAAAATTTGTCTTCCTAGATAAGCACATACACTAGATCTGAACTAGATAACTACACACACAACCAAAAAAAATTGCACTAGATCTAGATTTGTAGAATTGATTACCTCGTCGGCGAGAGAACCATCGACCATTGACGAATCAAAAAAAATTAAACAAATTGTTATACAAATATATATATATATATACACACATACACAGAGATAGAGATAGAGAGAGAGAGGGCGGGAGGAATGTAATGCCTCTATTTTCATGACCTTGATTAACATTAAAGAATAATCTCACATTCATCTATTTATTAGATATCATCCTGTACATACATGCTTGATACAATAGAATACTCAACAACCAACAAACTCTCATTATTAGAAAAGTTTTTGTGGTTTTTAATTGTTGGGGGCAATAATGCCTAAAATCCATTTTTGTATTTTTTTTTTTTTTTTTTTTTTTTTATATGAAATAGGGCATTAGTGCCCCTCAATTTAGTGCCACAAATCAAAACCCATTAGAAAATAACTTCCCTTCCATTGTTAAAATACATAAGAATTTTCAAAAGATTCACATGCATTAATACATTTAAGGTATTTCTATCTTGAATCTGTAGCATGTGAACTTCTATTACAGCAAAACAAATAGCAAGTAAATTTCCTATGGGCTTGCATCATTCAAGGTTGAAACCTTGTTACAAAAAGTGGGTTTCAACCCAAGACAATTTAGCTCAAAAGCTTTACCAAAATCAACAACACAAAAAGAAGCCTTCGTGCTCCAATTGCTCTAATCCTTAAACAAGGAGGAAGCATCTCATTGGCACCTAAAATTATTTTTCCACTAAGGGATGAGCACAATGCCCGGTGGAGATAACATTACAATAGTATATGGGATTACCATATGTACGATTATAAATGCATATGATGCAATGTAACTCATTCAAAAATGGAACAAGTTCCACATAATTCATAAACCAAATTATTAAATCATAAATAGCATCCTAGAAATCCCCAAGCGATGTGTCTACAAGTAGTCTATTCAGAACTAGTAAAAATCTACATTTACTGGCTATTAACTAGAAGGGCAATTGTTGTGACAATCCCGTCACATATTATACTTTTAATTCTTTAATTGTGCATATGCTTATGTGCTAAGTGTGAATTTGAGTGATAATTATGTCATTAATGTGGTTTTAACTACACATCTGTTGATCATAGGAAAATCTGTTATAATTTCTGATTTGATATGAAATTGAAGGTCTTAAAGGCATCAAAAACTAAAATTGGTTAATTTATTGTAATCAACATAATTTTTAGAGCCTATTAGAAAGTTTGATTATAATTTGATTTAGTTCAGAAAAATTAAGTTTTAATTAATTAAACTTAAAACCTAATTATTTACCTAATCATTGATTAGTGATAATTAAGTTAATTAGTATATATATATGTTGAGTGATGAGCTTAACTCATCTTTTGAGCTCAAATTTTGTTGAGTTACATACTAGAGAGAGAGGCTCAACTTGAAGAATTTTGCTTAAGGATTGGAGAATTGGGTAGAACAACTCAAGTTCTTGCTAGAACTGGTGTTCTTGAAGATTATAGGTAAGTGTTTGTACCTTAATTTATGAGTTAAACCATCAAATATGTGAATTCAAGAGGATTATGTGTTCAAATGTAAGAATTGAGCTTAGAATGAAGAATTAGAGGTTAATTCATACATGCATGCATAATTTGATAGAGTTTCATAAGTTTGAATATGATTCATGTCATCCATGTTGAGTTTTGAAGCTATCTTCTACATGTATTCATGAATTATGAAGTTTTAGAGCTTAATTCCATGATTTACAAGGTTTTGAAAGTGCATTGCATGTTTTTGCAAACTCTGGAAAGGAATTTGAAGTTTAATCATACATGCATGATCATTTGAGTTGAATTCATGAAGTTTGGCCATAAGGCTTGAGAACTGGTCTTGAATCCATGTTTATAGAAGAGTTTTAAGTGTTTGAGAAGTTATTTACAAGCCATGCAAGAGTTTGTTTTGAAAATACAAGCTTTGAAGCTCAACTGTATTCTGGAATTTTTAGAATTTTGTCTCACTGCTCGAGCGAATAGTCTATCGCTCAAGCGTACATTTCATGCATCCAATATTTTTGCAGAGAATTGCAGTTGGCTCGAGCGACCGCCTTTTATTTTGCACCTTGGCTCGAGTGAACATCGAGCCTAGATTCAGACCATCCGGTACTTTTGCAGACCAGGTGGTTCACTTGAGCGACCAATGTTACGTTCGAGCAAAGTGCTTTGTTTCGGCAAATTTTGAAAAGCCATATTTCTGATCAAATGTGCATTCTCATTCCCTCCTGGGCATTCTTAGGCATGAATTGAACATCCTAAATGCATTAAAGAGTTAGAAATAAACATAAGAGAATTGAATAAATTAGAGAACGATTCGAATAAGCAATGTAACTCAATGCGTGTATGTTTATAAATTGTGTAGAATCATCCACAGTGATGAATCACAATCGAATCACTGTGAGTAATATCTTAGTAAAGATATTTTTTTACTTACTTTATTTTTTGAATTTCCTAATATGGTAAGGTTTTTTGAAACTGCGATTTTGCAAGTATCAATAAGTTTTTATCTGTCTGATTAGTATGATATTTGTAAACGTGAATAATGTGGCACAAATGTGTATGATGGACCCAAGGTCATTCTGTATATTTGAATTGGACCCAAGGTCATTCTGTACATTTGATAAGATGAACTCAAGGTCATTCTAAACATCTGATAAGTCTGATTATCTGTTATGAGTTAACCGAATGGTCATTATACAACTGTAAATGATTAGACTCGAGATCGTTCTACTATGATATGATCAATTTCATTCTGTACATTTGTTATACGTTGAACTTGAGGTTGTTCTATTACCTGTTGGAACCAAAGCTGTTTCGTGATGAATTGCTTATGATATAGAAATGCTTAAGTCATTTACTAGATCTCATTCACATAACCCATTTACCCTGATCTTATTCACTAGGCATTAGCTCACTCCATATATATATATATATATGTATGTAGATGAGCAGTAGGATGTCTAGCCCCAGCTTTAGTGAACCTATGAAGGATACAGAGTTTTGTGAAGTCTGTCATGAGCGCCTCACAAGCGAGGCTTTTGTTTCTTTTGGTTTTTGAATTTCTGTCTTCTTTTGTTGGTCATGTTTGACCCTGCATATGTATATAAGTTCTGGTTTTGTATGACAATGATGTTTGAAAGAACTTGGACATATGGAATCCTAATATATATGTGTGAGTGTGAGTTATTAATATATAAGAAGTTTTTGTTTATGCCATCATTGGACAAATATTATATTTCTGCTTCTATTTCTGAGCCCACATAATTAAATATGATTTGATTTCTGTCTGAGACCATAGGTAATCTTAGGATTATTGGCCGATTATGATCCATACCTGTAAGGGTGGGTTCGGGTCATGACAATTGGACACTTGAGTCTGTGGGTTTCCGGACTTACACCAAGGACGTCATGCCAACTTAAACTATTTGTAAACATTTCTACACGTCCCGAATTTAACCAAGTTATTTACTTTAATAATTTAACAAAGTTCCAAACCATTTTCCAAAAGTTCCAAAGACAAATTCCTCAAAATATGTTCAACAATACAAATGAGGAAACATGTGACGCAAATGAGATGTATGAGTTCAAAAGTCTCCATTTCTCTAGTTCCTATGTATTTCTACAACAATCATGCAACCCTCCACCGGTTGCCCAAAACAGTTATCTCCATCAAGTATTTCAAAATTGACAATATTATAGCATTACTAAATCAAGTTCATCAATATAAATATTAACAATTTTCAAATGTTCATTTGTTACAAAATAGTCCCAACAACCCAACAACAGTTCATTTCCAAAGAGATCTTTCGTCCTTGTCACAAGTCTTCATTTTTCCAAAACAAATCTCAACACACAATCAAAATCTCTAACTTTTCCTATTCTAGGGTTTCCATAAAAATCTAGGGCTTTCTCATTTTACAAGTCAAAACATGAATTCCAAATACCAATTGTTAATTGAAATGCTAAACTTCAAAATTCCAAACAAATAGATCAAGCCCTAGTTTTGATATTATATATATGTAACAAAATCCCAATAAATTCCAAAATGCCACATACTCATGAAAATACACGTATACAAGAGTAATAAAGATCCCTACCTCAAATATAGAAGAGGGGGAGAATGCTCCAAAATCAAAAGTGACAAAACAAAGTTTTGTTCCTACCAGAACGAAGCCCTTGACGAGCTTTATGTTTTATCCCAAATAAGTAAGGTGAGAAGATGGTCCCAAGTGAGTACATCTGAAGTTTGTGCGAAAAAACAAAAGTTTTAAGAGCAAAAAATAAAGGGTTTGATGTAGGAAGAGAAAAGAGAAAATTAAAAAAGAAATAGTGCCTTGAGGGTCTATTTATAGTATTAGGTCAAATGTAAGATATTTCCCAAAGTCAACCGAGAAAACAAGTCAAAAATCTTAAAAAGAAAAGCCAAAAATGTGGCTAAAATTTTCTGCACTTTCTAGCAAATGTCAACACCTAAAGGGGTGGTGTTGACATTATAAAATTATGGTGAAACACTTCTTTAAAGATAGACTAAGTGTCGACACCCTCCAATCCAAGTGTTGACCCTATAAACTAGTAGCAAAAGAAAGAAAAAAAAGAAGAAGCAAGTGTGGACACCTAGAAGGGTGGTGTCAACCCCAAAAACCATAAACAAAAGGAAAGAAAAGTGTATAAGGCAAGTGTTGACTCTCCGAAGCCTAGTGTCGACACCCAAAATAGAATTTCAAGGTTTCCAAGCCACCTTCTGACAAAACTAAATGCGAAGTAACACTTTTAACAGGTTTAAATCAAATCTCACTCTACCAATACAATGATACAATAACTCAAACACCCAATAACAATGAGTAATGTAAATTAAATATACTTTCAAAAAGTTTTAAAGAACACAAGTGTTACAGAGAAGATCATCATCATCATCATCTTCAATACGAATTTGTTGAAATTGTTGTGGACTATCTATTAGCCATTTCTTCAATCCCTCTCTCTCTCTCTCTCTCTCTCTCTTCAAACCCCAGATCTGCTTCACATTTCAAAGAAACCAACTCAAAAACACAAAAATTAAAACCAACTCAGAAAGAGAAAGATTGCACACTCAACAGTGGAATTGAGCAATCTATTCATAGATCCTGAACAATAGCAAGAGTAACCACAAAAATTACAAGCTTAAAATAAAAGAGATAAACCAAAATAGATAAGGCAAAAAAGAAAGCAAACGTAGTTTCTTTAGTCTTCAACCCAACGGTTCTGATTATGCATCAACGAAGTCGAACCAGGACATAGGAAAGTTGACGAAGAGGGTGCAAGAAGCACTAGGGATAAACAAGCGAGAATAGTACTCGACCAAGTCATTGAAGGCCCAGGAAAAGGGAAATAAGGAGCTCATTCATGGATCACTGGAGATTCATTATCTCTAGTCATCATCATTCACAGATCAAGACCTTCGTACCGGTGCTACTAGATCTGAATGAATTGAGAAGAGAAAGAGCCAGATTTGTGAGCCGGAGACGAGAGTGAAGTGGAAGAAGGGGCGGCGGTGGTGGCTGTGCCATCATGGGAAAGGGCTTGGCAGAGGACGAGATTGTGACGAATTATGACATTGTGATGAAGGATGTGATCAAAGACGCCGAGGACGATGGTATTGGAGAGGAGAAACAGATCGCGTCAAATTGAAAAGAGGGAGAGAGGATAAAAGAGAGAGTAGAGGATGAGAAAGAAAATGAGAGAGAGAGAGAGAGGTTTGTTTGTGTTTCCACCGTGGATACCATATATATATATATATATACATAGGTAGTTTGGTCATTTTATAAGAGTTTGTCCATATATAGACAAACTATTTTAGAGTGTGGACCGTTAAGCATAGAAAATCCAAAATTGGATTTATGGACCAAATGCCTTAAAATTTAAAAAAATTAACATAATTAAATTAAAAAATTAATAAAAAAAATGGCCTATTTAATTATATGCCCAACACGTTGAGAAGAGAGTTTCAATTTGATGACTTCCAAAATTAACTTGCCATTTTGATATATAAATTGAAAATTTCCCTCTAACCTAACATTGTTCTTGCCTAGCCCAATTCTATATAAGAGATTTCTCACCTACTTTTGACCCTAATTCGATGATTGTAAATTTTCTTGAAGGGTAGAGCATTTAGGCTTAGTGCGCCTATTATGAGCTCAATCTTGATGATCCAAACCATTCACTTTTTAGTATTCATTGATGTAGCTTGCTTTTCGTGCTCCTTTCGGATACGACTAGCCCTACAGTTTAGACTCTTGTGGTTTTGAATCTAATTCCACAAGTGCAATGTGAAATAGATAAACACAAATGAGTTCAAATTCAGCAAATCTTTTGGAAAATCAATTTTGAATCAAAATGCCAAAAATGGACTGTTTTGCCAGATACAGAGTCGCCACCTAAATATTTTTTGAAAAATTTAGGAAACTCGTGACTCATGCCAAAGGCCATGTGTCCGTCATCACCAAGATTGTCTTGACTCGGGAACTTAGGTATGAGCGGAGAAGGTCATGAAATGAGCAACCCACTCGCTCGATCAAAGATCAGCCCCTATTAATCATGATGTGATTTTTATTTACATTACATGCTCTTGTTCCGATTTATTAGCTATTTTTACCATGTGACACACATAAGTATAGACTAATTTGCAAGAACTTGAACTCTTTGATTTCATGTTTATTTGAAAATTGTTTTGAATAAGCATCACTTAAAAAAAGCGAGTTTGTATGTACACTTAATCAATTTATTCCAATTGATTATCACTTAAGCAGTTAGCCTGATGGAATTTATGCTTTGATGACATGGCAACAATTACACACATGCATTATGCTAAAGCAATTAAATGTTCACCTAGTACTCCGAGCCAAAACAAAGCAAAATATTTAGAAAACATGCATGTCTCTAACTAATGCAAAAGAACTAATGTGATATATACAAGATGCAATTAATGGGCTCGGCTACTATAGCATGCAGTCTAAGCACGTATTCAAAGAATTTAAGAAATAACAATGCTTTGTTAGAATGATGAACCGAGCTTTGATACGTGCAAGACAAATGGATGCAAATCATGGAAGATGCTAAGAAAACATGGTACTTTATATTACCATCATAAGCAGAGAAATAAAAAAGAGAAAGAAATGGGGGTTGGAAGACATACACACTTATTACATTGTTTGCCCTCATACAAGAGGGTCCGAATGAGTGCCCTAATGTCCGAATTAAACTAACTATTACAAAACTAAATGAAAGAATAAATAACTAACTAGCTAAGCTAATGAACTAACTAGCTAAATTATTACAACAAAGGCTAATAAGGAGTGACAAACTAACTACCTAATGAACAATTACTACAACAACACTAATTACAATAATTAATTACAACAATGATAATTTATAACAACAATGTTACAATAATGAATTAAAGCAATGCATGCAAAAGAAGACAAGTTTCAGAAGTCACTCTTCTGCCTCGGGAATCTGCCTTATTTCACCTTCAGTCACTGCCTTCTATTTTTGCAAAAACACACTGTTTACCAAACATTGGGGCCCGACCGGCCCTTAATGAGGCTCGGCCGGTTCCAAAGACAACCGGTCGTGCCCTAATTTCATGCAAAACCCTGTTTTTGTACTCTAAAGTGAAAATAGTGCAGACAGAATGTTTTTGAGCTCTATTTGTCCCTTCTACTCTTCTCTGTCATAGGGGAGATGTAGCTTGCTTTTCGTGCTCCTTTTGGATATGACTAGCCCTATAGTTCGGACTTCCGTGGTTCTGAATTTGATTTCACAAGTGCAATGTGAAATAGTGAAAACACAAAAAGAGTCCAAATTCAATAATTATTTTGGAAAATCGATGTTTGAATGAAATGCCAAAAATGGACTGTTTTCCCAGATTATAGAGTCGTCACCTAAATATTTTTGGGAAATTTAGAAAACCCGTGACTTGTGCCAAAGGCCACTTATCAGTCATCACCAAAGTGTCTCAGCTCGGGAACTTAGGTATGAGAGGGGAAGGTCATGAGTTGAGCACCCCACTAGCCTGATCAAAGATCGACCTCTACTAATCATGATGTGATTCTTATTTACATTATATGTTCCTCTTCCAATTATTAGACTAACATTACTATGTGTTGCACACAAGTATGGACTAATTTGCAAAAGTTGGAACGTTTTGATTTCATGTTTGTTTGAAAATTATTTTTGATACTCGTCACTTGAAAAAAGCAAGCTTGTACGTACATTTATCAATTTATCCCAATTTAAGCAATTAGCATTCATCCACAGGCATTTAAACAAGTATATCATTTAAGCACTTAGCCTCATGGTAAGCATGTTCGATATGGCAACAACCACACACATGCTATATGCTAAAGCAATAGCTACTCACCTCGTATGTCACGCCCCGAAATAATTCAACATGAAACCCCAAACGAACAAACATTCTCTATGCATTGACAATAACTCTTCCATCTTCATTTATATAATGAATGAGTTTAATACAAGAGTTCAACATATAGTATACATTCACTAAACAAAAGGATATATGAATCTATAGCAAATGAAGCACCTATCATCCGAATATTAAAGTGCCCTTACGGGCTTACATCTTCCAAGGCAATGGCCCGATTACACAAAGGGGTCTTTCGAACCCATACATGTTAGCCCTTGGCTTCACAAAAAGAAATCACAACAAAGAAGAGCCATGTGCTCTCTACAATTATCCACGCCCTCAACTTGGCGGGATCACCACGTCTTTACCTGCACCAAAACCTATAGAGGTGAGCATAAAGCCCAGTAGAGAAATACCAAATAAAGTATATACGTTTATGTTAGATGGCCAAAATTGAATGCAAGTGCAAATGAGATGCAATACTTTTTCAAAATATTATTCACGTCTTTCTTGTGAAACACCATGCATTTCATCTACAATTACAATCACATCAATTTCTGAATTTAAACTTTTTAATCACATGGGGCGGTAAATACGACATTGATAATCCCTAGGCTGGTGTCTGCAAGTAGACTCTACGAGTACTACTAAACTGTCATTTTTTTCGGTATTAACTGGAAGGCTCGACACCTATCTGCGCGGTTTTTTGGTCTTTCACCAAGGACACTCAGGCCAACTTATCAAATTCATCTACACCCCCTAACCGGACTTACCACCGTATTTACCCCATACATAGTTCATAGTTCTCATTACAACATAATATTTTCCAAAGAAAACGTTTTTCAACTCATATTAAGATGTGCATTGAAGATAATAAATTAAATGAGAACACGATGCAATATATAATAGCTCATAACATTCCTCTATTTCAAATATCTCTACGACAACATCAATTAACTACATTAACCATTTCTTTTTCTCAATGATATTCCACAATTTACTATGTCACCAAATCATAGCACCAACAACATCTTTCATGCTCAATTCACAACAATTGGCTCTCTTCAAGATCACAGGTGATGCCTTTCAATTATCAATTTCAATGTTTACAATTTTCTCTAACCAAGATGCACAGCCATTTGTTATTTTATAACAATACACTTCAAATATTCAACAATAATGTTAGGATAATAGCTCTTCTCTCATATACTAAGTAAATTACCATTTATGCTAATCAATGTGGTGAAAGTTTCACTCTCTAATTTTTTGAACAACAAGAGGCCCCTAAACATGCTTTCACCTATCAAAATCCCCCAACATTCTCTAGGGATTTATGTCAAGAATCAAAATAAACATCTCTCCCCTCTTTTGAAAAGGGTTTTTCTTTCACAATGTCACACTTACCATTACATGAGTTAAAATCTTCAAGGGGATAGTTAAAAAGAAAGAGATATCAAAAACCCATCTTGAAACCCTAACATTTATGAGACAAGACTAAAACTTCAATATCATTGATGAAGCCTTTAAAACCAACCAAATCTAACATAAATATATGTATATAACTCATGGAGATTTCCCTACCTCAATGTTTTGGAGAAGATTGGAAGAAGAAACCCTAGAAATCAAAGATGAGAGAGCTTGACTTCCACCACACCAATGGAGCTCTAACCGTTAATCTTCAAGATTAAAGGGAGAAGATGATGATTCTTAGCTCAAGAGTTGCAAGGATCTAAATCTGTGGATGTTTGAGGAGGTTTTCTAGAGCGAAAGTGGAGGAAAATAGGGTTTAGAGTGAGAGAGAGATATGTAGAATGAGTGATACATTCGGACCAAGAAGATAAACAAAAACAGAGTTCGGCTACCCAGATTGCCGCATGTGCGGCACCCATCCCCGTACGTGCGGAGCGCCCTTTCCGTATGTGTGGCCCTCACCCCCGCACGTGTGGTGACTCTACCGCACCTTAGCCGGCATGTGCCTTTTAGGCCGTGTGCAAACCTCAGAATCTCCCCTCTTCCTGCACGTGTGGCTTGGCCTCCCTCGCGGCCCAACCTGCGACCACAGGCTCGCGCATGTGGCCCCTGAGAGCCTGAAAAATTCTCCGCTTTGCCCCCGGGCACTCTGGACCTGACCCCGCACCTCCCAGAACAAGAAACTTCAACACCGACCCACATGCAAGGACAAGAGTTTTAACTCAGAAAAGGGTTTTCCGAGGGTGCCAACCCAACGAGAACAAAGAGAGCAAACCAAAAGAAAGAAAAGAAAGAGAGGAAAAAGGGACTCGGTCATCACATCGTACTCCAAGGTAAGCCAAAAAGAAACAAAAGAGTTAGAAAAAATGCATGATCCTAACTAATGCAACATGACTAATGCAACGCATACATTTATGCCACTTTTATAGGCTCGGCTATGAGCATGGTATATGATCCAATTCCAAGACGTGTGATAAATCATGTATTCAAACAATGAAAATGAAATTGACATTGTTTAGTATGATGAGCCGAACCCAAATACATGTGAGATGAGTGCATGCGAACATGAGAAATGTTAAGAAACATGATGCTTCACACTACCATTATAAGCGGGTAAATAAAAGAGAGAAAGAAATAGAGGTTGGAAGATGTACACGTTATTACAATTTTTCCCTCATGCAAGAGGGTCTGAACGAATGTCCAAGTGTCCGAATTAAACTAACTATTACAAAACCAAATGAATGAATAAACAACTAATTAGCTAAGCTATTACAAAAAGACTAATAATAAGAAATAAGCTAGCTACTTAATTTACTACAACAAGGGTACACAATAAAACTAATTATCTAAGTTAGTCAACAATAAACATTCATAATCATAACAATAATGCTAATTATATTTAATTACAATGATAATGACAGCATTAATTTACAACATTTGATGGAACTAAAAAGCATAAGGATGGCATGCATGCGACGGTTTTCAGAAGCAACTCAGTCTGCCTTTCTTGGAATTTGCCTTTTTTTACCTTCAGCCACTGCCCTCTGTTTTTTGCAAAACACTCTATTTACCAAACGTTCGTCCCGGCCGACCTCCAATGAAGCTCGGCCAGGCCCAAATAGAGCCGGTCATGCCCTAATTTCATGCAACACTCTATTTTTTCTGTTCTGAGTTGAAAACAGTGCAGACATAATTTTCTGAACTCTATTTGTCCCTCTTACACTTCTCTGTCATGGATAGCCTGAAGAGAAAGATGGAGTCATTTCCAAAACCATCAATGACCAACTTGCTTGCTTGATGATTTCGGCCACGATTTGGACAAAAATCAATGAATGTAATGAATCAACACTAACCCCTCCCCTTTATCATGGAGTGAGCTCAAAGGGGGAAGTAAAGGCGCTTCAAGGGCCGTCAAAACACCATGAATTAACGTGTGATGACTCTTGGCACAATAGAATCGGCATAACGTCTGGCCGAACCCAAGCAATATAACTCATGTTCTTTATTTTGGTTGGTTCATTTTAAGCCAAATTCATTAGTCTTTGCCATTCTTTAATCCATTTGTCTAAGGTGATGATTACGTTCACTAAATGAGAAACATGTCAAATGGGAAGTGATTTTGAACATGAAAGAGAGACCATGCCATTGACGATGAACCTCCGTAGAGATTAAGCCGTTAAGCATAGATCTCCAGCTCATGTTTTGAATAACCATCAACCGGTTGAAACAACTCTCAAGCGAAAGAAATGGATGGTAAGTTGCTTATTAAAATGTGGCTCTTAACATGGAAATCAATTAAAGAACAGCTAAGAACAACATATAACAAGCTATATATGAGAACTTATGATACAACAAATGAACTAATCAAAGCTTGAACTAATTAAATAACCTAGGACAGCCCTAAAACAACCCCTAATAAGTGAAAAATGGTGGCTCAAAGTGCATGAAAAGAGCCTAAAAAGCTAAACAACAAGTAAAGAAAATGAGGCTTATAAGTAAGAGCAAGGAGGGGTGGCTAACCCCTTCACCTTTGAAACCTCAAAACATGATTTTTAGCCTATTTTAAACTCTAAAAATCAATTTGGAAAGCAAAGAAAAGGGTGTAAAACAAGGGTTTGAGCTATAGTTGAAGGTGTAAGAAAGAGTATTAACTCTCTCTACCCTTTGGTAGCTATCCAAACCCAAGCTTAGACACTTGAAATAGGCTCAAGACAATATAAAAACACAAGAAATAGATAGCAAGAGACTGCAAAGAGAGCAAGAGAAGAGGTAGTAAGCTTATACCTCTCAAAGAAGCAAGCTCTTGTTTGTAACACAAACTTGGTTCAAGCACACTCTCAAGTTTGAATTGTGGTGTACAAGCCTCAACTAATGCTCTAAGGTTATGATCTAAGGTGATGTATGGTGTACGGATATTGATCAAGAGAGATAGGTTGGCTAAAAGATGACTTGTATAGGAAGAAGGAGCTCTTTCTTGTGTGTATATGTTCTTTTTGAAAAATTTCAGCCCTCAAAATAGAGATATAACCTCGTTTTTATAGAATTTGAGCAAAACAAGTCGAAAATATCTTCAAAAAAAGACAGCTGGTGGGCTGTCGCCCAGAACAGTGTCTATCGCCATCGAGGCACGGTCGGGCCCAGATAACACGGTCGGCTCCCAATGGGGCACAGCCGGGCCCTAATGTGCTGCTCCACTCCCCTGTTTCAAACCCAATATAAGGTGGCACAATGGTAAAAAATGAACCTTTGAGGTAAGAATGAGACAAGTAGGAAAGTTTTGGGATTATTTCGGGGCTCGATTTTGGATTCCCTCGCCGAGAACTCAAATCACACAACGCAATTTTCATCATCAAGTGCGTTGGACCAAGCGCCTAAGTCTTATAGGTGGTCAAAAATGGAATGTCTACAATTGCCCCTCTTTGACAGAGCCCAAGGTTATAAAATGACGTGAGTGAATGTTAAAGCCCAGAGATGTCCCATTTGACACGGCCGTAAGACTTGGGCAAGAAAATAAACCAAAATACAAATACCAAAGGTTGAACCCAAAGGTTGCCTACGTATCCATTTGCAAGGAATCAAACCAACGTAGTTTAGGGGCATGATGCAAATGATACACAATGCAACAAAACAATGCAAATGATATATAATGGCAATCTAAACCACAAGTAGTGCTTACCACACAAATATCATAATAGAATGGAGATGAAAATAAAACTACATTTTATATAGAAAAGAAGTGTGGGCACGAGCTAAACGACGCCTAACACAGGCTAAGTGCCTACATCCTCAATCCTAGCCTTAGCGCAACATAGATGCTTACACATAACAAAACCATGTTTTAACATGAAAAGGGTGCAAGCACCTGCAAAACTATGTTTTTTGTAGAAAGAGAAAGAGTACAAGTAATTGGGTGGTATGATATAAGTGAGGAATGATCTGCAGGGGGAAGATAATTATCCTAAATGCTGAATGCAACAAGACAAAGTATGATGCGAGAGATGCAATGGATGTAGTGAATAAAGGGCGTAGGCCGAACTACGTCGTACCTAGAAAAGGCATGGACACAAACCAAACCATGTCTAACACAAAAAAGGTGCCGACACCCTTAATACTGGCCTGAGTGCAGCATGGGTAATTACATATGACAAAACCATGTTTCAACAAGGGAAAGCTATGAGCATATGCCAAACTAAGCTTGATGCATGATGTAATGGATGTAATGGATAATGTAGTAGATGCATGCGATAGATGTTATATACAATGTGATAGAGGTAATAGATGATAATGGATATGATGTAGTTGTTGGGAAGTGAAAGTACCTTATAGGGGCAATCGGTGAGGACTCACCTCATGCTGCTGGGGAGTTTCCTCTTCTTCTTGGTTTTAAGGCTTCTTCCTTCATCTTGCACTTTGAAACCACAGGTACTATTTTTCTCCCTGGCTATGTTTGCAACTTTCCCTATTCTCCAACAGGGTGACAGACTAGGTTGGTTTAGTATCCAGAATTGAGGCACATACAAGCTATGGGCCTACCATTAGATTTCAAGCTGAGGATACACCCCTGGGTATTTAAACTAGACTTTAGTCTCGGAAATTCCAAACCTTTGCATTCTAGGCATCGCCATTCGAACTCTAGTTTCCACCGTCTTAGTTGATCTCCTAGAAACTCACTACAAATACAGTTAGGTGGCTATACCAGACCATCTAAAGTCGTTCGGGCATGACAAACACCAAAGGAATTGCACCTCTAGAGGATTTAAGGTCTCCTAGACCCAGTGAGTGCACAAGACAGTACAGGTGGGGTGCACAAAACAGTGCGGGGTGAATGAATGTGAATGCACAAAACAGTGTGATACAAAGTGAATGCACAAACAGTGCGATGTAAGATGAATGCACAAAACCATGCGAACTCAAGCTGTACAAAATAATACGATGCAAGGTGCACAAAATAGTGCGAACTTAAGGTGCACAAAAATAGTGCAATACAAAGTGCACAAAACAATGCGATGCAAGGTGCACAAAAATAGTGCGAACTCAAGGTGCACAAAACAGTGCGATGTAAGGTGAATGCACAAAAAATGTGATACAAAATGAATGCACAAAATAATACGATGTAAGGTGAATGCACAACACAGTGCGATATGGGTCCACAAGACAGTATGATACAAGGTGGCATAGGATAGTGCGATACAGGATGCACAAAACAATGTGATACAAAGTGTACAGGATAATGCGATACATCATGCACAAGATAGTGCGATGCAAGGTGCACAAGATAGTGCGATGCAAGGTGCACAGGATAGTGCGATACAGATGCACAAGATAGTACGATGTAGGTGCACAAAATAGTGTGATACAAGGTGCATAAGATAGTGCGATGCAAGGCAGAATGCACAAAACAGTGCGATGTAGGTGCAGACGTATGGTATGCAGAGGGAAATGAGCAGTACATAGAGTAGTGCATCATGTACCTTATGAAATGAGTGTAGGGCAACTTGCCACAACTTATTAACATGTAACACAAAAGGAGGTAACTTGACAAAATTCTGTTAAGTGCAGAACAAAGTTAAGAGCAAGAGCAACCAATCACACAGTTCTAATCAACCAGAGTGTATGAGCATGCATGCACAATCCAAAGAACATGTATTAATTAGAGAGAAGATAGCAATCCCAAGAGAGTTTTGAAAATGGTCAGAGACAACTTTCGAAAGCTAAATCATATCAGAATCATCATGTGGGTGAGTTACCCTAATATAGATGAAAGTGCCCAATAAGTGGCTTTGAGCGGATGAAGAGAAAGGTTGGATACATGCCCCTTGTTCAAATGATGACCTGATTAGATGTACCGAAAATTGCCCCTAGTGTCCAGTGATTGGCCACTGGGTGGGTTTACGCCTCATGTTCGATTGATGGCCTGGTCAGATGTACTAAAAATTGCCCCTAGTGTCCAGTCACTAGCCACATTTTTTAACATTATGCAAGCACGTGTGATCGGGATCATTAAATCCCAGAAATGATGCTAACCAATCAAACTCATGCTTCTTTTCTGTTCCAACATGTTGAGAACTTACTCCAGTCCCCCCTCCAAAGTAGTGATGGATCCTTTATATACACTTTGCAATGATCATGAACGCGATGCCCCTTGCATGGGCACTCTCAGTTTGTTTATGAATTCCGCACATGGACTTGTTTTTTAGTTTGGAGCGAATATTCGTGTATGGAATTTTGATCATGTCACTGTGCTGAACTTGAGCGACAGACATGCTAGGACAACTCGATGAAGAGCGATTTTGAGTGACAGACACGTTATGGTGACTTGATGAAGAGCACTTTCGAGTGATAGACACGTTATGGTGACCCGATGAAGAGCGTTTTCGAGTGATAGACACGTTATGGTGACTCGATGAAGAGCGTAGATTGAGACAAATATCAAGCACGACACAACAAAACTCACAATTGACCCAAAAGCAAAATAAGACTCAAGGTAACTGATCATTCATAGTGTCCCTTGTATTACTTATGCTCCCTTTAAAACTCAATTTCGATTCCCTTTTTTGCTCAAGTTAAAGATTATGCTGATAAGTTCAAGTATTGAAAATTTCTCCATTTGTTGATTTAAGCTAGTTGCTTCTTACCCAATGCAAATATGTGTAGTAGTTAGTGTAGCTTATGGATCGATGTGAAGCTGATGACGTGAATTGGGCAAAGTGATTGGGTCGAGACGAACAAGATGGATATGGTTGAGATCGAACTTCAGGACGAAGTAGCCTACGTATCCCAAGAATGGGAATCAGGTCAACGTAGATCATGGCTAAGGTTCACTTGGGTTTTGACACTCTCTTTTTGTGCTCTAACTTTTGCCAAAGTTGCCTCTTCGGGGTTTTCAACCTTGCGAGCTCTATTTATTTGCTTTCTCATTTTTCATGCTCTAACTTTTGCCTAGGTCGTCTTTTCGGGTTTTCAGCCTAGCGAGCCTCTTAAGGATTGCGTTACAACATTTGTAGTGAAGTTAATCAATAATCATCCTTGCCTTGACACTGGAATGGGCTTCACCTTGATTTGAGTTTGGTTCTCCATTCTTTTATGCATGCCTTCTTCTTTTCTTTTGCTCCATTTTCAAAGTTTGTTTCTCTCGCAATGTGGTACCTCCTTGCATTGGCTTCTCTGGATTCGGACAACAGTTCCTTTCCTCACAATTGATTGGATTTCATTCCAATTAGTACCCTTGGCTTGATGGTTGACTTCTTTTTCTTTTCTTTCTTCTTTTTTCCTTTCTTTTTTTTTTTTTTTCTCTTTTGGTTTCTTTTCTTCATTTCTTTTTTGAAGTAATGAAAACATTAGGGAGGAGAAATGCTATGAGTATGAGGTCTGTAAGATGCCTTGGCTTGCCAAAATGATCGCCTAACGATGAAGAGAATTCCCAGGACAATGTGGAATACCATGCACAATTCTGAACCTATCTTTGTAAGTTTTTACAAAAGAAACAACTTAAAATTTTTGAAATCATGAAGAACTTTGCGCCAATAAGTCAAAATTCATTCAAACCATTCGGGGGATCCTTCTCAACACTTGAGCTTATTAACAGAATCTCATTCAAAAAAACAAATGCAAAGCTTTTCTATTTTTAAAAGGTCACACATGCATTACTGTAGGCACAACAAAATGATCAAAAACTTGACTCATGCTTTCTTATTGAAAACAACGAAGACCTAAGGGTACGTGAGAGAGACTCAAAGGAAAAGACTCAACTGATGCAACAATGCAAGAAAAGACAAAGAAAATAAACTCGCAACTCGATACATAACTCAACTATTTACTGGACACGATTCAAAACAAAATCAACATCCTTGAGATAAAGAAGGGAGTTTTCACTTTCCAAGTCCACCGGCAGAATTCAAAAACAACTTCAAGTAGCCCACAAGAGGGTCCAAACCAGCCCCCCAATTCAGCAATACTAACATCCACACCCGGTAGGATAGCCTCACAATTATCCTAGTTGTCCGCACACATCTCCTTGGCCGTGCTGGCTGGGGTCAATGTTGGTTGTTGGCAAACCATGGATGGCATTTTTGTTATGGGATAGCAATCTATTGCAGTTAGAGAGAGGTTTATTGACAGCTTTGGGTTTTGGTGGGGTGATGACCTTATTGTCAATCAAGTCTTGAATTGCATGGCGAAGGCGAAAGCAACGGTCAATATTAGGGGTGTGCGCGGTGCGGGTTGGTGCGGTTTGAGAGAAAAATAGAAACCGTATGGCGGGTGGTGGGTTGATAAAAGTGTCACTAGAATTTGCCATTTTCCTTATCAAAAACTGACGGTTCAGTTGGCAAATAATTGCGGATTTGCCTTGGCGGTTCGGGCGGATTGGCGGTTTATAAAAAATATAATTCAGATTACAAAACTTAAATCAAAGAATAAAAAAAAGACGAGAGATACCGTGATGTTAAGCATCTTGCGAAGCTTTCTTATAATGCAGCAAGTGTAGCAACAACATGATAATATCAATGCCTATGCCATCAGTTCATTACAAGCATCTGTGGAAGCTACAATGATCAAATACAATACATAAAATTAATATCATTCAGGGTTTACAATATATTGAAAATGTTTACTATTGAAAAGTATTTAAATTGAAAAGTGAGCTGATGAAAGTTTGCAACATGGCCACAAAAAAAAAAAAAAAGAGATTGAAAAGTGAATTGGAATCCAACTTTATTTTGGATTACTGACATCTTGAATTCCCCTCGAGCAATAATGTAATACTATATTCTAAGGTATAGAACAACAAGCAAACTTACGTAAAAAAGAATTTTTAGAATCGTATAAAACATGATTTAATAGCGGTGCGGGTTGGAAGAAAAATAGAAACCGGCGGATTGATAAAAGTGTCACTAGAATTTGCCATTTTTCTTATCAAAAACCGGCGGTTCGATTGGCAAATAATAACGAATTTGCCTTGGCGGTGCGGCTCGGTGTGGTTTTTGTGGTTTTGGCGGTATTATGCACACCCCTAGTCAGTATAGTCACCGTACTGCTGATGGAATGTGCAATATTGGATAGGGTCATGTCTAGGTGGGAGAGGGTTAGGAAGAGGTTGAGGATTGAGCGGTTTGAGATACCATTTCTCCATCAGTACCTTCAAGGCGAGGGTTGGGCTCATATGGAGATAGGTGAAGGCCCGTTTTTGGAAGGAAGAAGCATCAATTTTAGAAACATTGGCAAAGGGATTGGCAGGTGTTGATTGGGTATTCATGGGCTTGAGACTGGAATTAGGATGAGTGTTTCTAGTGAAGTGTTCGTTTTCATTGCTTACCCCCTAATTCAAAATGTTCCCAACCTGAGTGATAAAAGTGTCATCCACAATCTTTGCAACAACTGCAAGCACTTGCTTTTTGTTCAACCCTTTAACTTTCAAAGTTTCAATAGCCCACCGAAGATGTGCATAGGGATCAATACTTGTCCCAGCCTTGTTCTTGCAACTTGCTTTTACTTGGCCAAGGGATTGGGTGGCTATATTAACCTTGAACATTCTAAATTGAGGTTCAAGGTTTGAAAGCAAAGGGGGTCGAGTCTCGAGGCTGAGAGCGATCCTAAGCTGCACAATCTCAAGAGCGATTCTGTAGACGTCCCCGAACGCCCCGGGAGGATGAATCCCGTTCTGTTCGTTTGTGGAGTTTACTACAGTTCGGACTCAATTTGTCATGGTTCTAAATCTGAACCAAAGAGTCCAAATCCGGCAAATCGTTTTGAGAAAAACAGATTTTTTTGAAAGAAGTGCCAAACATGGACTACTTTGCCAGATACAGAGTCGCCACCTAAATATTTTTTTAATGGGAGAATTTGGGAAACTCTGACTCGATGCCAAAGGCCACGTGTCCATCATCACCAAAGTTGCCTCGGCTCGGGAACTTGGGTACGATTGGGAAAGGTCAGCTATGAGCACCCCCTCTCGCCCGATCCAAAGATCAGCCTCTACTAACCATGATATCCGATTTTGAAGACGTTATGTGTTCTTATTCCGATTATTAGCTAGAATTACTATGTGATGCGCACAGCAAAACAAGTATAGACTAGATCGCCTAATTTGGAACAAAGCATTGCATATTTGTTTGTTTGGAAACGGTTTGAGATTTGCTACTCGCAAGTAGGCTAAAACACGGATTTTAACAAGTTGTTCCAACTCAAACAATCCAACCTTCACCCACAGGCATTCAGGCAGTTAATCAAATAAGCATATAGCCACATGGTAAGCATGCTGTCATGTTAACATTCACACTCATGTGAGATGCTAAAGCATAAATACTTACATCGTATTCCGTGCCAAAACAATGAAGCCGGTTAGCAAAACATGCATGACCCTGATTCATGTTAAGTGGCTAATGTATCACATACAGAATGCAACTAAGTAGGCTCGGCTACTAATGACATGGCATGGCACTTACTTCAAAACATGCTTTGAAACACGTATTCAAGAAAGTGTATTGAAAATTGCAATGCAGTTTGAATGATGAACCGAGCCTTCGGTGCATGCAAGACAAATGAATGCAAACATGCGAAGCATAAGAATGCTAATCGAGATATGCCCTAAATCTAACCATTGTAAGCGGTTAAATGAAAGGGAGAAAGAAAGGGGATTGGAAGACATGCACACACGCATGCACCCTTATTACAACATGTGCCCTCGCTCGGAGGGACCGAATAAATAATACAATCCGAATAAATAACCAACTACTCTAGCTAATTAAATATTACAAAACCGAATTAATAACTAGCTACAACTAATTATTACATAACTTAATTAATTAACAAATTAATTATTACAAATAAATGAATGCTAACTAACTAGTAAGCAGTAAAAGAGAGTTGCTCCAGCTCTATTTGAAGAAGAGGAGGGTATGCATGCTCGCTTCGGTTCCTCGCCTTGGAATGCCTTCCATTTGCTCTTTGGAGGCTCTGTTTGCAGGGTGTCCTCCAGTTCTGGGTGCTGAAACTTACCAAAACACTGCAGGGGAAGCTACCAGTGGCCTGTCGGCCATGAAGGGAGCACTGCCGGCCAGAGATGGCCTATTGCCGGCCAAAGGTGGCACACTGCCGGCCATCAATGGCATCTTCAAGCCCTTTGGTGTCTTTGTGATACCAAACTGCAATGAAGCACAAAATAGAGGAAAATGAGGGTTTCCCTAGGACATGTATGCACCATGGCACTCTGAATCACCTCAAAACATCAAGGGAGAGGCCAAGTCGGATCCACGACCATCAATCACGCATCCCGATGCATGATGGCCAAAGATCCAACTTGTGCAAATCAATATAGAAATGAGTGCACAAATACAACAAATAAAGCCTAGAACTCTATCATGAATCATCAAGAGCTTCGGCAACCGAGAATTGAGACACATTCCATCACTTGAAGTATAAAATGCCCCTCGTTCCTCGTGCTCGGATTAATGCTTAATCCAAGCAATGCAACACATAAGCATGGCAAACATGCAACATGACCTAAGTGTGCAAATATGCAACTAAACCAAACACGCAACAAGCATATAAGCATGATGTGAGGTGACAACCTTGGACAAAATACAATATGAACATATGAACATGCAAGGCATGTAAAGCTAAACAAGTATGCAACAATATACTACATGTAGCAAGCATGTGACAACATGGCAAAATGGGCTTATACCAACGTGGACAGCTCTCAACTAGGTCCAAATCAGTAGCCAATAGCAATGAATTGATGGCATGAAAAGCAAGGCAAACATGCATGCCAAATGGCTCAAGTATTAAGGCACGAAGAGGACAACTCTTAAGCACACTTAAGGAGAAACAAACATGGATACATGGCAATGGGATGAGCTCTGAAATATCATGTAAAGTGACGCCAAATCAACTCAACAATGCAAGCAAAGCATGTTAGGATGCTCAAAGCTCAAAGTAAGCAAAGGGACTTAAGCCATGGCCACACAAGGCAAGCCCCAAAGGGCCAAGGGGACCTAAAACAGTCCTAGGGCAGGTCAAAGCAAGACCAAAACCAAGCTCAAAGCTAGCCAACATAGGCTAGAACACAAAGCTACAAACAAGGATCATGCAAGGCTTTAAAGAGGCAATGCACTACACCCATTGAAACCAATCATGGCAAGGCATGGACAACATAAAACAGAGTTACATCATGGTATAATAGGCCCAAAATACACTGAAATGATGAGCCAAAGGCTTAGGCTTTAATGGCATGCCCAAAAGCTCATTCTTGAGGCATAAAGCACAAGCTATATAAAGCATTCAAGGCATGTCAAATGCAAGTGAATGACAACATTTCATGGACTGAAATAGCATGTGGAATGAGGGCAAAGCATGCAAACATCACATGTATGGCATGGTAGGGACCTCAAAACCTAAGACTAGCCTAAGCATTTACACTATAGCTATACAAAGCATGAGTGATATGGCCATGGTAGCCCAAAACAGTCCTAGAACACTTCAAAATAAGCGTAAAATCATGTTTAAGCCAAGCCAAAATATGCTAGTATGATGAGTCAAAACATCATGCACAAAGAGCTAGGAAACAAGATTTGTTCTACACCTATATGGAGCATGCAAAGGATGATCAAACCAATTATGGATAAGGTCATAACATGCCAAATGATGACCAAAAACATGCTGAAATGTAAACCAAACAAGCTAAAATGACATGGCATGGCATGAAGCATATGACGCTAGTTTAGGGGATTTACATTACAAGTGCATCATGCAAGCATGGAATAACAAAACCAACCCAAAAAAGGTTCATGGCATGGTAAAACATCACCAAAAATGAACTGAAATGGACTCAACAAAGGCCAAGCACACATGCTACTTTGATGAGCTATGAATGGATTTACACTATACATGCAAGGTGCATGCAAAATATGACCAAACTAGCCTTGGACAGGACCAAGGAAGGTCCTAGAAGTCACAAAAAAGGGCCTGGACCAAGCCTCAAAAATGCATAGAGGGATGGTCCTTTGGAAGGCCAAAAATATAAGTAAAGAGGAATACAAAGAAAGGGGACTACCCCCTCTGATTTAGGACCTCAAAACCACGCCTCTATCACTAAAATCCCACTGGATTTTAGTGGTAGGAAGACCAAACCAAGGCTAGCTCGGAGGTCTCCAAATATGGCTTAAAACAAAGCAAAACAAAGCATGCAAGGGGGCTACACACCCCAAACAACAAAATGACCTTAACCAAACTTAAAAATCACTCAAAAACAAGACTTTTTTCAGTTATAAGAAAAGCCCAAATCAATACGAAAGGAGGGCTAAAGTGAGGTACAAGAAAGTGCAAAAATAGGGAAAATACTCACCCTTGAAGACCCTCTTCGAAACCAGCAATTTCAGGGGGTGGAAGCTTGCTTTCAGACCTCAAGAAGACCTCCCAAGAATCTTGGTTCAATGGTGGTGGTGTATCTCTATGTGTTGTAGTGTAAAAGTGCAAGAAAAATTAAGTTCAAGGCACAATTTAGCAACAATATAGAGAGAGACAGATTTTTTCTCTTTCAAAACTCAGAACCCCTGTCAAAGAGGATGGCCTCTTGCTTATATAAAAGGAGGCAATGCAAAGCTTCTTTAAGAAGCTTTTCAAGAGCTGCATCCCTCCATACACGTGTATGGAGGAGAGATAACAAAATCCAAATTGCTCAAAAGATCCGCTGCCGAAACCACCGAGATGGCGGCAAGATGGCTTCATCAGTGGCCGGCAGGGGCAAAGCCATGGCCGGCAGTGCACTATGAGGGCCACTCTAACAAGACCAAAACAGGGTCCAAAAATGAGGCAGAAAGGATACAAGGTCCGGGAAACTTGAACTGGTGTTGTTCCGTCGTGACAGTCGAATGTTGGGCGAGCAATCGAACCAGTTGCTGGGTGTACCTACAAGCACAACCAAGTCTTGAGGACGGTCAAAAATGGGGTGTCTACAGATTCCACACAGGTCTTCGCAGGATCGCGCAAAACATTTTTTTGAAGTCTTTTAAGAAAGCGACTAATCACTCGCGCAGAAGATAATGTAGAACCAATCTGGATCAAGCCAGGATCCTTCTCTGTACTCACGTTAACAAGCATGATCTCATTCATTAAAGGCTTAGCATGCCTTTCTTTCTCTCAGTTGATCAAATTTTTGCAAATCTCGAGGAATTTCTTCCTCTTTGTTTTCATCACAGTGTTCAAAAAGTTTTGAAAAACTTAGGTCAATGCAATGATTTCAAGGCACAGAAGAGCAGGTGAAATGTACTGCCGTTTCATTCTAAACTTGCTGCCACAGCAGGCTCAAAGTAGCAATAAGCACAAAAACATGATAGCCACAGCTGTTTCGTTCAGATTTCCTGGTTACAACTGGCTCCACAGCAGAGACAGACTCAAAATAAAGCAAAAGGACAATCACAAAACAAAATAATGATGTCCGAGGTGACACTCTCAGAATCACCCGACTTCTGTATAACAGGACTAACTCGATACAACAAGACAAACCTTAATCAAAAAGACTGATTCAAAACAATGAGACAGACTCGAAACAAAACCACAGAACTGACTCAACACCCAAGTCAGAAAGTACAAAAATTAGCATTTGCAAATGCTCAAAATAGTGTGTGCCAAACGCCACATCTGAAATAAACCGAGCACCGCCCACAGGGGGACCAACCCTTGATCACATACTTGTATTATCCTCAAAGTCCAGCAACTCAGTGGTGACAGACTTTGCTGAACTCGGTGGAAGGATGACCCCATCGTCAAACAGATCCTATACTTCGTGGCGAAGTCGAAAACAGTTGTCGGTAGTGTGACCAGTCTGTTGATGGTACGCATAGTACTGGGTAGTATCATGTGAGAAAGGGAGATTACTCGGGAGAGGCCGAGGCACAAGAGGTTTGAGATGACCTTTTTCAGTGAGGATTCGAAGAGTCATAGACAAAGGCATGTAGAGGGCATGAAAGACCCTACGACCTCGGAATACTTGAAGCCTGTGACCTTCATTTGGGCGTACTAGCAAAAGATCGTGAGTCTTGCCTTGGCTCTCTGATCTTTTCCAGGTACAAGGTTAGGATTGGAAGGAACTGTTCTGGTACGACGGTCCCTATCCCGATTTTTCCTTTGGCTTGAACTGCTCTCAATCTGAGCAGGGAAAATGTCATCCACAGTCTTAGCCACAACTGCAAGTACTTGTTGTTTATTCAACCCCCCGGCTTTCAGAGCCTCAACAGTTTGCTGGAGTCATTCATAGGGATCTGTGTCTGCCTTCATCTTGTTCTTTCCACTAGCCTCAGCTTGGTGAAAGGTTTGGGTTGCTACTTTAGTGAGAAGCCCCGTTGTCGTTGACATGTCATTGTCGGAGCTAGAGACAGCTTCAGGTTGGCTGAGCTCAATTACAATTCGCCCCAGTAGCGGGGGCTCTTCTGACATGAAGTTCCCGGCATACGATGTGGTTGGTGGCGAAGCCGACATTCCATAGGCCAGATCAGCCACAGATCACTGGAGGTCGCCAATCATTTCCATTAACTCAAATGTGGTGGATTCATGAGCTTGAAACAACTGGGGTTCCTAGATCGGGCGCGCGGCAGGTGACCTGGGTGGGTGTGGCACTTCAGCATCAGTCTCACCTTGCAAGATGGTTCTTTGGTTTAAAGCGGCTGCCATAACCACAATTTCCTCTGAATTTTATGCCATTTTAAATTCGCTGAACTGAACGGAGGTGATGTGACCAGTGACTGACGAATCAGATGTCTGCCTTGCTTTAGCGAAGGAGAACGCTGGCTATTCTGAACTAAATCTCTAAACCCCTTCCTGAAAAAGAAAACAAGCAGCATCTCAGCTCAATTTCACCCGAACAAACATAAGCACAGTTGAATAACTGTATTCGACCTCTGATCACTGTTCCCAAATTACTGTCCCAAAACTGAATCTGATACCCGCAGATATAACTGATTCTCAAAACACTGATGCCCGCAGGCCTGATACCCAGACTTGCAAACTGATATATGTATTCCTGTAGAGGCCAACTCTAAAAGCACATAGGAAGCAAGTGAGTGTCAAAACACCCCTACGTTGGGGTAGGGTTTCCCTATCCTATTTTGTCAGGAGCTAAGGTTTTACTACGCACGCAGCGGTTTCAAACAACCTACAATCGGGTAAGCAACCTGTCCCAGTTTGGAATAGTCACTATGGATTCTGAATATACGCTAAGTCAAATGGTCACAAAGGGTGCCCCAGTAGAAACTGAGGTTTGTGTTCCCGTCGTGGCAGAGCCCGCAACCGGTCAGCCTTATGGCACGCTTCTCAAAGCAAGCCTTCGACAAACCGTTCAGGAATAGCATACGGCAAACACGGTATCCTAGGCGCACCAATGCACATGCAATGCAAAGAGACACATAAATGTAATCAAAACAAGATATCATGAGTTCGAGTCAAGTTCTCAAACTCCCCAGCGGAGTCGCCAGAAACTATGGACGCCCCCCGAGGGCCTTGCTTACCATAGTTCGGACTCAAATGCCACGGTTCTGAATCTAATCCCGCAAAGTGCAATGCGAGACCGATAAATCACCAAAGAGTCCAAATCCGACAAATCCTTTTGGAAAATTGATTTTTAAGAAAGAAGTGTCAAACATGGACTGTTTTGCCAGATATAGAGTCGCCACCTAAATATTTATTTTTAGGGGAATTTAGAAAACCCTGACTCGGGTCTAAGGCCACGTATCTGCCATCACCAAAGTTGCCTTGGCTCGGAAACTTGGGTACGATTGGGGAAGGTCATCTATGAGCACCCCCGCTCGTTGGATCCGAAGATCGGCCTGTACTAAGCATGATATTTTGTTTTGAAAACATATGTGTTCTTATTCGGTTAATTAGCTAGAATTACTATGTGATGCGCATAACACACAAGTATAGACTAGATCGCCTAATTCGGAACAAAGAGTAAAGTGTTTGGTTATTCTGACCAAACGTCCTGTAGCCTGGATCCTTATCTTGGGCTTAGGAAGGGTGTTAGTTTTTCCGACCAACTATGTTTACAATGTTCCTAACTCACTAAAACTATCTTTTACAGAAAATGACTTATACTGAAAAGAATCTACTTGTTTTACTGAGAAAGGAAAAGGAAAATTACATATGCTTGAAAATTTTTAAAAATAACATAATCTGAGATTGGCAATGTTCCATGGCCTGGGAATGGCTTTACCGTCCTCATCTTCCAAGTGGTATGCCCCTTTTCCTGCTAATCCAATCACTTTGTAAGGTCCTTCCCAATTAGGCCCTAACTTGCCATCTCCTGGTACTATTGTGTTTTCCATCACTTTGTGCAGCACCCAATCGCTGATCTTGAATTGCCTTGGATGCACTATTTTGTTGTATTTCCTGGATAACTCCTGTTGGTATGAGGCAATGTGAACCAGTGCTCTTTCTCTTCTTTCTTCTGCAAGGTCGAGCTCCAATGCTATGGCTTCGCCATTTAAGTCTGGATCAAAATTTTCACTTCTAATTGTGGAGAGGCCAACTTCCAGTGGGATTACTGCTTTCATGCCGTAGGCTAAGGAGAATGGTGTTTCTCCTGTTGATCGTCGAGGTGTGGTGCGGTAAGCCCATAAAACATAGGGAAGTTCCTCAGCCCACTTGCCTTTTGCCTTCTCTAACCTTTTCTTCAGTCCATCCAAGACAACCTTGTTTGATGCTTCTGCTTGGCCATTTGCTTGAGGATATGCCAGTGTAGAATTGTAGAACTCGATCTTGTATTCTTCACAAAAGCCCCTAAAGATTCTGCCATCAAACTGAGTGCCGTTGTCTGATATTAGGGCTTTAGGTATGCCAAACCGAGTGATGATGTTTTGCCAGACGAATTTCTTCACGTCTTTTTCCTTGATTGATGCTAAGGCTTTTGTCTCCACCCACTTTGTGAAGTAGTCGGTTGCTGCAAGAAAGAAATTCCTGTTGCCTGGTGCTGTTGGAAGTGGTCCCACTATGTCCAAGCCCCACATTGCGAAGGGCCATAGGCTGGTTAAGGGTAGAAGTTCTCTGGCAGGTTAATGTATTTAGTGTGCGAACTTCTGATTTTTCTCGTACTTCTTCACATACTTCTCTGAGTCTACTTGCATGTAAGGCCACCAATATCCTTGCGAGATTGCCCTGTATGCTAGTGACCTTCCCCCTTGATGGTTTCTACACACGCCTTCGTGTATTTCGAACAAAAATGCTTCAACTTTGCTGGGGTGAACACACTTTAGATATGGTCCTGAGAATGACTTTTTGTATAATGCCATAGAAGAGGAGAGCCAGAATCGCTGCGACTTTGCTCTTATTTTGTTGGCCGCTTTCTTTTCTTCTGGTAGGGTGCCATCTTTTAAGAACAGTATGATGGGGTCTATCCAAGAAGGGCCTAACTCGGCGTAACATACCTCTTCTACTTCGGGGTCTTCAATGCTTGGTCTAGGTAGGTAGTCGATCAGCAATGGATGAGGGATGGAAGTATCTTCCATTGAAGCAAAGCCTGCTAATTCATCTGCTCTGCTGTTTTCCTCCCTGCCGATTTGTTCTATCCTGACTACTTTAAATTTCTTGATTTCTGTTCTAACCAACTCCTGGTATTTAGCCATCCTGTCGTATTTTGCTTCGTAGTCGCCTGAAATTTGGTTTACCACCAGCTGCGAGTCGCTGTAAACCATTAGTTCGGTGGCCTTCATGTAGAATGCTGATTTGAGGCCTGCAAAAAGCGCTTCATACTCCGCTTCGTTTTTCGATGCTGGGAAGCCTAGGTTGACCGCTTGCTCCACTACTAGGCCGTCTGGAGAGATGAGGACTATGCCGAGTCCTACTCCATGCCGGTTGGATGCTCCATCCACGAAGAGCTTCCACATCTCTCCAACGAATAACTTCCAGCAAGTGGAGGGATCAGATGATGTCTTGGGGTCCAAAATGTTGCTGGTGTTTTCTTCAAGGTCCATGCTTGCTGTTTACCCCTCGCTATCTGATTGTACCAAGTCTTTATTTGTTGGTGAGTCTTGGCTTGGTGTAGCATGGTTTGCTTCTTCCTTATTTTCTTTATTCTGGTCTGCCTTGGGGTCTGACTGAGTATTCTGTACCAGGGGTTACGCTATTCTGGCGTCAACTTCCATCCCTAGTTCGGTTATGTCAGTCAGGTCGACTGGGCAAATATGATGACTTCCTGGGGTAAATTCAGCGACGAAGTCTACCAAGGCTTGAGCCTTTATCGCGGTTCTGGGTTGGAACTTGATATCGAATTGTCCCAACTCTACTACCCACTTTAAAATTTGCCCAGAAAAGTTTGCCCTCTCAAACAAAGCTTTTAATGGGAAAGATGTGAGGACGACTATAGTGTGGGCATGAAAGTAGTATGACAACTTCCTTGAGGCCATCATCAAGGCCAAGGCCAGTTTTTCCAGTGGCAAGTACCTTGTTTCGGCGCCCAGCAATGTCTTGCTAACATAAAAGATGGGCAGATGTCGGATTCCTTCAGTACGGACCAACACTGCGCTAATTGCGTGCTGAGAGACTGTCAGGTACAAGAAGAGTTCTTCTCCAAGTATTGGGGTGACAAGCAGTGGTAGAGAAGACATGCATTCTTTCAAGTTTTCCAGAGCACAGTCATATTCTTCGTTCCACTCAAATTTGGCCTTTAAATCATGGAAAAATGGTCGTAGTCTGTCTAACGACCGGCTAATGAATCGGTTGAGTGCAGCTGCCATGCCGGTGAGATGCTGCATTTCTTTTACTGAGTTAGGCCTCTCTAGATCCTAAATAGCTTTGATCTGGGAGGGGTCTGCCTCTATATCCCGGTTGGTCACCAGGAAGCCTAAGAATTTGCCAGATCCTACTCCGAATGCGCATTTAGACGCATTAAGGCGCAACTGTGCTTCTTTAGGATCTCAAACATCTCACCTAGGTCCTTGAGATGGTCATTCTTATCCTTGCTCTTGACCACCATGTCGTCGATGTAAGCCTCCATTGTTCTGCCTAACAATGGCTTAAACATCTTGGTGACCATTCTTTGGAATGTTGTCCTTGCGTTCTTTAAACCAAAGGGCATGACCTTATAGCAATACAGTCCTCTTGGAGTTGTAAAGGACGTGACCTCCTGGTCTGGTTCGTACATGGCGATCTGATGGTAGCCTCTGTACACATCAAGAAAGCTAAGTCGGTTATGCCCTGCCGTTAGGTCTACCAGTTGATCAATCCGTGGTAGGAGGAAGCTGTCCTTTGGGCATGCTTTGTTAACTGTCTTGTAGTCGACACAGACACACCATTTACCATTCTTCTTTGGTACTACGACTGTGTTGGAAATCCATCTGGGGTAGTGCACCTCTCTGATTACTCCTGCCTCCAGTAGGTTTCCTACTTCTTCCGCCACTATCTCGGCGTGGTGGAGTGCCGATCTGCGTGGGCATTGAATGATTGGTCTGGCGGATTGGTGGACATTGAGTTGGTGACAGATAAAGTTTGGATCAATGCCTGGTATGTCGTATGGTGTCCAGGTGAACACTTCGATGTTAGAGGTCAAAAATTTCAAGACCTCTAATCTCTCAATGCTGGACAACGACGAACCGAGCAAAAAGAACTTATCCGGGTTCTTTTCATCTATTCTTACCTCTACCAAGTCTTCCACCGCTTTTTGATTAGCTGCTTTGCCGACATCCGCGAACAGTTCATTACTCTCAGGTTCTTCCACTAAATGAACATATCCCTTGACAGCGCGACTGCCATTCACAGTGACAAAGCATTGCTTGGACATGATCTGGTCTCCAAAGACTTCTTCAATTACCCCGGCTTTGTTGGGGAACCGCATCACTTGATGGTAGGATGACACTACCGATTGCATGGCATGCAGCCATGTTCTTCCTAGGATTATGTTGTAAGTGGAAGGGACTTTCAACACCCAGAATTCCACTTGTTTTGTCATGCTTCCTGCTTTGACTGGTAGGATTATTTTACCGACTAGCTATTCTGGCATTGAATTGAATCCAATCAAGGGAGATACGGCGGGTGCCAAGTCTTTGTCTTGTAGCTTCAATTGTTTAAATGTTTCATAATACATTATCTCACATGAACTACCCTGGTCAATCAAAATCCGCTTGATGTCAAAATCCTTGACTCGAAAAGTGACAACCAGGGCATCATTGTGGGGACAATATATCCTCGCCAAGTCTCTATCTGAAAAAGACATGATGTTCGTGGCCTCTGTCTTCCCTTTTTTGATTGTGCACTTAGTACCTTCTTTAAGTGCTCGGCCTTCTTGATTGATCCTTTGAGCTCGCATACACGCTCAGGTTCGAAGATTCCATATATCACATTGATTACGCCTTGAGGTGGGGCGTCGATTGGCATCCCGTTGGGGTTATTGTGGTCCTGAAGGACTAGTTGCGTCCCTCCTTCAATGTATTTATCCAGGTGACCTGCTGCCACCAACTCCTCTAGGTGCTGTCTCAATGGCGTGCAATTTTCAGTGCGGTGCCCCTTTTCTTTATGAAAGGTGCACCGTGACCTTTCGTTGTAGTCCTTTCGAGCCTCTCCTAGCTTAGCAGGCCATCTGACGAAAGATTCATCGCGTATCTCGCTTAGAATCCGATAGATTGGCTTTTTGAATACCGTGGTAATGGCAGTACGGACTCTCAACCATCTTTTATCCTGGTCTTCTCCGTTGACTCGCATGCCTCGTCCGTTTTTGCTCGGACGGTCTATCGCGTTGACCTTTGCTGAGGCCTTTTTCTCCGGTATTGCGGTCGTGCCAGATTTTGTTTTGGCATGGGCGCCATCTTCTTCCACCCTGATGTGTTGATGCACCCTTTCCATCAAGGCCTCCATGGTTAGGGGTGGTGTCATGGTGATTGAGTCCCTTAGTTTATTCCCAACTGGAAGGCCTCTTTTGTACTATGCAATGGCTAGGTTGGTGGGGCAGTCCCCAATCTAGTTGAAAGTCTCCTAGTAGCGACTATTGTAGGATCTAAGTGTCTCCTTGTCACCCATGTCAATGGAGAGAAGCTGGTCGGTCTCCACTGGCGTTTTGGTGTTTGTTCTAAACCTTGTTACGAACGCCTCTGCTAGTTGCGCCCAGGAGGCTATGCTGTCTTCTAGAAGTTTTTCGAACCAAGTCAGGCCTAGGTCACCAAGGCTTGACGGGACGAGGATACACATCAAAGCCTCGTTACGTCGATATACCGCCATAACCTAGCAGAAGTGGCTTAGGTCCATGTAGGGGTCTGTCTTCCCCTCGTATGTGGTGAATTTGGGCTGAAGGAAGCCTGAAGGTAGGGGCACGTTTTCAATTGCCGGAACGAACGGCAAGGTCTGCAGCTTCGCTAATGCTTGTCCGTTGGTTCGTAGGCAGGCCGTAGTAATGGCATTCCAACCTCAACGCTTCCGTGCGTCCGAGGAGCCAATCGCTGAAGGGTAGATACCCTGCGAGGGTCCCGCGCCCTATTATCCTTCTTCCATCGTGCCCTTTCTTCTAGTACGGTCCGTAAGTCGGATGATCTTAGCAATTCCGTCTGCCTGGATGATGTCTGGTGTGTGCCCGAGGGCCGATAGGTGCTTTCCTCAGTATACGACCTCTCAGTCCTCGTTCTCTCAGACCTGGAGCAACGAGTCCTAGAGGTTCTGGATTGGGTATCGCCTATCCTGAGGCTTCTACTCTCAGCTTGTGATGGCGTTGTATGCCTACTGCGATCTCCTAAGTGGCGAGGGGGCGTGTTGCCTTTACGCCCCTCTCCTGTCGCTACCCCTTTTCTCTTGATCTGGTGTTTCATGGCCTCCATATCCGCCGCTATCTTCCTTATTAATTCATCCTGTTCTTTTACGCGATCCTCCAGAGTTTGGGGGTTGATCCTCCGCCTTTGTCTGTCAGGACTTTGTGAATGAGAGTGACGAGGGCTGTTATTCCGCCTCCCCTTAGCATCCCTCATGGGATTCTGTCGCTGTGGCTCTAAGTCCGCCATAGGAGGGATATGAGGGATAGAAGGAAAACCTTCACATCTCGCACCCCCCTCTAGTGTTTGTCCATCAATGATGGACTGTAGTAAATCTTCGTTGTGCGCCATTGATTCTAAAGAGGAAGAGCTTGATCAAAAGGTTTTGTTCTTGTCTGAATTTCCCATAGATGACGCCAATTGTACGGGAAAGAAATAAACATTCTCATATAATCCTGTTGATCAAGATTGTGCTCCTTCGTACGGCGTCACTTTGCTCCCTGAAAACACAAACGTGAGCTAGCCGGCGGGTGTGTGCCGGATACCTCTCCGATGCCTAAGTCAGCAAAATAGACAAATAGACGAAAAGTTCTGTGTATTCGGGAATCAAAGTTGTGTTACCTCTCCATAGGTGATGTTTGTGAGCTTTTGTAGGTTCCGTGTGGCACAATCCTAGTAGGACTTTTACTCCTCCATATAGAGTCCTCCTAGGATTCATACTCCTGAAAGATAATGCTTATCCTTCAACACCCCCCTCACTGCATAAACCAAGTGAGATGGTTTTACCATGGTCAGACTTCAATATGACCGAGGTAAGCATGGCTATGCTAAACCGCAGACTAGACCGAGATAACTTTAGCTCGGCTCTTTCATTCACTGCTCTTACCTCGGCTCTCCCAATGCTAACCATGGTATGTTCTTGACCGGGATAACCAATACTCCGGTCCTAACCAGGATAACTTGTGCTTGACGACCGAACTTACCGTAAGCTCTTTGGGATCGAAATAACTTCAAGCCTCTCGTGGACCAGAATAACTTTGCGCCTCTTGTGGACCGAAGTAACTTTACGCCTCTTTACTCCGCCCTTCGTACTGTTGGCCCATAACGGCCCATTACCCAGCTCGGCCCAATTTTCATATAAATTACCCTCTCATATATATTACAATTAATGAGAAGGAAATAGCTAAAAAGAAATCACACTTACGTCTTGTTTGTTTGGAGGATTATATTGATAGGATTATGAATGCAGTAAGATTAAGTGACGGGATTATTAATGTAGTGGTATAAAGTTAGAGATATAAGATTAAGTGTAATTGTTTGTGTACTAGTGTGATTATAGATGCGAGAATAAAATTATAAACCGAATGGTGAATTAGCAGATTGGCGGATTGACAAATTGCGATTTAAGCGGTTTTAGGCAGATTGGCTAATTGAAGAATATTCTAACTAATTCTCAAGTCTTTGGATAATATATAACACTAATTTGCATAATATTTTTCATATTAAATTAATTACTAATTTGTAATAAATTTTGCATATTAAATCTCTTTCATACTCATTTTTACTTGAATATTTTATATAAATTAAAATATATATATATGTATATATTAACTATAATGGAATGGAGCGATTTCAAAAGCAAATTTTAAAATTTAAACAGCGGTTAATAAATAGAGGTGAGGATTGAGCCCACATGTTTTTGTAATATGGTGGCAAAATTATATTAGATTAACAACCTCACCCCCTCCTGGGAAAGCTAATCCCACTACGTAGAGGGATTCATAATTCTATGAAATTATTTGTCTCATTACATTTTTCTCAATCAAATATGAACTATGTAGAGTTCACGTGTGTTTAGTAATATTTATATTTATAGTTTTCTATTTATATATTCACAGACTTTTTAAAAATAGTAAATAAAACCCATTTGGTGTCTATTGCTATTTTGATTTTCATAAAGTTGTAAATAATTTAAAAAATTGTAATTTGGTTTGACTTATCCATTTGTGTTTTTCATTTTTCCTTGTCTCCAATCTATTCCTAGCATCATTTATTGGTCATCACTGTCATTGACCACGGTCGCCTATAACCTCCATTGAGGCGGAATTAGGATTTCAACTTAAAGGAAGCTAAATTAAGAAAAAATATTTTCGCAAACTAATAATCCTTATATTTCCAACAAAATATGAACATATTTTATAATTTCAATCAAGAAAAATATATTAAGATTATACACTAAGTTTCTTCATAAAAAATAAAAAAATTTCGACCTTAACAAAATATGAAGAAAAGGTATAAATCAGTTATAAAGTCAAGTAGAATGTAGAAACTTAAAGTTTTTGAACTTCTAAAAAAAAATAAAAAAATTACTAACACTATGTTTGGAGGGATTTGATGAGAAAATAAATAAATGAAGAGAATAAAGTTTTTCATCACTTGTTTGGATGATTAATAAGATGAGTAATTGTGACAAATGAAGACAAATAGTGTGAAACACTCCAAATTTAAGTTTTGTTTCTAAATAAAAGCGGTGAAATTTGGTGAGAAACTAAAATTACTCTTCACAAAAAAATTATATTACCTAAAATACTCCTCTAAATACAAAGAAAATAAAATAAAAAGATAAATGTGTCATCTTTTAATCATTGTCTATCCAAATAAAAAGGAAAGAAATTACAATTTTTTTGCTTACCTAGATGATAAACTTTCATCATTTCTTTTATTTTTTCATATTACAATCCAAATAGAGTGTAAAGACGAAAATAAGATAACAAAAAAAATAAAATAAATAAATATAAAAAGAGGCAAACATCCGACACCCACTAATAAGTCATAAGTATGACATCAAAATTCAGCCATGTCCACCTAGCACTTAGGATGACTTGCAACCATTTAGACCTAGTCCCCCAACTATTTCAAGCTTAAAAATATGGCCAATGCCAAGTGCATAGAATTATATTATAGAAAGTTATAAAAAGAATAATGCTACCGACTCCAAAAAGTTTATTAAAAATTTTATTAAATGTCTCACATAGGTGTGGAACCCACACAATGTGGGTCCCGTGTGGGTCCCACGCCCATGTGAGACATTTGATAAAATTTTTAGTAGAATTTTTGAAGTTTGTAGCATTACTGTTATAAAAAACTGTTATAAAAAACTGTTATGTGATTGAAATTTATTTTAAATATTTACCTCATCACATCAAAATAAATTTCAATTACATAATATATTTTCTGTAAATGTCTTGTGCCCTAATGTTTAAATTAAGAATAATGTTATATGTACTAATTAATACACTAACTAATATACTAACTGATGATGCGACATAATTTAAGAGATTTTTTATATTTATAATTTATATAATGAGTGGGGTCAATAGTAATATAATAAGGGTCCGTTTGGGAAGGGCTCAAGTGGCTCATGAGTCACAAAAGACAAAACAGGCTCATGAGTCACAACAGACAAAATATCACATCCAACCCCATAATCATTACAAAAAAGTCAAAAAGTCAAAAATATAATAAAAAAAACTAAAAGCTCAAATCCCCGGAGACTAACTAGCATTACTAGATTAGTTAGTACACTAATTAATACATATAGAGCATGTTTGATTGGGTCGATTAGGACATGGGATTGGGATTATTAATCCGTGGACCCAATTATCCTATGTTTGTTTTAACATTTTGGTTTAGGATTATTAATCCAATGGATTATTAATCCAACAAATTTGTAGGATTATTAGTAATGGGGTAGGGGTGAGATTATTAATCCAATGGATATTAATCCCATTGGATAGCAAATACCACACTAATTTAATAGGATTATTAATACTTCACTATTAATCTTGTGAATCAAACATGACCATAACACTATAATTAAATTAATTGTTATCAATCCACCCATGGCCATCTTTATACAGACCCCAATTTGGTGGGTGGAGGGCCAAGAGGAGCAAAACCATATTTGGGTGTACTTCTAATAATTGCCTAAAAGGAACTTTATAATAGCTTTTTAATAATTTGTGTTTAATTCATTTTCAAACTAGTATATCATGACAAAAATCAATGCCTGTTATAGTTTTGAAATTGTTTTAGACTAGGTCCAACCTGCTCTACCTTTTTACCAAACTACCCTTCGCCCTTTCCATTTTATGTTCAATTTCTGAAGGTCAAATTAGTCTTTTAACAAAAATAGCAATAAGACAACGGGAGTAGGAGTGAAAAATTTAAGGCTGTGGGGACATCGGCATCCTATCTAGCCGTTACACCTCCCACCGTTTTGCCAACGTGGCATTTGAATTTAAAAAACCAACAAAATCTAATGACTTTTTTTAAAAAACGAATCGACCGTTGGTGTCTTCCTCATCAAATTTCCTATCTGAGCTCATTGTAGTGCTCTGTTTTTGAATCCCCATATATTCTCTCTCTCTCTCTCTCCAAACAAAGAAGAAGAAGAAGAAGAAGAAGAAGGAGCAACAATGGCGGCTGATCTTTTGTTCACAGAAGAAGAGATGGCTATTGACGAAGGTCTTGGGTACCCAAAAGCCTATGCGAAGTTATGTAGAGATCACAGTGTTTGTCCGCACATCCATGGCCCACCTTTCACTTTCACTCCCTATGCTCTGCAACATCATGAGGTAAGAACAAGGCCCCTCTTTGATGTACTAAATTCTGTTTGCTTGATGAGAAAAGGAAAGAAAATATAGTTGTTGTTTGTCTATTTTCTTTTGTTGTTAAATTCCCAGAATGTGAAAACTAAACTCATGTGAGCTATGTATAGATAAGCTATATCTCATATATATATATATATATATAAGAAAGAAATTTAATGGAAATTGTAATTTTGGAATGTGAAACTTTAAAGATAATTTTTGGGTTTTGCTTGAATTATTAGTTTCAATCATTAACTTCAAGATCAATTATGGTTTGCCTGAATTTGAATTTTGCAACCTTACCGTAGTTGCCGGTTTGGTTGTGTTTTCATTTCGTGTTTCAATTATCGATAACACCAAAACTTGTTTACTAGACTGTTTTCGGAAATAAAATAAAAAATTAAAAAAAAATCGCAAGACAAACCACTTTTAGGACGTCTTGTTTGGTTTTCACCCATGAAGCACGGGTACGGGTATAAATCGGTATTGGTACAATATGAATATGTTAATATGGTAAAATTTAAAAAAAAATACAATATGGGTACGGCTTGATACGCTTGTAAAAAAATATTTATTTTTAATTTAGAGTAATGTAAAAATTAATTAAATAGTTTAATTTGTTAAGATTCAACCTATAATTAATATTTAATGTCAAAAGTAAAGGTATAAATCAAAATTAAATATCAATATATTAAATAACTTACAAGCTATAGCTTACTTTTAAAATCATGCTAAAAAGAGTTTTATCTCTGTAATAGAAAGAAATATTATTTCAACTGAGGTATGGTACGCCTTGCATATCTACTAAGTATGTCTGGGTATGCCAAAAATTAAAAAGAAAAAATTTAGGTACGTGTTTCGTGTATCCAGTACATATGTAGAAGTAACATACGCCAATAAGTACCCAGTACGGGTATAGCATATTTTTCGAAGTACACATCCTTCATAGGTTTTCACCTTTTCACTGAAAGTGAGATTTTCTTTTATTTCCATGTTTTTTTTTAGTGAATTGTTTAATTTTTTAAGTAAATTTTTTACTTTTTAGAAACACCATACACTTAAAAATATAATATGAATTTTTTTTAAATGTTAAAAAAAAAAAGAGTACAATTTTGTATTCTTGTATATTTATTGAATTTTTTTATTTATATTTTTCACAAATATTTATTTTATAGGTGCATTTAGGTTAGATATATCTAAAAAATAAAAATATATATTTAAAATTATAAAAACTCAATTTTTAGAAAATCAGTATAAACCAAACACAAGGTATTATTTTTAGTTTTCAAAAATTATTTTCACACAAATAAAACAAGATGAAAATTAGGGTGTTTCAAACTTTTGATTGTTTTCCTTTGCGTAAACTTGAAAAACGAAAACTAAAAGAATGAAAACACAACCAATTGCTTGAATTCTGAGTTCTAACCTTAGAATTTAAATTAAATGTGTTGGAAAGTGATAAATTCCTTTTTATTGATTCATACATTGGATTGTTTTGAAAGTGTTTTCCTTTCTTTTCTTTTTCTGGAATCTTTCAGCAAACAAGGAGAGTAATTCTTATCCTTCTTTGAGTGTCATTTGAATTCTCAGAAAAAATTTGTTTATGTGTTTGTAGGCTCTGAGAGCAGAAGAATTCGATGAGATGTTCCCAATTATCGACCTGAAAGCAAAACCCTCTGCCAAGCCCAAGATTTTTGTCAGTCTTCTATGGAAGCAACTCAACCACCTTGGGTAACCCCCATTGAATTGTACTCTGGACCTCTCAAAAATTTAAAAACCAGGGTTTCTAACTCTCATTACCGTCTGAAATTTCAGGAATGCTGGTTTCGACCCTGCAATAATCCGGGTAGACCCATATGGCAATGTCCTGTATTACCATGCTGATTCGGCTTCACCTCTCGCTTGGGAAATCGATCATTGGTTTCCTTGCTCAAGTAATTATCTATTGATTCATATCTATCTGTCTATCTGTCTGTGTATTTGTGCTTGTTCATCTACTTATGAAAGCATTCGTGGTTTTGCTGCAAATTCAGGGGGAGGATTGACTGTTCCAAGCAATCTAAGGATACTACAGTGGCAAGTGTACAAAAAGAAGCATAACAAGCTAGCATTTCTCATTCCATGGTGGGATCTTCAAGTGGGCATCTCCATCAACCAGTTCTTGTCGATTTTTGCTTCTTCAAACTCGGATTTCAGGTGGGTCTTTTTCGTTTTCCATTTTCTGTAAATTTTGATTCTAATAGACAAAGCCGGTGATAGCTAAACTTCACTATTTTGGCAGGCACAGGGCATTTTCTTACTTGTTTTCGGAGGGTGAAAGTGAAGAACTAAACACTTCACAGACAGTGGATTCTCATACTTTCTCACAACATTTCATTGAATCAAAAGAAAAAATAGGCCTCGCTCCGGCTGCTATTGTTGCATCTAGAAGAGAATCTTACGATGCTTCATTGGCTCTGAAATCGCTAGATATCAACAGAAGGCCGAGGTCAAACTCCCCCATAATCGGTTAGTAAAAGACAATCTAATGCTAACTTTATTTGATTTTATAGTAACTAGAAACGCCATGAACTACAATTTACTTCTCATTTGGTTGTGACAGCTGCGAGAAAATTAAAAATGAGTACATCCAAAGAGAATGAGAATCCCAACATGGTTACCAATCCATATCAGGCCATTGTCGTTGCCAGAGATTCTTTGAAGCGAAGAGAAGAAACTGCGAAGATGCAAACAGAAATACAGAAACTGGACGATGAAGTGAATGAACTCAAGCAAAAGACTGAAGATGAGAAAGTTGCCATCCAAGAGTTAGAGTTGGTGCTGATAAAACGAAGAAGACGGGCTGAAAAGTGTCGTCGCCTAGCAGAGGCACAGTGTTCATACAGGGCAATGCTAGAGAAGATGATTCGAGATGCTATGCACCAGTAAAGATGACACCTTTACATACCTATTTTTGTAAGAGAGAATCATCATTATTGTGTTTACAATTCTTCAACCCTTGAAATGTTTCTTTTTTTGTAGGAGTGTTGTTTACAAGGAACAAGTGAGGTTGAACCATGCAGCGACGAATGCCCTAATGGCACGACTTGAAGCTCAGAAAGCGATTTGTGATTCCTCAGAGAAAGAACTCCACAGAAAATTCAAACAAAGAGATGAGTTAGAGAAACAGATAAAGCCTGAAGGGCAGCATGCAAGGAAGAGATCAAGGGTGGACAATTCAGTATTTGAAGAGGGAGGTGATAGGACTGTTTTGTATTTACCAGTAAACAAACCAAGGACACATTTACTGCAAAAGGGAGACAGTAAGAAAGTCCTGTATTTGCCAGGAATCGAATCAAGGACTGGTTTGCACAAGGAACTGAGAGTGTTCTTGGCAGAGGAACAGAAAGCATCTGAAGCAGGAGAAAACGAAGAGGGAGAGAGAGAAATTGTAAACAATATCAGCAAAGATAGTCTGGAGGATGAAAACCCAATTGAGGATAAGCTTCACGCACTAACAATAGGAGAGCAGGGAGAGATATATAACATTCAATTTCCAGTCCTGCGTGAACCAGAAAAAGAGGAGGATGAAGAAAGCAGAAGGCAGCGCGGAAAAGGAAATGTAGAGAAGTGGCTTCAAATGTTGTTGGAGGATACCCCAGATGGCAATGACACAAATCCTCAAACTGTCGATGAAAATGAAAACACCAAGACAGATGAAATAATCAAAAAGCTAAATCTTAAATACGTAGACAAGGACATCAAGGCTCTAGGATTTCAAGAATCACAGGACGCAGTTCAAAAGAAAGATGAGGAAAAAACTGAAGAAGGTATAGGTCAGATTGAAGATAGAAGGACACCCAATAAAAACCCTCCCTACAAATTACTGACAGAGAAAAGCAAAGCAAATGAAGTGCGTGCAGTTGGTAAAGGAGTAGAAAGTAGGAGCAGCTTTGAAGGGCAGGAGATAAAGGAGAAGAATGGGAAAGAAAAGGGGCTTGTGAGGTCTGAGAGTGCCAGGGCATTTCAGCGAATCCCATCTTCTCCATCTTTGATTTTGGGTATGAGAAAAGGAGTGGACTGCATCAGGAAGAAGCCCTCAGTAATTGGCGATGATGATGATAGTGATGAGGATCGTGCAGCGGAGAAGAATTTCATTAAGTCATCCATCAAGACAATCAAGAAAGCAGTGAAGATATGAATCAAATAATAAGCCTATGGAACTATATACCATATCTTATATTCTGATGTACCGTATCTTCTATTCTGATTATTGGTTAAAGAGTGTTAGATCATAGCTGAATAATTGTGTGTGTTTTTGTCTTTTTCCTGTGCTTGGTTTTTGTGTATAAATATTTGACTGTACCCAGATATGCAATAACAACTAGTTGTTTGATCAGAGAAGTCCAATTTAGTTCTTTAATCTTCCCCAATTCCAAAAAAATTCAAACTATAAGTAAAAGGAAAATTCTATTCTTACATAAAATTAATACAAAAAAATTTGACAAGAATGATGTGGCAATGCCATTATTGTAAATAAATTCATCTTCAATGGTGTTTTGTTTTGAAGTGAAAGGGCCACAATAAATCACATCATTATGTATGAATTTTTTGTTTGTATAGAGATAAGAGAGAATAAAATGACTGAAGATTCTTGTATACACCAAGTTTACATCAACTTGTCCCCCCCTAATTTCTTATTTTAACACTAAATCTTTCTGTGATAAGATGACAAATTATAAATGAAGACAAAAAAGTACAACAAAAAAGCATCCTCTATTGCAATTTGGTACACTTATCTTCCAAAGCCAGTAACCTACTAAGAATGAAATCATCAGAAATTCATCAGAAATTCACCATTGAGAGCTGAAATTCCAATGGCAATACACCTCAGAGACTTTCTATGTCATTCTCCCGATCAATGGGTGCATTGACTAAGAAGTTGAAAAAGCAGCTCCTTCATTTCACATAATTCAAGCAGCGATCTTGAAGATTAATATACGCCTCAGATATAGACTTCTTTCAATTGAAAGTTGTCATCGTTGTGCTCTGCTTTGCTGAACATGTAACACACCTGTATTTCTATTGATTAGTAAGAAAAGTTAGAAGTCCCTTCAGCTCCCTTGCCTATCATGTCTTTCCCCAATAACCCACATCCCCGCAAGAGCAGACTCCATCCTTGAAATGGTGAAAATGTTGTGTGTCCCTAACAGAAATCTCTCTTCGAACTACCTTAGAGATAAATTTGATTGTATTATGACAACTTTCACACATGTAGAGATTCTTTGTAACCCAAATGGGCATCCCAGGAATAGTATTTATCAGCCCAAATGCAATGGCCTGTCTCTCGCTGTGCCCACAAAAAATCTCGGCTTTTGAAGCTTCAACTTCATCTGTAGAACTTCTTTCTGGTTCATTCAGACCAACCGCCTTCATTTTCTCATAAAATCCCTCTAAAACTGCATTTATTTCCTTTATCTGAGGGTGGAAATCATCGCCACCAAGGAAAGCATGGACTTTTCCTTTCACTTCCACCCAACTACACCCAGGATCAACAGTAAGCTTTTTCTCTATCATTGTCTTTCTCAGTCTTGCGACTTCATCCCATTTTCCACTGTCAGAATAGAGATTACACAAGAGAATATAATACCCAACACTTTCTTCATCCATTTCGAAAATATGCTGAGCAGCAACTTCCCCGAGCTCAAGTTGCCTGTGAATTCTACATGCATTTAATAAGGCTCCCCATATGGCTGGATCTGGCTTTATAGGCATTTCCTGAATAAACACATAAGCATCTTCCAATTTCCCTGCACGGCCGAGTAAATCCACAATGCAAGCATAATGCTTCACATTTGGGACAACACAATGCTTATGTTTCATGATATTGAAATACTCCAAACCTTCAGTCACCATACCAGATCTACTACATGCACATAATAGCGAAATAAATGTTATGTCATCTGGTTTTACCCCTGAATTTGTCATTCTATCAAATAGCTCCATAGCAAGCATTCCTTGTCCCTGCTCGGCATAGCCCGTGAGAAGAATATTCCATGAAGCTATGTCTTTATTGTGTGTGTTAAATTGGTTCCATGCGGCTCCCATCCTTCCACACCTTACATACATATCGAGGACCGCATTAGGTAAAAAACCATCGGACCACAATCCAATTCTCAATGCGTAGGCATGGATCTCTTTTCCGCACATCAAAGCTCCTATCCTACCACATGCAGAGAGGACAGAGACCAACGTAACAGAATTAGGGTTTAGCCTTAGTTTCATTTGCCTAAAAAACATCAAAGCCTCGAAGCTACGGTTGTTGATTCGAAGCCCAATGATGATCGATGTCCAAGATATCACATTCTTATCAGGAATCTGGTGGAAGACTTCCAATGCCTTATCAATGCATCTACACTTGGAATAAAAATCAATGAGTATGTTTGCAACGATAACATATGATATGAGTCCTGTCTTCTTGGCAAGCTCATGCAGCTTAATACCCATGTCTAATAGACCTAAAGAAGCACAGGCAGATAGAACACTGACAATAGCAATCTCGTCTGGCACAATGCCTTCAATCTCCATCAATTTATAGGTTTCCACAGCTTTATCAGGCAATCCATTATACTCATAACCTGAAATCATCGCTGTCCATGACACCACATCTTTAGACTCAATTCTAGAAAAAACTTTCTCTGCTTCCTCCAAATTCCCAACACTAGAATACATTTGAATTAAGGAGTTATCCACTGTAACATCAACCCCGAACTCTGTTTTCACTACGTTACCATGAATTGCCCTCCCTAATCTCTCATCACCAAGAAGCTCACACGCAGAGATCACGCTAGTCATGGTCATCAAATCCGGATCAACAGAAAGTTCACGCATCGTAAAGAACAATTTCAGACCTTCTAAACATTCCTTGTTCTCAAAATACCCAGAAATTATAGCGTTCCACGAAATCCTATCTCTTCTAGGCATTCTATCGAACACCAACCGGGCACTAAAGATATCTCCACATTTCACATACATTGTAATCAAAGCATTAACAACATCAATATCCGACTCAAACCCGAATCGAATCACATGAACATGAACCTCCCGACCTCTAGCCAAGTCCGGTACACCCCCACAAGTCCTCAAAACACAAGGAAAAGTATATACATCGGGTTTAATCCCAGCCCACATCATTCGATGATAAAGATTCAAAGCCTCGTCGAAATAACCCGTTTTCGCATACCCGCCAACCAAGACATTCCAAGAAAACACATCCCTTTCTACCATTCTCCCAAACACAAACCACGCATCAACCAAATTACCCAACCTCACAAACATACTCAACAAAGCATTTCCGAGTCGAATACTCAAACGGGTTTTCGAATCCAACACAAAACTGTAGACTCGAGACCCTTCATCAGCTGCTCGTTTCCACTCACAGAGCTTTATCAAAGCAACATAAGTCTCTTCTTCAACTGTAATCTGAAGTTCTAGCATCGAATCTAAGTATTTTAGAGCTTGTTCGAGTTGTCCATGAAGGCATAGTTCGCATATGTGTGAATTGGGGTCTCTGGTGTCAATCGAATTGGTGCTGAGGACAGAGATTTCATGGGTCCTGGTTAAAGAGAAGTGATGGGTTTTGAGAAGTTGAGAGAAATTAAGGGTTTTGGGTTTGTGGGTTTTTGAGTGTAGAGAAGTGGCAAGGTTTGGATGAAGAGGGATTGGTGGGGTTTTAGCAGAGATCGCCATTTTCGGAGGGAGAAGCAGACCATATTGCTCTCTGGTGCTCTGCTTGAGGTTTTAACGGTTTAAAAACATTTCCCGAGGCAATGTTGTGTTGCAGACTAATCCATATGTAGACGACGTCGTTCTAAGTTCCTTGGATCTTGTATTATTTCTTTATTTATTTATTTATTTTGAATGTGTAAATAAAGCGTGAAAATTTGAGAAATTGAAGGGAAAAGAAAAAAAAATGGAAAAAAAAAAAAAAAAAAAAAAACGGTCACCCGGAAAAATCATGTTACTATTATGTGGTTGAGTTTTTAATTTTTTTAAAATAGAAATTAATTTGATAAAAATTAACAAAAAATTATATAAAAACAATGAGCATTTAAATTTTTTTTGATCAAATTAACAAAAGACTTTAGTTCAAAAAAATTAACAAAAGATAAAATTTGTAAACTCAATCAAATAGGACTAGACACTTTTGGTCGTGGACCCTTTAAATAGAACAGAAAATGAAAATAAGACACTACCATAGAATTTTCCGTTAATAGTACTAATTGTGATTTTACTTTCGCTCCATTTGTTTGGAAGAAAGATATTTATTATAGTTTTTTTTCAAAAATTATTTTTAGAGAATATTTTTCTATATTTGGTGATCGTGATTCGTGGTGGTGGTGAAACGGAGGTGGAGGTGGTGGGGTGGTAGCGGCAGTAATGGTGGCAATGATCGTGGTAATGGTGGTCTGGTGATGGAGGTAAGAGTGGCAATGGTAATGTAGTAACATTGATAAGATTTTAGTTCGAAAAATATTTTCCATTTTATAAAAGTGAAAACCATTTTCATTTTTTAAGGTGCGAAGGAAAATTACAGCAAAAGACAAAGAGTTTTATTCCCTCTCATAAACTACATCTAGCATGTCTGCAACAAGCAGATGCCTCATTTGGACAGTTTGGTTTTCAGTGACCACATGGTTTTCCATCTGATCTACTCCTATTTTGGCTAACGCATCAGCACATTGGTTTGCCTCCCTATTAATGTGTTTGAAGCAAAAATCTTGAGTATTCTATTTGTGCCTTGAAGCGGAATTCTCCTGGAGCTCTTTTGGTCAGCAAATCCACAGCTTTTTGGCAATCAGTTTCCACTTGTATCTCCTCCCTCTATCCTTTCTCAAACATGATGGTCAGCCATAGATATATTCCCCAGATTTCTGCTTCTAGGGTCAGCCCTTTCAAGGTTTCCCGTGTATACTAAAATCCAAGCTCCCTTTTCATTTTTGAATCCAAATTCAGCTTTTTCTGGTTCTCCTCTAGCGTTTCCATTTGTATTCAACTTCAATTTCCACACACATGGACAAAACCACTTAATTAGTTTGGGCACTTGTTGTTTTAGAGAAAAATGCATAAAAGCTTCATTGATTTCTCGGACAAATGTGTGTATCCTCATCAGACTTTCATGAATTTTGATCTCCGCATTATCAAAGATATGCTTGTTTCTGTCTTTCTGAATTTGCAAACAAATGACTGCAAACCAAATACTCCAAGCTGGCCCATCTACATACTTTCTTTTATTTTTTAGATTGGATTCCATCCACTCCAATGGCTTTCTAGCTTCTTCTCTGGACCAGTGCTCATCTCTTACAGCTCTCATAAGGTTTCTTAGAAGTCTTACATGCATCATAATCCATAAGAAACTCTTCCGTCTTTGAGGAATTTTCAGCTTACAAAGCAACTTCCAATTTGTCTCATTCTCATTATCATTTAAGAAGATGTTATAGGTAGCTTTAGATGTGAATTGCCCACTCTCTGACCTTTTCCAAGATGGTCTATCTGGGTATATAACATACCTGGGGAGGCAAGTATTGAGTATATTGGCTTTGTCCGCAGCATTTAAAAAAGGCTCAATAGAGGTTATATCCCAGTGCCCTTCCTCATCAATGATCTGATTCACGGTGGTAGAGTTTTGGGTGTGTGGACCAGGGAAGTTTCTGCCAGTGGTTTATCACCATTCCACCAATCATTTCATAATAAAATTTTGTCACCATTGCCTACAATCCATTTCTGTACGGGGGCGAAATATCCACGACTCTCCGTACACCTTGAACGTCGAGCTTCTGGTAACGGCGTCTGTCTCTGCAACACAAGAATGGTGAGCTGCCCGGCGGTGGTGTGCCGGAAAAACCCTCCGACGCCAAGTCGATTCTGAGCCGAAGACAATGGAAAGAGAGAGAATTTGTGAGAGTGAAATCGCATACCAAACGTTCGCCTTCCTCTCCATATCTAGGCGCCCACGCAGCTCGAGATTGTCTTGGCACTACCTCTCTTGTCCTTTCTCGGACAGTGGCGGTTTCGCCTCACCACCTTACACGTGTAAAGGTCTTGTCCTCTTTCCAGTACATGCAGAACTGTCTAACGGTATTGAGGCGTTCGTGGGGCAGACGTCCTCTCCTTCACACCATTGGCCCAGGTGGCACCCTTCACCGAGGTACCATGACCGGCCAAACACTTGTGGAAAATTGGCCTCACACAACCATGCCAATACCGCCGGCTTATGACTTAGATCCTTCAGAACTTAATAGCAAATGTCGAGCTACCCTATCGGTTCATCGCGATAGACGGTTGTGAGGCATCTTAAACCTCAACAAATCTCATCACCAATCTCGGTCACGCGCAACAGCTTCGCCACGGCTGGGCGGTTAATGGCATGCCGGCCAAGCCGCATCCTCGGCGTGGCCGGTCAGCCCTTCAGCCCGGTCGCATCTCCGCTACAGACTTCGACCGACCTAGTGGTCTTCAGTTCGGCCTCCAAGAGTTGCCGGTCAACCTAGTCAACCGGACCAGGCGGATCGGCCGAATCCGCCCGTTACACCTCTGGGCGCACAGGTCAGAACGGGCGTTATTCTTCTTTCGGCCGTACTAACAGATGGAAATCTCCCCACTCAATTTCATTCCTTTCCTTGACACATCCTTAGTCTTCATTATGCTTCTCTAGATATGAAAGCCTTTGCTTTTTTTATTCCAGGTCATGAAATTAGATTTTTGAAGGTATTTATCACTCAACTTTTCCCCCAAAGGTTATCATTCTCAGCTGATAATTTCCACCCCAATTTGGATAGAAGGGCTAAATTTTGATGTTTGGCATTTCTAATTTCCAACCCTCCATTTTCCTTGGGTTTGCATAACTGATCCCAGAGAATTAGATGCTTTTTCCTGGTTGTTTGAGTGCCACCCCACAAGAAATTTTTGTTGAGTTTATCAATGGTATTGCAAGTGCTCTAAGGAAGCTCAACTGTTTGCATAGCATAGTTAGGCATTGTTGAAGTAACAGCTTGTATAAGAGTGATTTTCCCTGCCATAGATAGGGTCTTAGCCTTCCAACCAGTTAGTCTATCCTACATTTTCTCAATAATGTACTAGTAATGGGTTTTGTTGGCTCTATTATGAAGTAAAGGAACTCCTAGATATTTACCAAGGTCCTGGGTCAAGGATATACCACACCTATTGCTCAGATGACGATTTGTGCCTAGGTATGTTCTTGGAAACAAAGAACTTGGATTTATGGAGGTTTATTTTATGGTGAAAGAGAGAGCAGAACTCCTGAAGGACTTCCATGACAACATTATATATCTCAAGGCCAGCTTTAGCAAACAGAATAAGATCATTAGCAAAAAAAAATTGGGAAAAGGATATAGAATTCTTTAAAGCTTTTAAACCTTTCCATTGTCCCTCCTCCACTTCTTTAGCAACCATATTCGATAGTCTTTCCACGCATAATACAAAAATGTAACATGAAAGAGGTTCTCTTTGTCTGAGACCTTTACTTGGTTTGAAATCATGAAGGATTTTGCCATTCCACAATATAGCAGACCTCACTGAAGTAATACAATTCATGATCATATCCACCCAACTGGTATTTAAATTAAATTCAACAATAGTTTGATAAATAAAATTCCAAGAAAGTCTATCATATGCTTTTTCCAAATCAATTTTGAAAATCATACCCCCATACTTGCCTTTTTTTAGACCTAAGGGTATATATAATATCCTGAGTAATGATAATGTTATCATGAGTGGATCTCCCAATAATGAAACTGCTTTGATTAGTCTGATGATATTACCCAAAAGAGGCCTGATTGTTTCCACCAAGATTTTAGAAATAATCTTGTAGTTAACATTACAAAGACTAATAGGTCTAAAAAGCTTAATGTTCTCAGGATTAGGGGTTTTAGGAATAAGGGCAATAAGTGTTCTGTTAGGTTCTTGAGAGATTTCCTTAGTACTAAACAAGTTTTAACAAACTGACACACGGATTTACCCATAATATCCCAATATTTCTGATACACCACAACTTGGATCCCATATTTACTAGGTACTTTAAAGGCCCAAATATTCTTAACAGCATTCCAAACATCTTTATCTATCACAGGTTTAACTATATAGCGTTCTTGATTTGGACCCAACCTATTTGATGTTATGGATCCGAGTTTTCTTGTCACATATAGTTATCTATGTCTTGTTTCCTCTTATATCTCTTTGAGTTGGCTTTTGAGATGTGTTGATTATGTTTGGAACAAGTTGGTGGCTTGTTTTTTTCCACTTTTATTGTCCAGATTTTTGTCTCTTCAGCGAAACTTCTTGGGCTCAAGCGAACTTTGTGAACCTCCAGTACTTTTACAAGTCCGCAAAAATACTAAGAGTTTGTATTATTCACTCGAGCGATGACCTCTGTCTGCAAAACTTCTAGGAGATTGTATTCTATACTCGAGCGAAACAACTTATTGTGTCTGGTCGCTCGAGCGATAAGTCTTGCGCTTGAGCGAATTGTGCATATATCAGTTCGTAAATAGGCCATTTTACATCACTTTTTTATCTCTCTCTCTCTAAAACATTTCAAAACCCTAAGCTGAGGCTCTCTCTGTCTCTAAAACTCATATTCTCTCTACAAATACACTTAGATCTAGTGATTTCTTCACCCTACTTCCTTTGTTAAAACAGTAGAACTCACCTAGAGCTTTGTTTTGATCCGAACAAAGTTAGGTTTCGGTGTGATTGGAGTCTCTTGACTCTTTTTCTCGTCTTCTAAACTCGAGATACGGATTCTCTATACTCTTTTATGATTTTTAACTTAGTTATTTGTCATTGCAAAACTATCTCTTGATTTTGGAAGATTTGAAACAAATCTAAGGTTTTGAATAAAAATCTAAAGACGGATTTTTCAAATGGGTTCTTGGAAATAATTTTGATGTTGGAAATAATGTTGAGTTGGGTAAAAATGAGTGATTTTGGATATTTGGGGTTGATTTTAAAAAAGAGTAAGAATTTTTCCCTAAATGCCTCAAATGTTGGTTTTGCATGAACATTGAAATTGATATTGAAATTATGAAATTGGATTTGTATTGATAAGGATGGTAGAGTTGAATATGTATTATCACTCATCTCTTGAAATTTGAAAAGTTTATCTTTATTGATAATTGTTTATCTGTTTAGAAATATCTGTTTTAGGCTAGCGATGGAGGTTAACTATAAGTGTTGTAGAAATTGCATAGGAATTAAGAGAATTGAAACTATTTCCTCATTTATTTGCATCGAGCATTACCTCATATTTATACATTGAAAATGTTATTGTATTGTAAAAAATGGGTGAATCTGGGAAATGAATTATTGTTATATTAAATAAGTTGGTTTGTGTGTCTTAGGTGAAAGTCCCAAAAATCGCGCGTATACATGAGTGTCGATCCCGTAGACGAAATTTTCATAAAATGACAATAGTAGTGCTTGTATAGCCTACGTTTACATGGGTCTCGGTTTATGGTCTCCTCCGAATGAAATTTCTGGGAAAGGTTGTATTATTTTGAAATTCTCAGAATGTGAACCACTATCCTCTTTTCTATTGAAATGGAAATGATTTATGAATCAAGATATTAACTTGGCATTGCATAGTTTTGAAAAGATATATAAATATGTTTTGGCAAGATCATGGTATATGCATTCATCTTATAGCTTTGTTAAGATTCATACATTGTGTTTGATTATGTCTACTGGGCTTTGGCTCACCCTATGTGGGAAAAACATTTCAGGTGCTGATGATATGCCTCCGACAAGGCAATAACTTTGAAGGACTTGGAGCATGAGCTTCTTTTTGTGTATTAATTGTATTTATTTCGTACAAGTCAAGGGCATTAACTATACTAGACTTAAGTCCACTTTTGTTGTAATCAAGAACTGTCTTGGAAAGTTGTAAACCTTTAAGGCATTTATTTATCCGTTTTACTTTCACATCTTATCTCTTGTTGTACATCGGCTATACATTCAAGGTCAGGCATTATGAATGCATACTGCATATGTATCTCTTTTGTAAATTTAAGTGAATTCAATGGAAGATAATTACTTTATCGTTGTTGTCGTTCATTGATATTGTGGTTAGTTTACTGTATTTATTTTGGAACATTACAAAGTAACTCATAGTTATCCTCATCCGTAAATTTAGTGATAGCAATATTATTCCAATCATTCAAAACATTAACATCATCAAATTTGAAAAGATTTTGAAAACAGTTTTGGATGTGGTTTTTAACCTCCACGGGTTTGGAAATCCAGCAATTGTTATCATCTTTGAGGACGTTGATTCTCAATTTTTGTCTTTTGGTGAGTGTAGTAATGTGAAAAAACTAGTGTTTCTATCTCCTTGAGTGATCCACTTACTTCTAGATTTTTGGTACCAAAGTAATTCTTCTTGGTGTAAAACCTAGTTGTAATCCTTATAAGCTCTCTTCCAAGCAAAATTAGATTATGGGGAAAATGTTTATCTTGAGCTTTTTGGACTCCTTCAATTCTAGCCAGCAGTCTCATTTTTCTTTTATAAATCTTACTAAAAAATCTTTATTCCAACTAAGAGCTTTATCCAAACGCCAACTCTGTTTGGTTTTAATTTTTTGAATTTAATTTTTTTTTTAAATTAAGTTTTTTAATTTTTTTTAAATTTTTAAATTTTAGTAAATATTTTTAAAATTTTAAACATTTTTAGATGCACCTTACTTAGATGTATTTAAAAAATAAAATATTTGTAAAAAAATATTTTAAAAAATCAATAAATACACAAGAATAAATCTACTGAATTTTCATATTTTGTATTTTTGGTATTTAGTGATTTTTTTTTAAAACAATTTTATAAATATTATAATTTTTAAGTGTATTTATGTTAAGCATATCTAAATATTAAAAAATTTGCTTAAAATATTTAAAAAATTAGTAAAAAGAAAATAAAAAAAAACACAGAAAATAAAAAAAAATTAATTTTCTGAAAAGTGAATCCTGAGTTATGAAACCAAACGAGTTGAATGATTTTTCAAAGGAAAAGGTAAATCACAATCTTCCCAAATAGTTTTAACCACATTTTTAAAGTTAGGGTGTGTAATTCAAGTAACTTCAAATCTATTAATTTTAGGACAAATTATAATAGTAGTCCATGTACTTTGGTCCTTATGTTATTTTAGTCCTTCTAATTTTAATTAGCTCAATTTTGACTTTAAATTTATAATTTTGTTCCAATTTGGTCAATTGGTTACAACTCTTAGCATTTTTTTTAAATGAAAAATATGTACATAAATGTCATATGCCATCTATTAAGGGCAAAATTATAAACTTATCAAACTTAGTAAGTTGATCTCAACTAATTTAATAATAATTTTTCTTAAAATACACTAACAATATTATCTATTTGACCAAATTGATGCAAAATCTAAAATTAAAGGTCAAAATCGAGTTAATTGAAAATGTAAGGACCCAAATAACATAAGAGATAAAAAAAAATAGAGATTGTAGATGTAATTTGCCCTTAATTTTATTTAAAAGGGGTTTGGATTTGATACCTTCAACATAGATAGGGGTGTAAATTTGGCCTGGCTTGGCCCACGAGCTAGAAAATTGGGCCTAGGCCCAGGCCCAGACCCAAGCCCAAGTCTAGGGGGTATTCGAGCCTTGGACAGGTCGGGTTTCAGGCCAAGCTGGTGGGCCTAGGCCTGGGCTCGGGCTTGGGCAAGGTTTGAACATCTTTTTTTTATTTTTTTACCAAAATTTTATTTTTTTTAATAAAAAATGACACTAGGTCTCGGGTTGGGCTTTGAGTTGGTCTTGAGTGGGCCGACCCAGGTAGGTCAAGCCGAGCTTCAAAATAATAGTCCAAGCCTAAGCCTTCGGGCTGAGCTCGAGCCTTGGCCTAACTAGACCTAATTGGGTCGGGCCCATCTTAAACCGTAAGTCATTTTTATACTTCTAAACATAAACGACCAATGGAGAATGATCAGAGTAGGTTTGTGGAAGATTCCTCACGATTCCTTCTGGGAAGCTAGTTCTCCATTCCATGTTTGCATAGAGCTCTATCCAGTCTCTCTTTCACATTGCCCATTCCTTATCTGTTGTTTGTCCATATGAGTTTTGGTGCTTCACAACTGAGGTCCATAAGGTTGCATCTATTGATTCTATCCACAAATTTGTTAATTCTTTTAAAGTTTTGATTATTAGAGAAGCTCTTCATTTCCTCTTGGCTAGTGTAGTCATTGAAATCTCCCATTACTAGGCAAGGGCTTTGTATATTATTAGGCATGCCTTCTAGATTGCTCCAAAGCTCATCTAGTTGTCTTGCATTGGGGCTTGCATAGATCGTAGATAGAACCTAATTTCAAAATCTTCTTTTTGAAATGTGGCGTTGATTACTTGTTGGGTTGTTTCATAAACTCTGATTCCAACTCGAGTAGAATTCCATTGAATCCAGATGCCACCCGATCTTCTAGTTGGATCTACACTAAAAGAAACCATAAATCCAAGAATATTGAAAAACATTCCCATTGCACTTAGCCCTATCTTGGTTTCCATCAGCACCTACATATTAGGCTTGTGAGTTCTAACAATTTCGCTTACGCTGTGTTTGGTTAGGAGATTTGAGGAGGGATTTAGAAAGGGAAAGGGAAAGGGAAAGGAAAAAGTTAAGTGAAATGTGAATAAATATACCTACATTTCACCTAATTTCACACACATTTTCCCTTTCCCTTTCCAAATCCCTCCCCAAATCTCTCAACCAAACACAGCATTAGGTTCTCTTATACTATGTTTGGTCGAGAGATTTGAGTAGGGATTTGAAAAGAGAAATGAAAAAGGTAGGTGAAATGTTAATAAAGCATACTCATATTTTAACAATAATTTAGACCACTAAAAATACACTACTAACAGCACTAATACATTGGGAATTGCAAAAAAAAATAAGAAAATAAAAAAATAAGGTATAGAAAGTGGGCGGGGTCCATTGTCACATCATTAGTGCTCCATTTTTAGTGTTCCCAAGCATTTTTTCTTATTTTACCTAATTTTACACATTTTTTCTTTTTCTTTTTTAAATCCTTCCTCAAATCTCCTAACCAAACACAGCGTTAAAAAATTTTGTTGCTGGCTCTCCAACAATTCCATGTTAACATTATCATGGGTTCTATAATGGGAAAATAGGTGGCGTTTGAAGATCAGGGTGTCCCATAATGAGATTGACTCTTCTATGGTTGTCCACCATGGACAACATCTGCACCAACTGTATCAGATGATACTGTGGCAGTAATGGGCATCCCGTGAGGGGTTCTATCATCAGTCTTACCTATTCGATCCACCATTTGACAGCAACTAGGTGGTACAAGTGACAAGCTCAAGTTGCTGTATTTCACACTGTGGATCTCGACTTTTGGAGCTATCCCTTCGTTGTTCTTAAAGTGCAAAACATTTTATGCTCATGTAGGCTTGTTTTCTATTAATTATTAGAAAAAACTTTTTTTATTGACTTTTATTTTTTATTATATCAAATACTAAAAAATATAGAAAATATTTTCTACCCAAACAAACGAAGTATCAAATTTATCCAAAAAAAGACAAAAGATCAATTAGCACAACTATTGTGATTTTTTTAATAAAACAAAATTAAAAAAATAAACTATTATTGTATTGTTTGAATCTTGAATTTGTGAAGAAAAAAAAAAGAAAAAGTAATAAAACTATTTATTTTTATAATTTTTTTTCTTCAAAATTTGTGTGAGAAAAAATCTATCACGATAGAATGAACAAATGAACACGGGTTGTGTGCTAACACCGACAAACTCTTGTTACTCTTTAATGAGCAACCATAAACAGTGAGTCCTGGATTATTGGGTATTTAGTTGGGGGTATTTCAATGCTTAAATAAGTTTTGCAGGTTGTGCTCTCATTATAGTGCAAGTCAATACCCAATAATTTTATACCTTCATTTGAGAATTAACGATCGTTTATAGTTTCAACCATGATACAGACTTTCGCCATCTCCCACAACCACAACCCCCACACACACGTGGGGTTAGTGATTCCACTCCCCAGTGGAGTCCCAAGCATTTTGCTTTATAGTTTTTTACTTTACCGTTGAAAGCATTATGCAACTGTACGGGGGCGAAATATCCACGTCTCTCCGTACGCCTTGAACGTCGAGCTTCTTCTAACGGCGTCTGTCTCTGCAAAACAAGGACGGTGAGCTGCCCGGCGGTGGTATGCCGGAAAAACCCTCCGACGCTCAAGTCAGTTCAGTGAGCAAGGAGATGATGAACAGAGAGAGAGAGCTTGTGAGAGAGAATTTTCATACCATAAACGTTCGCCCTCCCTTCTCCATATCTAGGCTGCCTGGCAACTCCCAGATTGTGCGCGCACTACCTCTGTCCTTCCCTGGACAGGTGGCAGTGCTCGCTTCTCACCACCTTACACGTGTAAAGGTTTTGTCCTCCCTCTGACACATGCAGAACTGCCTAACGGTATTGAGGCGTTCGTGGAGCAGACGTCCTCTCCTCCACACCATTGGCCCAGGTGGCACCCTTAACCGAGGTACCACGACCGGCCAAACACTTGTGGAAAACTGCCATCACACAACCGTGCTACATTCACGGCTTCTCACTTGGATCCAAGCGAGAACTCAATCGCAAAAGCCGAGCTATCCTAGACCGGTTGATTGCGATTGACCGGTTGCGAGCATGCCACCTCCAACCGTTTCATCTCCAAACTCGATCGAGTGCAAACCGTCGTCATGGTGGTGGTCGATGGCATGCGGCCATGCCGCATCCTCGGGGTAGCCGGTCGATCCCACTTCGGTTGCATCTCATTGTGAACCGCCGACCTAAGCGGACCCGATTCCGCCCCAAGAGGTTCTTTGGTTGACTTCGGCCCGACAAGGTAGATTGCTTTCGGCGTCGCTTGCCCAATTAGCTCGGCGTCGCGTAGTCAGAACCGGGCGTTGTCCTTCTTTCGGCCGTACTAACGGATGTAAATCTCCCCACTCAATTGCCCCTTAAACCCATCCGAGCTCGTGATTGGGTTTACCTTACCGAAACAAAGGTTGGGTCGCACTGCTAGGCGAAGCTATCGTATGCTTCGCCGCGTCGATGATTGAACTGGGAACACCTTTGCCGCCGAGCAATCCCGATTGACCGGCGATGATTGAAGCGATCCCGGAAGTCGTACAACCGTCAAATTCGCCGCGATGCCACGTGTCATCCTCTTATTGATTCGCGAGCGGTTATGCAGCAGCGCATAGTCCACACGGCTGCCCCGTTTTGCGCTTCCCTCCTCATCATTAAACCTCATTCGAAGGGCCAAAACCCTTCACCTTTCCTCTTTCATTCGAGCCCAGAAAAGAAAACCCTAGCACTGCAACTTTGCCCACCTTCTCTGCTACCTCCTCCTCGCGTTGCGGCCACTGCAAACACGCTAACGAGGTCCTCCTGCGTTTCCTGGTAAGTTTTCTTCATCCCCATTGCACTTTCAGTTTATTCTCTGAAGCTTACCACCATGTTCTCCGTCTTCCTGCGCCATTATTTTTGCACGTTGGTTTTTGTTGCTTTTTCCCCTAGTTAGGGACCATTAGGCCTTGGATACCCTAGGAAAAGTGGAATGGGGAGAAAAGGGGCCCTCGTGCCCCATTCTTCCTTGGGTAGGATGAATAGGCCACGAACTTGGGAAGAACACGATGAACATTACGGCCCGGGCAAAACCGAGCAAAACGCTCATTTAGATCCAAAATTAGCGCCAATCGAGCAAAAAAGTTTGTGACTTTGCACGATGGTCACAACCGAGATGTATGCACCATAGATTGGTGATAGGTTTACAAGACTAACGACACGAAATCAAAAGCCAATTCCTTGATCTGGGCTCGTAGAGCAAAAACCTCCATTAGAAACCAACCGGTCAAAACTCCTAGACCGGCGAAACCATCACCAAAAAGAGGAGGCTAAATCGGTAGTCTGGTAGGTTGAGGCCGCCAAAGACTTGGAACCATTTAGAGTTATTTCCATGGCAAGTCACAATATATGCCGTGCTAACCCTTGCCCTTTTTCATTATCAGAGCTCAAAGACCGAGCAATCATACCAACATTTTTGACCGAGATACCGTAGAGTACATATAAGAGAGAGATGGGCAAATACCGCTTTAGGGTTAGCTCGCCGGGGCAATGGCGAGTTAGAAGAATTCCAAATCCTGAAGATGTAGGCATAGAGCTCGGCAAGAAGGGGAAACTCGTGGGGAGATCTAGAACGGTGCCCTTCACCGTGGTGTCAATAATAGAGGAGGACTTCGCTTCCGGTCCAAATTCCCGATCTGCGAGTTTTTGAGGCAGACTGGGCTTTGACCAACCCAGGTCTCCAACAACACTTATAAAATAATAAATGGCGTCGAAGTGAACGGCAAGACGGTCTCGATCTCGGCCTCGGAAATTTTTCACCTGTCTGACCTCAGTTCAAATAAGGGTGGGTTATGCTACTACCATAAGGTGAAGAAGGGCCGAGCAAATCGCATGGAAGGCAACCCGGACGTAGAGTCAATCGCTGATTACTCTTTGTGGGTGTCCGTCGCTTCTGAACCTAGAGGCACCCATACCGGGCTGGCAAATTAGGAAACACTTCGGTAGAGCTGGTAAGGAGCCCGGCTGACCGTACCATTATCTTTCTTCTCCGAATTGCTCTTTATTGCACCGGTCTAACACTTGACTCTTTTTGCAGGTAAGAATTTGGCCGCGCGCTACAACCGACCAAACCAAGAAGCAATCCGAGTGTTGCTGCGCATACCCGCCGAAGAAAGGGAATCACCAGATTTGCTCGGCTTTGAGCAGACGTACAACTATCAAGCACCGCGCAGGGGCAGGGTCACCGATTTCCTGCGCGAGCCAACACCCGAGCCAGATCCAAATTTGCCACCGGTCAGACTCGTCCCAACGACCGCCGAGCAAGAGATGGCCAAAATCAGAGCCATTAAGTCGATGATCACCGGGGAAGAAGGCGAGTCCCCAACTCCTGAACAGCGGAGGATCTTCAACTCGGTAGGACAAGCAGAAGGCGGTGCTTCGCAGCGGCAAAGACGGCTAGCCGCCCAAGAAGAAGCGAGGAGGAGGCCGGTCAGAGCCTTGTGGATGAGGACTCCACCGAAATGGCGTCTACCGGGCTCGGCGACCAGACCGAGCAACCACTTGCCCGCAAAACCAAAGGCAAGGCCCTGCTTGCCCGATGCAGGTGCGAGTTCACCTACAAGGGCCGAGCAGTCTCTGCTGCAGATTCCGTCGCCGAGGACAAGGACATCTCGCTTGGTTTCAACTTGACCAGGGGTTTGATCCTGCCCGGTGACATGAAGAAGCATGAAGAGTTGACCGACCTCAAGCTCCTCCGCTCAGCGGCAGAATCTATTGTGCTGGTAAATTCAATCTTTTCTTGAACTTTCTGTTCGGTTTTTCTGCTCGGCTTTTAGATACTAATCATCTGTTCTATTTTGCAGACCGCACAAAAGAACTATCTTGCCCACGAGCGAATGGTTGCTCTTCGCCAAAGCCTTCGTGACGCCATCACCGAAAACAAGGTGTTCAAGGCCGAGGTAGACAGGCTCCAGGCCGAGCAGATGGTCGCCATAGGCGAGCGGGACGAGCTGCGGCAGAGGCTCGACCGGGCAGACGAAGACAAGAAGAAGGCCGAGAAGAAGGCCAAGGCACGGTATCTGGCCGAGCTACGCAAGTTGAGGGATGCCCACAAGGATGCCCTGGACAAGGCGGTCGACGAGGCAGAGGACCGCGGGTACAAGCAGGGGGAGAAGGCCTATGGGCGCCAAATCCGGGCTACTAAGGACATCTTTTTCCAGTGCGGCTGGAAAGCTGCCGTGGAAAAAGTTGGCCTTGGCCAGGATTCGGAGATGTTCATCAACCCACCCACTGCTTATATCCCGGTCTACATGCTAGCCTACTCCCAAGCCGAGCAAAACCGTCTGATAGCGGAGGCGAGGAAAGAGGCAGAGGAAGAAGCCGCCGCCGAGAAAGAAGCCGAGCAAACTCCACTTGAAGCATCCCACAATGCTGAGGATGAAGTGATTGATCGGGATGTTGTCTCGGCGGAAGGCACAGACGACGATGCCGAGGACACCACCGAGCAAACCACCTGCGGCCGAGCCTACGGAGGAGGCCGAGCAAAGCCTTGATGACCTAGACCGATGACTATGCTATCTTTGTGCCTTTTTAGTTTTCCTTTTTGCTATATGTAAGGCAATGCCCTCCTTATGTAATGACTTTCCTTTATCAATGAAATTACAATCTTTTTGCTCGTACATCTCTTGTTTTTGTTGGCTTCTTCATGTTTGAATGTCTTGCTCCAAACTTTGTTTTCAACTTCTTGATCTTTGAACTGCAAACAACATGTCTTCAAGTAACCCCGCAATTCCTTTCGGCTCGGGTAGACATTTAGGAACCGGCCGAACAAAATCCGCTTGGTCTTCGGGCTAGAACTATCGGGCGAGCAAAAACTTACGTCATTTGTAGTTTGTTCAATTTGCTAGTACTTCTTTTCTAGAGCAAATTACGCTCGACCTTGCAATTCTTTGGAAAAAGATACCAACATTGTCATTCCCAGAGCAAAATCATTTCGTTTACCATGTTAGGCAATTCACCAACATGCTAGCGGCCGAGCAAAGTCCGCTACCGCTACATTGGTCAATTCACCAATGTGCTAGATGGGCGAAACAAAATCATTTCGGCTCTGATTGGGCAATTCACCAATGCTTGATCGGGTTGGTCATGCCACCAACACTCCCACCGGGTGAGCAAAACCATTTCGGCTTGAATGTGCACCGTTCCACGCATAGCCAGTTTGTGTGGTCTGCTCCCATTCCGAGGAATACAGCCCGGTTTGCTTGGGTCAATTCTTGCCCCTGGCATACCTTACAACCGCGCAGTGCCACACAGGGAAGTAATACAAAATACAACAATGTAATATAGCAACAGCAATATGACTAGCTTTTATTACATAAACACTGCAAAGGCAATGCTATCTTTTTACATGTAGTGCCAAAGGCTAAAGGTCTAAGAGAGCTAAACAAGAGCAAATTACATCTTAAAAGTAAAAGACCTTAAGGTTGGCTGCGTTCCAAGGTCGGGGGACTGCCTTGCCGTCCAAATCTTCCAGATGGTATGCCCCCTTGCCGGCTAGGCCAACCACCTTGTATGGTCCTTCCCAATTTGCGCCAAGTTTTCCTTCGCCAGGGACCACCGTGTTGCCAAGCACCTTCCTCAAGACCCAATCCCCAATTTTGAACAGCCTGGGGTGCACCGCCTTGTTGTATTTTTTGGAGAGTTCCTGCTGATAAGCCGCCAGGTGAATTAGCGCACGCTCTCTTCTTTCTTCAGCAAGGTCTAATTCTAATGCCACAACTTCATTGTTCGATTCAGGCTGGAAACTCTCTGAGCGGATGGTTGGCATGCCAATTTCCAGTGGGATAACAGCCTCCATGCCATAGGCTAAGGCGAAAAGGTGTTTCCCCGGTCGATCTCCTCGGTGTAGTGCGGTATGCCCATAACACGTTAGGGAGCTCTTCAACCCATTTACCCTTAGCTTTCTCAAGCCGCTTCTTCAATCCATCCAGGATGGTCTTGTTGGAGGCCTCAGCTTGACCATTTGATTGGGGATAGGCGTCGAATTGTAGAACTCGATCTTCAACTCCTCGCAAACCCCGCGAAAGAGTTTCCCATCGAATTGAGTACCATTGTCTGAGATTAAGGCTCTGGGAATGCCAAAGCGAGTGATCACATTCTTCCAGACAAATTTCTTCACATCCTTCTCCTTGATAGTTGCTAGTGGCTCGCTCCACCCACTTGGTGAAATAGTCGTGGTGGCGATGAAAAACTTGCGATTGCCCTGGTAATCGGAGCGGACCAACAATGTCCAATCCCAAAGCCACATCCGGCCAAGGCCTTGTGAGAGAGTGCAGCTCTCTCCCCGGCTGGTGGATCTGGTGAGCAAATTTCTGACATTTCTCACATCTGCGAACATATTTCTGGCGTCACTTTGCATGCATGGCCACCAATAGCCTGCGAGATTGCTCGGTATGCGGAGATCGCTTCAGATGGTCTGCCGAAATGCCCTCATGAATTTCATAGAGGAAGGCTTCCACCTTAGAGGGGTGGACACACTTCAAATATGGCCCGTGAAAGATTTTTTTGTACAAAGTAGGAAGGTGAGAGCCAAAACCGCCTCGACTTTGCTCGGATCTTGTGGGCCGCCTTCTTTTCTTCTCGCAAAGTTCGATCTTTCAAAAGGCGATGATGGGGTCCATCCAGAGGGTCCCAAGTCGGTCAGAGTACCTCACCGCCTCTACTTCCTCGATGCTTGGCATGTAAGAATTCAATCATCAAGGGATTGGGAAAGGTTATTCGAGCGAAGCGAGACCACCAATTCATCGGTAGTGCTATTTCCTTCGCGGTTGATCTGTTCGACTCGATCGCAGAGAACTTCTTGATCTCTTCTCGGACCAATGCTTGATACTTGGCCATTCTCATCATCCTTGGCCTCATACTCCCCGAGACTGATTGACCACTAGCTTGGAATCATGAACACCATAAGAGCTGGACCTTCATTCTCAAAGCGCTTCTCAACCCCATGAGGAGAGCCTCATACTCCGCTTCGTTGTTGGAAGTCGAAGCCGAGCGTAATTGCTTGCTCTATGATGAGTCCATCTGGTGAAGTTAGCACGACTCTAGCCCGCCCCATGTCATTAGAGGCTCACAATCGAAGAGTTTCCACATTTCGCCAATGAACAACTTCCAACAATCGGAGGGATTCGTGAACTTCTCAAATCAAAATCCTCGGTCGGTTCAATCTGGTCTTTCCTTATCTCGGTTGTTCTCACCTCCCATCGATTTGTCAACCTTAGATTGACCGTTGTGTTTTGCTCGCTCGAGCGAGCTAACACTTGTTGCCAAAACCATGGGTTGTGCTAACCAAGATCAACCAAATCAACCGCAACCGGTGTGTTCAGGCAAATTCCGCCACAAAATCGCAAGTGCTTGTGCCTTTATCGCGTGCGCTGGTCTGAACTTGATGTCATCTCGCCTTTCCACGGCCCACTTTAGGATTCTCCTGTGAAGTCCGCTTCTCAAAAAGCACCTTGAGTGGAAATCGGTCAATACAACTATTGTATGGGCATGGAAATAATGTGATAGCTTTCTTGACGCCATCATCGTGGCCAACGCCAACTTCTCTAAGGGAGGTACCTCGTCTACCGGGAGCGTAGTCTTGCTTACATAGAAGATTGGTAGGTGCCGGATGCCTTCAAGAGAACCAACACCGCGCTCACCGCGTGTTGAGACCAAATACAGAACAACTCTTCGCCTACCGAGGAGTGACCGAATAAGGCGGTGGAAAGATAGACCTTCAAGTCGACCAGACGCGGTCGCACTCATCATCCTGTAAGAATTTGGACTTTAAGGTCTTGAAGAAGGGCTCAACGATCCGAAGACCCGATGAATCTATTCATGGCCGCCATCCGGCAAGATGTTGCACGCCCTTCGTGGAGTTAGGGCGCCCAATTCTTGTATGGCTTTAATTTGCGATGGGTCGGCCTCAATTCCCGGTTTGTGACGAAAACCCAGAACTTTCCAGCCAACCCAAAGGCGATTTGGAGGCGTTCAGCGAAGCTTGTGATGTTTGAGTATGGCGAACATCTCTCGCTAGGTCGGCGATGTTGAGGCTTCTCTTACTCTTTACCACCATATCGTCTATGTAGGCTTCCATAGTGCGCCCAAAAGAGGAGCGAACATTTTGTCACCATCCGCCGAAGGTTGCCGGCGTTCTTCAGTCAACGGCATGACCTTGTAGCAAAGATAAGCCTCGGGGTGGTAAAGATGTTATCTCCTCGTCCGCTTGTACATGGCAATCGATGATAGCCGCGATATGCATCCAAGAAGCTAAACCTCGATGGCGGTTAAGTCCACCAACCGGTCGATTCGAGGAGAGGAAGCTATCTTTTGGGCATCTTGTGACAGTTTTGTAATCCACGCAGACTCGCCATTTCCCATTTTTCTTCGGAACCACCACCGTATTAGAAATCCACCGGGGGTAGTGCACTTCTTCTATCGCTCCAGCTTCCAGCAAGTTCTTTACCTCTTCTGCCACCACCTCAGCATGGTGCAAGGCAGAGCGGCGTGTCCTTTGAATGACCGGCCGTGCATCAGGGAAGACATTCAACTGGTGGCAAATGAAATTTGGGTCGACACCAGGCATATCGTAAGGCGTCCACGCAAAAGCCTCCAAGTTAGAAACCAAGAAGTTGACATATTCTGACCGCTCGGCATTGGACAATGATGACCCCAAAAGGAAGAACTTAGTTGGATCATTCTCATCAATGCGCACTTCTACCAGATCTTCAACTGATTTTTCCTCGCGATTCCTTCCAACATCTTCAAGGACCTCCTTTCCTCGCCCCTCGATCATCTGGACAAACCCTTTGGTCGCTCGCCGCCATTTACCGCAACGAAGCATTGTTTCGCCATTATTTGGTCTCCCAAACTTCTTCTATTTGCCCATTTGATCTTTGGAAAACGCATGACTTGGTGGAAGGTTGAAGCGACCGCTTGCATGGCGCAACCAACCCCGCCCAAAATCAAGTTGTAAGTCGGCGGAACCTTGAGCACCGAACTCCACTTGCTTTACGACCGACCCGCTTTTGACCGTAGAATGATCTTCCCAATTAGCCACTCCGCCGTGAATTGAAGCCGACCAAAGGGGACGTTCTTTGGCGCTAAGTCTTTGTCTTCCAACTTCATACGCTTGAATGCGTCATAATACATGATTTCAATAGAACTTCCCCGGTCGATTAAGATTCTTCGATTTCAAAGTCTTTGACGCTAAGCAGGTCACCACTAAGGCATCGCATGCGGCATCCGGATCCTTTCTAGATCTTTTCGAAAATGTGAGGATATCTTTCTCTTGGTCTTCCTTCTTCACAAAGGTGAACAGAGAGCACTTCCTCATGTGCTCGGCCTTTTGATCATCCCCTTAGCTCGCAGACTCTGGCGGTTCAATGATGCCATGGATGACATTGATCACTCCTTGTGGGGCCTCTAAGGCGCCATTCCGTTTGGTTCGGTTTGACCGGTTGGCGACCTTGACTCCCATCAATATCTTTGGTCGAGATGTCCCGCCGCCACCAACTCCTCCAGATGTTGTTTGAGCGGCAAACAATCCTCTTCGGTGCCCTCGTTCTTCATGGAAGGTGCGGTACTTGGGGTTAAAGCCACGCCACAAGACTCCCAACTTGGCCAATCGGACAAAGGGCTCTCCACGATCTCGCTTAGAATGCGGTAGATGGGGATTTTGAAGACCGTAGTGATCCTGCTCGTGCCTTCAATTTCCTCTTAGCATCTTCTGGCGTCGCGGTGCATCGGCCGTCCGCTTCATGCCTTTGTTTCCATTATTTTGGCGGTCTCGGCGGCGATCTTTGATCGGTCACTAGGGCGGTTTTCTCTGCCTGATCGAATGAACCTTCCCGCTACTCGTCTATCCCCACGACCGGGTTATCCTTCACGGTCACCGAGGCGGCATCCTCTTCACGCTGGATGTGTTCGTTAATCCCGCATCAAGGATTCCATGGTGGCCGATGCATGGTAAGTGAGTCTCGCGATCTATGTCCGAGGAGACCTCGCTTGTATTGGGTGATGGCCGATTGGTCGGGCAATGAGAATTTCGTTAGGTTTCCCAATACTTTGCGTTGTATGCCTTCAGTGAGCTTCCCGACTCCATCTTGATGCCTAAGAGATGGTCTACCTCCTTCGGCGTTCGTGTGTTCGTCTTGAATCTGGTGACGAAGGCTTCCGCCAACTGCTGCCACCCCTCGATACTCCCCTCGGGGAGCCTTTCGAACCATTTCAGCCCAACTCTCCCAAGCTTCTTTGGGAACATGAGACACATCAAGGCGTCGTTCGGTGGCACCATTACTTGCGGTAATGGCTCACGTGCATGTACGGATCGATCTTCTTGTCATCTGAGTGAACTTTGGTGGTGGAATCCGTGAGGTGGGGTACTCTCGATCTCTGGTGACAATGGAGTGGCTGAAAGTCTCGCCAGCTCCTTGTCCGCCAGAGCATTGGCTAACACCTTGGGCGCCGCATCGCCACCTTCACCGCAATGTGATGGAACACTCAATCTCGAGCGCCGCACCTCTCGAGCCTCGACGGCGCGCTCTCTCCAACACGCCCACGAGATCCTGGAACGGAAGAGGCCGAGTATCGCGTCGTCGATGTGGCGCGAGGCGATAGGTACTGTCGCTGCGTGATAGACTGTCTTCTGGTCGTAATCTCCAACCCCATAGTTCCCGGTGATTGAGATTGAATGGGTTCTCCTCGGCGGCGGCCGCTAGAGCGAGGAGGGGTGCGCCACCGAGGTTGCCCTCTCCAAAGAACATCCTTCCTCACTTGACGCCAGAGCGCCATCTCCGCCGCCATCCTGAATGAGGGCTTCTTGATCTCGAGTTTGTGCTCCCGCTCCTCACGGACTCCCCGTGACGGCGGCCTCGACTCCGCGAACGATCTGAACTCCTCCCACGCTTGTCGCGCTCCTCGCGAAGAAGTTTCTAGGCCCGCCATGGTCAGTAACATTGAAGGCCTTCTCTCCTTCGGACAAACTCGAGTAGCACCATCGACGACGGACGGAATGTCTTCATGGTTGGCCATGGAAACGGCTGAAAAAGCTCGAAGAACAAGGGTTGATCAAAGATCTTCCCACAGACGGCGCCAAATGTACGGGGGCGAAAGATCCACGGCTCTCCGCACGGCTGGAACGTCGTACTTCTTCTAACGGGCGTGTCTCGCAAAACAAGGACGGTGAGTTGCCCGTGGTATGCCGGAAAAACCCTCCCACGCTCAAGTCAGTTCAGTGAGCAAGGAGATGATGATCAGAGAGAGAGAGCTTGTGAGAGAGAATTTTCATACCATAAACGTTCGCCCTCCCTTCTCCATATCTAGGCTGCCTGGCAACTCCCAGATTGTGCGCGCACTACCTCTGTCCTTCCCTGGACAGGTGGCAGTGCTCGCTTCTCACCACCTTACACGTGTAAAGGTTTTGTCCTCCCTCTGACACATGCAGAATCGCTTAGGTATTGAGGCGTTAGTGAGCAGACGCCCTCTCCTCCACACCATTGGCCTGTGGCACCCTTAACCGAGGTACCACGACCGCCAAACACTTGTGGAAAATCGCCATCACACAACCGTGCTACATTCTCACGGCTTCTCACTTGGATCCAAGCGAGAACTCAATCAAAAGCCGAGCTATCCTAGACCGGTTGATTGCGATTGGCCGGTTGCGAGCATGCGACCTCCAACCGCTTTCATCTCCAAACTTCGGTCAGTGCAACCGCTTCGTCATGGGTGGTGGGTGGCATCGCCATGCCGCATCCTCGGGGTAGCCCGGTCAGTCCTTCAGCTCGGTTGCATCTCCGCTGTGAACTTCGCCGACCTAGCGGACCCCAGTTCGGCCCCAAGAGGTTGCTGGTTGACTTGGTCAGCCGGACAAGGTAGATTGCTCGGCCGTCGCTTGCCCAATTAGCTCGGCGTCGCGTAGTCTGTAACGCCGGGCGTTGTCCTTGCTCGGCCGTACTAACAGATGTAAATCTCCCCACTCAGCAACCATCTGCCCATATTGCTTCGCCCTAGATAGGATCATGTCATTTGTCCGGTGGCCTTTTGAAAGAGAGAAGCAATTATCCACTAATTGTAGATTCACCCCTGAGGCAATCTACTCTTTGCTCAAGTCACGCCAATCCGAACATTATGCTTGGCCAAATAATTGATTGGACATCCAACTAGATATCCTGCTCAGCCGCCTTCTTCCTAACTCAGTTGAGCAATGTAATCATGTAACATTACCTCACACAAAATTCAATATCCAAAAGTATTAATGTGAAATAGAAGTCAAAAATAAAAATAAAAAATAGATTGAAAAATAACACTTCACCATTCTTTACTTTGGAGGTGTTTGTTTGAACTTGAGTCAACTTATGACTTCTGATATTTGAAAAATTATTTTAGACTGTTTAGTTAAATTTATTTTAAATAATTTTTCATTCTAACAATTTATTTTAAATCAAAAAAGTTGATCCTGATAAGTTTCTCATCCATTGCTTCTGATTATCAATTTTTGCTGTGGACATGTTAATTTATGATTATACTCTTAGATTTTTTTATTTTTTATTTTTTTAAAAATAAAAAAAGATCCAAATGGATTATAGAATATTATTATTATTTTTTATGAGAAATGTAGACAAGTAGTGAATAACAAAAAATAAAAGTTAATTAAAAAAATTACTTCAAAACTTATTTAACAAACACTACTCAGTAATTTAAATCTATAATCTAGCAGTTACACCAAACAAATTAACAGTTTCTGATTAAAGTCATAATCTATAATCTATAATTTGTTTTAATGATTACACGAAACGGGGTCATCTGTTCCACAAATCACTTTGCAAATTCAAGATCTTAACACATGGTCGACGTCTTCACCTCGCCATGTCTAATGGAGTCTTAATATTGATTTGAGCTTTGATCCCATCCAAACGTCTATACAAATTCATTTTCTCTTGAGGGACTAAGTTTTGATAGAACCCAATACTTACAAAGTTACAACTAATTCATTACTGCAATGTGAGGAAAACAGAGATTAAATATAAAATAAGACACAGATATCTCACACAGGGTGAGTTTCACATGTACATTTCGTATCATGAAAACTCCACTCCTTGTAAAACATATTATATAACTCATTCTGTGTTGGTGCATAGTTAATCCTATGTGCACTTGGACTTATGGAATTCATTAACCAAATGAACTCAACCTGCCCCATTGTTTTGAGCTCTCTTTTCAAGTAGCTTTGATTAGGCTCATTAACACATACATACACATGAACACACTGGGAATAACTAGAAAATGGAAAATGTTAGAGGTCGCAAATTTTTTACCAAATAAATGATCAAATGTTTCACATGGGTGTGAAGTCCACAAAATTGCAGACCCACACCCATGTGAGACATTTGGTCATTTGTTTGGTAGAAAATCTGGTGTTCCTAGCATTACCCCTAGAACATTATCTTGTGCAGACCTTATCTTCCCTGTAAACTGGAGTTCCTAGGTCATTCACAAAATAACAGACCAAAACTTCAAGAAATGTTTGGTCAGAAAATATAGAGACAATCAAAGGCCAAATCATATGATTCAATCAAAATTATTAATTGATCAAGGTGAGATGGAATTGGAAAAGTAATTTCAATGTCTGTTATGTGTTTAATAATCAAATAAATAAAGCAAAATAAAAGCTCTTACCTTACTATCAATCCATCACTATGTAAGGGTAGTTAACTTGAGCCCATTAAATTAATTGGATGCAATCGGAGCCCAATCGAAAAACCCAAAATTAATAGGTCCTGAGAAATTATTGCGAAATAGACCCAAGTGAAATCCATTAAACAGGCCCACGAGAAAGCCAACAAATTGGGCCGAGAAAGACCCATTAAGTAGATATCTCTAAAGAGAGTCCAACAAGCCCATCCGAAGAGGCCCAAATCATACAGGCTTCCGAGGAGGTTAAATGTTGCTTTCAGAAGAAATGAAACCTTCAGAGGAGATCCATTCTCCGAGGTATTTGCTTAGTCTTGAAAAGGTTCGGAACCACGAACCTAGAGATCTATTTGACTTCGGACTCGAAAAGGTTCGGATTCACGAACCTAGAGATCCGAAGCGCTTGGCTTCAAACGGATTCGGATGCAATCTAATAGCCGCTCTATTAATGAGTCCCAAAATTAGGGGTGAGCAGCAGATATACCGATCTGCCAAAACCGACCGAACCGAACCGATCTGCCACATTTTAGATAGATACGTGATAACGAACGGATGGTTGCAGATTGATTTTCTTCAATCCGCCAATCTGATGGACGGATGGCGGATTTGAGATTCCTTTGGCCGCAACCGAACTGCCAAACCGCGAGCATCCCTAGTAATTTATAAGACTTTGTGTTTTCAGTTTTTTTAAATATTTTGTTTGTGTTTTCAATTAAAAAAGAGTTTAAATATTTTATTGAAAAAGTTTTCAACTTGAATATCTTTTTTGAATTAAAAAAAAATAAACGTATTATTTATCTATATTTTTTGGTTTTTAAATCTACCTCTACAAATAATAAATAGAAAATATGATATGTGCTGGTTGGTTTTTGTTTTTAAAAACAGATATAGATGTAATAATACAGAGACATACAATCTCTACTACTCCTTTGTTCATGGTTTTGGTGGTTTGAATTGTTTTTATATTTTAAGAACCACAGATTATAATACTTTGTGTGGATGAGGCATGCAGTGATTGTGATATTCTAAAATTTCAAACTTTCTTGTTTTGGATGAGGCATGCAGTGATTGTAATAATTTTTTAAGTCATTGATTGTAATACTTTCTTTTTTTTTTTTTGAGGAAGTGCACAAGTTGAATTATGTTGAAAATTTATAAAATTTTAAACTGCCAAACCGATTTGCATCCATCCGCCAAACCGCCAATTCGCTCAATCCACATCCGCCGGATTGGCGGACGGATGAGAATTGATTTTCTCCAATCTGCCAATCTAGCGGACGTATGACGGATTGGAGGTTCCGTGGCTGCAACCGACCCGCGCCCACCCCTACCCAGAACACTTGCAGACTTGGAGCTTTGCGAGATCTACACACCAGAACCATTGGCGTAACGGAGTTCGAACAAAAGACCCGATCCTGAGGACGGTGAGTGGAGATAAATTCACTCTTCGGTTAAACTAACTTATACCCAAGTCGAGGTGGCACGATTTAGGGAGTCCCTGAGACTCGACAATATTTACAGCAGAGCGTTCTCTTGAACTACCCTTGACCCTTTTACGGCAAGGTGTCCTCTAGGGCTACCCCTGACCCCTTGGGATGATTGGAGATCATTGGTTAAGTGTGGTTAAGAATAAGGGTTTGTCGAGAGGTTGATCTCCTCTTCAAGCTTTTTCTCATCCTTAGAGAGGTCACTCCCTCGGACAAGGTGATTAGTGAAAATATTCCCCATGTGCCTTGCACGTGGGCTCCATCCTACATAATAACACCCACCCATTGCTTTATAAGAGATGGATTTTGGAGAGACAACTCTCAAAAAAGAACTAATTTTCCTTCTCCATTATCAATCTTGAGAGTGAAAGTAAAAGATCCATGGAAGAGCCTTGCCATTATTCTCTCTCTAACTATTTTGCCTTCTTCTTCAGCCAATCTCTTATCTCCGTCATCTCTTTGCTTTTGTGTTCTTAGTTGTGATTATTGAAGAATTTAAGTCTCTCATCATTTTTAAAGAATTCAAATTTCTTTAAAAATCTTCGAAGATCTTCGAATTTTCCAACAACGTTCTTGAACCCTCTCATACACACTATTACCAGACAAGCATAATATATTACCAATACAGTCTACAATTCAACTAGGGGGCACTTAAGATGAACAATATCAACTATGTTGGTTCCAATTATTTTTTACAACGAAAGCAAAATCATACAAACCAACAAGTTCTAATTGTTTCTATAAAGCAAAATCCTACAACCAACAAAGCATTTAACGGTGCCTTCTCATCTTATCGGTTACTGCTGTTTCGTAACTAATGAATTTAAATTTTTTCATAAATTGCGAAGGGTTGATGAGCTTTCGGATGAAGTGCTTGGGGGGTCACCTCCTGATGGATTCAGTGCTGGACCACTCACAAGAGAGGCATTTCCGCTTTCTTTTTCATCAGCCACAACCGGGATTTTCACAGCTGCTCTTTCCATCTCCTTTTCAATCTCTTCCTCGCGACGCAATGCAGTGAATTGGGTATCCAAAGACCTGGCAGCCGCTAACCATGCAAGAACAATCACTAAAAGTATGCCTCCAAGGTAAGGGGTTGAGTTTGCGAGTGACCCGAAAGTTAAGATCATAAACTGTTGGATCAGAGCACCTCCGGACTTCCCTAGCGGGTTGCAGACAACATCAATGGCAGCCTTTCCTTTAACCTAATGTGAAAAGAACAGTGGACTAAGTTTTAATGAGAAGCTCTGAAGGAAAATTTAAGTAAATTGATTTCTAGGTTTTATGATCTAGTGAGATCTTGGAAATATATGTTTTGCACGGAAGCAATTTTGGGAGTTGTACGTTCAGCCCGTATTAATTATTTCAGGCAATTAAACTTTCTCTGATTGTTTGGGCGGAAAACATTTTCCAAAGGAAAATCATTTCTATAGAAAACTTTTTTCTAGAGAATGTTTTCAGTAGAAAATGTTTTACTGTGTTTCATTGAAACCTTGAAACTATAAACTAGTAGTTATATTAGTGGTGGTGAATGGTGGGGTGGGGTGGTGGTGGTGGAGGTGAGGTGGTGGTGTAAGACTTTAGTTTGGAAAATGTTTTTCACCTTTCAAAAATAGCAAATATTTTGTCCAAGTAAGTTTGTTTTCTGTTTGCCCACGGTAAACGTTTTCTGTTTGACTTTTATTTTCCGTCGTACCAAAAAAACAGAGTCAGATTTCCAACTCATTTCAATATGACAGAAATTGAAAAACCTTAAGTAGTACTACTAAAGCATCGAACCTTGGTTTCCTCATCTAAAGGAATATAGGCCATTTCTTTGCAAGGATCAAACAAGCTGTACTTGGCGCTCTTGCTGAAAATATTCTGCATTGCACCCACATATACAGCTGCTAGAAGTGGAGTCATTCCGAATTTCGCAAGACTGGGTGCAAGAGGATCACCAAACAAAATTAGAGAAAAGAAGCCAACTCCTGTGAGAAGCAAGACCGTGGGTGTGATCTTGGCCGCAACTCCCCAACCATATTTGTCAAATATCCATTGGCTTAGCAGCATCATTGTGAAAGTCGCTATACCAGTCGAAGTTGAAAAGTCACCCATGAAGGACGAGTATTCATTTGGGCTTGGAAACTGCACGATTTAGAGCGAGCAAGCAAGTCAGAGAGAGACAGAGACAGAGTAAATAAAAATTCATAAGCAAATTAGGATGCAAAGAAATTTATTAGTTCGATTTAGTTTACCTGAGCTTTGAGCTTCGATTTCCATGTGACCTCAACAAGATTGATACTAATACCATACGCAACCACCAAAGTGGCAAGATCCCTAATGTAGCTTGAAGACACCAAGAACTTCAAACTCTCCATTGTCCCCATTTTCGGTTTCTCCTGCCAAGGGATTAATGTTATGTCATGGAAACTATTAACAAAGGTAGTAAATTTCCTAACAACAAGGAAGCTATTAAGCATCTGCACATTACAGTTTTAATTTTTTTTCATTTTAGCACCAGAAAGACGAGATTTGAAAGCAGTACAATCCATAAATGACAGAAAATTAATAAGCTCGTTATCCTTTCATATAAAAAGTAGCAATGCATTATGCAATGACATGACAATTTTAGTTTACCAGCATGGTTTTAAATGTGATATGATTATATATCGGACTGACATAGGTAAATAACAGTATCAGAAGTCCAAAATACCAATACATATCAGCTGATACGATTCGTAACAGCCGATATTTAAAACCTCGTTTCCCAGTACCTACATGAAGATGGAATGCCATTTTCAACAGAAAACAATTGGGTAGACACAAAAATTTTCTAAAGGATAGCTAAAATATGATGTCTAGAGAGACAGCATCCGTGAAGATGATTACCTTCTTCTTCTTACTTCTGGTTGGAAGGGGAACGTAATTATTCACCCACCAATAAAGAAAACAGATTGCAAATCCCATCACCACCACAATGCTCATCATTCCTTTCAAGGAGACAGCCCAACCATCAACTCCAGGACCCAAATTTTTTCTCAAATTAGAGAAGTACTTCACCGTTCGACCTGAGAAAATAAGGGCAACATTGGCTCCGAGTCCAAAAAGAGGATAGAATCTTTTGGCTTCGTCAACTGTAGTAATCTGCAAAAGAAGCACATAAGAGTTAATTGCAGCACCAGCCAATTCATTTGACTCCATCCAAAAAGATTCACATGTGCTCGAGTCACTATATATCATGTGGACAACAAAACCATTATAATGCAATAACTCCATCCTTTAACCTACCTATATCTACTAAAAATTTCTCACAAAATCTAAGCTTTCCAATTCGAATATATTATCTGTTACATAGGAGGAATCTGGGATGTAGAAAAGAAAGAAAGGCATAGCAAATGTTGGACCATTTTAAAATTCGTTAAGAAATGCCCTTAGGTTGCGTTTGGATCATGGATTTGGGAAAGGATTTGGACCATTTTAAAATTCTCCATTTCCCTTGCGTTTTTCTTTCCCTTTCCAAATCCCTACTCAAATCAAATCCGTGATCCAAACATAGCCTTAGGCTACTTGTTAACAACACCATAAATGTTTACTATGTACACGAATGAAACAAATAATGTCCAAATTTTGATAAAACAAAAACTAGTTCCCATGATGCTGCATAATGCTTTATAATTGAGAATACCAGAACCAAAGCAAATATTAGATACCGCAAACTCATCAGACTCTAACAACAATGTTCATGTCCACAGCTATACGACATTATAAACATTGGAGCTCTACATTTCAGACATTGTACCACTATTAGAAACTGTGTACACCACAACTCTATGTCTTGCTTAAAACCTCTAACATATTCAACATCAATAACACCACAATCCTATTTCCTTGTAACGTAACCGTTGAAGATACATGGACTTGTAAAAGCATCGAGATAGGCATTCAAGGGTCACCTGAAGCATCTAGAATTGCATCTAAATTTTATTATCTACAAATATCTTCACTACATAACACCCGTGCTACATTAATTACAAGAAAAGGGGAAGAAAAATGAAATTTTCATATTACAGTCCAAACCCCTAGACTTCCATATTACAGTTCATTTCTTGTCATGACTTTCCTGGCAATCAAATCGTGCTATCAAACCAAACTATGGGTGAGCCCTTGACAATAAAAAAAGAAAAGAAAAAGAATACAGATATTCAACAAAGTGAAACAAAGCTTTCAAATCCATAAGACCTAAAAGTACAGGGGGAAACAATGATTTCACTCTGGCTACTAAAGGAAGATATCCTATCTGTTCACACAAAACTTAATTTTCATGATGATGATAATAACGATGACGGATATTCTGACTATGATTCAACAACTAGTAAGCATATTCATATTTCATTGTCTTCACTTAAGTTTCTGTGTACATCTGAACAAACTTAAGAAAGAGAAAAAGGGAAAAGCAAATAGGCCTACTACCTAACTAGAATTTTTTTTTTCTTTTTTTTCCGGAAGTAGACCAAAAGTGGTCGCTTTTCTAGTAGTCCAAACAAGAATACCATAATCCAACATTCAACATGGTCTCAGTTTCAAAATTACAACACCAAGTACATATTGACATTAATACCCACTGCTATTTTTTGAAAACATTGACACATGATTCAAGCTTTCTATGTAATTCCCTCTCATGGATTTAGTCTCCATTACACTATCAAAGTTCATTAATTGGTCTTCTATGTAAAATTATCTCTGAATACTGGCCAGTCTAACATATGTCAATCAGCATTCATATAACATAATTTCGTCGAAAGAATAAAAGAATAAAACAGAATACTGTTTCTTAGATGACCAAAAATATGGCATTTTCATATGATCATTCATGCACCTGGATGAGCCACAATTTTGTTGCCATAATCTGCCCCAACCCGATGCAAGCAAGCAAAACTAGCAATTACAGTAAGGTGTCCTCTTTTCACCATCCTTGAGACAAGCTTAGGCACTTCAAAGAAAAATGTAAGAGGCACATATTCCCGTAATGAGCTAAATGACTCCTCCACCCATCTCTTTGTAAGAAAAGGCAATTGAAGTGATTTCGTATAGCAATGCATCTATTAGAGCATCTCCAATGAGCTCTCCAGACCCATTACTAGTGGCATATATTACCTTACACAAAACAGTTAGTAAACTTTATGTATTTTTTCCCATCTAATGGGTGTGTTAACTTGTGTGTTAGTGCCACAAGTTAAATTGTTTGCTTACTGTAGAGAGCCTCTCAGCAAAGGGAGGAGAGAGAGAGAGAGAGAGAGGGGAAGAGAGACAAAGAGAGGAGTGGGGGAGAGGCGAGAGAGCCTCCTCACCAAGTGTTAGGAGGAGTGACAGTGACGGTTGTGCGACTGCTTTTTGTGATAAAAGTGGAGAGGTGTGTGACAGCTTTTGTTTTTTGTTTTTGCTTTTGTTTTTTCTAATTTTTATATCCACTTACACATTTTAACTACACCATTAGAGCACCCATTCACTTTCTAAATTAACAAACACTTAACACAAAATCGGGCCCCACTTTTATCACTTTTCATCAGTTAGCGCACACTTTAACACACAATTTTAGTCATCCCATTGGAGATGATGCTCTTAGGATATGTCATGTGCTACATGGCCAAGCTTAACAAATTACCTTTGTGATGACACAAGTGGAAAAGGCACATTTTCCAATAAATGACCTAAGTAAGACATGCCGCTAATGATACTTAGCCTGATGCAGTGGTGACCAAGGTGATACCAGATGACGCATGTTAAACATGTCTACGGTATAGAGTAAAAGCACTACATCAGTTTATTCAACATATATGTATAGATAATATGATGGAGGACAATGTATAACCACTACAATTCACTTTCTTATTTACATCCACGTGAAAGTGAGAAAGAATTATTCCAATATTCCATATCCATGCGTTGTCAAAAATGGAGCAGAAAGGAAAGATAAGACAGTGTGAGCTTAGAATTCACCTTTAACACAAACCAAATAGAAAAACAAAACAATACATAGTACGAAACGGAACTACTCAATCAATGATTCATTTTTATATAGGTTAAATATAATAGGGTAATCAGCTATGGCACATTTAGCATTATAGGTAGTTTCAAATTTTCACACATTAAATTAATTAGGCTGCCAATCACATGCTCACATCAGCATGCAAAAAGAAAGTTCCACTGTTTTTGCGAAAAATATGTAAAAACAGAATGATGGAACTAAAGACAACCAACACGAGTGTATGGAATTAACAATAAGAAAGAATCCATCATTTACAGGACAGTTCATACATATAGGATTAATGTAATTAGTTATTAATAAGTGGTATCTCAATCGAAGCACAGCATATACTAAAGCAAAAAATACAACCAATTTTTTTAACTGCTCAACTGAAACCAAATAAGTAAATGAAGCCAGATAAAAAATAAAAAAGAAATAGAATCAGTTCTAAAGAGAGCATATTAACATCAAGCCAATCAAAGTAACATGGGAATCAATCAGAGAAATCAGCCAATATTGCAGACATATCATATTACATGGTAAGTTATAGACGAGCAAATCACAATCCAAACATAAGAGAATAAAACCAAAATAAACCATTCTATATAGATGCACAACAGACTACTCTTTTATGAATTTCAGCATAGAATTTCACAACCCAACCAAACAGATTATTTTTATTTAAGATTATAGTCCACCAAGGGCAAATCCAACTTTATACTGTTGCAGACACGTTGATGTGATTGAATTCTTAAGAATAAATAAATAAATAAACCACTCATCAGAATCTCCTAAGTCAAGATAAAAAATGAAGAATCAAAATAACAAACACTTCTAACAGAAAAATCAAATTAGAAACCCCAAACAAAACTTATTAAATAATGAAGCAGAAACGTAAATTCAGAACACAGATTGGATTATCACCTGATTGGCAAACCCCCAAAACAGCACTGAAATCACCACACTACCCCAGAGCTCAGCCATGACATAGAACAGACAGAAACTCCAGATCCTTATAATCGCAAGTGGGCCGAGAAACCGCGGTCCAAGAGTGGCTAGAAGCTTATCAGCAAGAGCCGTAGGGTGGAAATAATGGCTGAGAGGATAGAGAACAAACCCAAAAGCCCCAAAAAAGGCAATGAAAGGGAGTATGACTGTGTAGAATAGAGCTTGCTTTGACAACACATTAGCCAATTTTGTGTACAAAAGCATAAACCCAATAGCCATGGGCAAATTAACCCAAGTTTTCAAGAATGGTATAATCTCAGCACTAGACCCTTTAGCTGTCACAACCAACACATCTTTGGTGTCCCTAAGGATTGTGTAGTTGAAGAGTATGCAAAAGAACATCAACCCAAGAGGTATAATTTTCTTGAGAGTGACAATCTCAATACCCATAAATTTGGGTGGTTCTGGTTCTGCAAATAGAGGCTGCCCATCAGCTGCTGCTGCTGCCTCAGCTCTGCAAATGTGAAATTTTCTATTTTGCTGAAAAACCCCTTGAGGTTTTGATACAAACCCATGAAATTTTGAGAACCCATTGAGAGATAGAGAGAACCCATCAAGAGATTTGGGTTTTAAGGGGTCGAGTCTATGCCTCAGCCTCTGTGGTGACAGATGGAAAGCCCTTGTCTTGGGATTTGAAGGTAGAGAGAGAAGCCCTTTTGTTTGTAGAACAGCTTCCATGTCTGTCTCCCTCTCTCTATCTCTCTAGCTTGCCTTCAAGAAACCCAAAGATTGGGTTTTTAAGAGGAGAACATGAAAGAGAAAAGATAGGAAGAGAGAGAGAAGGTATGGGAAGAAGATTGTTAGAGGGTTTGGCTACAACAAGATACAAATATCTTTTTTTCTTTTCTTTTTCGTGAAGAACCATAAACCCTTTTGAGGGTTGAGAAGAAAAAAAAAAAAAAAAAACAAAAGAGAAAAAGAAAGGAAAATCTTGGTTGCAGAGTTTATTAGCGTAAGAAGAAGGGATTTAATTAGTGGCTTAGCAAATTAGAAGAAGAAGTTGTTTGTCTAAACAGATCGTGGGAGACAAATACGGAATTAATAATAACAGAAGTCATTGTCTGGTTTTTTGATTATTTTTAATTTTTTTACTTAAATATGATACTTTGTCTATTTAATTTATTTTTTATATTTATTTAATTAATTTAACTCTGACCAAATGAAACTTGAATGTGAAAAGTAAGGGAAGAAATGAAATATGATTTGACTGAGAAACAGTCAAGCAATGGAAAAAGTGTAGTCAAGCAATGGAAAAAGTATCCAAAAGGATCTACTACACCACCTAATTGTGCAAAAGAATCATGTGATGCAATTAGGGAAAGGTAAACATCATGCCCCAAAATGCCCATGGTTATTGAGGTTTTGGTTTAGGGTGTATTTTATAAATATATATTTTTTATTTTTTTGAGCTATATACTCTCTTTTTTTTTATATATTTTTTTATAAAAAATCAAAAAACATATTTATTTAAATTATTTTAAATAATTTTTAAATGGCCAAAATGCCCTTTAGATATAATGTTCTATGCTTTCTAGCATTGTGGTGTGGATATATGCATTGAAATATTTGAACAGTGAAAAGTAAGGGAAGAAATGAAAAATGATTTGAGTGAGAAACGGTCCAGCAATGGAAAAAGTACCCAGAAGGATCTACTACACACCACATAATTGTGCAAGAGAATCACGTGATGCAATTAGGGAAAGGTAAACATCATGCCCCAATACTTGGATTTGTACGGGAGAATCTATTTACACACACATATCTCTCTCTCTACACATCCTCCACACACACCTCTCTCCAACACACTCTCTCATTAAGTGTGTGTGGAGAGAGTGTATGATGTGTGCAAATAGCTCCTCCCGATTTGTACTTACCCACCCAAAAAACAACATGCCCAAAATGCCCATAATTGTTGAATGACAAAAATGCCCTTCAGACATTTGTTGCGAAATATGTGATGTGATGTGATGTTCCATGCTTTCTAGCATTGTGGATGTTCAAGAAATATTTGAACAAATCATAAATGTTAGTGGCGTGTGATTCAATTTTATTAATATTTTGATAGTGGATCTGGTTTATGGATTGAATTAAATCTGGTCGACAATTACTTATTTTCATACTAAGGCTTCCAGATACGATGACGACATCACAAAGTATCTTTTTTTCATGTTAAAGAAATCATAAATCCCACATATTTAACAAAAATAATGTGAAAATTGTTTTACACATTTTAAATTTTAAACATTTTTTAAAATATATAGCACGATTTATCTTTGAAAAACTTTACTATTTGTATAGAATTAATGTACATAAATTTGTACAAAATAAAGAGGAGACTTAGGAGCTTAGAGAGTAGGTGTGCATGTTTTTGTAGGTAATTCTGATTTTGTAATTTCTAAAAGTTACTTCTCAATTTTAAAGACGTTACCCTCTTCTGTTTTCGTACATTTTTCCCATGTTACATGGGTTTTATTAGGGGTGAGATGAGTTTGATCGTGCTAATGAGTTTTTTAGGCTCATTTTGAATTGTGTTGAGAGTTGTCCAAATTCAATCTCCAACTTGAGTTTGTTAGCTCAAGCTTAGTTCGAGTTCAACAAATTAAATTTCAATTAGGCCTAAATTGCCAGCAAGTTTAAGCTAATATGTATACACAATTAGATTAGTATATTTTTTTAAAATTCAGTCCTACTAATATTTTTTGACAAAATCGTAAGTGGCATTAAAACAAATAACTTGCCGTACTAACATAACATGTATTTGTTTTTAAATCAAAATAACTTGATTGTATAAATGTTATTGTGACCATAGACACCATAACATAATACAAACTTAGTGGTCGTTTAGCATGTGTTAAAATAACATATGTCATTTTAGCACATGATCTTATTTAGGCCACAATCATTTTATTTAAGTCACATTACCTCTCTATCATATCACTTCAAATTCAACCTATATTTTGTATGTTTTCGTAAAAAGTCAAAAAATATATTAATCTAACACTTCCCAAACAACCCCTTAGAGAGAGAAAAAAAAGCCAAGGGGGGTTGCGTTGCCAATGAGAAAGATGGAATTAGGATTTTTTTTTTTTGGAAAATGTTTGAGGGCCACAATTTTCCAAAAGCGATGTCGTTTTGGCAAACGTCGTTTTGATAGTTTTGAACCATTATGGCCACAAAAATTGTGGCCCTCTAGCATTGTTGTTTTTTTTTTTTTTTTGTTTTCTTTGTTTGAGGATTATATATTTCTAACTTACTCCTAATTGAATAGGATTAGGATTTGTATATATGAGATATATACTTAAGTTAGTCTAACGGTTTAGATAACATTAACATAATCCGACAACTAACGTTTTATAATTTTATGTGTACTTAAAATTTTAATATATTTATAAATATAATATAGGTTTTTATTTTTGTTGTATCTATCTAGGCCTAACCTAAATTCTACTTGAGCTTCTAAACCTCGACTTAAGTCTGCACCAAGTTGAAAAGTATGGCACTCTAAAAAATTCGAGCAATATTTGTTTGGAATTATCAAACCTACAGTAAACTACATTTATTTGTACTTTATAGCAGGTTTGAGACGTAGATTGTATTTGTAATTTAACCTACTATGTTTTATTTTATTAATGTTTCAAAAGTAAATTGATAAAATTAAAACTTTAAGGATTGAAGTGGTATAAAACACATATTTTATGGACAATATGTATTTTATTTACAGTGCATTTGAAATTGAACAAATTGACTCAAATTATAATTTTAAAGAATAAAATTTACCAAATTCAAACTTGAACACGAAACACATACTTTAAGAATTACAAATATAATTTATCCAAAAATTAAGAATTCATATGGGAAAGGGCTTTTTAATTTTTTGAGTAAAATATGAAGTGAAAAAAAAAATGTCAGGAAGAATTTTTTTACTATTACTAAAAAATCATACAAAAAATTAGGGTTGTTTGGGAAGTGTTAGATTAGTATTTTTTTATTATTATTTTTTTTTTACGAAAAAATGTGAAATGTGGGTTAGAATTGAAGTCATGTAATAGAGAGGTAATTTGATCTAAATAAAATGATTGTGATCCAAATAAGATAATATATTAAAACAATATATGAGAAGTAGCTTAAAAGTTAACTTTTTTAATTTTTTTTTTTAATATTTAAAAAAATAAAGAGGTGAGGTGACTTAAAAATTATTTTTTAAAATGGCCTTGTGAATGAGAAGGAATATGTGACTTTTTTTGTAGGAGTTAATTTTTTTTTTTTTAAGTGACTTTTTTAATTACAGTTGCCAAACGATCTCTAAATACCAAATATTAATATAATAAAGAGTTTTTTTTTTTCTTTAATAGTCGATCCCTTTCCCCCTAGATCCTTAAGCGGCTCGATCTTTCAAAGTCCTAAAGCAACTTTTGTTTTAACTATGGATTTTGTTGTATGTTAATATACCCATCGTTTTCACAAAAAACCAACTCAAATTTGTCTGTCACCACGAACAATAGTTGGAGGTAGGTGGTGTTTTCTAGTGGAGTGCTCATGTTATATGTTTCTTCTAAGCTTCTTGGTTTCAAACGAGCAAACACGTACTTTTCAAGTCAAAAGAAGTGGCCTATAACCTCATACAATTCCTCATGGACTGCTTGGAAACATGGAAAATGAGCTAGAAAAGTTTTTATACCAAATTTTTTCGATTTTTGAAATGCACAAACACAATTCCCATTAATCTTTTCTAATTTCAACATCATTGTCTTTTTGCTTGACTTAAAAACGTTCTATTTGAATTTAAATTTGTGGAACAAAAAAATTAGGAAAAAAAAAAAAAAAAAAAAAAAAAAAACAGTGTTTGAGTTTTGTATCAAAATAAATCATAAATTTTTAATTTTAATTTTATCAATTTAAACACCTGTTTGGTAACGTTTACGTTTTTAGTTTATATTTACAAAAATTTTATAAATTGATTTTTGTTTATTTTTTGTTTATTTTTAGAAAAACATAAATTACAAATGCGTTTGGTTTAGACAAAATGTTTAAAAAATTTTAAAAATATAAAAAAGAGTGAGAAAGTGGTGGCAAGTGGCGGGTGGGTGGGTAGGTGGTGGTGGTGGCAGAAGAAGGTTGTGGAAAGTGGTGGCAAGTAGTGGCGGAAGACGGTGGTGAAAAGTGATAGCAAATGGCGAGTGGTGGCGGCGGAAGATGGTGATGGAAAGGGGTGAAGGGTGGGTGGATGGTAGTGGTAGGTGGGTGGTGGATGGCGGGTGGTGGTAGGTGGAAGGTGGTGGAGGGTGGTGGGGGGTGGGGGATGGTGGTGGCGGGTGGTTGGTGGTGGGTGGGTAGGTGACGGTGGCGGGTGGTGGTGGTGGTGGTGGCAGGTGGGTGGTGGTGGTGGTGGTGGTGGTGGTGGGGAGTGGGTGGCAGGTGGGTGGTGGCGGTGGGTGGTGGTGGTGAGTGGTGTGAACGGATGGATGGTAATGTGGTGGTGGGTGGTGTGGCGGATGAATGGTAGTGGCGGACGGATGGATAGTAGTGGCGGTAGGTGGTGGTGGTGGTGGTGGTGGGTGGTGGGTGGTGGTGGTGGCAGGTGGTGGTGGTGGCGGCGGTGAATGGATGGTGGTGGTGGTGGTGGTGGTGGTGGTGGTGGTAGTAGTGGTGGCAGGTGGTGGTGGTGGTGGCGAGTGCATAGCAGGTGGGTGGTGGTGGCGAGTGGTGGTGGCAGGGTGGGTGGTGAGTGGGGGGTGGGTGGTGGCGGCGAAAAATGGTGGTGGAAAATGGTGGCAGGTGGTGGCTAGTGTTGGGTGGTAAAAAAAAGAGCTAAAAACTCAAAACTCAAAACACATTTTTTGAGTTTATATTTTTTGGCTAAATTTATAAACTGAGACCACTGATTTATAAATAAAAAATTTATCAAACAAGTTTTTATTTGAGTTTTTAAAATTTTTGTAAATATAAACTGAAAACTGAAAACGTATGTTACCAAACGGCACCTAAATTTTTGATTTGTTTTCAATATAAACCATTTGTCTGTTTCCATTAAATAAATCGATGAAAAAATAAATATTTTAGTCATTAAATTTAATAAATAGTATATTTTAGATATTTTATGAAAACCTATGTGGTGTTTAATGATTAAAATATTACTTTTTCATCGATTTTACTTAACACAAATAAATAAATTGTTTAAATTAAAATACTAAGGTTTATATTTACAAAATTAAAATTCGAAGTTTGCTTTATTATAAGACTCAAACCCTCAAAATTTTTTATGTAATTATCTCCAAAAAAAAATTAAGCAAAATAATAAATAAAATTTAAATATATATATATATTTACTTTTGCTCCTCATTTTTGCACATTAGTTGAGATAGAACCAATTTCTTAAGAGCATTGGTAGTGGAGGTGCCATGTCAGCTATTAAATAATGTGAAAGCATTGATAGTGGAGGTGTAATGCCAGCTATTAAATAATGTGAAAGTATAAAAGCACACGCGGCTAAATATAAATATCTCATATGATGTGAAATTTATATATAAAATACATTTTTTATGAGATATTTATGTTTATTTTATATTTAATATTTTTTTATAGGGGTGCATATCATCAGGGTTTTAAATGAACAGAATTGTTCAGGAACAGGCTCGAGTTTGGTTTGGTAAAAACTCGTTCGAACTCGATTCGTTAAATTTTTTTTGCATTCGAGTTTAAGCTCGAGTTCGTTAAATTTTTAATAAATAAGTTCAAACATTCTAAAATTCGGCTCGTAAATTCGGCTTGTTAGCTCGCTCGTTTAATATTTATTATTTATATATTAAATAATGTAAAAGTATGTATAAAAAATAAGATAAATATATTATTATGGGGAAGTATTTTGTGAGTAACAATACGTGGCTAAAATGATGCTGAGGTGTCAGCCGAGGTGCCACGTAACCTGGTTATACTACCGAGATGATCTCAGCTAGGCCAAGGTTATCTGTCGAGATACTAGAATCCGAGATAAGCGGATAAGGGACAAAAGTCCTAGAATAGGGGAGGATTTCAGTCTGGATAAAGATAAGGTTCAAGGAGAGTTTATCCCTATTCAGCTGAGGGTCTAGGATAAGCATTAAGCCTCAATCTACTGAAATGAGGCTTCTAAAGGGATTGGGTCACTATCGGTTATAAAAGCAAGACACCCCTATGGATCTCAAGTATGTGTGATATACTTTGTGTAGTGGCTTGTGAGTTATACTTTGATTTAATATCTGTGAGAGATTACTGACTTGATCGTTAGAGTACCCCCAGGTGGACGAACCACCATAGTATTCTTATCTTCTTGTTGGCAGGTGGTTGGCATAATCTATTTTGTCGGTGCTCTCTAGCTGAGTTCCCTGTTTGGTTGTGTGGTCAAAAATCAATACCTACAATTTGGCACCATTTATGGGAACTTAAGTAGAATAGATGGCCAACAACAGGCAAGAATAAAGGATTAGGGACGACATCCACACTGAGAGTGGTGATGTAGATCCTAACCATAATGAAGGAACATGTAATAAAGGAGCACAAGATCCGAATCCTGGAGAGAATGACGTCGGCAATGAGGGTAACGCCCGGAAGAAGGGTGATCGAGATGAGTATTACAAGGAAAGCGACCTCCAGGTATGGAAGGATAGATGCCTGAGGAGGGATGGCGAACAAGTTGGCAGACCTACAGTCGGTTGTCAACTTCATGATGTAAAACAACGTGATGCAACCACCATTCCCATTGCAGGACACACCGGTACCAGCAGCCAAGACTGATGCCCAAAAAGAGGGGCAGAAAACAATCCCAGTAGTCCCATAGCACGGCAAGGGAAAGGAGCATTCACACCGGCCGTCGCGAGATGTCGGGCGACCAGAGTCAGTGAGAAGTGAGTCGTAGAAGACACAACGAGCTAAAGGGATCTATGTCAAAGAACCTTAGCACATCCAGGGGAACGACCTTTGTTTTGATGCAGTGGATGAGAAGAAGTCCAAACGAACGCACAATTGTATCGAGAGCAGCGCGTCAAAGAGGCTAAAATTCATGGATGGTTGAGCTCCCTATTGAACGAATGAGGATTTAAAAGACTACCTCCAGAGGAAGTGGCACAACGCCAAGATTGCATCTCCCGTCAAGCTAAGGATGCTGTTCTCGGTGGAGTTGGACTCATTTGAGGCTCTAAAGAGCTTCCACATGTCGAGGTTCCAGATTTATGATGGTAAGTCTGATATGAACTTTCATGTTGGCTTGTAATTAAATTCAATCACTTTGTGGAACGGGAATGAGCAACTGATGTGCAAGGTGTTTTCATCATCCTTCAGTGAGATAGCATTTGATTGGTTTCATAAGTTGTCAAGAGGAACTGTGAAGAGTTGAGAAGGCTTCGTCGAGATGTTTGTGGCCAGGTTTATTATAAACAAGTTGTAGCCACTAAGGGTAGACTCCCAGTTGGCCTTAAACATTAGCGATGGTGAAAGCCTGAGGGCTTACGCCAAGAGATATTACGAAGAGCTGGCAGTCATGTCTTTTAAGAACGACCTGGATGATGAATGCCTGCTTCAGAAATCGTTGGCAAAAACCCTACCAAAAAGTATGGAGGAGCTCATGACACGGATTGAAAAGTATGCCAGAGCAGAAGATGGCACACAAGAAACGAAGACACCAAAGGAAGAGAAGAAAAATGGCTCGCCGAAGCGAGGCCGAGGTAATTCCGGTGTAAATAGGCATGAGACAGGGTTGAGGGCTGCACAAGTAGTCACCACTGTATTCAGGACCCCGATCTACAAAGTTCTGGAAAGGATCAGGAACTAGCTGTATTACAGAGTGTCGGAGAAGATCCCTGGCGAGTTTATGGAAAGGAGCATTGGGAAGCACTTTACTTATCATAATGAGGATAGGCACTTGAATCAAGGGTGCAGGGTTTTGAAGACACACTTGGAGGATCTAGTCAGACAGGTTCACTTGAGAGACCTAGTAGATGAGGCCAGGACAAGAGAAGAGCATGCAAGGCTTCCCCAAGCACCAGCAGCACCGCCTCTACCACCACCACTGCATCAAGCAGATGGACCTAGAGTAATCAATGCGATTCACTCGAAGGTCAATGAGAACAAAGTATGAGGAGAAAGCCAAAGAGTAAGGCACCTACAACATATATATCAGGTCTAGCAAAAGAAGCCTAGGACAAACGAGCACCAAGGACCAATGGTTTCTTTCACTGAGGCAGACCTGGATACGATGCAACATTCACGCAACGATGCCCTGGTGATAACACTGAAGATTGGAGAATACCAGGTGAGATGCATACTGGTTGATCAAGGTAGTTCTTGTGACATCATGTATGTGAGGTGTTACAAGGAGCTCAACCTTCACCCAGATGATCTAGAACAATCCGACAGCCCAATGGTTGGATTCAACGGGACATCAAGATGGCCTCTAGGAGCCATGAGTTTGGAATTGCAGGAAGGCACCAAGAAGGTAAGCATAGAGTTTACAGTCATTGACACCTTCTCCTCTTACAATGTTATTTTGGGAAGACCGTGGTTGCATACAATGAGGGCTGTTCCCTTAACGCTATACTAACTGTTGCGATTCCCAACTGAACATGGGATTGAGGAGGTCAGAGGAAATCAGGTGCAAGCGAAAAATTGTTCCATGGTAGCAATGAAGTCCACTTGCAACATACGGGAAGCAGAGACAGTAGAAATCGAGGACAAGGACATGAAGGTCTTAGATGGCGTCAGCAAAGAACCAGCTGACAAGAGTGAGGAAGCTTTAAAGAAGATTCTAGTTGCAGAAGGTGATGAAGAACGCTTCTTCCTTTTCGGCTCAGGCTTAGTCGAGGAGGAAGAAAAGGAGTTAGAGACTTTAGTGCGAGAAAACATTGAAGTGTTTGCCTGGACGCCCTATGAGATGTCTGGCATTGACCTCGAGGTCACTTGTCATAGGCTCAATGTGGACAGGTTGGCTAAACCTGTCATCCAACAAGCAAGAAGGTCGACATTATTACATGTGGAGGCAGTCGAGGAGGAAGTGGACAAGTTGTTGGAAGCCCAGGGCTATTAGCGAGGTGAACTACCCTACTTGGCTGTCCAACATAGTGATAGTGAAGAATAGCAAGTAGAGGGTTTGTGTGACTTCACCAGCTTGAATAAGGCTTACCCTAAGGATAGTTTCCCACTGCCCAAGATTAATTAATTAATAGATGCCACTTCAGGACATGGGAGGATGAGTTTCCTGGACGCATACAGATGCTACCACCAGATAGCAATGTATGCCCTAGATGAAGAGAAGACGACATTCATCACCTCGAAAGGATTCTATTGTTATAAAGTGACACTTTTCGAGTTGAAGAATGTAGGAGCAACCTACCAAAGATTGGTGACCAAGATGTTCAAGCATCTAATATGAAGGACAGTAGCGGTCTATATCGACGACATGGTCGTGAAGACTAAGGAACCAGGGAATCATCTGATAGACTTGCAGGAGGTCTTTGACATATTGAGGGCTTACCAGCTTTGACTCAATACATTAAAGTGTGCATTTGGAGTTGGATCAAACAAGTTCCTGGGATACTTGGTCACAAGGAGGAGCATTGAAGCAAGCCCGGACCAAATCAAAGTGATTCTTGATTTAAAGAGCCCGACGTCAGCAAAGCAAGTCCAGATCTTGACCGACAAGGCAGCATCCTTGAACAGGTTTATCAATCGAAGTTCTGATAAATGTAAACCATTTTTTCAATTATTAAAGAAAGCCACAGATTTTTTTGAACAGAAGAGTGCGAAGTCGCCCTTGCCAACTTGAAAAGGTACCTGACAACAGCTCTAGTTTTGTCAACTCCAATACCTGGAGAAGATCTATTCTTATACTTGGCGATATCATACCACCCTGTTAGAGCGGTGGTAATCCGTGAAGATGAGGGGGAACAGAAGGCATTATACTACGTAAGCAAGACCCTGGCAAGTACAGAAACTAGGTACCTACTCTTGGAGAAGTTAACACTAGCCCCAGTGATGACTTCCAAAAAATTGAATCACTACTTCTAAGCCCAGAAGATGGTGGTGCTGACTAAGCATCCCCTGAAGTCCCTATTGTAGTATGGAGATCTGACAGGTAGAGTAGCTAGATGAGTAGTGGTGCTGGGCCAATACGGCTTGGAATTCAGGCATAGAACTGCAATCAAAGGCTAGGTTTTGGCCAATTTTGTGATCGAGTTCACTCCTAGTGCCATCCCGAGGATGGCTCCAGCGAGTCATGGCTTAGGATGTCCAGGAGAACAAGAAGAAACCTAATTGGGGCCAAAGAACCCCATACCAGCAACGTAGAAGGAAGAAGACAAACCAAAGCCCTACGATATCTATATTGGAGACTCCTTTTGACTCTTTGTCGACAGAAGCTCAAACCAGTAGAGAGTAGGGGCAGGTGTAGTGTTAGCATTGCCAGATAGGCGAATGATAGAGTAGTCTATTCGTTTGGGGTTCAAAGCCTCAAATAACGAAGCAAAGTATGAGGCGCTAATTATGGGGCTAAAACTAGCAGCAGCCATGGAAGCCAATGAGGTGGTAGTCTTCTATGACTGCCAGCTTATTGTGAATCAAGCAACGGGCGAGTATGTAGCCCGAGATGAAAGGATGATCGCTTATATAAAAAAAGTTGTCAGGCTGTTAACACTGTTCAAGAACTGCCGACTGCAGCAGATTAGCCGAGATGATAACAGGCATGCCAATGCCCTGGTAAACTTGGCTAATGCAATAAAGTCAGGGAAACCAAGGACAATCACGATTGATTATTTGACAGGACCAAGTGTAGAGCCTCTGATAACGGAGTACGAAACAATGTGCGTAGAAATAAGTCCAAGCTGGATGGATGCCATAGTAGTATTTCTCAGAGATGATAGGTTGCCAGCAAACAAAAAAGAATCACACAAAATCAGATTGAAGTCGACCAGGTTCTACCTGTCAGCAGAAGGCCATCTCTACAGAAGATCTTTCATTGGACCTCTACTACGGTGTGTGCACCCCACTCAAGTAGAGGACTTTTATATGAGATCCATGGAGGAGTTTGTGGAAGCCATGCAGGGGGCAGGTCACTTGCCCACAGAGCCATATCCCAGGGATATTGGTGGCCTTACATGCAGAAGGATGCTGAAGTCTACGTGAGGAAATGCGAGAAGTGTTAAAGGTTTGCACCTTTGATACACTAGCCAGCTACAAACCTAAATCTAGTATCTAGTCCCTGGCCATTTGCCCAGCGGGGAATGGATTTTGTTGGACAACTGCCCCAGGCAACTGGACAAAGAAAGTTCTTGCTAGTAGCTACATAATACTTTATAAAGTGGGTAAAAGCTGAACCCCTAGCAAAGATTTGAGATATTGATATGAAGAACTTCATCTGGAAGAACATAATCACCAGGTTTGAGATCCCAAGGGCCATTATAGCGGTTAATGGCACCCAGTTTGACAGTAAATTAATCAAGAACTTTTGTACAAAGTACAAGATTAAGAACTATTACTCTACTCTTAGTTTCCCCCAAAGTAATGGTCAGGCAGAAGCATCTAACAAGATCATTCTCGATGGGATCAAGAAGAGGCTGGAAGTAGCCAAGGAAAAGTGGGTAGAAAAATTGTCCAATGTACTGTAGCCATGTCAGACTACGCCGAGAAGATCAATTGGAGAGTCTCCTTTTGCCATGGCTTATAACACTGAAGCAGTCATCCCCTTAGAGATCAGTATCCTTGGAATCAGAACCCAGAGAGTGGAGAATGGAACCAATGAGGCATTCCTAGCTCAAGATCTAGACCTGCTAGAAGAAAGAAGAGAGAGAGAGAAGCAATTTGGCTCAGGGCATACCAGCAACAGCTTGCTAGAGCTTACAATAAGAAGGTCAACCCAAGGGAGTTCAAAGTTAAGGACCTTGTCCTTAGAAAAGTCGTCGGCAATAAAAAGGATCCCAAAGAAGGAAAACTTGGCCCAAACTGGGAAGAATCCTATTGAATCATGTCGGTCGCTGACAATAATGCTTACCGATTGGAAGATAGTGATGGCAAGGAGTTGCCAAGACCCTAGAATACTTACAATTTGAAGTTGTTCTACCATTAGTTTTTGTTTTTTGAGATTTATGTAATGCTTTTATTAGCTAAAGTTTTAATAAAATGCTAGCTTGATTTTGCTTTTATGAATTATTGAAAAAACTTATGCGATAGGATTGAACAGTCTTATGACGATATTCCCATGGTGAATATGACGAGCAACTTAGACTTGCAATATGGTAGATGTAACGCCCCAATTTTTATACCCAAATGATAATACGATAACCATGGTTCTTTAAAGTAAAATTGAAAATAAATCCCCACACTTGCATTACATGATACAAATAGTCTTCAGGCGATAATACATTTACTTCAAATCAAAATAACATAAACAAATTGATACCCCCAAGGGTTTACAAGTTTCAAAGGCTTAGGCCTGGTTACACAAAATAGTTATTCAAACCCATACAAATATAGTCCTTGGCTTACAAATAGAGTTACAGCAAAATGAAAGCCTTGTACTCTTAACACATATTTCCTCGCCTTTAGTTAGGCGGAATCACCACATCTTTTCCTGCACAAAAATCCTGTAGGGTGAGTATAAAGCCCAGTAGGAAATCCTTAACAAAGTATATACATTTTATACAAGTCTCAAGAAATGAATGCACATGCCATGCTATGTCTTTTTGCAAATAAATTACATTTTCATCTTTTGAAAACCATCATGCTCAATGAGGCCATGAAATGTTCATTGTTCAAAACTTAACAATTTAATTCAGGGGGCGGTAAATACAACTCTGGTAATTCCTAGGTCGGTGTCTGCAAGTAGACTATACAAGTACTACCAAATTGTCATTTTTACCGGTATTAACTGGAAGGCTCAACACCTATCCGCGCGGGTTTTCAGTCTTTCACCCCGGACTCTTAGGCCAACTTATTCAATATCATCTACACCACCTATCAAGACTTACCAACGTATTTACCCCAAAACCATTCCATGAAAACTTGTTTCTCAACATTCTTTTCTCAATGCAAGTTTTCAAATCAACTTTCAAAATTTAATGTAATCAAATGAATTGATATGCCAATTTCACAAGATGAATATAAATACTTTTATTCTAATTCATCATCCAAGGAATAACACAATTCCCTCTTTTCAAGTATCCTCAACAATTAGTCATTTCAAGACTATTTCAACGTTTTAAACAATAATTTCCAAAATGAACAATAATTCTCATATTTCATGAAATTCATCATTTATATAAATATAAATAAGAAATTTTCCAAACATCTATTTATTTTGACACACAAAATAAATATAACAATATCATTCATGGATTTTCAATCTCTTTTAAAAATTCCCAATTTCTAGGTTTTCTCACTAAAACTATACCATTCAAATCTTTTGAAAGAAAACTTTCCAAAATCATATTTTCTTCAATCAACGAAGATCAAAACCCATAAGATCATTTTAAAAGAATAAGAGACAAACCCACTTTCAAAATCGTTCAACTTCTTGAATCAATAATAAATTTTCAAAAGCTATCAAAGGATGATTTCGAAAATCATCTAGATCTTGCAAATATATATATATAACTCAAAGAAAATCCCTATCTCAAGTTTGAAGAAAAAGAGAGATGAAACCCCAAAATCAACGATGCCTAAACTTGATCTTCACCATACACAACGAAGCCCTCGAGATGATAACCCACTTTGATGAAGAAACAATGGCAAAACTCAAATGGATCTTGAGAAATCAAGATTTTTTTATCTAGTTTGTGTAGAGAAGTGTAGAGAGAATGGAGAGGAAATGTTTTTTAGAGAGAGATATGCAAAAGTTATCTGAAATATCAGATTCATGAACTGATATAACATGGTCCGCTCGAGCGTGGAAAGCCCTGCTCAAGGGTCAAATACACTTTCCCAATATTTTTGCAAATAGGTCAAACTTCTAGAACCAAATATTTTCACTCCAGCGCATAAACGGCCGTTCGAGCGGACAAGCAACTTCGAATGCATTTTGCATTTTTGCTTCGGGGGCATTGCTCCTTAACCCCGCTAGGGCGCTGCCCTCGGACCCGCCAAGGGACGCTGCCCCCTCAACCCCCGCGAGCTGATCGGGTAGCTTGATCCCCGACATAGTCAGCGAAGTGGCAAAACATGAAAGATACGCTACAACCCGATACAAACATGAGACATTACTTGTTTTAAACACACCGCTACAACTCGATAACCAAAATAAAGGGAATATAGGGAACTAAGATACGTAACACCGTTCAAAACCATACCAACCCGAGCCCGGAACACCACAAAGAGACAGGTCAAAACTGGAATTGCTACAGTAGAGCTGAATTAACACTTGTCATATGATAGAGTTGAACTAAGTTGGCGATGTTTCAAAATGAAACATGACGAGTAACTTAGACTTCCTATATGGTAGAGTTGAATTAACACTTGCTATATAGTAGAGTTGAACTAAGTTGGCAATGTTTGAGCATGAAACATGATAAGTAAGTTAGACTTGCCATGACGGTAGAGCTGAACTAAGTTTGATCTAATCAGATTAACAGAGACATCGAGGTAGAAAACCTCGGCTAAGATTTGTTTGAATTAGACTTCAACAAAAAATTGGAGATGTATGCTTAATGTAAACATAAGTGATACTTAAGTTCACATTAGGGAACAGGAAGTGAGAATGAGCATAACACTGATGAAATTTTTGAAAATTTCACAAGTTGAAGTTATCTCGAGCTCATCGACAAAGAAGTGTTAGCCGAAATAAGCCAATCCGAGGTAAGCTTATTCTACTGTACCCGAAGTATAATTGTTCGAGGTACCCAGTCAAGTTGATAGACTTGGAAGGGCAAAATCTTTCCAGAAGACAACAAGCACAAGTAAAAAGACAGCACTTGTAAAAATTTAATGAAATATTTTTAAGTGTTGTTTGGCCGAGATAAACAGTAAAGGTTTTTATTCGAAATGATTCGAATGTTCTACTCCAAGGTCTGAGGACCCGAGATGAGAAGCCAAGTTGTTAGACTTGGAAAGATTAAAAAATAAAATAAAAATAAATCTAAGTATGGAAGCATATAAGACAATAAAGACAAAGAGAAGCATTCAACACTTAGACAAAAAGAAGACTTCCATTTAAAAAGAAAACTTGTTCAATAACAGAGCAGAGGGCACATCGGCCAAAATGAGACTGACATTGTTCAAATGACAAAAAGTTACAACTGTTCAAAAGTGAAAGAAAAAAAGTACAAGTAAGGAAAAATTCTAAGTACTAAGATCTTGGGGATTTTCAACAAACTGTCCTGCTTCAGCGATTGACAGTTTTTAGCCTCGGCAGACAGTTGGGCGGGCTTCTTGGCAGTCTTCTTAACCTCGATCTCGGCATCGATTTTGCGAAGGGTCATGTCAAGTCTCTCCTCGACGGTCTGGACTTCGGCCTTAGAAGTTGTCTTTTTGGGAGAGGCACTCTTGGAAACCTCGTCCTCATCCTCTCCGGTCAAGTCTAGGACTTAATCGTTAAGGGTTGGAAACTTGGCACCAACAGCACCCTCAGCCTTTTTGTCGGCTTCCTTCTCTTTGGCTTCGTCATCCGATTCTTTGGGAAATGGAGGAAAAGGCACGTTGAGTTGGTTGATGTCTTGTAGCTTACTTTTCGTGCTCCTTTCAGATACGACTAGCTCTGCAATTTGGACTCCCGTGGTTCTGAATCTGATCTCATAAGCGCAATGTGAAATAGATACATACAAAATAGTCTAAATCCGACAAATCTTTTTTTGAATCAAAATGCCAAAATGGATTGCTTTGCTAAATTACAGAGTCGCCACCTAAATATTTTTGAAAAATTTAAGAAACCCGAGACGTGTGCCAAAGGCCATTTATCAGTCATCACCAAAGTGTCTCAACTCGAGAACTGAGGTACGAGAGGAAAAGGTCATGAATTGAGCACCCCACTCGGCCAATCAAAGATCATCCTTTACTAATCATGATGTAATTCTTATTTACATTATATGTTCTTATTTCGATTATTAGACTAGCATTACTGTGTGACACACACAAGTATAGACTAATTTGTAAAAATTAGAACACTTTGATTTCATGTTTGTTTGAAAATTGTTTCGAATATGTACCACTTGAAAAAATGATCTCATATGTACATTGATAAAATCATCCCAATTTAAGCAATTAACCTTCATCCACGAGCATTTAAACAGGTATATTACTTAAGCACGTAGCCTCATAGAAAATATGCTCGATATGTTAACAATCACACGCATGCGATATGTTAAAGCAATAAGTGCTCACCTCGTACTCCAAGGCAAGCCAAAAAGAAATAAAAGGCTTAGAAAACATGTATGTTCTTAACTAATGCAATATACCTAATGCAACACACACAATATGCTATTTAAATAGACTCAGCTACTAACATGGCATGTGAATCAATTTGATAGCATGCAGTTTAAGCACGTTTTCAAATAAGAAATAATAAACAACAATGCTTTGTTAGAATGATAAACCGAGCCTAATGCATGCAAGACAATGGATGCAATTCATAAAAAATGCTAAGTAAACATGATGCTCTATACTGTCCAACATAAGTAAGTAGATAAAAGGGAGAAAGACGTGGGGTTATAATACATTCACACATTATTATACATTGGCCCTCGCACAAGGGGGTCTGAATAAATGTCGTAGCTAATTACTACGAATCAACTAACTATTACAAACCAAATGAAATAAATTAACTACACTAGCTAATTATTACAAATTAAGAGTTGAACTAACTAAGTAATTAACTATTACAAGTTCATCTCTTTAAGTACAACATACTACTATAAAAAGATAATTTAAACGGGCCCCGAAATGCTAGGGATGGCTCATGCATGAATGCGGATTTCCACTCGAAAATGCCTCTGTTTGGCTGCCAAAATGCTTCTGTTTTGCAGTCAGAGAATTGCACTATTTTCCACCTCTGCCTCTGCTTTGTTTTGTAGGAAAAAGGAAACTGCTTGGTTGAAAAAATGTGGCCAGCAGGCCAGAAGTGGTGACCGGTCGCCCACTAATAATGACATGCTGCCTAGTAAAGGTGGCATGCTAGCCACTAATGTTGGGTTTTTCTTGCTGCAACAGAAAACAAACATAGCACAAATAGAGCATTCTCAGGGGATGTTTGTCCACCCTGCCTCTTGTAACATGCCCGGGGGGTACCCGCGCGCGTTAAACAGTTCGGACCCCTGAGATCTCTTTGATCTAGTCTCACGAGTACAATGCGAAATGTAGATGAGAGTCCAGATTTGGCAACTTTTATTGAAAATCCATTTTATTGCAATTTTGTCAAGAATCGATTGCGTCATCAGATCTTAGAGTTGCCACCTAATATTTATTTTGGGAAAATTAGGAAACCCATGACTCGTACAAGGCCACTGTTCGTCGTAACCAAGGATGCTTGGCTCGGAACCTTAGGTATGAGAGGAGAAGATCAATAATGAGCACCCCCGCCCACTCGATCAAAGATCGGCCTTTACTAACTATGATATGAATTTTATTTTATTTATATGTTCATGTTCTGATTAGTTAATAAATCCTAAAATTTACTATATGAAGTATACAAGTATAGACTATGCCATTCATTTTGGAACAATTTGATATCATGCATTTTGAAAGAGTTTTGACGATGTACAACCCAAATAAATTGAGTTTACAAGCACGAAAAATCAACATCATTCCAAATTAAGCGACACAACCTCTATCCACTGGCATTCATAGAGTTATATCACATAAGCAAATAGCCTTATGGTAGAATACTAGACATAGTAAGAAAAATACACACAAACGGGATGCTAAAATATAAAAACTTGCATGTTTGATGTCCCACGAACAAGCTACAAAACAAAGTTAGTAAAATATGCATGATCTTATATACAAAATCCTAATGCAATTCACTCATGAGATGCAACTAAAGATTCGGCTTCTAAAATATAATATGTGAATCATCTCAAGAACATGAGGTAGCGCACATAATCACATAGGAATTGATTAAATCCACAAATGCAAACTTAGCCGAATCAAGATGCATGAAACATGGATGCAAAGCATAACTATGATGAAAAATAAATATGATGTTTATGTACAAATAAAGAAAGCAAGTAAAAGAACAGGATAGAAAGAAGAGGGGCAGGGAATTATTACAACATTTTAAAGAATAATTACAAATCAAATTAGAGAGAGATGAGGAGAATATTACAACAAAATAAAAACCTCACAATACACTCAAAATAAAAAATAAATAAAATAAAAGCTTCATGTTCTTTAGAACCGCCAGCGGAGATTGGTTAATATTGGGAGATTACGCCATCTTGTTCTTAAAAAGCTAACTGGCCGGCCAACTAGGCCAAGCAAAACCTGTCTTGTTGCGAAACTAAGAAAATGAACAAATAAAAAATATGTAGGTGGCTCAACTAACCACTACCGGTTAGATTAAAAAAAAAAAGAAAGAAAACAAATATAAAATAAAATAAAAAGTGCAAACTCACAACATAAACCTAAAGCAATAAAACAAATATAAGATAGAACATACAAGATTACAACAGAACTAATATGAGACTAATACACGAAAAAAAAAAAAATATGAGGTAGAACATGCAAGATTACAATAAAACTAATATGAAATTAAAGCATGCGAATAAAAATAAATAAATAAATAAATAAATAATTATGAGCTAAACAAACCACTAGGATTATAACAACACACTATGAAATATAAAGTAAGAAAATAAATATGAGATAAACAAACCACTTAGATGATAATAAAACATAATGAAATAAGAAGCATGAAAATAAATATAAGACATAAAATATAAGAAAATGAAAGACTAACAATTCACCTTCCAAAGAAAGATTGAACTTCTTGATTTCTAAACTTCCTCTTGATCACCCTCAAGTGTAGGAAGTGTGTTTTCAAATCCTCAATTCGAAATTATAGAGTTTATGGAGTTTGTGGTATAGAAAGTGGCTAACTCTCTAGTTTTTCTCACTTTCAATCACTAAACACTCTTCCTTATGATCAAGGCAATTGATCTTTGGCTATATCAGAATTTTTGGAGTGGTTTTGCTGTATAGAAATGAGGAATTTCAATAGCTATGGAAGGTATGGGGTGTATATGGAAGATAGGAATATTTTTGGCTCAAAAACTCAATTTTTCTCTTTTTTTTCACTCTTTTCTTACTCTTTTCTCTTCAATTTTGTGGTCTCTTCTTTCTCTCTTACAATATGATCATTCTATATAGGCAATGAGGGAGAGTAAAGGTCAAAAAGAAGGTGGGAGACAAGGTAGGAGACAAAAATGTGATAAGAAGGAAAATTTTCAAGGTGGTTGCATGGAATACTCCTTTATGAATGCAAACAAAACCTCTTTTTGACAATGGGGGATGATTAGGTATAATGGAGGATGAGTGGATGCACTTGAATGGCTCAGAAAATAGATAAATGGGTTGTCCAAACCGAACCAAAACCAAAAAAAAAAAGGGCTATTTTTGTTTTGGGCCGAGTCAACAAAATCTGCTTTTAAGCCCAACTTCAAATGGGCATATCTCCCCCATATGGACTTGGTTTTAGGTGGTTCTTGGGTCCAAATTGAAGCCCCAGAAGTCTACTTTCCAATGGTGGTAGCCTTACATTTAAATTCCAAGTGTACAAAGAGAAATGCATAATTTAGTTAAGGCTGTTCATTTCCTTCTTAATGATTTGATATTCATTCTTTTCCTAAACCAGTTTTCTTTCATCCCCTCCTATTTCCTTCAACTCCAAACCTATAAAGAAGATGTTTTTAAATATTTTTCAAAAAAGTTCACCTCTCTTCCATTTATTTTCACTTTATCCTTACTCGGTTTACTGAAAAGTGCAATATTTTAATCGAAATGGGAGCCTCGGGACATTATAGAAACATTTTAAAAATATATATATTTTTTGAAAAGATGGTTTTAAGGTCTAAAATAGTTTGGCCAAAAAATGGGTGAAGGTTGGGATTAAAACTTAAATTCCATCTTTCTTACTGAGAATTTTGTGAGAAACGTATTCTAATTGTCATCGTCGGGTAATCAAAAGAAAGCGCCCAAGTCTTAGGGCCGGTCAAAATGGGGTGTCTACACCTTTCCTTATCATCAAACAAATCAAAGGAGGGGTATCGCAAGTCATCAATCGATGTAAATTCATTGCGTGATGACTTATGAACCAAGGGAGACAATCTCAATAAATGCATAATGAAGGACTCATGAACCTCCTCCCTATCATGATATTGACCAAGGGAAGCGGTTGACGTCGACTCTTGACTCGTTTTCATCACTAACAAGCATGAAACGACTCAAGACTCAATAGGTTCAATTAACATTCGATTGAACCCCAAACCATTTTATTATTTTTGCTCCATTTTAAGCCACTGATTACCCCTTTTAATTACCTTTCCATTCATTAGTCATTTTAGTCCAAATTGAGCATTAAGTCCACTAAAGAAGGGAAGTGTCAAACTCAGGATTAGTTTAGGCATAAGAAAGATGTCATGCTGTTGGTAATGAACCTCTGAAGAGATTAAACCATTAAGAATAAAAATCTCTATCCCAAGTTTAAACAAACACTCATTTTGAAGTAACTCTCAAAAGAAAGAGAAAAATGCAAGAAAAGAGAGGGGGGTGCAGAGGTGATTAGAGGTGAACACAAGTATGAAAAACTTGAAATAAATGCTATCAACTCAAATAGGTTGGTGTCTAATGCCTAAACAGCAAACCTATGAGGACTATTACACTACAAGCATGCTATACAAAACATAAATGGAATCAATACATAAAAACAGTCCTATATTAGCTCAAAATAGTGCTGGAATTCACATGGAAAGGCTTGAAAAAGTAAGCTACAATATTAAGATAGTTAAGCTAGTAAACAAGCACAAGGAGGGGAGGCTAACCCCTCCATTTTTTGGGACTTCAAAATACCATTTTAGGCCTCTAAAAACCTCTGAAATTCAGTGGTAAAAAGCCAAAAGAAAAGTTGATGACAAGGTGGGAAACACAAGGGTAAAGGCCTAGAAAGCAAGGTTCAACAAAGAATGGTTAACCCCTCTACCTTTAATGACCTTAAACCACAAGTTTTAGCCCTTAAATACAAGTGAAAAACAGTACAAAAACAACAATAAATGATAGTAAATGAATAAGGGGAAAAAGCTTGGAGTTATACCTCTTGAAGATGAATGACCCTTTGAATTACAAACCACTAATTTCACACCCTCAAAAGCTTAAAATGCAAGTTTAAACACCTTAGCAAAGAACCCTCAAGGTTTGGTTTGGAGTGTCTAGGCAAAGGGTATAGAAGTTGCAAGGGAGAGAGAGAAATGTAGAGAGAGAAATATTTTCCAAGATTTTTTACTCCACAAATTTTTCTAACCCAAAATTATGAGAGTGAGTCATCTATATATAGAAATATATGAGACTATCTTAGAAATATCCAGGCAGACACAGCTGGTGCAATGCATATATCTGTATAGACAACTGGCACAGCTAGTAAAAAGATCAGAAATTTTACACAAGTGGCCGATCGGCCACTAATAGTGGGCGACATGCCACTAGTGGGTCTGTTGGTTCCTTGGATAGTCAGGCTTGAAAAACTACTGTTTTGGTCCAAAAACAAGCTCAAGGTTTGTAGGTTTTTGAGGCTCAAAAGTGAGGTTTCCTAGTAAAGAATTCGAACATTTGAATAAGCGTGTAAATTCATCATTGGGTGATTAATCGGTGGCGCCCAAGTCTTAAAGGCAGGCAAAAATGGAGTGTCTACAGTTGACCCTCTTTGACAGAGCTCGAAGTCATGAAATGACATGAGTGAATGTTAAAGCCCAAAGACGACCCATTTTGACAAGGCCGTAAGACTTGGGCAAATAATCAAGACATAAGTTAAATTGGTTGAGCTCGAAAGTTGCCTACGTATCACTTTGTAAGGAATCAAAGTAGCGTAGTTCAGGGGCCAAATGTGACGGTGGGAGCCGAATAAATGGAAGAGTCGGGAGACGCGTACCCCAGAAAATGGATACTATTCGGCTTCGTATTGCGTGATTAAGGCGCTGAATACGTGAAGAAAGCCGAATAGACAAGGGTCAGTAGATCCGAATAAATGTAAGGTGAATAGGATAAAAGTAGGTTCGGGCCCCGAGGCCCAAAAAAAAGTGAGTATAAATATAAGAACCGCAAATCCAGAAAGGTATGTAAGAATAACTTCACTTAACTTAAAAAAAAAGTTATCTTGAGTGTCTGAACTAACTTGTCCGTCAGAGTGCTAATTCCAGCACCCCCGACCGGAGTTTTCCTCTTTTCAGGTGACTAGCTGAGGATCACCAGCGCTTCCCAGGATCTGAAGAGTATTTCCAAACCACTTTTTCACAATTGGCGCCATCTATGGGAATACTCAAATACCTCCATAGCAAGCGTGACCGGAGATCCTCCGATGGCCACCGACAAGACCGCACAGAGAGGCAACCTCATTCCAACCAACGCGCTTGGACAACAAATCATCGCAGCAAGACCAGCCTCAAACCTCTGCTCATCGTCAAACCCAACGCAAAAGACAATACAGGCAACCATAGCGCAAGCTAGACAAATCAAACAGAGGTTGGACAACATCATCATTGAGAACGAACGCCTTCGTCGTGATCTGGCCTCGAAAATATCAAAATCCAAACGAACGGTACGCCAGGCTTCTGATCGACCATTGATGGCAGATGATCGACAATCCCGGGCCCCGCAACAAGCAACTGACGGCTGCTACGCGACAACAGATCCCCTTGCGGAGTTGGTAAAGGATGAACATCTTCACCAGTGTGTCCGAAAGGATGTAGTCGAAACACTTGCCCCTCCGTAGGGCACAATTTCGCTTGATACCGTCCACATGATATACAACTTGCCAGCAGCCCCGGCCGTACATGCGATCCAATCACATTCAGGTCCACAACAGTAGCTCATGCCAGCGAAGCGGCCCCGAGAATTGCCAAGTATCACCTTTGACGATTCTGATTTGATCGGTGTATCACTCCCTCACATCGATCCGTTGGCTATTGAGTTGTGCGTCAACCGGTTCATGATCGAACGCGTGCTCATCGACCAGGGCAGTACCTCGGAGGTTATGTATTATAAAACCTTCATTGAACTCAGATTCAACGAGTCAGACCTGACTTCGGCCCCTTATCCACTATTCGGCTTTAACGCCACTCTAGAATACCCATTGGAAAAGATCAGCCTACTTGTTCGGGCAGGTTCTAGAACGGTGGATGTGGAATTCTTGGTCGTCAAGCTGCCATCGCCGTACAATCCCATCATGGGGCGATCGTGGTTGCATACATTGCAGGCCGTCCCAAGCACCTATCATCAACTGCTTCGTTTCCTAACAGAACACAGCATTGAGCAAATCCGCGGATCCCAAAAATCAACACAAGCATGTTATCTCCTCGCCGCCAGAACGCCAAAGGAACTGCAAGTAAATTCCATTGAGGTGCCGAATAGGGAAATCCTAGATGACGTTGGGCAAAATCCAAATGAGAAAGCCACGGAAGATTTAGACCGAGTTGACATTGATGGCAGCCCAGAAAAGTTCTTCATGATCGGTGCCTCTCTTAATCAGGCTGACAGGCAGCAGCTGATCTCTTTCTTGCTCAACAACCTCGACGTCTTTGCATGGACTCTGTACGAAATGCCGGGAATAGACTCGTCAGTTTCACAACACCGTCTGAATGTCGACCCGAAATGTAAGCCGATCATACAGAAGGGCCGATGGTCAGCCGCGGAGCACACTGCCACCGTTGTCGAAGAGGTAGACAAACTGCTTGACGCCGGGGCAATTAGAGAAGTTACTTACCCTACATGGCTTTCCAATATAGTGGTGGTGAAGAAGAAAAATGGGACTTGGCGAGTATGCATCGACTTCACAAATCCGAACAAAGCTTGCCCCAAAGACTGTTTTCCTCTCCCTAGAATCGACCAACTCGTCGATGCGACGGCACGTCACCAACGCATGAGCTTCCTCGATGCTTATAGAGGCTACCATCAGATCGCCATGCATCCAGATGACCAGGACAAAACTGCCTTCCTCACCCCAAGAGAAACCTATTGCTACAAAGTTATGCCCTTCGAGTTGAAGAATGCAGGGGCAACCTACCAAAGACTGGTCATTGCCATGTTTAAAGAGCAACTTGGCCACACTATGGAAGTATACATAGATGATATGGTGGTCAAGTCCAAAGAAGAATAGAATCATATAACCGATCTAGAAAAGACATTCAAAGATCTGAGAATGGCTTGAAGGCTTCCAAGTGTGCGTTTGGAATCGGCTCTGGCAAATTCTTGGGTCACATCGTCAATCACCGAGGAATCGAAGCCAACCCGAGGCAGGTCACAGCAATTTTGGAACTTGGCTCCCCCTGTTCAGTAAAAGAAGTCCAAAAGTTGATGGGGATGGCCGCTGCACTTAACAGATTCATCAGCCGGTCTACAGATCGCTGCCAACAATTCTTTCAGACATTGCAGCAGGGTAAGGCTTTTGAATGGTCCGCCGAATGTGAAGCATCCTTCAACGGGCTCAAGACCTACTTCCGCTCAGTACCTCTCTTGACAACACCTGCCGGTGGTGACCCCCTCATCTTATATCTGGCAATTTCCGAGAGGGCCGTCAGCGCCGTACTGTTAAAAGAGGAGGATGGTGAGCAACGGCTAGTGTATTATGTGAGCAAGGCAATGGTTGACGCCGAAACACGCTACCTTTTGCTGGAAAAACTCATCTTAGCCCTAGTCATGGCGGCAAGAAAATTGATGCATTACTTCCAGGGACATAGCATTGGGGTGCTAACAGATTATCCCCTCCGGTCAGTACTACAGAGTGCAGAAGTATCGGGACGTGTTTCAAAATGGGCTCTTGAACTCGGCCAATACGACATTCTTTTTTTACCTAAAATTGCAATCAGGGGGCAGGTGTTGGCCGACTTTGTTGCCGAATTTATCAGCGAGCTTACCAACTTCAAACCTGATGTTCGACCAAAGGCCGAGGTTCTACCAAAGCCAAACTGGAGAATTTATGTCGGGGATATTTGGCAATTATACTGTGATAGATCTTCTAACCAAAGGGGCAGTGGTGCCGGAGTTGTAATCATGTCTCCAGACGGCGCAGTGATCGAGCAGGCCATCAACCTTGGCTTCGAAGCATCAAATAAAGAGGCCGAATATGAAGCCCTTTTAGCCAGTCTGCGGAACGCGCACCTTCTCGGCGCTTGGCATCTGCTTGTGTTTTGTGATTCAAAGTTGGTAATCAATCAGCTGAAGGGGGAGTATGCGGTAAGAAACGACCGTATGGCGGCCTACATGAAAACAACTAGTTCCTTGCTGGCAAAATTCGACCATCATGAACTGAACCAAATAACGCGCGATCAGAACACACACGCGAACACCTTGGCATGCTTAGCCTCCGCCATCAATTCTGAGATCAAGCGGACCATCGAAGTAGGTTTCATTCCGGAGCCGAATATTGGTCCTTCGGAGGAAATCCGTGTCAATGTCATAGAATCCGCACCAAGATGGATGGACCCCATTGCTGCATTCCTCTTTTTTGAACAACTCCCAGAGGACAAAAAAGAAGCACACAAGCTGCGAAATAAAGCTCTGTGATATTATCTGGATCCGCAAGGAGGACTTTACAAAAAGTCCCTCTTTGGTCCATATTTGGAATGCGTACACCCCGGAAAAGTGGAAGAGCTTCTGACAGAGATACATGAGGGCAGTTGCGGTGCCCATTCCGATGGACGCTCCCTGGCCCATTGAGCTATAACGCAGGGGTATTATTGGCCGACAATGAGGGCTGACGCGGAAAGCTATGTAAAAAAGTGCGAACAGTGCCAAAAGTTCTCCCCATTAACCCATCTGCCTGCCGAAGAGTTGAACTCTATCACCAGCCCCTGGCCGTTTGCTCAATGAGGACTTCATATCGTAGGACCATTGCCCAGGGCCCCAGGGAACAAACGATTCTTAATCATTGCGACAAACTACTTCACAAAATGGGTCGAAGCGGAGGCTCTGACACATATACGAGATGCCGACATTAAATGCTTTGTATGGAGAAACATCATAACACGATTCGGCATTCCGAGAGCTCTGATCTCAGACAATGGCACCCAGTTTGATTGCGGCGTGTACCGAGAGTTATGCAGTAAATACAGCATTCAGCCTTACTTCTCGTCACCGGCCTACCCACAAAGCAATGGTCAGACCGAGGCCTCTAACAAATCCATCTTGGACGGCATCAAAAAGAGACTGGAAAAAGCTAAAGGCAAATGGGTAGAAGAATTGCCGAGTGTATTGTGGGCTCATCGTAGTACGCCAAGGAGATCCACCGGAGAAACGCCGTTTGCTCTATGCTTCGGGACCCAGGCAATCTTACCACTAGAAATCGGACTCCCAACCCTGAAATCGCAAGTTTTTGACACGGGCTGAAACGACATAATGCTTGCCCTAGATCTGATTCTCATTGAAGAACGAAGAGACCGCACCTTAGCGTCCATGGCACGTTACCAACAGCAGCTCGCCAAGTCGTACAATCAGCGAGTTCAGTTGCGTCGATACACGTCAGGCGATCTTGTCCTAAAGAAGGTGCTTCCAGCCGACCGAAGATCGGCCAATGGAAAACTAGGTCCAAACTGGGATGGCCCCTATCAAATCGAATCCATCATAGGAACATGGGCATATCGGCTCTCAGACATGACAGAAAGAAGCCTGCCACGGCCCTGGAATTCTACACATTTGCGTAAATTCTATCATTGACCCGACTTGTGGGCTTGATACTTGTACGTGTTCCGTTTTTGTAATACACAGTTTCCCGTTTTCCCAAGCCTTCATTAATGAGGTCCGATTAAGCCTTCCAAGGCCAAAAAAAGACTCCGGATTCGGAGCGCCCTTCGTGGATATCACGATTGGCCAAAAAAGACTCTGGATTTGGAGCGCCCTTCGTGGATATCACGATTGGCTAAAAAAGACTTCGGATTCGAAGCGCCTTTCGTGGATATCACGATTGGCCAAAAAAGACTCCGGATTCGGAGCGCCCTTCGTGGATATCACGATTGGCCAAAAAAGACTCCAGATTCGGAGCGCCCTTCGTGGATATCACGATTGGCCAAAAAAGATTTCGGATTCGGAGCGCCCTTCGTGGATATCACGATTGGCTAAAAAAGACTCCGGATTCGAAGCGCCCTTCGTGAATATCATGATTGGCCAAAAAAGACTCTAGATTCGGAGTGTCCTTCGTGGATATCATGATTGGCCAAAAAAGACTCCGGATTCGGAGTGCCCTTCGTGGATATCACGATTGGCTAAAAAAGACTTCGAATTCGGCATGCCCTTCGTGGATATCACGATTGGCCAAAATAGACTCCGGATTTGGAGCGCCCTTCGTGCATACCCTGACTGGCATTTCTGAGGTTTGTATTCAGACCACTTAATTGGCTGAATAAATATTCAATAAGAATCATTCATAATTCACATCGGCCAATACGCGTCCAAACATTTACATCATACAACACAAAACTTGCTAGAAAGATGAAATAATACGATTAATTAAACACATAACATGTCAAGACCAAATACAAACGTTGAAAAGAAAAGAAATTCCATTTATTCAGCGCAATGTTTATTCAATCGGCACCCTCATCGTCGCTCTTCTCAATTTCGAAGTCGGGATAAGGAAAGTGATGACGATGATATAGGGGCAAGGCCGAATCAATTCCCGCGGCTTCAAAGGATTCCTCGTTCTGAAGGGCCTTGATCCAGCCGTGCTTAAATCCACGATTTTCACATCGACAGACCTCCTCGGCAAGGTCTTGTTTGGTCTTCTCTACCCCGAACTTCAGGCCATCTTGAAATCCTTTTTCATAACTCGAGGTCTGTTGGGTTCCTCGTCCCGCACCAACCAATTTAGATTGATCGGTCGCAACCGACGCGCTCGCTTGAACATTCTTCAGTTCCCGAAGCTCACGCTTAGCCTTTTCTGCACGAACCTCCAAACTGCGATTCCTTTCATCATTTTTCTCGCTCTCACGTCACACTTCTTGCAGATGCATGCCGACTTCGTAGGCAGTATATAGTCCTTTCACGGCCCCATGGATGCCGTCTCGAAATACTTCAAAATCTCGTCGTCCGACCATCGATTGCTGGACTTATGGCAGAAATATCTATCGAGCGAACTCAACTGCCACATCTGGGTCTTTGATGATAGAGTCTGCCTCTGTCATTGGTCTATTCCTCACAGAAACCACAAAACTTAACGGCCGCGGCGTCGTTTCAAGCACGATTCTCTGTTGCCCATCCTTTCAGGGCGATTTGCTTCGATGACTAAGGGGCTGCTGTGTCACCCGATCCTTAGAAATCCTTCTTTCCGCACGCGTAGGCTCACTTTTGCGACTCATTGCGGCGTCTGATTCAGTTAATCTTCGTCCTTCTTCAGTTCCCTGAATAAAAAATAGGGCCTCTAGCGTGCATTTGCCTCATTTCTCCTTCAATATTTGCAGCCTTCTCGAGGCAACGTTAGCAATCCTAAACGTCAACAGTCAGATGCCAACTGTCCATCCCGCGAGTAAGGCCCATTCGGCTTCCCAAGCTCGCGCCCTGACAAAGGCAAGGGCAGATTTCTTAATCTTATCGGCCGGGCTTTCAATTGCAAACGTAAGGCCCATTCTTAATCTTATTTTTCATTTGCAAAGCCTTTTGCCACCATGAGTAAGGCCTATTCGGCTTCCCAAGCTCGTGCCCTGACAAAGGCAAGGGCAGATTTCTTAATCTTATCGGCCGGGTTTTCATTTGCAAACGGCCGACTAGTCTGTGCCTTTGCCAGCCCGCGAGTAAGGCCCATTCGGCTTCCCAAGCTCGCGCCCTAACCAAGGGAAGGGCAAGGAAAGATTTCTTAATTTTATCGGCTGGGTTTTCATTTGCAAACGACCGAACAGTCTGCCTTTGCTAGCCCGTGAGTAAGGCCCATTCGGCTTCCCAAGCTCGCGCCCTGACCAAGGGAAGGGCAATGGCAAATTTCTTAATCTTATCGGCTGGGTTATCATTTGCAAACGACCGAATAGTCTGTCTTTGCCAGCCCGTGAGTAAGGCCCATTCGGCTTTCCAAGCTCGCATCCTGGCTAAGGCAAGGGCAGGTTTATTAAGCAAGCCAATCTAAACAAAAAAACAAAAACAACAGTAAAGTAGCATTCAACATTTATTGAGCACAACTCTCGTTTCATATATATACTCATCACTGTAGCAACAGATGAAAAATACTAAATTAAAAACTGTAAAAGTACATTCGACAAATTTAAAACTTAAAAAACTATCAGTTAGCCGGATCAGCCATCAGAGTCAGATTCCAATGGCTCAACAGCCACTTGCTCATATGGTATTGGCATATTCAACGAAGCGTTGGCAGCCGCAAGGGCTTTAAGCCAGCCGTGTTTGAATCCCCAATTTTCAAACATGGGGACCTGGTCAACGTACTTGGCAAGCCTAGCATTCTTCCTGGCCGCGAACACTTTGGAAGACTTTAAGTCGGCCGTTTCCTTCGCTGCCGTCATTGCAGCCAACTCAGCCTCCAGTCTGGAGATCGCCTGCTTGGCCAATTTGAGCGCATCTTCGCTCGCATCCGCCTTCTTCTTGGTATCCGATCTCAACTGATCTGCGTTACGAGCCCTCTCCATCTCGGCGTCGGCCCTTGAGGCTTCATTATTCGCCCTCAAAGCCTCGACATCGGCCCTTCTCCTCTGTCTCTCAGCTTCTTCACGTAGACGGCCGATCTCTTTGACGGCGTTGCGATGGCGATGGCCCAAATCGGCTATCCATCCGACGGTCTGCAAAACAAGCATTTAGAACCTTAACTCCAACAGTATTCGGATTAAGTAAAGCTAAGTTCGACTATGTACCAAAAACGTCGATTGGGCGACTAGTGCTGTCGCATTCAGATCTGTTTCCACCAGGAAAGCCTCCTTGTCAGATGGCAACGATATGGACGTGGCCAAGCTGAATGCAACTTCTAGATCTTTGAGTGCCGAGGCACTAGAAGAAATCAGTACGTTTCTTACCGTCGGTTGAATCACAAAAGGAACAACTACGTCCAAGCCCTCTAATCGAGGACGTTTGCCGCCGTGTTCCCCACAGCCGGCCTCAAACTCGGCAGGGCGCTTCTTGCCTCAACTTCTTGACTGGCCTTCTCGATCACAGAAGATTCGGCATTTCGATTTGATGGTGTCTCCACCTCAACGCGCATGGACTCTGATCCACTAGTAGGTAGGGAGGATTGGGGGTCGGTGACGGGCGGTATTTCGGACGGCAGGGCCTCCGCTCTTTGCCTCGTAGCCAACCTTTCTGCGTTCGCCTTCCTGGCAAGTTGTGTCAGGCTTAATCCTGCCATGTCTTCGTGGTTTGCGCGGGAATATTCTCCAAACTGTGAACAACGCTATCAAGTGAAAGATCCCCTCGGCCAGAAGTGGATGAGGGATCGGCCGAATTCAATACCTCGACAGATTTGGTCTCAGATGGATCTAATTCGCTATCAGCTACGCTCCGCTCTGAATCAGACCCTTCAAAACCAACCTGCTTCAAGTTTTTGAAGTCAGACAAAATAAGAGCGATAAGAGAATCTTCGCCCTCCGGAACAGGGATATTTTTCGCCACCAAGAAGGTCGTATATGTCGGCTCGTAATGAAGCAGGATATGCGCCGACCTCTCTTGTTTCTGAAGACTTCGATGGCCGAAATATTTGAGCGCGACTTCTATATCCGAAAGAACGGCGCGTCGGTCGAAGGCAGAACTTTCTTCAAAACGCTCCCTGCAGAAGACAAGCCGTTACATTTCAAAGAAGGGGCTTCAAAAAAAAAATAAAAAAAAATGAGAAGGCAATCAGCCACTTGGCTCGTCCCTCCGTCTAGGAATAGGGTCTATATGATCCTCCCCTTCGCCGAATTGCCAGTTACCTTGGACGACGACCATAACGTCATCGACTCGTTTTCCAGAACTAGAAAGCATCGTAACCAGCTGATGGTCGATATCCTTGGCCCTAAGGAAGAAATGCCCGTGCCGACCAGAAGACTTAGCCAAGGCATAATAGTACTGGATGGCTGGAATGCCAAGGTTAATTCTTAGGCGACGGTTGAGCGCTATAATCCCCATTATGATTCTAAAGAAATTCACATTAGGTTGGGAAGGGATTAAACCCCAGTAGCGAAGCACAGCCCTGAGAAACGGGTGAAGGGGGAAACGGACTCCACCCTCTGCAATTGACAAAAGGGGAAAGACAATCGTGGTTTCGTCCTCCCTCTCCATATCAAGAGTGTCGTCTGCCACAAGCGACAGACGGACATCATCAGGAATGGAGAAATGGCGTTTAAAACCAGTGACTCGATCTGACGAGAGGAGGTCTTTCAAATGTTTCGCCATGACTTAAGTTAGTAAGAATATGCCAAAGAGGGAACAAACCAGAAAAAGCCTTCAAAGCAAAGGAGGAGAGAACTTACAAAGGACGAAGGGGATATCGGAAAACAGAGTTACAGGGAATATCCAAAAGGCAAACCAGCGATGAGCATGACGAGATACATGAAAGGGTGTCAAAATTTTAAATCGCAATAAATAAACATATGTGCGAAGGGAAAAAGTCGACACGACAACCGAAAGAAGTGCACTTACATATCTGCATAACGATGAGGACAGCTGCCGAATTTTGGCTCTGACCTTTCAAAATTCAAAACCAAGCACTCCAGCTAACTGACATCAGTAAAGTGCTTGGGGGGCAATTATGGGAGCCGAATAAATGGAAGAGTCGGGAGACGCGTACCCTAGAAAATGGATACTATTTGGCTTCGTATTGCGTGATTAAGGTGCCGAATACGTGAAGAAAGCCGAATAGACAAGGGTCAGTAGATCCGAATAAATGTAAGGTGGATAGGATAAAAGTAGGCTCGGGCCCCGAGGCCCAAAAAAAAGTGAGTATAAATATAAGAACCGCAAATCTAGAAAGGTATGTAAGAATAACTTCACTTAACTTAAAAAAAAAGTTATCTTGAGTGTCTGAACTAACTTGTCCGTTGCTAATTCCAGCACCCCCGACTGGAGTTTTCCTCTTTTCAGGTGACTAGCTGAGGATCACCAATGCTTCCCAGGATCTGAAGAGTATTTCCAAACCACTTCTCCACAGTGACAATGCAACAAGTGAAAATACAAACGAGCATACTGCTCGAAACTTATGAAAATGAGATACAAGGCAATGCAATAATTGAAATCAATAAATGAGAGCACTCTTAACTACACTTCCGTACACAAGAAACAATCCCAACTACACCCTCGTGCAGAAAGATTAACAAAAAATGAACCCAAACTACACTTCCACATAGAGAGGACAAAGCAAACCAAGCCACACTACTGCGTGGCGAGATAATCCTAATTACACTTCCACGTAGAGAGGATAAAAGTGAACTAAGCCACACTGTCGTGTGGCGAGATAATCCTAACTACATTTTCGCGTAGAGAGAACAAAAGCAAACCAAGCCACACTACCACGTGTCAAGATCATCCTAACTACACTTCCACATAGAGAGAATAAAAGAAAACTAAGCCACGCTACCACGTGGCGAGATAATCCTAACTGTACTTTCGCGTAGAGAGGACAAAAGCAAACCAAGCCACACTACCGTGTGGCGAGATCATCCCAACTACACTTCCGCGTAGAGAGGATAAAAGAAAACTAAGCCACGCTACCGCGTGGTGAGGAACAAGAACAAACAAGCTACACTACCATGTAACTATAGACACCCCAATTTTGACCACTCGTAAGACTTAGGCGCTTTATTCCGAACACCCGATGATGAAAGTTACACTGTGCAATCTTTTGAATTCTTAGCGAGGAAATTTGGATTCAAGCTCTAATCCCAAACCTTGCACCCCATTTTGGCCAAACTATTTTAAACCAAAACCCTCTTTCAAAATATTTGTCCAAATGTTTCTACGATATTCCGAGGCTCGCATTTCATTTAAAACTGCCCTTGTCGGTAAACTGAGTAAGGACGAAGTGGAAATAAATGAAAGGGAGGTGAACTCTTTGAGAACAAAAAAATCTTTAAAACATCTTGGTTAAAGGTTTTTTTGTTGAAGAAAATTGGAGAAAAGGGAATAAAACTAGTTGGGGAGAAATTAGGTATAAAACCGTTAAGAGAAAATTGAGCAACCTTCATTAAATCATGCTTATCTCTTTCTACACTTAGACTTTAGCTGTGAGGCCACCACCATTGGAAAGAGGACTTCTGGGGCTTCATTTTAGACTCAAGAATCTCCTAAAACCGAGTCCGGATGAGGGAGATATGGCTGTTTGAATTTATGCATAAATCCGATAAGGTCAAAACTGAGCAACCTTCACTAAAATAGGCATATCTCTTAGCACACTTAGAATTTAAATGGGAGGATGCCTCCATTGGAAAGAGGACTTCCGGGGCTTCATTTTAGACTCAAGAATCATCTGAAACGGAGTCCAGGTGATGGAGATATGCCTGTTTGAATTCGGGCCTGAATGTAGATTCTGAAGTCCAATCAGACCTCACCGTGGTCATGCCGCCCCTTTTGACTTTTCAAAGCTGTCCAAATGTGCTAATAGTTTGAGGAGTAGCAACTCAAGGCCTATAAATACAAGGCTCAAAGTGATGTTTTAAGAGAGACAAAAAACATTATCAAAAGTTAAGAAAACAATATCAAGTTAGAAATATCATATATCAAAGAGAAATATCAAGTTAGAAATATCAACAAAGAGAAATATCAAGGTGTTAGGCAATATCCAAGAGTTGAAACCATCTTTGTTCTTCCTTGTTCTTCTATCCATCTATACCATACAAGAGCTTGAACTTGGATCTTGATTTGAGAATTGAAAATCATACTCAAACTTGAGAGTGCTTTGGAATCAAGTTTGATTTACAACAAGAACACTTCTCTACAAGAGGTAAAGCCTCCTTACTTTCATTTCAATCTTTGTTCATCTTTTTCTTGTGTTTTCATATTATTTTGGTACTGTTTTGGGATTGTTTTGAGGGTTGAAACTTGTGATTAAAAGCTACCCAAAGATGGAGGGGTTAATCACCCTTCTTTGAATCCTATTCCAAGCTTGAATCCTTGTGTTTCCCACTTGTTTTCGCTAATTTTTCCCACTATTTTGGGGCTAATTTGGGACTATTTTGGGGCTGTTTTTCAACATCTAAACTATGTGATTTGAAGTTGTAAAAGTGGAGGGGTTAGCCACCCTTCATTCTACTTGTTTACTAACTTGATCCTATTTAATTTTGCTCGCTTTCTATAGCTTAATTTCAACAATATTGTATGCTATTAGGGGGCTGTTTAATTTATTTTAATGATTTATGTTTTAAATATGAAGATTGTTCGTACTAACCAATTAATCAACTTCGCATAATCATCTCTGCAATCTCTCTCCATTCTGTGCTTATTTTGATTAAAAAGTTGTGAAAAATTAAGATTATGGTTCAAGTATAAGAAATGAACTTTTCCATGCTTAATGGTTTAATTTCTTCGGAGGTTCATTACCAAAGGTATAAAACGCTCTATTCTTAATGGTTTAATCTTTTTGGAGATTCACTACCAAAGGCAAAAAATGTTTTATGCTTCGGAGGTTCATTACCAAAGGTATGAAGCGCTCTATGTTTAATGGTTTAATCTCTTTGGAAATTCACTACCAAAGGCATAAAACATTTTATGCTTAGGAGGTCCATTGCCCAAGGTATAAAACGCTCTATGCTTAATGGTTTAATCTCTTTGGAGATTTACTACCAAAGGCATAAAACGTTTTATGCTTAGGAGGTTCATTACCAAAGGTATAAAACGCTCTATGCTTAATGGTTTAATCTCTTTGGAGATTCACTACCAAAGGCATAAAACGTTTTATGCTTAGGAGGTTCATTACCATAGGTATAAAACGTTCTATGCTTAATGGTTTAATCTCTTTGGAGATTCACTACCAAAGTCATAAAACGTTTCATTAGGGCTGGGCGTAGGGTTATCTGACTCACCCAAACCACTCTACCCGATCTGAACTGCACGCATGTGGGCGGTTTCACAAACACATTAGGATAGGGTGCGGTTTGGATTTTATATAAATTTCGGGTTGCGGGCGGGTTGTGGGTTTGAACCGCACCCGCCCAACTCGCCCGCATTAATACATTATTTTTTTTCCTCTTTCAAATCTGAGTATTCATCTCACCATCTCACCTCATCTATAACAAACAAAACAAAAAAACCCTAATCTATCTAACTGTCAAACTCAAAAACACGAATCTGTCTGTCTCCCTCACTCTTTCATCTCATCACTGTCTCTCTCATTCTCTCATTGTTCATCTTCTGTACCGATCGTCTCACTCTCTCGTCACACCGATCGACTCACAGGTAAGTCTCTCTCTCTCTCTCGCCTGGATCTTTGATTTTTTTTCAACATATATATATATCAAATATCTCTCTGATCTATCTCCCTCACTCTCTCATCTCATCAGTCTTACTTTCTGGTTTTGCATCTGCATCGATCGACTCATAGGTAAGCCTCTCTCTCTCTCTCTCTCTCTCCTTGATCTTTTATCTCATTAGTTTCACTCTCTGTTTATTTTATGTAATCTGATCTCTCCCTAGAATCTAATTTGTGTTTATGCAAACAGATCTCATGCTTTGTTTTTTTTTTTTTGGAATTGAATCTGTGGTATTGGAATTAAATCTATTGTTGAATCTGTGAGAAGTGGAAGGAAATTGAATTTGTGTGTTTCTTTGGAAAAAAATTTGATTTTTTTTGGACCAACAGATCTAAGAAGTGGAAATTGAATCTATCTTTAATTTATGCAAACAAATCTCTCGCTCCATTTTTTTTTTTTTTTGGAATAGAATATGTGTTTTTGGAATTGCATTTGTGGTATTGAAATTAAATCTGTTGTTGAATCTATGAGAAATGGAAGGAAATTGAATCTATGTGTTTGTTTTGAAATTAAATCTGATTTTTTTTTGTACCAATAGATATGAGAAGTGGAAATTGAATCTGTATTTAATATATGCAAACAGATCTCTCTCTAAATCTGTTATTAAACTGAATCTGTTATTAAAATTAAACCCGAAATTGAATCTGTTATTAATCGGGTTGAATCTGTAATTATGTTATTGAAGTTGAATCTATAATTTGTTATGTTATTGAAACTGAATTTGTAATTTTTGTAATCCAATTTAAATGGAGGATAGTGTTCAATCTCCCGCAATCAATCTTGTACCTTAGGAATCCTCTAATTCTCAAATGAATTCCCTCTTAGTTGAACCCTAACTTGAACCTGAACCTAAACCTGAACCTGAACCTTAACCTCCTAGACCCCCAAAGAGAAAGAGTGAGAGTGAGAGTGGAGAGGGGAGAGCACCATCCACAGTTTGGGATCATTTTGATAAGGTTGTAGGGACCGATAGGAAGCGTAGAGCCGTATGTAAATATTGCAAGAAAGAGTATATGACTGACTCTAGACTTCATGAGACTAGCAATTTGAGGAATCATACACCCAATTATAAAGAATATCCAAATAGGGATATAGATAGTCAACAAACATTAAATCTTAAACCAAAACAAAATGAAGAGGGTGTTGAGGTTGTAGCAACAATTTTTAATTTTGATACTTGTAAAAGAGCTCTTGTGGAGATGGTGATCATTGATGAGTTGCCATTTAGATTTGTGGAGGGTGTCGTCGGGTTTAGAAGATTCTGTAATGTCATGTAACCCAAATTCACACCGATTCCCTCTCGTCAAATCATATCTAGAGAAGTGCTCAACATATTCAAGAATGAAAGAGATAAGTTAAAGAAGGCCATGAAGAATCGTAGAATTTGCTTTATTACGGACACTTGGACATCTATTCAGAATTTGTGTTATATGTGTTTGACTGCTAATTTCATTGATGATAACTGGAAACTTCAAAAAAGAATCATAAATTTTCAACAAGTTAAAGATCACAAAAGAGAAACATTGGGTTGAAAAATTGAGTCGTGTTTGATTGAGTGGAATATTGATATCATATTCACCTTAACAGTTGATAATGCTAGTTCTAATAATCTTACCATTCAATATTTGAAAACAATAACCAAAGATTGAAAGGGGACTATTTTGCAATATGAGTTTATTCATATGCGTTGTTGTGCACATATCCTTAATCGCGTTGTGAGTGATGGGTTGAAAGAAATGGATGATTCTGTTGCCAACATTAGACTTATGGTGAGACATCTGAGGTCTTCTCCTCATAGGCATGATGTTTTTAAGAAGTGTGCGGCCACACTCCAACTTGATTCAAAAGCTCTTGTATGCCTATATATACCAACTAGGTGGAACTCTACCTATTTGATGTTAGAGGCCGCCAAAAAGTATGAGAAGGCTTTTAACTTATTGAAGTTTGTGGATTCCAACTTTGAATTTTATTTTAAGGATGTTGATGGTGGCATAAGGAGAAGTCCGAATGAGTTGGATTGGAAAAAATGTAGAATGTTTTTGAGGTTTCTAAAATTATTTTATGTTGTAACTAAGAAATTTTCGGGGTCTCTCTTTGTTACTTCCAATGCTTTTTACAAGGAAATGTTTGTTATTGAAAGCAAAATTAACCAATTAATTTTGAAGGAGGATGATACTTTGAGTACAATAGCAAAGACTATGAAACTAAAGTTTAGCAAGTATTGGGGAGATGGAAGTAAAATCAATTTGTTGTTGTATGTTGCGGTGGTTCTTGATCCTACCAAAAAATGACATACTTGGAGTTTTGTTTTTCCAATTTATTTCTTGGAGATAATAAGAAGGTGAAAGAGATGGTAGACAAGGTTAAGAGTTGTTTGAGTCGTTTGTATAGCCATTATGTCACACTTTATCCTTCAAATGAGAAACTTCCAAGTGTGAGTGAAGTTGTGAATATGGTGGAAGATAATGAGGATGATGATCCCTATTCTTTAGTTGACTCCCAATTTAATTCCTATTTGGAGGGGCGATGCACTAGTAGATCTAAGTCGGAATTGAAACAATATTTATCTGAGGTTGAACATTTTGCAAAGAATCAAACATTTGAGATTTTGGATTATTGGAAGGTGAATGTAACAAAATATAGGGTGTTATCACAACTTGCAAGGAATGTGTTGGCCATGCCTATTTCTTGACCCATTTCGTAGTTCACTCTCGTCTTCTATGGTTGAAGCGCTTGTATGTACTCAAAATTGGCTTCGAAGCAACCCTCCAATTTCTTTTCGAAAGGCGATGGATGATGTGGAAGAATTTGAGCAATATGACTCGGGTAAATGAAAATTTATTTATCTTCATTTTTATTTGTATTGTTCATTTTCTAATGTAAGTTTTATTAATCTTCTCTTGTTGACTCCTAATTAGGTACTTTAGAGTCAAGCTCATCTTCAAGTTCAACCTATAATGTTGATGCTATAATTGATGTCTAATATCCATTTGCTCATTGGTAATTTTTTCATATACTCAACATATTTTCTTACTATATTGAGATGCAATATATAAACATTTGTTTATCTTTTTATTTCTTATTATAATTGAAGATTAAAGTTTATATTTTTTTAATTTGTTTTTGTGTAGGGTTCATCAACTAAATGCATGGAATTAGAATTGGAATTGGAATTGGAATTTGTGAAAGTTGGATTGGATGTGATTCATAAAGATGAAGCTTGATATCTTATAAATGTTTTTATTTTATTTCATGGGTTTGTATTGAATGAAGTTTGACAACAAATTTTTTTTTTTTAAAATTGCGTTTTGGTTTTGGATGAATGTAAGTTAATGAATTATTATTATTTTTTTTGCATTTTGGATGAATGTAAGTTAATGAAGAATTACTTTTTTTTTTTTTTTGTATTTGGGTTAGGAATGATGAATGTAGAATTTTCAATGTAGGATTTTTTTTTATTTGGGTTATGAATGATGAATGTAGAATGAATGCAAGTTAATGATGAATGTAGATTTTGAATGATTTATTTAGGTTACGAATTGAATTTGTTGTGTTTTTTATTTTATAAGTTTTTTATAAGTTTTAATTTATTAATTATTAATGTTGGAGCATTTTAGAAAATATGAGGAAAAAGGTCCAAAATAAAGATTGACAAAATGGGAGAAAAAAAAAAGGTTTAAAAATAAATTTTTGAAAAAAAAGTTCAATCCGCAAACCACCCGCAACCGTCTGTACATTCGCGAACCCTATCCACACAAACCGCAAACCGTATTGTGGGCGGTTGCGGGTTGACTTTTCCCCAAACCGCATAGATGCGGACGGGTCCAAACCGAACCGGGGACACCCCTACGTTTCATGCTTAGGAGATTCATTACCAAAAGTATACAACGTTCTATGGTTATTGATTTAATCTCTTAGGGATTTACTACCAAAGGCATAAAATGTTCTATACTTAATGGTTTAAATTCTTTGGAGGTTCACTACCCCAAATGTATACATGTTCTTATACTAAAGCACAATCTTTTATTTTTCATTTCTCTTTATTCATCAGTGTGTTTACTTTTAAGGGACTAATTGACTCTTAGAAATCACCGAGGAAAGTGTCATTATCATTTATTATCAAGTTTGGATTTCAAGTCATTATCACTCAAGTTTGGGTTTTTCTAAGTCATTATCACTTTTTTGAGTTTGACTAGTCCTTGTTGCACATCTTGAGTTTGACTTGGAATCCCTTATCGCTTGTAAATAAGTTTGACTCTTCCTTTGTAATTTCTTCCGAAGAAAATAAGATTTATTTCTCGGGTTAAGTTTATGCTTGTTTCTCTTTAGTGCGTTTTGGACTTAGTGGATGTAAATATCACTTTTGCACAAACAGGAGAAAAGATAAAGAAATGGAAATGCAATAAAAAAAGGCTAATAAAATTGGTTAAAATTGGATTACAACCGACATAAAGAACCAATATGCTTAATTGAATTCGGTTAGACGTTATACTGAGTTTATTGTGTCAAGGCTTGTCTTACATTAATTCGTGATAATTTGATGAACCTTGAGGTGTCTCTACTTTCCTTCTTGAATTCACTTCATGATAGGAGGGAGGGGTGGTTGTTTATTTATTGCATTTATTGATCATTGTCCAAATTGTATCCGAGATCATCAAGCAATCAACTTGCTAATTGATGGTTTTGGAGATGATTCCAACCCTCTCTTGAGTATTTTTATGATAGAGAAGGGTAAAAAAAAAAGACAAGCATGGATAGGAATACCCTGTCTGCACTGTTTCACCTCAGGTATAAAAAACAGATTTCCACAAGAAAACAAAGTATTGGATTTATTTGGGGCTCGACTGAGTTGCATTTTGGGGTCGACAAGGCTCCAATAAATTGCAAAACAATATACGTTTGGTTGAAAGCAATAACTAGGGGTGAAATAGAACAAATCCCAGCAAGGCAGACAAAATAATTCCTGAGGAGCATCGAGCAATCATTGCATATTATTATTGTAATAAATTAGATAGCCCCTTTCATTTATTATTCATTCGGCTTTGTAATAATTATTTATTCGGACATTTGGACATTCAGACACTCCTTTGCGAGGACAAATATGTAATAAGTTGTATGTCTTCCAACCCCCATTCTTTCTCCCTTTTATTTCACCGCTTATGATGGTTAGGTTATGGACCTCATGTTTAATTAGCATTTTCCATGATTTGCATCCATTCGTTTACATGTATAAAAGTTCGGCTCATCATATTATTTCAATATCATATTCAAACTCCTTACTTGCATACATGCACTATCACATGCCTTGAATTGACTCACATACCATACTAGTAGCCGAACCTTAATTGCACATTGCATGTGTTGCATTAGCCATTAAATTAGGATCATGCATTTTTTTTCTAACTATTTTCTTTCTTTTTGGACTCACCTTCGGACATTAAGGTAAGCATTTTTGCTTTAGTATATTGCATAAGTGTGAATACTGTCATATCAAACATACTACCATGAGGCTAACTGCTTATTTAATATGCCTGTTTGAATGCCAGTGGATGAAGGCTAATCACTTGAATTAGGAAACTTCGATTCATGTATATATGATATCACCATTTTAAGTGATACATATTCAAAACACTTTTTTTTCAAAACAAACAAGAAATCAAACGTTCTAACTTTTTGCGAAATTAGTCTATACTTGTATGTTACATATAGAACAAGAGCATTTATTGTACATAAAAACTACATCATGATTAGTAGAGACCGATCTTTGATCGGGTGAGTGGGGTGTTCAATTATTGACCTTCCCCTCTCATATCTAAGTTCCCGAATCAAGACATTTTGGTAACGATGGACTAATGGCCTTTGGCATGAGTCATGAGTTTCCTAAATTTTCCAAAAATAAATATTTAGGTGGTGACTCTGAAATCTAGCAAAGTAATCCATTTTTGGCATTTGATTCAAACATCGATTTTCCACAAGAAATTGCCGGATTTGGACTCTTTTTGTGTTTCCATTGTTTCACATTGCACTTATGAAATCAGAATCAGAACCAACATAAGTGGAGTCCGAACTGTAAGGGCTATTCATTCTTCTGAAAGGGAGCGCAAAAAGCCGAGCTACAGTAGCGAGGTGATCCAATTACACTACCGCATAGAGAGGATAACAACAACCTAGCCACACTACCGCTTGGCGAGACAATCCTAACTATACTTCCGTGTAGAGAGGATAAGAGCAAACCAAGCCACACTACTGCGTAGCGAGGTGATCCTAACTACACTTCTGCGTAGAGACGACAAAAGCAAACCAAGCCACACGACCGCGTAGCGAGATAATCCTAACTACACTTCCACGTAGAGAAGATAACAACAACCCAGCCACACTACCGCATAGTGAGACAATCCTAACTATACTTTTGTGTAGAGAGAACAATAGCGAACTAAGCCATACTACCGCGTGGTGAGGAACAAGAACAAACAAGCTACACTACCACGTAGTGAGGTGATCCTAACTACACTTCCGTATAGAGATAACAAAAGCAAACCAAGCCATACTATCGCTTGGCGATATAAGAGGGAGGGAACCCAAATCGCACTCACATGACAAGGATGGACACCACGACGCACGTGAATACGACATAATGTGACAAATTTGAAAATCAGTATGATGACAATGCATGTTCCATACAACATAATAGACGACCGACATAAGATGTAATGCATGTTCTATGCAAGAATTGAAAAGCATGTTCTATGCGAGCCAATTGAAAGCATGTTCTCTGCAAGAAAATTGAAAGCATGTTCTATGCTCTATACAAACCAAATAAACATATGAGTTATGACTAATGTAATGCACACATGCAACATAAGAGGTATGTGAGAGTGCACATTCTATTCAAAAGAAGTTATTGGATATGTAAATTGACAAAACGGACAAAAGTGATGTTTGACAACAACCTCCACCCTCCCCCTGGGGGTCTTGCAAAATGCGCAACAAGGATACACCTTATTCATATTTGAAATTGGGGCACGTTCGTGCACTAGAGTACAACGAGCATTGGAACGACGCAACCGGAACACAATTCTGGGCTCCTCGGAAATCAAATCCAATTCAAATACCTCAATCCTTCTTTCCAGACCTAACATAGGACCTCCCATACACTGTTAGGGTAAACGGGGAACAAAACCAACACCGGGCCACAAAAAGGGTCTGTCGGCCACTAATGCAAATTCGGGGGCAAATCGGGCATTTCGGCTTGGGTCTATTTAAACACATCACCAAACTTTATTTCCTCATACCCACATGACCAAAATCCTTCCATCTCTTTCTCTGGGTGCTTCCTCTCTCTAGATTTGTGCTTTGTACGCGTTTTCCAACGCCCCACACAAACTTTATTCATAAAACCCTTTTGGTCCTCTTCACTTTGAACCGATCAGATTTTGTTTTCATTGATTTTTTTTCAGGTTTTCAACACTTTGGGCTTGTTTCTCTCGAGTTTTCCTTAGGTTTTGTGAACTTCCCCAGATTTTGACTTCTTCTCCTATTTTCTCAGTCATAGGGTTGACTTTTTTCAAGTTTTCCCTTCTTTCTTCATTTTTCTTCAGTTTTCAACCCACTTTTCAGATGGCGGATGACATTCCTCATGGTGGTGCCACTCCCGATATCCATATGTTTCCACCTGTTGTCGAGGTTGAGGAGCCTATAGCTGCTGAAGCTGACTAGGCAGCGGAGGATATTGCCGCCAATTTCAAGGCAGAAGCTGAGGTCTTCGCCCCAGGGCCCGAGCCTGAGTTACTTCCATTGAGGGTGAAGCCCTTTGAGCCTAGTATTGTTGTGACCATGACACTTTATGTTGATGAATGATTATAAATTGAGTTTATGTTTAACAAAAATGGGTTTTATCCAAATTATAACAAGATTTCAAATAAACTCTTATGGATTATTAGTATTGATGTTAAGAACTATTACATATATGAAAAGGGTGTAAAAGTCCCAAATTTATTAAAAACCCTAATTTGATTTTGATGAAAAATGAGGTTTGGATGGAATTGACTTTGAAATCTTAAAATTTAATAAACATTAGAAATAAATAAGTGGATAACTAGATTTTGGAGTACATTATTAATGTATGTTGTATTGGGAATTGTGGAATTGAAAATTGTTAATCTATGTATTGTGCATTTCACTATTCATCCCATGTATTTATGAATGCTTGGTGACTTTGAAAGTGGTAAAAAGGGGGAGGTAAATAGTGTATAAGTCTAGGTAAGGAGTTGATTTTTGAGAACAATGCATTGTGTTGGTACCCGCGCGGGAAATTTAGGTGCTCAAATGCCCTGTCTTGAGCTTATCACCGGACAAATGTGGGAAAATATTTTTGGGTGACCACTGGTCCCACCGTATAATAGTCAACGAAAGTGGAAAAACGAACGGTTTTGGGTGTCCATTCCCCATCGTATTAATAGCCGAAAAATGTGGAGATAGTTTTGGTTATAAATCTATTTATACGTAGTATGGGGCTTCTACGAGGGATTCATGACATATTTATCATCTTAGTGTTAAGAAAGGTTTTTAAGTGGAACAATGATGTGTTTTTCTTGTCCTCTTTAATTTTTAACATAAAGGTTAAATTGTGTTTTGGATTATGATAAGGCCTTATGGATGCTCGAGTAATTAGATACTTTGTTAAATGTATCTCTATTGGACATATAGCTCATCCATATCTAACATTTTCAAGAATTGGTGATGTGTCACCACCTCAGTGAGAAAGAGTAGACCTTTGTTTTGATTAGAGCACTGAAGCTCATGGATGTTTAGTGTAAAAGCTCCGAGCTTGTTTGTTGAGAACCGTGAGTCCATTTTTATTGTAACAAGGCTATGCCTTGAATATATATATATATATATTTGTAAGCCATTAAGCCATCTTACTTGTATTCTCTAACTTGTTGAACTATGCCATATGAAAGTGTATTTAATTTGTTGAACACGGATTTATAAATGGAAACTTTAGTTCAATGAGAAAAAGTACCTCATGGGTTAATGATATTATGATGATGATAAGTTTTTAGCTCAACCATATTTTAATTAATGTTTTACATTTAAATTATTATTTGGGGGTGTGATAAATTGGTATTAGAGCTAACCAAGTTTGACTACCTTGAGCTCGTGGGAAATGGCTAACACTATAGTGAGTCTGCCATGCTAGGAAGAATGTTACTGCTTAACATGATTATTTGTTTACATGACTATGTGGGTATGGGATCAAACTTCTAGGATACAACTTGGATCCATCGTACTCATTGAAGTCCATTTGGAAAGGCACTTAATCAATGCCCTTTCTACTTGGAAGTCTTTGAGCACCGTGGAACATGTTGATATCTTAGCAGGGTGGTTCGTATATGCTCTATGTGTCAAGGTACTTATATGGTTTGCCAAATACGTTTTAAATGCATGTATCACCTCATGCTAGTACGTGTGGGACTAATAAGACTTAGTGTAGAAAGGTGAGTCATAAATTTAATTTAATCTCTATTTCTTATAGGATGTCAAAACGTGGTAGAGGCCATAGCCGACCTTGCTAGGACGGTCAGAATATTTCGGCCCAATCAGAGATCCCTCCACAAGAAGAATGAGTGGGTCAGAACAATGTGGGCTTTGTATTGGCCCAAGACATAATGGGGGCTTTTAGAGAGTCCATGGACATACTGAGAGCTGAATAAGCGACTAGGACTATCGAAGGAGACACTCGAATTTCCTTCTTGAAAAAGCAATTCTTTCATTCAAAGCCCCACTGAGAACATTGGTAGGCCGACTCTATGAACGCAGATGAGTGGTTGGAGCAGATCATCAAAATTTTTGAGATCTTGGACATCCGTGAGGTGAGTTATGGGTGGTATTAGCATTGAGCACACTTGGGAGGCATTCATGCACGCTTTCCAAGGGAAGTTCCTCCCTCTTAGTGCTAGGGAACCATTGAGGATATAATTTGAATAGCTATTACAACTCAACACATCGATGGCCAAGTTTGAAGCCACATTTACTAGTTTATCTCGCTTTGCATCCGAGCTAGTGGCGACCAAAGAGTGCTGATGCATAGAATTTTAGAAGAGGTTGAGACCAAAACTTTTAATGAAGATAGTGAGTAACATGATCAGAGATTATGATCGGGTTATGGAAGCCACTACTCATGTAGAGATTATGGTAGAGGCTAAGGAAGCAAGGCAAAGATCAAAGAAGTCACGGTACTCAGAGTCTAGGGATGATTCAGGGCCTTCGACAAAGTCTTGGAGCTCATCATCCTATCAGTCATCTCTGTAACAAGTTAAGTCTTCCGGTTCAATGACGATTCGTGGTTTGGGGAACACAGGTCAAACTCATAGTGCGTGTTACAGATGTGGCCAACTGGGTTACAAAGTTTCAAAGTGTGGACAGAAGGGCGGGCCATAATTTTAGTCTGCTCACTTTCAGAGCCATCCTCAGAATAGAGGTCAGACTCAATCTTGTTATCAGTGTGGTCAGCCGAGGCATATGAAAAAGTTTTGTTTGCAGAGAGTCGGGTCAGCCAATGCTTCATGATCTCGCCTATCCAAGGGCTTTCAGATGGGTCAAGGGCAGAGGTAATCTCACTAGTAGGCCCAATCGGGTCAGGCATCTAGAGCAATACACAGGGCCACATCTGCGCAATCTGTGTAGCAAGCCTATGCTTCAAGAGGCAACCTAGGAGAGCAGAGGCCACAGGGAAAAGTGTATGACATCATCGCATTAGTGCAGTCTTCAAGACCATTCATTTTGACTATCTTATTTTCAACACTTGGGCAAGTGTATTGATAGATACTGACGCATCTCACTCATTTACGGCATCAATATTTGCGTCCATTTTGGGTTTAGAAAGTGAGCAACTAGAGTCTTTGCTTATGGTAGAGTCACTCGTTTAAGGTAAGACTATCTTGAATCGGGGATGTCGCGGGTGTGTAATTGAGGTTGCAGGTCGTAGACTTCCATCAGCTTTGTGTTGTTAGATATGTTTGGATTTGATGTCATCCTCGGTATGGATTGGTTGTCTTCCTAACGTGCCATCATAGACTGCTATGGTAGAAGAGTTACTGTGTGCACATCGGGTGGTGATTATTTCTCTTTCCAGAGGGTAGAATCGACAGATTGTTGCCGCCATTGTATAACCCACGCGGTCGAGGTGAACTTAGCTCTCTCCTAGCATCCTTCTGAGATGATAGGAGTGGTAGGGTTCAAGATGTGTTTCCTATAGTGGTTTGTGAGTACTTAGATGTTTTTCCCTAAGATCTCATCAAATTATTGCCTTACTGGGAGGTTGCGTTTTCCATAGACTTAGGCCTTGTTTGGGAACATGCTATTTTAGTAACTTTTTGGCTTTTTGGCTAAAATTTGAGGTAAAAAAAACTAGTATGCTTAGGATGACTTTTTAGTTTTTTACGAAAAGATGTTGAAAAAGTAAAGAGAAAATAGAATCTTTGACTTTTTGATATAAGTTGTTGGCTTTTTGATTTTTTTAGTGACTTTTTGTCTTTTTGGCTAAAATCATCACTTGCCAAATGAGGCCTTAGTATCGGGCACGACACCTATCTCCTTGTCGCTGTATAGGTTCGCGCCAGTTGAGTTGGGTGTCTTGAAGGAACAATTACAAGAGTTGCTAGATAAGGGCTTCATACATCTTAGTATCTCACCATGGGGAGCTCCGGCCTTGTTTGCTTAAAAGAATGATGACTTGTTGAGATTGTGTATACATTATCGCAAACTGAATCGAGTTATGGTTAAGAATAAGTACCCCTTGCCTAGAATAGATGACCTTTTTGATCAACTCAAAGGTTCGCATTGTTTTTCAAAGATAGATTTGAGGTCGGGTTACCATCAGCTACGAGTCAGGGATAAGGATATTCTTAAGATGGCTTTTCGTACTAGATATGGTAATTATGAGTTTCTAGTCATGCCTTTTGGGTTGACCAACAAGCCTGCTATATTCATGGACCTGATGAACCGAATCTTTCGAGAGTTTTTTGACCAATTTGTAGTCGTCTTTGTAGACGACATTTTCATTTATTTGTCTTTTGAGGAGAAGTACGAGGGGCACCTCCGCATTGTCCTACAACCCCTTAGAGAACATCATTTGTATGCGAAGTTTGAAAAGTGTGAGTTTTGGCTTTCAGAGGTGAAGTTTTTTGGGCCATGTAGTTTCCGGAGATGGGGTTATAGTGGACTCTTCCAAAATTGAGGCTATACAGAATTGGGATTAACCTAAAAATGCTTTTGAAATCTATAGTTTCCTAGGTTTAACCGGGTACTACTGTCGCTTTGTAAGGCACTTCTCTTCTATAGCATCACCTTTGACTAGATTGACTCGTAAGGGAGTGAAATTTGTTTGGAGTGAAGCTTGTGAGAAATCCTTTCAGAAACTAAAGCTTAGGTTGACTACCTCTCCTATTCTTATTGTACTGGGTATACGGTGTATTGTGATGCTTTTAAGGAAGGGTTGGGGTGTGTTTTGATGCAAGAGAGCAGGGTGGTAGCATACGGTTCTCGATAACTAAAAACTCATGAGAGAAATTACTCAACCTATGACCTAGAGCTTACCATTATCATATTTGCTTTGAAACTTTGGAGACACTATTTATATGGTGAAAATTTTGAAGTATTCTCTTATCATAAGAGTCTTAAATACCTATTTTCTAGAAAGATTTGAACTTGCGTCAATGAAGATAGATGGAGTTTATGAAAGATTACAACTTCGAATTACACTATCATCCCAGGAAGGCCAACGTAGTGGCTGATGCCTTGAGTAGAAAATCCATAAGTGCCCTGGCTAGTCTCGCAGTAAGGAAATGGAAGATGATGGGGGATACTGGCGAGTTTGACTTGCAACTTTGCAAGTTCACTATTAGCGCACAACTTACACTTGTTACAAGAGTAGTAGAAGCACAATAGGGTGACCTGGAAGTGGAGACTATTCGGGAAAAGAAGGGTTTAAATGTTTGTGCCGATGCAAGTATCCATTATTTTGACCGGCTGTTTGTGTTTGAGCCTATTAGAGATGAAGTTCTTCGATAATTCTAATACTCTCACCTTGAGGTGCATCTGTGAGGCACTAAAATGTACCATAACCTTAGCTGTCAATTTTGGTAGCCTCATTTGTGTCTAAGTGCCTAACCTATCAACAAGTCAAGGCCAAACATCAACAACTCGTGGGATTATTACAACCTCTACCGATTGTCGAGTGGAAGTGGGAACATGTCAACATGGACTTCGTTACACGCTTTCCTAGAACACAAAAGGGTAATGATGCGACATGGGTGATTGTAGATCAACTCACAAAATCAGCCCATTTTCTTGCCATGAATGTGGCAGATTTTATTAAATATTTAGCTAAACTTTACATTCGTGAAATCATTCAACTCCATGGAGGTCCATTGAGTATAGTGTCTGATAGAGATCCTTGTTTCACTGCTAGATTATTGTAGAGTCTTCAAAGTGCCTTGGGTGATAGACAATCCGAGCGTACCATACAAATCCTAGGAGACATGCTAAGAGCGTGTGTGTTAGACTTCAAAGGGTCTTGGGAGAAATATTTACCTTTAGTTGAGTTTGCTTACAACAATAGCTACTAGGCTAGCATTGAGATGACACCTATTAAAGCTCTAAACGGGCGTCCTTGCAGATCACCGGTTTGTTGGGATAAGGTAGGAGAGTCACTTATGCTTGGGCCCAAGTTGGTTCGTGAGACCCCTGAGAAGGTAGCTCTTATTCGGAAGAGATTAGTCACTGCTCAAAGTCGTCAGAAAAGCTTGCCGATCGAAGGCGAAGACCGTTTCCCTTTGAGGTAAGAGACCATGTAATTTGAAAGATCTCACCTAGGAGGGGATTGATGACGTTTGGTAGAAGGAGAAAATTATCTCCCCGATTTATTAGCCTTTTAACATCATAAAACGGATATGAGAAGTTGCGTATTGTCTTACCTTACCACCACAACTCTCCGGAGTGCATAATATGTTCCACGTGTCAATGCTTCGCAAGTATGAGCTCGATCCTTTCCACATGTTAGATTTGATAAATATTGAGGTTGATGAGGATGCGTCTTATGAGGAAAGACGAATTCAAATTCTAGATATCTGGGAGCAAGTATTGAGGAGTAAGACCATTCCATTGTTATGGCATCATCATGGTGTTAAGGAAACGACACGAGAGCGTAAAGCGTAGATTTGCGAGAAATACCTGGATTTATTTCAAAATATATGATGTATCCACTTGAAGTGTTTTTTCTTTAATATGTGGTAAACCGAGTATAACCTATACTCTCTCCTTTATTTACCTTCTTTTGCTACTAAAAATTATCCATTTACTATTTGGGGATTGTTAGGAATGGATGATTAATGCATTATTATCACATCATTGATGTTGTGTTCGGATTGGCATTATTTCGTGGGCTAAAATCCTTAAGGGGAGAAATTGTGACAATTCGTTTCAGGTGACCGCTCCAGCGGAGATAAAGTGCTCCCAGTAGTTCGTTTTGCAAGCTGAGGAACCACTCGAGCGAAGATAACGGGTTCCTAGTATCTCGTTTTTTAGGCAGAGATACTAAGAGACCTCATTCACTGCTCGAGCAGTGAAAAGACTGTTCGAGTGGTCTGCGTGATTTTAACAACTTAAAAAGTCACATTTTAGATAATTTCTTCACTTTTCCTTTTCTCTCTTCTTCTTCTCTCTCTCTCTCTCTCTCTCTCTCTCTCTCTCTCTCTTTCTAATTCTAAAAACCCTAGGTTTCTCTTTCTAAATGTCTCATTTTACCAAGATCCAAGCCTAAACCACTTATAAGAAGTGGAGTATACATAAAGACCTTGTGTTCTACCAATTGGATTTCAATTCTATGAAGGATTCTTTTTTCAAAGTCTGGCTTTCTTGCTCTTTGCTTGAGGTAGGGTTACTTTTAACTTAGTATCTCTTATTGTGAGGATGTTTATATGGTATTGTTGTGACCATGACACTTTATGTCGATGAATGATTATAAATTGAGTTTATGTTTAACAAAAAAGGGGTTTTATCCAAATTGTAACAAGATTTCAAATAAACTCTTATGGATTATTAGTATTGATGTTGAGAACTATCACATATATGAAGAGGGTGTAAAAGCCCTAAATTTATTAGAAACCCTAATTTGATTTTGATGAAAAATGAGATTTGGATGGAATTGACTTTCAAATCTTGAAATTTAATAGACATTACATATAAATAAGTGGATAACTAGATTTTGGAGTACATTACTAATGTATGTTGTATTAGGAATTGTGGAATTGAAAATTGTTAATGCATACTATTCATCCCATGTATTTATGAATGCTTTGTGACTTTGAAGGTGGTACAAAGAGGGAGGTAAATAGTGCATAAGTCCAAATAGGGAGTCGATTTTTGAGAACAATGCATTGTGTTGGTATCTGCGTAGGGAGTTTAGGTGCCCAAATGCCCTATCTTGAGTTTATCATTGGACGAATGTGAGAAAATGTTTTTAGGTGTCCACTGGTCCTGTTGTATAATAGTTGGCAAAAGTGAAAAAACGGATGATTTTGATTGCTCATTCCTCGTCGTATTAATAGACGGCAAATGTGGGGATAGTTTTGGTTATAAATCTATTTATACGTAGTATGGGGCTTCTATGAGAGATTCATGACATATTTACCACCTTGGTGTTGAGATAGGTTTTTAAGTGGAACAATGATGTATTTGTTTTCTTGTCTTCTTTATTTTTGAACATAAAGGTTAAATTGTGTTTTGGATTATGATAAGGCCATATGGATATTCAAGTAATTAAATACTCTTTTAAATGTATCTCTACTAGACATATAACTCATCTCTATATAACATTTTCAGGAATTGGTGATGTGTTACCACCTTAATGAGAAGGAGTAGACTCTTTGTTTTGATTGGCGCACCAAAGCTCAAGGATGTTTAATGTGAAAGCTCAGAGCTTGTTTGTTGAGGATCGTGAGTCCATTTTTGTTGTAACAAGGCCATGCCTTGAATATATATATATATATATATATATTGTAAGCCATTAAGGCATCTTACTTGTATCTTCTAACTTGTTGAACTATGTCATATGAAAGTATATCTAATTTGTTGAACACAGAACTATAAATGGAAACTTTAGTTCAATGAGAAAGGACCTCATGGGTTAATGATATTATGATGATGATAAGTTTTCAACTCAACCATGTTTTAATTTATGTTTTACATTTAATTATTATTTAGGGGTGTAACAAGTAAGTACATCATTACATATCACAAAATTTAAGAAATAATACTAATATATTCTTAGTATTGATTAAGAGGATTTAAAGATTAACCAATAATATTTTTATGTAGTAATATATGTAGAAGTATAGATATAGATATATAATTCATACTATAACCATTAAAACTAAAAATAGTAGTTACATCATTACATGTTTTGAAATCACAAAATTTAAGAAAATAATACTAATATATTATCAACAATGATTAAGAGGATTTAAAAAGGATTAATTGTTGAAAAGTCTAAAATAATGAGAGTATAAAGTACTAGATCTAGTGGAAATTTTTTTATTGGTGAGAAGTTCATTCTTTATGAAATAAATTGATAAGAAGTCCTTTATTAATTTTGAAGGACATTTTGTTTTCAATTTTATCCCTTAATTTATCTGTTAACTTTTTTTATTTGTTGACTTTTTTTTTCTATCTGTTCAAATTTATATCTATTTATTCAAATTATTTTCTATCTGTTCAAATTTTTTTATCTGTTCAATTTTTTTAACCTATCTGTTGAATTGTTTTATCTATTGAATTTTTATAAACTATTTTTTTTTCTATCTATTCAAATTTACATCGATTTTAAACTTTTCTCTCTCTATCTGTTCCTTTCTCCATTTCTATTTTCTCTGTATCTGTTTCTCTCTCTCAACTTCTTTTTTCTCATATATCTATTTCTCTCTTTATTTGTTAAAAAAAAATCTCTATTGAAAATCTATTTGTTGAAAAGGAAAAAAAATATATCTCTATTACAATCATCATCAACAACTACGACTACAAAAAAAAAAAAAAAAAAAAAAAGCATCATATCTACAAAAATAATAGCAAAAAAATAAATAAATAAATAAAAAATTGAACAAATCTGAACATATCAGATCTGAGAAATACATACATACAACAACAACAACAAACTTTGAAAAAATCTCAATAATTAAACAAAATGATGAAGTGCAAGGGTTTTCTGCAACTCTCTCAATATCGCATAATACACTGCAATTTTCAACTTTGGAGAAAGAGAATAGAGATATCTGCAAAGGAAAAAAATTATCATTAGAATGATCAACAACAACAACAACAAAATTATCTATTTGTTTGATCTATTCAACAACAATAACAATACAGATCTATTGGTCTGATGATCAATGAAAATTTCTCTCTTATCTGTTAAACCATGACTCCTCTTCATCATCATCATGATTAATGAACACATTGTCCCCTTCTTCACCTTCCTAGATCCACGAATGAACATGTTCAACAGAACAATGTGTCACGACTCGAACCCGCCCCTAGAGGTTAGGATCATAACCGGCCAATAATCATGAGATTACCTACGGTCTTAGTCAGAAATCAGTCACATTTAATATTAAAATGGGGCCAGAAGCGGAAGCGGAAGCAGAATTAGAAATTTTGTCCAATGAGTTGTGCATATATGGCATTACACAAACTTTTCACAATATATTAATATCTCACACCAGACAGTCATTTAGGATATCTATATATATACAAAAGTCTAGGATCATTTCAAAACAATCTTAACAGAAACTAAGTCACATCCTTAGATACAGACTTGGTCATGCGGGACCATAAAAGTAAAGAAAGAGAAAATCATAAACAAAGCCTCGCATGTGAGGCGTCTATAGCAGACTTCACGGTATCAGATATCCTTAACGGGTTTACTAGGACCGAGGGTGGACATCCAGCTACTCACATACATACATATAAATAAAGAGTGAGCTAACGCCCAGTGAACAATACAAAAGTAAAGGGATTGAGTGACTGAGCCCCTTTTAATAGATAAGCATTTTACATCAGAACAACCTTGGGTCCAATATGCGATGGAACAACCTGAGGTCTGACATATAGTAGAATATATAGTATGAGTTCAATTGTTACTCAACAGAATGACCTCAGGCCCAATAGTGTACAGAATGACTGCAAGTCCAACATTTAACAAACTCACCAATCAGATTCAGTTATCTCTTATCAGAATGACCTTGGGTCTAATCATTTACAATCGTATAATGGCCAATCAATTATTGCAATTGCATATCTGCCATTCAAAATAGTCAGAGATTCGATCATATCATATCAGTCAATCAGTTTTATCGGAGATTCAGAACGACCTTGGGTCTACTTTATCAGATACACAAACAGCCTTAAGCACAATTCATATATTGTGAGCGACTTCACTCTATTATTCAGATATATATACAAAATGACCTTAGGTTCACTGTTCATGTTTATGTCATGTCATTCACTTGTATAGATAATAATCTTATTAATATCATATTGTTCAGACAGAAGATGGTAACTCATTTACACTTATCAAATCATAGGTTTAGAAAAGCTTACCATATGTGAACAATCAAAAAATAAAGTATAAGTAAAATATCTTTACTAAGATATTACTCACAGTGTTTAGTCGGTTGATTTGTCCTTCTGGTTGACCCTAGAGTCTTCAATTCTCATAATTCTAGCAAGAACTTGAGTTATCTTCTTCAATTCCTCAATTGCATTAGCTAATGTTCAAGTTTTCCTACCCTTACTTTTGAATTCTCACTTCTCTCTCTATAAGTGGTATTTTCCAACCAATATTGAAGATGGACTCAAAATTATAAGCCTGGGCACTTACTTAACATATATATATATATATATAAGGTTATCAAATTAACTTAATTAAACATGCTTAAGGTTAGTTAATCTCATTTAGTTTTAATCAATTTAATCTAATTAATTTGATCCGAATCAATTTTTAATTAAATTTCACCGTAAGCTCTAACAATTGTGCTAATCATAATGATACAGTCAATTTCGGTTTCTGTTGCCTCTACGACCCTCCATTTCATATTATAACAGAATATAGTGCAAATATCTCTACATTGGAGATATATGAATTCAAAAACACATATAATCACATGATTGGCATCCAAATTCACATTAAGCACAAAATTGCAAATATAACTAAGGATTAACAGTACAATGTGGAATGGGGTTGTCACATCCTTCCCCCCTTCAGGAAGTTTGGTCCTCCAAACTTATGTTATCTTCCGTTGGGAACAAACGTGGGTAGTGTTGTCGTATCTCATCTTCTTTCTCCTATGTGGCTTCACTTCTATAATGCTCTTTCCATTCCACTTTCACCATTGGAATGGATTTGTTTCTCAATTGTTTCACTTGTCAATCAATGATTTGTTCTGGCCATTCTTCATATTCCATATTCTCATTAAGTGCTATCTGGTGATAGTCTATAACATGAATTGGATCCCAAAGGTAGCCCCTCAACATGGACACATAGAACATGTTGTGCATTTCTTCTATACCTGACGATAAAGCAGCCCTATAGGCAATGGGACCAAGTCTCTCCAGAATTTGGAATGGTCCAATATAACGGGGTGATAACTTGCCATTCTTACCGAATCTCAACTGGCCTTTCATTGGAATTACACAGATGAACACATGATCACCAGTTTCATATTCAAGAGGCCTTCTTCTAACATCTGCATAACTTTTTTGTCGACTCTGAGCTGTCTTGAGTCTTTGCTGAATCATTTGAATCTTTTCGGTGGTAGTTTGCACAATTTCAAGCCCAAGCAAAAGTCTACACCTGACTTCTATCCAACATATCGGTAATCTACATTTTCTGCCATATAAGTCTTCATACTTTGCCATGCCAATGCTGGAATGAAAGTTGTTATTATACGCAAATTCTATCAATGGTAAGTAATCTTCTCAATTTCCCTGAAAATCTAATGCACACATTCTGAGCATATTTTCCAAAGTCTATATAGTTCATTCTGATTGTTCATCAGTTTGTGGATAGAATGCAATACTAAATCTCAATTCTATTCCTATTGCTCTCTGTAGGCTTTTCCAGAATCTTGACACAAATTTCGGATCTCTATCCGACATAATAAATACCGTCACTCCATGTAAACGGACAATTTCATCAACGTAAATGGTAGCCAATCTATATACATCATAAATGGTTCGAACAGGAAGAAAATGTGTAGATTTAGCCAGCCTATCAACTATAACCTAGATAGAATTCATACCTCTTGGGGTTCGAAGCAGTCCAACAATAAAGTCCATGGTAAATATATTCCCATTTCCATTAGAAAATAAGAAAAGGTTGAAGTAGACTTGCCGGTTTCTAGTGCTCGTCTTTAAATTACTGGCATTTAAGACATTTAGACACATATTCTGCAATTTTTTTCTTCATTTTAGGCCACCAATAGCTTTGTTTCAAATCCTGATACATCTTGCTGTTAGCTGGATGTATTACAAACATTGACTTGTGGGCTTCATCTAGAATTCTCTTCTTTAAATCAGAGATGTTCAGAACACAATCTATTTTGGAATTTCAACACTTCATTCTCCACACTAAACCCCGGTCTCAGATGCATTTCAAACTCATCAATTACCTTCTTAAAGGACTCATCCTTCATTTGTTTCTATTTGATCTCATCAATTATTGTCAGTTTAAAATGGCAGCTATCAATCCGCCCTACTCATGTAATACTACTTTAATCTCGGATTTCTCAAAATCTTTTAGTAATTCTTCTTGTTCACTAAGTAAACGAGCTAAGTTCCCCGTTGACTTTCTGTTCAAAGCATCGGCTACAGTGTTGGCTTTACTTGGGTGATACTAAATTTGAAAATCATAGTCTTTTATCAGTTTAAGCCATCTTGTCTGTTGCATTTTCATCTCTTTTTGGGTAAAGAAGTACTTCAAGCTTTTGTGATCAGTTTAAACTTCACATTTTTCCCTATACAAGTAATGCCACTAAATTTTCAAAGCAAACACTACTACGGCCAATTCCAGGTCATGCGTCGGGTAGTTCTTTTCATATGGTCTCAATTGTCGAGAGGCATAAGCAATTACTCTTCTGTTTTGCATTAACACACAACTCAAACCCTAGTAAGAAGCATCACTAAATATTACAAAAATTTTCGTACCTAAAGGCAATGTTAACACTAGTGCAATAGTCAATCTCATTTTAAGTTCTTGGAATGCAGATTCCCTTTCATCATTCCATTCAAACAGTTGTCCCTTGCGTGTTAGTTGGGTGAGCGGTACAGCTATTTTGGAGAAGTCTTTTACAAACTATTTGTAATACCCAGCTAAGCTCATGAAATTACGGACTTCCGTTACATTTGTCGGTAAAGGCTAGTTCACAATTGCCTCTATCTTTTGTGGGTTTACAGAAATCTCATCCCTGTTAATGACATGCCCTAAGAAGACAACCTCATCCAACCAAAATTCATATTTCTTCAATTTATCAAATAATTTCTTTTCTCTAAGTGTTTGCAAGACAGTTCTCAGTTATTGTTCACGTTTAATTCTACTCTTTGAATATATCAGAATATCATCAATAAAAACCACAACAAACTTATCAAGGTAGGATTTAAAAATTCGGTTCATAAGATCCATAAATGTTACAGAAGCATTAATCACTCCAAATGGCATAACTAGAAATTTATAATGTCCATATATTGTTCTAAATGTGGTTTTCTCAACATCTTATGCTTTCACCTTCAACTAGTGGTGTCTGGATCTCAAATTGATCTTTGAAAACACTTGTGAACCCTGCAACTGGTCAAATAAATCATCAATTTGGGGCAATGAATATTTATTCTTGATTGTTACCTTGTTCAGCTTCCGATAATCAATTAAGGTCCCATTTTCTTTTCACAAACAATACTGGTGCACCCTAAGGCAAAGTACTTGGTCTAATAAAACCCTTATCAAGCAAGTCTTGCAACTGCTCTTTCAATTCTTTTATTTCAGTAGTAGACATTCTCTAAAGGGTTTTTGAGATAGATTGGGCGCCTAGTACAACATTAATGGTAAACTCTATTTCTCTGTCAACCAATTCCCCTGTCAGTTCATCAAGAAATACATCCGGAAAGTCTCTAATAACAAGAATACTTTCTAATTCAACATTCATAGATTGCTCAGTCAAGATACTACACAAGTAACCCTAACACCCTTTCCTAAGAAGTTTACATGCTTTCATTGCTGAAATTAGATAAAGTGGATGCACTACACCATTACCAACAAATTCAAATTCATCATGTCCCGATGATCTAAACATAACCCATTTTGTTACACAGTCAATAGTAGCATAGTACTTAGACAACCAGTCCATTTCCATAATTACATCAAAGTGTCTAATATCCAAAGGTAACAAATCTATACATAAGGTAACATTGCCAATATGCATATCATAAACACGGTACATAGATATACATAACAGAGACTGTCCAGATGGAGCAGATACATACAATAGGTATGGCAATGATTATAAGGGTCTATTTAATCTAAATGCAAATGTAGTAGACACAAAGGAATGTGTGGATCCGAAATCCATTAACACAAAAACATCTTGATTATATATAGAGATAGTACTTGAGACAACGACTACAGTATTCTGTAGGTCACTTGGGACGAGTACAAAGACTCTCCGTTGCCTCAATGTGTCTTTGGTAGTGGTAGGTCTCACGGTGTTCCTTGGTACATGGATAGATCCAGTTGAGCTAGCAGATGGTCTTCTACTTATTTGGTCATTCTGAGGATATTTTTTAACCAAATACCTAGTTTTGCCACATCGAAAACACACCCCAGATGTGTGGTAACAAACTCCCTGGTGTTTTCTACCACAGATGTTACGTGTTGGTGCAGAGTCCCTTGAAGAGCTAGAACTTGATGAACTCGTATTTTGCTTCTTAAACATCTTCTTTTTTGAAAAGAAGCCTTGCATCTTGCCTTTCCATTCAAACAGTTTATTTTGATTGGCCATATTAGTTTCTGACATTAAAGCCTGGTCTAGCACATCAACATAAGTAGGTAATTTCAATACATTCACCCTTTCCAGGATATCGTTACGGAGACTGCCCTCAAATTTTCTCGCCTTTTTATAGTCGGTGTCAACCATATGCGGTGCAAATCTAGCTAGTTCGGTAAACTTGGCCTCATACTTAACTGCAATCATATTGCCTTGCTTCAACCCCTCAAATTTAGACACCTTTCTATCATGGACACACTGTGAAAAATATTTATCATAAAAGAGCTCAAGAAACCGTGTCTAGCCTATGCCCTTGTTGTCATTATGAATTAGCATCCACCACCTTCTTGCTTCATCCTCCAGTGTAACGGTGGCCAACTGTACTTTATGTGTTTCAAGGCAAGGGAATACTTCAAATAATTTTTCAATCTCGGGGACCCAAGCATTTGCTTTCAATGGATCCACTCCCTTGTGAAACAGTGGTGGCTTTATTTTCTTAAACTCTTTAGTGAGAGCTATTGTTCTGTCATCATTTTGTAAGTCGTGCACAAGTTGTACCAAAGGTGAGGGTAGTGGTTGTTGCCACTGTTGTTGTTGCCTTAGTATTTCTGCCATGTCTTGTATCAAGCTTTCCATTTAGTCTAGCCTGGCAATAGAATATTCTTCTATTTTGTCGGATCTTGTTCTTACCATTATCTGATGAGACTTGCATTAAATTTCATACAAAAATAAGATACACAATATACACAGACAGAAAGAGCACGCATATACAGACAGGCAATAGTGCATATGTCATGTAGTCACATATTTCAAAACACTTTAACATATTCTTAATGCATTCAAGAATATATTTATCACATGAATGCAACTTAAGTCTTTTCTAGACACTCTATTGTTCATTTGGACAAGTGTATGAGTTATTACTCATACTTTGATATCACCCTGTTGCGACCCGAACCTGCCGCTAGAGGTTAGGATCATAACTGACCAGTAATCATGAGATTACCTACGGCTTCAGTCAGAAATTAGTCACATTTAATATTGAAAGAGGGGCAGAAGCGGAAGCAGAATTAGAACTTTTGTTCAATGAGCTATGCATATATGGCATTACACAAACTTTTCGCAATATATGGATAACTTACATTAGACAGTCATTTAGGATATCTATATATATATACATAAGTCAAGGATAATTTCAAAACAATCTTCATAGAAACTAAGTTATATCCTTAGATACAAACTTGGTCCTACGGGAGCACAAAACTAAAGAAAAGGAAAATCATAAACAAAGCCTCACACGTGAGACATCCATAGCAAGCTCCATGGTATCAAATATCCTTAACAGGTTCACTAGGGCTGAGGTTGGACATCCTGCTGCTCACCTACATACATATAAATAAAGAGTGAGCTAACGTTCAGTGAATAATACCAAAGTAAAAAAGGTTGAGTGACTGAGCCCTTTTTAACAAATAAGCATTTTACATCAGAACGACCTCGGGTCCAATATGCGACGGAACGACCTTAGGTCCAACAAATAGCAGAATATACAGTATGAGTTCAATCATTAGTCAACAGAACAACCTTGGGCCCAACAATGTATAGAATGACTGTAGGTCCAACAGTTAACAGACTCACCGATCGGATTCAGTTATCTCTTATCAAAACGATCTTGAGTCCAATCATTTACAGTAATATAATGGCCAATCAATTATTGCAATTGCATATCCACCATTCAAACTAGTCAGAGATTCAATTATATCATATTAGTCAATCAGTCTTATCAGAGATCCAGAACGACGTTAGGTCCACTTTATCAGATACACAAATGGCCTTAGGCCCAATTTAGATATTTCGAGCGACTTCGCTCCATTATTCAGATATATATATATATATAATGACCTTAGGTCCACTATTCATGTTTATGTCATGTCATTCACTTGTACAGATAATATTCTCATTAAGATCATATTGTTCGAACAGAAGATGGTAACCCATTCACACTTATCAAATCATAGGTTTAGAAAAGTTTACCATATGTGAACAGTCAGAAAATAGAGTATAAGTAAAATATCTTTACTAAGATATTACTCATAGTGTTCAGTCGCTTGATTTGTCCTCGCAGTTGACCCTAGAGTTTTTAATTCTCCTAATTCTAGCAAGAACTTGAGTTTCTCCTAATTCTAGCAAGAACTTGAGTTATCTTCTTCAATTCCTCAATCTCGTAAGCCAATCTTCAAGTTTTCCTCTCCTTGGTCTTGAGTTCTCACTTCTCTCTCTCTAAATGGTATTTTCCAGCCAAATGTTGAAGATAGACTCAAAATTATAAGCCTAGGCACTTACTTAACATATATATATAGTCATTAACTTAACTTAATTAAACATGCTTAGGGTAGTTAATCTCATTTAGTTTTAATTAATTTAATCTAATTAATTTGATCTGAATCAATTTTTAATTAAATTTCACAGTAGGCTCTAACAATTATGTTAATCATAATAATACAGTTAATTTTGATTTCTATCACCTCTACGACCCTCAATTTCATATTATAACAGAATATAGTACAAATATCTCTACAATGGACAGACATGAATTCAAAAACACATATAATCACGATTCGCATCCAAATTCATATTAAGCACATAATCATAAATATAACTAAAGATTAACAGTACAATGCAGAACAAGGTTGTCATACAATGAAATTAAAGTTATTCGTATATGAATACATAATTACATGTATGGACAAACATATATTATCAATAGAAATTACTACTTGATCTCAACTATCAAAATCTACAGATCCATCAATAAACAAGAACACTGAAGGCAATGAAAATCCAATAGCCACAACTTCAAATCTAGGACAAATTAGAGAACTAGGATAAATTTCTACAACTCTATAAACAATACACAAATCAGACGAACACAAATTAGAGAACATGAAAATTAGGATATATATAAATAACTTTGAATTCATTGAATAATGTAGAATATATTAATAGTAGAGACCTAGGCAACTGGTGACGCCAAATCAGCGATCTCCGCCCTTCGATCGTCCATTCGGAGTGGATTCATTGTAAGAGCGGAAGAGAGAGACATTCAATGACGGCACGGCAGAAAGGCTCCAACTGCTTCTTCAAAGACGAAGATCTCAACTTAGAACCACTGCTCAACAAGAACCTCGAACTTAGAGGGCTTCGGGAAGAGAGAGAAAGAGGGATATGAAGATCGAAACATACTGCTCCTATAATACCTATCCAATACCGGTGGCAACGACGACAAGCGAGACAGATTGGGAGTTGGGCTCCCTCGGTGGTGGAGGATAATAAAGATGAGTACGATTTACTTGAGAAGAAAGAGAGTGAGTGCGACCACGGAGATCAGAAGAGTTGTTAGAGAAGAGCAACGGTCGACGGGAGCCACAAGAGTGATAGCCATTGGTGATCCAACCGTTCATCGCCTCTGATGGAGATAAATGGAGTTAATTAGAGAGAGAGAGAGAGAGAGAGAGAGAGAATTAGATCTATGAGGAAAGAGAGAGCGTTTGAAGAGAGATACACGTATGATCTAGATATATGGGTGGTTTGGTCTTTTTACAAAAGCATGTCCTTATAGACAAAGTAATTTGATGCCTGGACTTTTAGACTGAAGAAATTCAAAATTAGATTTATGAATCGAGAGCCAATTTAAAAATTAACTCAATTTATGTAAATTAGATTTTAGATTAATTACAAAATGACATGTGTAGTTTAATTGTTAAAAAATTCCAAAAATATGAGAAAATTATATTGAATTTTTTTTTTATCTCAAATAGAGCACAACGTTTTTACTTATATCATATAAAATTGTTATAAAATATCTTTTTGTAACATTATTTTATATCATATAATAGATTGAAAATAGGGCGTTCTGTCCAATAGTCCAAATCTAAATTTCCTTTGTCCAAAGGTCAAGGCGCAAAATTATTATGTCCATAAAGACATACTTTAGCACAATGACTAAACTACCCCCATCTATTTAAAACCACCAGGGATGGCAATTTGAACCCAACTCAATGGGGACCTAACCCCCCAACCCCGATTACAACAGGTTTTTCCAGAAAAATACCCCTGATGGGCCAGGGATGGTATTAAAAAATGAATCCCCAATAATTTTCGAGCCAGAGATAGTGATACATTCTCCAACCTGTCCTTGTCCCCGTCCCTGTTTCCTTCGAACTAAAATTACTATTATATCCCTCTATCCATTCATATATATACCCCTCTATTATATATATATATATATCTCCATAGCGACACAGTCACCGTTGCCTCCTCCTCCGCGCCATCGTTACTGCTGCGATGCTAGAGTTACCAAACCTCCATACTCTGGCGTTGATTCCCTCCACCACAACAGATCTGAGCAAACATGAACAGAAGTTACAAACGTTGCCAGCATCAATTCACTTTCTCTCACACTTCACGTCGTCCTTTCCCGTCATCTATCGCCACCGACATACCGCATAATCTCTTTACTCAGATCTCACACACACACTCTCTCTCTCTCTATGACACACTCAGATATACAAATCTCTGATTTGTTTGATGACACACAGAGATCTCATATTTGTGTTGATGATACACATTCAGATCTCATGTATGGGTGTATGTATATATATATGTGTGTGTCTCTATCTGTCTCTCTCTCTCTATATATTTTTTGGTAGTTTTGTATGTGCATGTTTATGTGTAATTATAGTTATTTTGGTTCTTGATGTTGATTTTGATGATGTTGTTGTTGATGATGTTAATGTTGATGAAAATGAAACAGATCGGGGATGATGTTGTTGTTGGTGCTATTTGGTGCAATTTATTGTAAGCTAAAAAGTGATAATCAGAAAGCAGAAACCAAAAGCACCCCTTCTCCAACTTCTAAATAATCAGCTTATTTAAGTTATTTTTGCCCAAAAAACTGTAAGCAAATGTTGCACCAAACAGTCTGATACAGATTCCCAAATCAAAATAAGCTATAATCACCCCCATATAATCCATACCAAACACCCTTGTTGATGATTTTGTTGTTTTTGTATGGGGATTTTTCGGGATCGTGGAAACCTGATTCCCGTTAAGGGGCGGAGATGTCGAATTTTATACCTTCGGGGATCGAGCATGGGGAGTGTAATCCCTAGCCCCACCCCGACCTATTACCATTCCTAAAAACCACACCTTTTTCGATTTTACCATCAATCCCGTCTCTTTCTTTCTCTCTCACTCTTTCTCTTTCTAAATCAACTATCTCTCTCTATTTGTTGGGTCTCCTCTCTCTTTATTGTGTTTCTCTCTTTTATTTCTTTCTTATAAGCATCATTGATCACCGGCGTAGGAAGTTCCCATCACCAACGTCCCTTTCAATCGATCATTCGATCTTGCTATGAGGCTCGCAGGGTTAGGAAGTACTCAACAATGGCATAGAGAATGGCGGCATTGTAGATCGCGTTGTATTTCTTGCAAATCTCATCTCTCTGATTTTGCTTCTGTTTTTCTCAACGCTGTCGACGAGTTAGTATTGGCGATCTAGGACTGGATCCATATGGCTGGAGATAAGCTCAGTGCCCTATCTATAAAAGCTTAACAAAACAAACTTTCTCTCTTTTTGCAAAACTCACTCAACTATTCTCAACACGGCATTATCTCCAAAAATCTTCATCTATAATCTCCACTTCTTCCAATCTTAACTCATAGGTTTGATTTTTTTAGATCTACACTCTGATCCATTTTTTCTCTTCAATTATATCATTTGATCTACTGAGATTCGTAGATCTATTGCTATTATTCTCATTTCAATTTCAACTCATTTCTTTTAGGTTTCGATATTGATTTGCCGATCACCGCCTCTCTCTACCGTGCATTGTCGTTGTCTTCCAACAAGACTAGCAATGAGGAAGTCACCAACACCAAGTGGTTTCATGTAACTGATCCTTCTTCAATTGAAATTAGAGAGAATGAACAATTTTAGATCTATTGATACATATATATATATATATGTGTGTGTGTGTGTATGTGTGTGTGTTTAAATATAGATGGTATGCACTTTTGGATCTATGCTGTGTGAGTGATTTTTTGATCACACTGTCCATCTTAGTAATTCAGCTGTAGAACACAAGCAGAATAGATGGCACCCTGCGGTCCTGCACAGAAAGAGAAGGCTCTGGCGGTGGTTCTTCCACCCGGGGGCACTCCGACGATCAAGTCAGTATATCTCTCAAAGATAATCAAGTACTCAACTCACTAGCTTGAGTATATAAAAACATACCTTAGACCCATGGGGGTGCCTCTCTTTTATAGTCAATACAATCCTAGTCCTACTAGAAGCCTGACTTCTATGGACTCCAATTCTGTACTTACTTTGGACTCCTCAAGAGATAAGGATAGACTCCCTATGAGTGTTATCCTTATCCATCCTGAAGTCTTTCTTCATCCTAGGACTCTTGTCCTTTATCTGTTTATCTCGGATTCCGATGTCTTCGGAGGTAACCTCGGCCTTGCCGAGATCACCTCGGCATAACTACCATGACATGTGGCACCTCGGCTGACACGTTGGCATCACCTTGCCACGTGTTGGTACTCAAAAAGAATATCCCCACAACCGCCCCCTAGGTTCTATTACCTCGGCATTCTGAGGTGATGGAACCTATATCGTTCATTCCTTCCATTACGTCGGCTATGAACCCCTTAGCCAAGATCATGTTCTTCAGGCCGACATGTCTTCTTTCAAGAACAAGAATTCAAATAAACTCTCCCATGCGCATGAGCTGTCATGCATCACTTCTCAACCATTCCACTTACGCGTTTCATCTTCATTGGCTCGTGCCTGTGACGTGCTTGTAAGCCATCTTTCATCTGTCTGCGCCGTCTGACGTGTGCGTTGCTCCAGGTACATTAAATGCCCTGTTTTGTCGCCGTTTCAAGTTTTTGACAAAAACTTTTCTTTCATCCTCTTTTCTTCACTTTTACATTCGATTTTCTTGTTTTCTCTCTCTCTAAACTCTTTCTCAAATCCACCATTGCTCAAGCTCCAAGCTCTGCAACTGTTTCCATTCTTCCATTCTAGAGAAGCTTTCGTCGTTCCGTCGTGTCTGCAACCGTCGCCTGACCTCGACGACCTTCATACCGGCTCCACTTTTTCTAGTAAGCCTCTGTTCCTTTCATTCTCAATTCTTCTATGCTCTTTTGCTTACTTGCTGCCATTACTGCTTTATTTTTTCCAGATCTGTGCCCTCAATCTTTGTCTTCATAGATTTGGGTTTGGGATTTGTCTATAGAACCTTCCAACTCTTAGGAAAAACTGAAACAAGCCTAACCAGTATTTACCTAGGTTTTTGCCGAGGTTCCAATAACCCTTTAAGAACATCTTCTTTCTGTAATCAAATTCCTTTACGCCGAAATCATGGGTATGTGGAGACATAGGGTAGATACCCCAACCAAACTTGAATACTTTAGGGAAGAGTTCGCCATTCCTGCCGACGTCCATCTGAGGCTGGCTGGGGATGACGACTCTATCATGCCTACAGATGATACGATGCCCTTTCCCATCGTTGCTTTTACTGAATGTGGACTTCGGCTTCCACTTAATCCCCTTTTTCGTGAAGTTCTCCACTACTACAAGTTGAACCCCATGCAACTTACCATTAACTCCTATCGAGTGATTAATGGTATCGTAGCCTTAGCTAGGCAGGAGAACGTTAGGATCACCCTTGCCGACATCCAATATTGTTATACCATGTGTGCCCTTAACTTGAAAGAAAAAGGTTTCGTCTATTACCTCAAGCCAAGGTCCACCGAATTCAAAATCGTAGCCGACCTCCCAGACTCCAACAAGGGGGCTGGAGATGACTACTTCATTACCTCTGGAAATTGGGAGTTTGCCCCAGACGACGATGCCCATCTTTACCCTCTTCCTCGAACAATTAAAGAGGGCAAGGGTAAGAACCCAGTATCAATACTTAGTTGTTTCTTTTCAAGTCTTCAATATTTTATCTATTTCTAATGTCTGTTTTCTTCTTGCAGATGTTTGCAAGCCATCGAAAAACTTTCGCCAATCTTACGTTCCCAAAGAAGGACCGAAAACTCTGACTTGCTACCAAAAGAAAAGCGCCTTTTTTTCTCAAGTTTATTCCAACATACAAATCGATGTTGCCCAACGTCTCCAAAAGAAAGAAGAAAAGCCTTTTTCCTCCTACTGCCACAACTCAAACCGCTTCTACATCTCGAACATATCAAGGATCAACATCTGACCCAACCAATCAGCCATCTACTTCGGCTCTATACTTGATCCCAATATAAGAACGAAAACGTCGGCGAAGACTTGTCCTTATATCCACAATGGGTCGTGCAAAACTTGTTGCCCAGGATCTTCTGGCCGACCTCCCCACTGATGTTGACGCTCAGCCAACATAGAGCATACCCCCACCAAAGCCGAAAAGAACCAAAAAGGCTCAGCCAAAGGCCAAAGCCACTGTAGTTGAGACTAGCGATACCCTGCCAATTTCACAATTGGGAGCGGAAGATCGCTTCCCACAAAAGGTCTCACAAACACAGCCATCAGAGTCCACACAATCAAAGAAGCCGAGGTCATCGTCTGCGACGACCTCGGGGTCCAGAATACCAAAAGTCCCCTGGACACCTGAAATTACTTTAGAAGATAAGCCTGTTCTTGCCAACGATAGTGCCGATGACATAAACGTCGGCGTAGCACTCAGTACTGCTCTACTTCTCCCTGGTGATCTTGATCGGAATGCCAAGATGAGTGAGTACAAGAACTATGCCTTTATGCTTCAACGCTCTATCCAAGTAAGTGCCTTTACGTGGAAACTTGTCTTCTCTTTCACTTTGTAAAATTTTGTAACAATTTTTGCCTTGTGTTCTTTCAGGCCATTCAACATGCCCACTCTCTCGCCATGCAAGCTTTTGAAAATCGGGAGAAGTTGGCCGACATGAGGAGGGAGGTTTCTGCCCTTAAAAAGGAGAACAAAACTCTTCATTCAAAAATGAAAAAGCTGGAAGACCAGGCTGAGACTGCCACCAAAGCCCAAACCTTAGCCGAAGAAAAGGCTGAATCTGCCGAGGCCATTAAGACAATTACTGAATCCCAAAAGAAAGAGGCCGAGGAAAAAGCAGCCCAGGCCGAGAAGGAGCTTCAGGAGGCCTTGGCCACAAAAGAAGTCGAAATCAAAGAAGCTGATGAGAAGGCTTATGCCCAGGGTATAGCCGATGTCACTGAAGACCACAAACTGCAAGTCAGGCAGGCATGCAACAGGGGCTTCTCCTTTGGTTGGATGTCCCTGATAAAGAAACTTGACCTCCCTGCTGATTCACCTTTCCGCAATACTGACGTTATTCCTCTTCCATTCCCTCTACCTCCTCCTCCAAGTCAACCTGAAGGAGAATCTGAATCTAAGTCTGAAGATGAGGAGGAGGGTGAGGATGAGGCATTGGTAAGAAAATCCAAGGAGGCTGTTGGGACTAAGTCTCCTTCTTTGAATGAGCAGGTCTTGGACCTGACTCAAGACGATGAAGGTAATGAAGTTGCCAAGGAAGCTACTACGGAGCAGGCTTCCTTCGACGTTCCTGTAGCCGAAAAAAGTATTGAGGAAACCCTTGCTCAGATCGACGCCGAGATCGAGGCGGAAAAGACTGCCGAGGTGTCTACCCAGCAATCATCTAATCCCCAGACTCAACCAACCGCCACTGTTGAGGAATCCTAGCTTTAAGTTTATCTTCTTCTGAAAATTGTATGAGTTCTCTTCATGGCCGATGTGCCTTCTCTGTAACTTCTGAACAATTACTTTTGGTAGGCCGTAGTGCTTTCTTTTGTACACAACTGCAACTACTTTAATCTTTAATTTCTCTTGATTGCTTCTGCATGGTTCTATACTTAGAATTTTTTGCATGCCTTTCATACTTTGCCTCCTTTATGCAATCTTCTCGAGGTTACATACCTCGGGTATAATAACTACAAGATTTACTTCGGCAAGATACTAACCTGCAAACCTTTCATGAATTTCAACAAGTGTAAAACATATACTATTCAATGTTAACTTTGCAAACTTTTCTCAACTTTCAACAAGTGTTTAAACAGTGATCTCGGTCTAACCTACTTATAAATCGCTACAAATTTCAACAAGGATTAACATATACTGTAAACTTTTCTCAAGTTATAACAAGTGCTAAACAATGATCTACTTGTAAATTGCTACAAATTTCAACAAGTGTTTAAATAATATACTTAGCTTTTACTTCAACTTGCAAATTGCTGCAAATTTCAATAAATGATCATATGTCGGCTTAACGTCATCTTGTAAATTGCTACAAATTTCAACAAGTGTTAAGCATTTTCTTTGATCTAACCAACCTGTAAATTGCTATAAGTGTTTAAGTAATAACCTCAGCTTTGCTTCGACTTGTAAATTGCTACAAATTTCAACAAGCGAAGAGAAATAGTAATCTCGGCTTAACTTCAACTTGTAAATTGCTACAAATTTCAACAAGTGAAGATAAGGAATAATCTCAGCTTAACTTCAACTTGTAAATTGCTACAAATTTCAACAAGTGAAGATAAGGAATCAGCTTAACTTCAACTTGTAAATTGCTACAAATTTCAACAAGTGAAGATAAGGAACCATCTCAGCTTAACTTGAACTTGTAAATTGCTACAAATTTCAACAAGTGAAGATAAGGAACCATCTCGGCTTAACTTCAACTTGTAAATTGCTACAAATTTCAACAAGTGAAGATAAGGAACCAGCTTAACTTCAACTTGTAAATTGCTACAAATTTCAACAAGTGAAGATAAGGAACCATTTCAGCTTAACTTCAACTTGTAAATTGCAACAAATTTCAACAAGTGTTAAGCGTCTCTGCCTTCTCTCTGCCCCCAATGTGAACCTGAGTTCCACTTGGGTTCTCATTATTCATGTCTCCCAGAAACAATATTATGTATCTTTATCAATCATATGTGTTTGAAGAATTCTAAAAACATTTTATTGATGACATCGGCCAAAAATAATGCATATCTAATGATAGAAAAATTTCAAATTAGAAGTGTTCCAAGGTCTTGGTAATGCTTTCCCCTCATTATCTTCAAGCCGATAAGCTCCATTGCCTAATACCGAAGTAATTCTGTAGGGTCCTTCCCAGTTTGGGCCAAGCTTGCCCTCTTTGGAATCCTTCTTGTTGCCGACGACTTTTCTCAAGACTAGGTCGCCGACTTGAAAATCTCTTGGATTGACCTTCTTATTGTAAGCTCTAGCAAGCTGTTGCTGGTATACTGCGAGCTGAATTGAAACTTTTTCTCTTCATTCTTCTAAAAGATCCAAATCTCAGGCTAAGAGTATATCATTAGTCCCATTCTCAACTCCCTGGGTTCAGATCCCTGGGATGCCGACTTCCAGTGGAATGACTGCTTCTGTGCCATAAGCCATGGCAAAGGGGGATTCCCCTGTTGATCTTCTCGGCGTAGTCTGATATGCCCAAAGTACGTTGGGCAATTCGTCTACCCACTTTTCCTTTGCTGCCTGTAGCCTCTTCTTCATTCCATCCAAAATTACTTTGTTGGATGCTTCTGCTTGCCCATTACTTTGGGGAAAACTTAGTGTTGAAAAGTAATTCTTGATCTTGAATTTTGCACAAAAGTTCTTGATGAGTTTGCTGTCAAACTGCGTTCCGTTGTCGGCAACTATGGCTCTTGGAATGCCAAATCTGGTGATGATGTTTCTCCATTGAAGTTCTTGACGTCCATATCTCGGATTTTGGCAAGAGGTTATGCCTCTATCCACTTCGTAAAATAATCTGTTGCTACCAACAATTATTTTCTCTGTCTAGTTGCCTGGGGAAGTTGTCCAACAAGATCCATGTCCCACTGGGCAAACGGCCAAGGATTGGATACTGGATTCAGGTCAGCAGCTGGCTGATGTATCAAAGGTGCAAACCTTTGGCATTGTTCGCACTTCTTCACGTATGCTTCTGTATCTTTTTGCATGTAAGGCCACCAATACCCCTGGGTAATGGCCTTGTGAGCTAGTGATCTGCCCCCAGCGTGCCTTCCGCAAACTCCTTTATGAATTTCATATAAAAAAATCTTCAACCTACAAAGGGTGTACACATTTTAAGAGGGGTCCAGTGAAGGACCTTCTGTAGAGATGCCCGTCCGCTGTCAGACTGAATCTTGCCGACTTCAATCTGACCTTATGTGCCTCCTTACGGTCTTCTGGCAGCTTTCCTTCCTTCAGGAATGCAACAATTGCATCTATCTAGCTTGGCCCATGTCCACACACATTGCTTTTCGTTCTGCGTTCTGTGGTTCTATGCTCGGGCCCAACATATAGTCAATCATAATTGCCCTTGTTTTTCTAGTATGTATTGAACTTGCCAGGTTGGCCAACGCGTCGACGTGGCTGTTATCATCTCGGCTTACTTGGAGTAGTCGGCAGTTCTGAAATAAGGCTGCTAATCTGATGACCTCTTTTGCATATGCCGACATCTTTTCGTCTCTGGCAGCGAATTCTCCTGTTGACTGGTTAACAATAAGCTGTGAATCACAAAAAACTATTACCTCATCTGCTTCTGCTGCTGCTGCTGCCAGCTTTAGCCCTGCAATTAATGCTTCGTATTTTGCTTCGTTGTTTGAGGCCTTGAACCCCAAGTGGATGGACTGTTCTATTATTTCTCCATCTAGAGATATCAGTAGTACTCCTGCCCCTGCTCCTTGTCGGTTTGAACTTCCACCGACAAACAGTCTGAAAGAGTCACCGATGTAGATGCTGCAGGGTCTGAGTTTTTCCTTCCTTTGTTTTTTTGCCTTTGGCTGGGATTCTCCTTGCTTACTGGGACAACGTTCATCTTGGCTCAACGGAGCTTGATGTTTGTTGGATTCCGAGGTGAACTCGGCCACAAAGTCGACCAAAACTTGGCCCTTAATTGCCGTTCTCGACCTGAACTCTAGGTCGTACTGGCCCAAGGCCATTGCCCATCTTGCTATCCTTCCAGTTAAGTCTCCTTGCTGTAACAAGGGTTTCAATGGGTGCTCTATTAGCACCACAATCTTGTGTGCCTGAAAGTAATGGTTCAACTTCTTTGAGGCCATTACTAAGGCCAGCATTAATTTCTCTAGTGATAGATACCTTGTTTCTACGTCGGCCAAGATTTTACTTACATAATAAATAGTCTTCTGTTCTCCTTTTTCTTCTCGGATTAGACTGCACTTCCTGCGTGTTTTGACACAGCTAAGTACAAAAACAGCTCTTCTCCAGGTTCAGGTGTTGAGAGGACTGGAGCCGTGGTCAGATATTTCTTTAGGTCGGCCAAAGCGGCCTCACATTCCTCAGTCCATAGGAAGTCCGTGGTCTTTTTCACCAGGTTGAAGAAAGGTTTACATTTGTCTGAGCTTCGGCTTATGAACCTGTTTAGGGCTGCGGCCCTTCCAGTAAGCATTTGTACCTGTTTTGCCGATGTCGGGCTCTGTAAATCTAGGATGGCCTTGATCTGATCTAGGCTGGCCTCAATGCCTCTTCGTGTCACTAGATACCCCAAGAACTTACCAGATCCAACTCCAAATGCGCACTTTGATGCATTGAGTCGGAGCCGATATGTTTTGAGTATTTCAAAGACCTCTTTTAGGTTAGCCAAATGACCCCTAGGCTCCTTGGTCTTCACGACTATGTCATCGATGTAGACTTCTACTGTTTGGCCAATCAGGTGTTTGAACATCTTGGTTACCAGCCTTTGGTAAGTCGCTTTTGCATTTTTTAACCCAAAAGGCATTACTCTGTAACAGTACAGGCCTTTTGGGGTGATGAACGCTGTCTTCTCCTCATTTGGGGGGTACATGGCTATCTGTTGGTACCCCCTATAAGCATCCAGAAAGCTCATCCTTCCATGTCTAGATGTGGCATCCACCAGCTGGTCAATCTTGGGCAGAGGAAAGCTGTCTTTGGGACAGGCTTTATTCAAGCTCGTAAAATCTACGCAGACCCTCCATTTACCGTTTTTTTTCTTTACCACCATAGTGTTTGATAGCCATGTCGAATAATTGACTTCTCTGATGGCCCTGGCTTCCAGAAGTCTATCTACTTCTTCCTCTACTGCTTCGACATGCATCAACGTCAATCTTCTGGCTCGTTGTATTACAGGTTTGGCCGACCTGTCGACGTTCAGTCTATGACATGTGACCTCGGGATCGATGCCAGGCATTTCATAAGGTGTCCAAGCGAACACCTCTATGTTTGTTCTCAAAAAAGCTTCCAGTTCTCTTTCTTCTTCTTCAGCTGGCCTGAGCCGAGAAGAAAGAAGCATTCTTCATCACTCTCCTAGACGAGAATTTTTTTTAGTGTTTCTTCACTTTTCTCGGCTGGCTCATTGCCGACATCATCTAGGACCTCCATGTCCTTATCTTCAATCTCTGCATTCCCTGGTTCTTGTATGTTGCAGGTTGTTTTCATTGCTGCCATGGAGCAATTTTTTGCCTGCAGTTGATCTCCTCTGACTTCTTCAATCCCATGTTTTGTTGGGAATCGCAATAGTTGATGCAACGTTGAGGGAACTGCCCCCATTGCATGCAACCATGGCCTTCCCAAGATGATGTTGTATGGTGAAGGTGTGTCAATCAAGATGAACTCTGTCTTGATCTTCTTAGTGCCGGCTTGTACTTCCAAGTTTGTAGCGCCCAATGGCCACGTTGGCGTTCTATTGAAGTCGACCATCGGGCCATTCGATTGCTCCATGTCGTCTGGGTGAAGGCCCAGCTCCTTGTAACATCTAACATACATGATGACACAAGAGCTACCTTGATCTATCAGGATGCGTTTCACTTGGCACTCCCCAACCTGGAGGGATACTACCAAGGCATCATTATGCGAATGCTGGACCATCTCTAGGTCGGCTTCGGTGAAGGCTATCATCGGTCCTCAGCACTCTTCAGGCCGAGGTCTTTTCTATTCGACCTGGTTCACGTGCTTCAGGTGTTTTACTCTTTGGGTTTCCCCCCGTATGTCGTTTTTATTCACCTTTGAGTGAATTACATTAACCACCCTAGGTCTCCCTCCCTGTGGTTGCTGTGGTGGGGGAGGTGGGGCTGCGGGTGCTTGAGGCAATATTGCCTGCTCTTCTCTTTGTCCTGGCTTCGTCAACAAGGTCCCTCAGATGGCCTTGCCTTACTAAGTCCTCAAAGTATGCTTTTAGGGCTCTGCAGCCCTGAGTTGGGTGCCCTTCTTCATTGTGGTAAGCACAACGCCTACCAACGTTCCTGCCCATGTATTCCCCTAGGGCCTTTGCTGGTGCTGTAAAATAGGGTTGATTTCGGATTTGATCCAGGACTTTGTGGACCGGGATTCGGAACACAATCGTCACTGCCTGTTTACCCCTCAATTCTATATCTGCTTTGCCAAATCCGTTGTTACTTCAGCCTCGCTTCGGCGAGCCGTTCCCTTTTTCCTATTTTACCTCCTTATTCCCCGATATGTCCTCCTCGGCTCTGGCATACTTCTCGATTCTTGCCATGAGCTCTTCCATGCTTTTTGGCAATGTCTTTGCCAAAGATTTCCGCAGTGAACAATCATCTTTTAAGCCATTTTTGAAAGACACGACCGCCACTTCTTGGTTGCATTTGGGTATTCGATTGAATACCTCGTAGTATCTTTTTGCATAGGCCCTAAGGCCTTCATCCTTGCTGATCTTCAGAGCCATTAATGCGTCCACCCTTAATGGCTGCAGCTTGTTTGTCACGAACCTGGCCACAAACATCTCGGCCAGGCTTTCCCAAGTCTTCACGCTTCCCTTTGGTAGTTTGTGGAACCAATCTGATGCAATTTTCCCAAAGGACGAGGGGAACACTTTGTAGAGTAACGACTCGTTTCCACTATATAATGCCATTGAGTTCAAGAATAATCCAATGTGGAAGTTAGGGTCTGACTTACCATCGTATATTTGAAACCTTGGCATACTGAATCTCTTCGGTGCCTCAAATTTGTCCAGCTCTACCGAGAATGGTGTCTTTGGCTTGCAGGTGATGTAACCTCGGCTTCAACATTATGTTCCTTCCTCTTGAGGTAATTTCTCAAGTCTTCTTTACTCCTCCCTAGAGCTCGGCTATCTTTTGACTTTAGTCTTTTTGGTACACTACTTTCGACCTCGTGGTGGGCCCATTTTGATCTTTCTCCATGGGTTGTGTCAAAGCAGAGCGCCTGCCCTTGGACATGCCAATGTTCTCTGGGCTCTGGGTCTTTCGTGTGATATGTTCTTTGGGACTTCTCTTGTCTCGGCTCCTCCCGTCCGACTTCCTTGGAAGGCGGGTGAGAGTGCCTTCCGCTCCTGGTGTACTGAGGTGCTTCGGGATTATTTTCCTTCCTCCCTTCTAGGTATTAATTGCTGGGATCGGCGTGTCCTGCAGTGGGTACAGCGGCTGCATGACATTGTTTTGCATCATGAAGTTGACGACCGATTGTAGGTCTGCCAACTTGTCTGCCAAATCTGTTACTTCCTCATCCCTCTGTAGGCACCTGTCCCTCCATACTTGGAGGTTATCTTCGTTATAGTACCTACTTTGGTCTGTCTTTTTTGAAGTGTCGCCCTCCTGGCCGACGTCTTTTCCTCCATGCCCCTGGTCACGGGCTTCTTCATTGTGGTTGTCTCCTTCAATGTCAAGGTCGATAGGCCTACCACTCCCAGCGAGAGCGTCGTCCCCAACCTTTTCTTTTTGTGCGTTACTGGCCATCTATTCATCTTTTTTTCCCACAGACGGCGCCAAATTGTGTGAGTGATTTTTCGATCACACTGCCCACCTTAGTAATTCAGCTGTAGAACACAGGCAGAATAGATGGCACCCTGCGGTCCTGCACAGAAAGAGAAGGCTTCGGCAATGGTTCTTCCACCCGGGAGCACTCCGACGATCAAGTCAGTATATCTCTCAAAGATAATTAAGTACTCAACTCACTAGCTTGAGTATATAAAAACATACCTTAGACCCATGGGGGTGCCTCTCTTTTATAGTCAATACAATCCTAGTCCTACTAGAAGCCTGACTTCTATGGACTCCAATTCTGTACTTACTTTGGACTCCTCAAGAGATAAGGATAGACTCCCTAAGAGTGTTATCCTTATCCATCCTGAAGTCTTTCTTCATCATAGGACTCTTGTCCTTTATCTGTTTATCTCAGATTCTGAAATCTTCAGAGGTAACCTCGGCTTTGCCGAGATCACCTTAGCATAACTACCACGACATGTGGCACCTCGGCTGACACGTCGGCGTCACCTTACTACGTGTTGGTACTCATAAAATATATCCCCACATATGCTATGAATTTTCGTGCTCGTGCCATTGGAACTGTATCTGGCTTTTCTGAATCTGTGTTATCTGTCAAATTTTTTTATTTTGTTGTTGATGATCGTTGTTCATATCCCTTTTTTTTTTTTTTAATGATTGTTGTTGTTGTTTGATGACGATGATCATGATGATGAGTTGTTGAATTTGAACAGTTTTGATATGTGATTTGTTGTTGTTGTCAAAAATTGAATAGATAAAATATTTTTTGTATATTAGTGTGTTTTTTTCTTTTTTTTTTTTTTTTTGGTTGTTGTTGTTGTGTTTGTTGTATAGATCTGCTGATTATATTTATATATATTTGTCCTTGTTTTTGGTGAGAAAGAAATTCAATAGATAAGAGATTGGGAAATTTTTATTTTATTTTTAACAAATCATGAAATTGAACAGAGAAAATTTGTACATATTATATTTCAATAACAAAAGATTTGAACAGATAAATAGAATTCAGTGAAAAAATTGAACGAATAATAATATTTGGACATATAGATTTGAACAACTAATAATATTTGAACAGATAAGGGAAAAAAAATTGAATAGATAAATATAAATTTGAACATATAGGAAAAAAAATTTGAACAAATAGATATAAATTCGAACAAATAGTCAACAAAAATGTCAAACAGATAAAAAAAAATCAACATATAAATTAAGGGGTGTAAACACCCCATTTTTGACCGACCTTAAGACTTAGACGTCACCGATTGAGCGCTTCGTGATGTTGCATATTATGCTCGTTCTGAGGTTGCGGAGTCCCGGCTGCGAGCCTTGCCTCCGGACTTCCAGACTCTTTTGTGCTTTGCCTCGGTTTGTGAACCAAGTTCCCGTTTTCTCTGTTTTCTCTTCCCGAAGGGAGGGAGAGGTCTCGTAGATCATCTCTCAGTGGCCGTAGGCCACGTTTCGTGGTCGTAGGCCATTTTTCCTGTTTGGGGCCCAGTTTTCGATTTTTGAGGCCGACGGTGTGGCCTCTGATAAGGCCTTAACCACCTCCGTTTGCTCTGGTTTTTGGCACATACCTTATTTCCTCCCTTTTGAGGGACATTGTGGTCCGAGAGACCGACTTCTTGGTCGAACACCACTTCCGGTGCCTAACAGTTAGTTTTCGGGGCCCCGAGCTGCGCGTTTTGGCCCCCGAGCCCTGCTTTCAAGCATTTTTGGGCTCCGACCTAAACTGTAAATAGTCATATTTTGAGCTCCTTTTCATGTTTGATTAAGGACCTTTTTCTGTTTGAGGTCTCCTACTATCACTTGCCTCTTTATCTCACTTTTTGGCCTTTTTGGGGGGAAATTTCAATTTCAATTTCCCCCCCTTTTCCCCCACTCTTTTCCCTATATAAACACCCTCCCAGCTCTGGTTTTAGGGGTTAGAAAATTTTGGTTTGGAGCTCTCACATTAAATCTCTCTCTCTCTCTCTCTCTACTTTAAGCCTTAAAAACCCCCTTGGTTCTTCACCAACCCATAGCATCACCCTTCCATCCTCCATTCCAGCAGCTTGAGGTTGTTCTTCAGAGCCTAGGAGTGCTGTATTTTGGTCCAAAAGGCTGTCAAAGATTAGTCTTCAAGGGTAAGTCCTCTTCTCCCCTTTTTGACCCTTTTCTTGGTTCATATTCTAGCTCTTTGTGCTTACTTTTTTCAGCTCTGACCCTAACTGAAAATAGCATTTTTTTGAGCTCTATTTCATGTTTGTTTAAGGGCCTCTCACTGTTTGAGGCTTCCTTGTGGCCCTTGCTTCTTTACCTTTCTTTTATGTCATTTCCTTGCATGGTATTTTAGGCCTATGTATAAACTGTTTTGAGGCATGTTGTAAAATGTAAAGTGGCTTATTTTGAGCCCTTATTCAACATTGTTGAAGGGCTCCTCACTGTTTGAGGCTTCCATTTGCCACTTGCCTTTGTATCCCTCTTTTGGCCTTATTTTTGCATGATTTGTTAGCCCCTTGTGCTTCTGTTTTTGGGCTCTGGTCCGAACTGTAAATAGCCTTATTTTGACCCCCTCTTCATGTTTCATTAAAGGTCTTTTTCTTTTTGACGCATCCTTTGTATACTTTGTGTTGAAGACCTCTTTTTGGCCTTATCTTGCATAGTATTTTAGGCTTTCTTGTGCACTGTTTTGGGTTTGGTCACTAACTATACAATGCCATGTTTTGAGCCCCTCCTCAACTTTGTTGAAAGGATCTCGGCCATTTGGAGCCAGAAGCTGCTACTTGCTTCATTATCTCAATTTTAGGGCCATTTTTGTATGCTAGCTTAGCCCCATTTGTGTTCACTTTTTGGCCTTGCTTAAAACTGTAAATATTCATTTTTTGGGACTTCCTTGCTTCTGTCTTCATGCTTCATGTTCAAATAATGCATGCTTTGTATAGCTATAAGTCATTCCATGTGCCTAATTTTGGATTTCAGGTTTCATTTCATGCATCGGGTGCACTTTTGCCATGTTTCGGGGCTGTTTTGCATCAATTTTTGCTACTGAAATTTGCATGCTAGTATTTCATATTCGATGTCTTGCCATGTATCTTGTTAGAGTGGCATTGATTGCCTTAGGGTCCTCGGGTTTGCGTGCGTGTGCACGCATTTCGAGTGTCTCATTTTCATCTAATGGCCTCTTATGTGAGTGTGGCCGAGGTCCACTCATGTTGGTGTAATTCCATTATGCATTGTCTATGCCATTTCATTCCATAGCATTGTGTATGCTAGGTTGTGTATGTTAGCGCATTGCGTATGCCATGTTACCTGCAGCATCGTGTATGCCATTTCATAGCATTTTGCATGTTAGGTTATATCTTAGTTGCATTTCATGCATGTCATGCATATTGCATTGTGTTCGGGATAGGGGTTAGCTTTGAGCACGAAAGCGAGGGACGTTCGTACTATTCTCGAGTGGCGGCGTGTCTCAATTCCCAAACCAAACACCGGATTGTCCATGATGGAGTTAGGTCTTAGTTGTATTTTCATGTGCATTCATTCCATATTGAGTTGTGCAATTCGTCTCCTCGGCCATCATGCATCGAGATGCATAATTGGTGGCACGAGGATCGAGGCATGCATACATTTGTGAAAATACATTGCCATGCCCCTTTCCTGCTCTCTGTTGCAGCAAATCAAGAATCAGCAGTCTTTCGGGGCTTGGTGCACTTTCCAAAAAACTATGGCAAAACAGAGGCTAATTGGGGCATCACAGTGGATTTCCGCGCAAAGGCAACCCGGACATACATCATTCATCATCTGAAGAAGAGTCAAGGCAGTCCCTGGCTTGCATGCCAGTTTATTGTTTTCCTAGTTAATTTGTTAACTAATTAGGAATTTGTACATATTTTGGACTGTATTATTTATTTGGACTGTACTATTCGGGACTGTATATTATTCTTTCGGACCCTCTACGCGAGGCAATGTTATAAATAAGTGTGCGTGAGTATGATGTATGTCTTTCAACCCCACGTCTTTCTTCCCTTTTTATTTACCCGCTTATGATGGTTAGATTAGGGCATGTTTCAATTAGCATACAATATGATAGCATGTTTGCATTCATTCATCTGTTTTGCATGCACCGGGCTCGGTGCATCATACTAACTGCATTTATATTTCAATTCTAAGTTGAATACGTGTTAGCTGTAGCATTCCATATGCTATGTTTAGAATAGCCGAGCCTGCTATAGTTGCATTTTTACATGTGTTGCATTAGGCATTTCTGTATACTTAGGATCATGTATGGATTTCTAATTAGCTTCTTTTTTGGCTTGGAGTATTCGGTGAGTTTTATGCTTTAGCATCCTTGCATGCGTGTAAGTGACTGCCATGAATAGCATCTTACCATGAGGTTAACTGCTTATGTGATATAACTACCTGAATGCCTGTGGGTGAAGGTTGGGTTAGTTGGATTGGAACAAATCATTGACTGTGTGTTTTAAGCCCACTAGATAGTGGCAAAATCATGTTTTCTAAACCCACCCGAGGGTGGCAAATCCACGTCTTAACCTACCTGCGGGTAGCACCATCAAACCATTTTCAAACAAACAAACATGAAATGTTTTGTTCCAATCCAGGCGACCCAGTCTATACTTGTATGCTATGCGCATCACATAGTAAATTTAGGCTAATAACCGGAATAAGAGCACACAAAGTTTTCAAAACTAAATATCATGGTTAGTAGAGGCCGATCTTTGATCGGGCGAGCGGGGGTGCTCATGAAGTGACCTTCCCCAATCGTACCCAAGTTTTCGAGCCGAGGCAACTTTGGTGATGACGGACACGTGGCCTTAGGCAAATGAGTCAGGGTTTCCTAAATTTCCCAAAAATGAAATATTTAGGTGGTGACTCTGTATCTGGCAAAGCAGTCCATGTTTGACACTTCTTTTCTAAAAATCTGTTTTCTCAAAACGATTTGCCGGATTTGGACTCTTTGGTTCAGATTAAGAACTGTGACAACAATCGAGTCTGAACTGTAGCGAGGTCCCTCGCGGGCTTGTTACAATTTCTGGCGACTCCACTGGGGAGTTAGAGAACTTGACTCGAACTCATGATATCTGGTTTTGACTACACTTGTGTGTTTCTTTGCATTACATTTGCATTGGTACGCCTAGGACACCGTGTTTGCCATCTGCTATTCCTGAACGGTTTGCCGGAGGCTTGTCTTGCCAAGATATGTCCATAAGGCTGACCGGTTGTGGGCTCTGCCAGTGTGGGAACACAAACCCCGGTTTTACCGAGGCACCCGTTTTGACCATTTGACCTAGTGCATATCGAAATCCGTAGTGACCATTCCAAACTAGGACAAGTTGCTTACTCGATATAGGTTGTTTGAAACCGCTGCGTGCGTAGTGAAACCCTAGCTCCTGACAAAATAGGACAGGGAAACCCTACCCCAACATAGGAGTGTTTTGGTTCTCACTTGCTTGTTATGTGCTTTTAGAGTGCGTCTCTACAGGAATGCATGTATCAGTTTGCAGGTTTGGGCATCAGGCCTACGGGCACCAGTTCAATATTTTGGGGTTCAGTTTTACCCGAGGGTATCAGATTTGAGGCAGAAATTTGGGGGCAGAATTCAGTAGAGGGCACAGTCATCCTGCTATGCTCGTATTTGTTTTGGTGAAGTTGAACTGAGGTACTATATGTTTTCTCTTTTGCTAGGTAGTCCTGGAACCATAGCTTCAGAAGGCTTCGATATCCCCCGAGGTTCATCGAACTTGTGCTGATAGACTTTGTCAGGTCAGAGATTCAGTTCAAGGGCCATCAGTGTTCCTTTGCCAGAGGCAGGGTAAAAGGGCCAGTCACACGATCACCAGATTGATCAAGAGCCCTTTATCCACCCCGATGAACAATCGGTCGAGGTCTCGCTTTCTCGCAAGGACAAATACCAGTCAGTTAGACGGATCAGCAGAACACGTTAGGGATGGAGGCAATGATGCGTCAGATGCAAGAAAGTATGAAACTCATGCATCAAGACGTTGTCTGCCAAGCGGAATTTTCCAAGCAACAGGCTGCAATCATGGCTCAGCAGGCTGAGCTCATCACCAGGCTGCAACAGCAAAGCAGCGCGTCTGCTTCCCAACAAGTTCCTTCTCCAGCAGGAGCTCCTGCACCCGGGGAAATGACGAATATTCAGAATACCCAGGAGGGTACAGACATTCCTACAGGGGCAGCTCCACCCCCGATCTTTCCCCAGCTGTCCAAAACACCTACCAATCTACTAGACTCACCCTTTGAGACTAAGGTCGACCCTACAGCGTTGAAATTGAGCAAGCTTGAGAAGTTGTTCAAGAAATCCCAGGGGGTAAAATCCATCCTGGACATTGAGGACAGGTACACCGACGCAGTTGTGACATTGCCGGACAGGTTCAAGATGCCTCACATCGACCGTTTTGACGGGTCAGGAGATCCCATGGTCCACTTGAGTTTGTTTTCAGATGTTTTGCGCCCGATAGGCTTGACAAGATTACAGAAGCTCTCCCTTTTTGGCAGGACCTTGTCGGGTGTTGCGGCCATCTGGTACGCCAAATTGGAGGATTCAGTTAAACGAAGCTAGAAGGACATGGCCGAGGCCTTCGTCGCACAATATTCATACAATACTCAAATCGAGATTACAACCCGTGATCTTGAGACGACGAGGCAGGAGCCTAAGGAGAGCTTCTCAGAATTCGTGGCCCGCTGGAGGGCCAAGGCCTCAATGATGACCATTAGGCCAACGGATAAGGATCAGATACGGATGGTTATGCACAACCTCCAGCCCAAACTAATACAGAAAATAATCGTGCTCCCCTTCCCTACCTTTTCAGATTTGCATGAGATGGGAGTACAAATCGAGGACGCTATGAAGCAGGGCCTCATTAACCAGGAGAAGGAGCAGCCCAGGAGGGTGTTTACCCGCAGTTCGAATGCGACCACCAGCAGTGACGCAGCTGCAAGATCTTCCGAAGTGGGCATGGTCGCCACCACCACACCAAGAGCAGCCACCCCCTTTGTTGGTTCATCCACTTCAAACCCCCGAACTTCAGACTATCTACCCCGAGGCAAGAGGGTTTTCACCCCACTCTATATGTCTTTGTCTAAAGCCCTAGGGGTACTACTCAGGAAAGGACATCTGAAACCGTTAGAGCAATGGCCTCTACCCAATCCTCTCCCTCCAAAGCATGACCCGACTAAGTACTGTGCTTTCCATCAACAAACCGGTCATGACATCGACAGTTGCGTCCGTCTTCGCCACGAGATACAAAATTTGATTGACAACGGGGTCATCCTCGCACCAAGTCCTGCAAAGTCTATCGGCACTTGATCAGTGAACTTGTGGGGGATAATGTGATGTGATCGAGGGTTGAACCACTTGCGGGCGACGTTTAGTTTATTTCAGATATGGTGTATGGCACGCACTGTTTTGAGCATTTGTGAATGCTGGTTTTTGTACATTCTGACTAAGGTATTGGGTCAGTCTTGTTATTTTGTACAGTCGGTCTTTTTCTTCGAGTCGATTGGGTCCTTTTGTTGCAGTCGAGTCATTCTATTTTGGAGTTGGGTGATGCCGGGGGTGTTACCTCGGACATCACTTGCTTGTTTTGTGTTTGTCTTTTCGTTTTCTTTTGAGTCTGTTTCTACCTTGGAGCCAGTAACACCAACAGATTTTGAATGAAACAGCAGTGATTTTCACATTCTTGTGCTCGCTTCTGCCTTGCGCCAGTTGTGCCAGAAGTTCTGTATGAAATGGCAGTGCTTTTCGCCTACTTTTCTATGCCTTGAAGTCATTGTAATGACCTAAGTTTTTCGATTTTTTTTTTTTTTGAACACTGCGGTGAAAACGAAGAGGAAGGAATTCCTCAGGATTTGCAAAAATTTGATCAACTAAGAGAAAGAGAGGCGTGCTAAGCCCTTAATGAATGAAATCATGCTTGTTAGTGTGAGTACTGAGAAGGACCCTCGCTTTGATCCAGATTGGTTCTACACTGTCTTCAGAGCGAGCGATTTGTCGTTTTCTTAAAAACCTTCAAAAAATGTTTTGCGCGGTCCTGCAAAGACATGTGTGGAATCGCTCTTGAGATTGCGCAGCTTAGGATCGCTCTCAGCCTCGAGACTCGACCCCCCTTTGCTTTCAAACCTTGAACTTGCATTCAGAATATTCAACGGTCGACCACAATGTAAGGCCTGTGTGGCCAGATTTGAAGCAGCCCTCGAACAAGAGGCACCAAAGTCAGATCAAGAAGGTCAGACCTCATCAGAAGAAGCTTGCAAAGCTAGAACAGCAGTACCCTTCGAACTAGGGGCAAAAATGTCAGATGTGCTCGAAGAGCCGAAGATGAATCCTTCTGCAAGTCAATACAGTAGTCATTCCCCTGGATACGGATGGCTTCGAGATCTTAAAACCATTCAACATGGACAAAGCTACACTTTTTACCCTTTGAGAGGCTCGCTGGGCCGAAAACCCGGAAGGGCGACCCAGGCAAAAGTTAGAGCAAAGAAAAAAAAACAAAAAAAAAAATGCAAAGAATGAAAAAAAAAAAGTGAAATGAAAAAAAAGAAAAAAAAAGGGAAAAAAGAAGAAAAGAAATGAAAAAGAATGAAAATAATTGAAAAGAAAAGAAGAACACAGCTCGCAAGGTTGAAAACCTGCAACGGGCGCCTTGGCAAAAGTTAGAGCATAAAAGGAGAGGTTAAATACCCGAGTGTACCTTAACCCTGAACTACGTAAGGCTTGATTCCTATGTTTGGGATACGTAGGCAACTTCATTTTGAAGTCCAGCCGTAAAACACTTCAAATTTGATTGTGTCCATGCGATGGTTCTGGTCATCTTTGTCTTCTCTGTATTTGAGGATTTGGTTGTGTTCGTCACTCGAGGATCGACATAATGTGTCGGTGCTATTCAAACACAAGGGCAACTTCATTGCCATTCGACGCTTGAGGTTGCTCAAACAAGGGGCAACTTTCCATTGCCATGCAGCTCTCTTCAAGCACGGGGCAGTTTTCCTTTGGATCTAAGGTTGTGCATCTCAAGAGTAGGTTCCCTGCTCGCTGAGCAGTGGCCGTTTGCAAAAACAGTTTTTGAGAATTTTTACTGAGGTTGACTAATTCTCTCGAAAATTATTCCATTTTTCTAAAACTGGACCACTTTCTTGGACCCAAAAAGGAAAATTTTCAGTGCTCATAACCCAACTTGCATGATCTCAAATCAAAAATCGAACAAGCATGTTAATCTAACTCTCATTTTGGTCAAAATTGTTTTAGTAGAAAGCAAAAACAAAACATGGTCAACATGATGAACTAGGGGCACAGTTGAGATAGGTTCTCTGTCTTTTTCCCTTTATCAACGCACTTGCCAGAAAGGGCACTCTACTTGCTAGAAAATGGCACAACTGAAGCTAACAACAATGGGCTGAAAGCTCTCTCACCCTCCAAGCAACGAGGTATCAAGCCACGTCCGAAGCACGAACTGGAATGGGGCAAGGTATTCCACTTCCTCATCTGGACATATCTGATCACGTCCAAACTCCCCGGCAGAGCATCGTCAACCGAGGTTAGCTGCAGATTTGCTACACACCCAGTTATAGCACAGCCCCTCTGTGGGAGAAACTCACTAGTTGCGCGCAGAAAAAGAAGAATCTAGCAGAATGCTAGGGGCACGAGCCCACAACTTGCTGTTTATCCATCAACCACCCAGGGGAGGGATTTAAAATGAGAGATTGAAGAATAGAGATGTCTACCGAGAGAAAAAGTGAGGAAAAGGGCTTTTTTCAGAAAAACAGAGCTTGAGGGCCGAGTGATATGAGAATCACAAATGAGAAAGGGTGGGAAATAATACCCAGAGAAACTGGCTCCTCGTGCACTGAGAGGTCTCTTGTCTTTGTAACACGTCTGAGTGTCGTGTCTTTTTGTTTTATCTCGATTCTCGTTTTGAGTCGTTTCGAGTGTGTCTCGGTGTGTTTAGGTTGTTTACCTTTATTTTTCGTTGTTGGGTCGTCTTTGCTGTGTTCAGTTGTAGGCTCAATACCCGGTCGAGAACTCATTTTCTCAATTTCAAAAATGATTTGTTGTATGCTCAGAGTGCTGTGCCATTCTCCACATTTGTGCAAAAAAGGAATTTGTTCTTTCGAAAACTGCAGGGTTTAACCCAGGTCATGTGAGAACAGTGAAACAAGGACCTATCTGAAGCTATGTGGGTTCCAAATCGCAGCAAAAAGGAAAGAGGGAAAATCGAAGCATCTGAGTGTGTTTCACCTTCAGCGAATTCTGAGATTGTATTCCGGATGTACCTCTTCAGACCTTGTCAGTGTTCCGAAGAATGAGCGTGCCTCTATCTCAAGTGTAAGCCTGCTTCAAGTCAGAATGGCGATTAAAGCAGCAACAGATGTTATCTCTATCTAATATGAACAGGGTGTGCCCGTTTTTGAGCTGAATGTGTTGCAAACCCCTCCAAAAGGTAAATCGGAGGTCGCGTTTTAATCTGGTCTCGTTAAGGCTTGTATTCCCTCATTCGGCATTTTGTTTCAAATATGCGTTGTCACGCACTTTCCACTTGCATTGTTATGTATCCTTCCACCTGCATTGTTATGCACTTCTCATGCTTGCATTGTGATGCCCATTCCAATTGCATTGTTATGCACCCACTTCACTAGCATTGTTATTCTCATTCATTGCATTGATTATGCATATCTATCTTGCATTGTTATGCACCTTTTCACTTGCAATTGTCTTTCTTTCTCCTCGCACGCGCGACGGGTCAAACTTCCTCTGGTTTAGAGCATTTGGAATACGTTCCAATGCTTATCCCTTTTCCGAAACACCGGGATACGTCCCTGCGTTTCTCTCTTCTTTTTGAAACACCGGGATACGTCCCTAAGTTTCTCCCTCTTTTCGAAACACCGGGATATGTCCCTAAGTTTCTCCCTCTTTTCGAAACACCGGGATACGTCCCTATGTTTCTCTTGCCTTTCCGAAACACCGGGATACGTCCCTATGTTTCACATTCATTGTGGAACACCGGGATACGTCCTTATGTTTCTCATTCCTTGCGGAACACCGGGATACGTCCTTATGTTTCTCCTTCCTCCTGAAACACTGGGATACGTCCCTATGTTTCTCCTTCTTTTCTACCCACTGGGATACGTCCCTAACCTCTGGGATACGTCCCTAACCTTTAGGATACGTCCCTAATCTCTGGGATATGTCCCTAACCTTTGGGATACGTCCCTAATCTTTGGGATACATCCCTAACCTCTGGGATACGTCCCTAATCTTTGGGATACGTCCTCAATCTTTGGGATACGTCCCTAACCTCTGGGATACGTCCCTAATCTTGGGATACGTCCCTAAATCCTGGGATACGTCCCTAATCTTTGGGATACGTCCCTAACCTCTGGGATACGTCCCTAAATCCTGGGATACGTCCCTAATCTTTGGGATACGTCCCTAACCTCTGGGATACGTCCCTAAATCTTGGAATACGTCCCTAAATCTTGGGATACGTCCCTAAACACCGGGATACGTCCCTAAGTCTTGGGATACGTCCCTAAACACCGGGATACGTCCCCATGTTTCTCCATCTTTGGTTAAGAGCATCTGGAATACGTTCCAATGCTTATACCTTTCCGAAACACCGGGATACGTCCCTATGTTTCTTTGCATGATCATAAGTTATGTTCGGCTTCTTTCATTATCATTTTCATTTTGCCCCTGCCTGCGGGCACATCTTTGTCTATCTTGTCTGCTTTGTCTAAGTCTTCGACCTTGTCAAAAATGGGTCGTCTCTAGGCTTTGACATTTACTCCCGTCATTCTTATGACTTTCGAAGTTCACAAAGAGGGCAATCAGAGACACCCCATTTTTGACCAACCTTAAGACTCAGACGTCACCGATTGAGCGCTTGGTGACGTTGCATATTGTGCTCGTTCTGAGGTTGCGGAGTCCCGGCTGCGATCCTTGCCTCTGGACTTCCAGACTCTTTTGTGCTTTGCCTCGGTTTGCGAACCAAGCTCCGCTTTTCTCGCTTTCTCTTCGGGGAGGAGAGGTCTTGTAGATCATCTCTCGGGCCGAGGGCTATGTTTCGTGGTCGAGGCCATTTTTCCTGCTTGAGCCGGTTTAGATTTTGGCCGACGGTAGGTGCCTCGGTTCGGGATCGCTTAACCACCTCCGCTTGTCCGGTTTTTGGCACATACCTTATTTCGCCTTTTGAGGGACATGTGGTCCGAGAGACCAACCGTGGTCGAACACCACCGGTGCCCTACGGTCGATGGGCCAGGCCTCGAGCTGCGCGTTTTGGCCCCCGAGCCCCGCTTTCAAGCATTTTTGGACTCCGACCCAAACTGTACATAGTCATATTTTGAGCTCATTTTCATGTTTGATTAAGGACCTTTTGCTGTTTGAGGTCTCCTACTATCACTTACCTCTTTATCTCACTTTTTGGCCTTTTTAGAGGGAAATTTCAATTTCAATTTCCTCCCCTTTTCCCCCACTCTTTTGCCTATATAAACACCCTCCCAGCTCTGGTTTTAGGGGTTAGAAAATTTTGGTTTGGAGCTCTCACATTAAATCTCTCTCTCTCTCTCTACTTTAAGCCTTAAAAACCCCCTTGGTTCTTCACCAACCCATAGCCTCACCCTTCCATCCTCCATTCCAGCAGCTTGAGGTTGTTCTTCAGAGCCTAGGAGTGCTGTATTTTGGTCCAAAAGGCTGTCAAAGATTAGTCTTCAAGGGTAAGTCCTCTTCTCCCCTTTTTGACCCTTTTCTTGGTTCATATTCTAGCTCTTTGTGCTTACTTTTTTCAGCTCCGACCCTAACTGAAAATAGCATTTTTTTGAGCTCTATTTCATGTTTTTTTAAGGGCCTCTCACTGTTTGAGGCTTCCTTGTGGCCCTTGCTTCTTTACCTTTCTTTTATGTCATTTCCTTGCATAGTATTTTAGGCCTATGTATAAACTGTTTTGAGGCATGTTGTAAAATGTAAAGTGGCTTATTTTGAGCCCTTATTCAACATTGTTGAAGGGATCCTCACTGTTTGAGGCTTCCATTTGCCACTTGCCTTTGTATCCCTCTTTTGGCCTTATTTTTGCATGATTTGTTAGCCCCTTGTGCTTCTGTTTTTGGGCTCTGGTCCGAACTGTAAATAGCCTTATTTTGACACTCTCTTCATGTTTCATTAAGGATCTTTTGCTGTTTCAGGCATCCTTTGTATACTTTGTGTTGAAACCCTCTTTTTGGTCTTATCTTGCATAGTATTTTAGGCTTACTTGTGCACTGTTTTGGGTTGGGTCACTAACTATAAAATGTCATTTATTGAGCCCGTCCTCAACTTTGTTGAAGGGATCTCAGCCATTTGGGGCCAGCAGATGCTACTTGCTTCATTATCTCAATTTTAGGGCCATTTTTCTATACTAGCTTAGCCTCATTTGTGTTTACTGTTTGGCCTTGCTTAAAACTGTAAATATGCATTTTTTGGGACTGCCTTGCTTCTGTTTTCATACTTCATGTTCAAATAATGCATGCTTTGTATAGCTATAAGTCATTCCATGTGCCTAATTTTGGATTTCAAGTTTCATTTCATGCATCAGGTGCACTTTTGCCATGTTTCGGGGCTGTTTTGCATCAATTTTTGCTACTGAAATTTGCATGCTAGTATGTCATATTCCATGTCCTGCCATGTGTCTTGTTAGAGTGGCATTCGGTGCCTTAGGATCGGTCCTCGGTTTGCGTACACGTGTGCACGCATTTCGAGTGTCTCATTTTCATCTAATGGCCTCTTATGTGAGTGTGGCTGAGGTCCACTCATGTTGGTGTAATTCCATTGTGCATTGTGTATGCCATTTTATTCCATAGCATTGTGTATGCTAGGCTGTATGTTAGCGCATTGCGTATGCCATGTTACCTCGTGCATCGTGTATGCCATTTCATAGCATTTTGCATGTTAGGTTGTATCTTACTTGCATTTCATGCATGTCATGCATATTGCATTGTGTTCGGGATAGGAGTTAGCCTGGGCACGGGAAACGAGGGACGTTTCGTACTCTGAGTGGCGAAACGTGTCTCAATTCCCAGTCACCGACACTCCGGATTGTCCATGATGGAGTTAGGTCTTAGTTGTATTTTCATGTGCATTCATTCCATATTGAGTTGTGCAATTCAACTCCTCGGCCATCATGCATCGAGATGCGTGATTGGTGGCACGAGGATCGAGGCATGCATACATTTGTGAAAATACATTGCCATGCCCCTTTCCTGCTCTCTGTTGCAGCAAATCAAGAATCAGTAGTCTTTCGGGGCTTGGTGCACTTTCCAAAAAACTATGGCAAAACAGAGGCTAATTGGGGCATCACAGTGGATTTTCGCGCAAAGGCAACCCGGACATACATCATTCATCATCTGAAGAAGAGTCAAGGCAGTCCCTGGCTTGCATGCCAGTTTATTGTTTTCTTAGTTAATTTGTTAACTAATTAGGAATTTGTACATATTTTGGATTGTATTATTTATTTGGACTGTACTATTCGGGACTGTATATTATTCTTTCGGACCCTCTGCACAAAGGCAATGTTGTAAATAAGTGTGCGTGAGTGTGATGTATGTCTTCCAACCCCACGTCTTTCTTTCCTTTTATTTACCCACTTATGATGGTTAGATTAGGGCATGTTTCAATTAGCATACAATATGATAGCATGTTTGCATTCATTCATCTGTTTTGCATGCACCGGGCTCGGCGCATCATACTAACTGCATTTATATTTCAATTCTAAGTTGAATACGTGTTAGCTGTAGCATTCCATATGCCATGTTTAGAATAGCCGAACCTACTATAGTTGCATTTTTACATGTGTTGCATTAGGCATTTCTGTATACCTAGGATCATGTATGGATTTCTAATTAGCTTCTTTTTTGGCTCGGAGTATTCGATGAGTTTTATACTTTAGCATCCTTGCATGCGTGTGAGTGACTGCCATGAATAGCATCTTACCATGAGGTTAACTGCTTATGTGATATAACTGCCTGAATGCCTGTGGGTGAAGGTTGGGTTAGTTGGATTGGAACAAATCATTGACTGTGTGTTTTAAGCCCACTAGATAGTGGCAAAATCATGTTTTCTAAACTTATCCGAGGGTGGCAAATCCACGTCTTAGCCTACCTGCGGGTAGCACCATCAAACCATTTTCAAACAAACAAACAAACATGAAATGTTTTGTTCCAATCCAGACGACCCAGTCTATATTTGTATGCTGTGCGCATCACATAGTAAATCTAGGCTAATAACCGAAATAAGAGCACACAAAGTTTTCAAAACTAGATATCATGGTTAGTAGAGGCCGATCTTTGATCGGGCGAGCGGGGGTGCTCACGAAGTGACCTTCCGCAATCGTACCCAAGTTCCTGAGCCGAGGCAACTTTGGTGATGACGGATACATGGCCTTAGGCAAACGAGTCAGGGTTTCCTAAATTTTTCAAAAATGAAATATTTAGGTGGCGACTCTATATCTGGCAAAACAGTCCATGTTTGGCACTTCTTTTCTAAAAATTTGTTTTCTCAAAACGATTTGCCAGATTTGGACTCTTTGGTTCAGATTAAGAACCGTGACAACAATCGAGTCCGAACTGTAGCGAGGTCCCCCACGGGCTTGTTACAAGGGGTAAAATTGAAAACAAAATATCTTTCAAAACAAACAAAAAAATTCTCATCAAATTATTTCACAAATGGTGGTCTTTTTACAAATAAAAAATATTTACTGGACCTAATGTCTTATATCCACCTTAAATTAAATTTATTACTAATTTTCCCTTAAAAATATAAAAATATGATAAATTTTCCTAAATCTACATACTATTAAATTTAATATTCAATGAGTCTGACCGTTAAATATGCACCTTATATCTAACACCTGACAAACGTATTATAATTCATATAATATAGGAAATAAGTAATTCAAACCCAGAGAAAAATAGAACATGAAATGAGAAGTATTTGGTAGCGAAATGGATGATCTCCATAACGGTTGCCACATTATTAATTTAGTTTAATCCATGTTTGCTCAAGTACATATGCATATTATTGTATTGAGGAAGGTAACAAGAAAGAGTATAATAAAGCAATATATAGTGCGTTACACGCCAGGCTCCAACCTTCTTTCATTTCCAACATGTAGCACAGCAGTTGATAATTCATACACAAATATCATGAATTTTGTTGCCTTGGGAGTTTGGAGTTTATTAATTTATTTTCTTTATTTTATTTTAGGGTGAATTACACTAATAATTTTTATAGTTTGAAATTTATGTCATTTTGGTCCCTGACTTTTCAATTGTGACACATTTAATCTTGAATTTTAAATCTTATTCTAAAGAAGGACAATTGAAGATATCATTGTTCAATTTCAATAACAAAATCGTCAATTTAATAAAATATAAACTAATTTGATAAAAATAAATGCCAAAAAAATATTTTAAAAATTTTAAAAATTATTTCTATCCACCAAAGATAAAATTATGCAAAATTGATAAATATTTTATATTTTATATTTTTTTTACCAAATTAGTTTTTAGTATATGTTTGGATGATAATCATGTAATGGGTGATTGTTTGTTTTTTAAAATGGTTTAAAAGTGCTACTCGCAAGTAGGCTAAAGCACGAATTTGCCACCCTAAAATGGCCCTAAAACATGATTTGCCACAACCAAGTGGGCTTAAAACTCGCATTTGATGAATTGTTCCAATTCAAGCAACGAAGCCTTCATGCACAGGTATTTAAGCAGTTTAACATTTAAGCACATAGCCTCATGGCAAGCATGCTAGATCTGGCAATCACTTACATACATGCGAGTATGCTAAAGCTTAAAAACTCACCAAGTACTCCAAGCCAAAACAAAAAGCTGGTTAGAAGTAATGCATGATCCAAACTATGTTAAGTGCCTAATGCAACACATGTAATAATGCAACTAAATAGGCTCGGCTATCTAATATGGTATATGAATGCAACACTTTGATACATGTATTCAAATAGGCATTGAAATACAATGCAGTTTGAATGATGTGCCGAGCCCGGTGCATGCAAGACAAAAGAATGATGCACGCATGCAAGCATAAGGTATGCTAGTTGAGATATGCCCTAAACTAACCATCAAAAGCTGATAAGTAAAAGGGAGAAAGACGTGGGGTTGGAAGACATTCACACACACACACGCATACTTATTACAACATTTTCCCTCTTGATGAAGGGTTCGAATAACATGAAAGCTAACTAGCTACGCTAATTAGGCTAACTATTACAAACCAACTAATTAACTAACTATTCAAGCTAATTAATTATTACAAACCAAATTGAATTGAATAACTAGCTAATCTAAGCTAATTAATTAAACTAATTAATTACAACACATGTAATTAACTACAACTACCTAGTAAAGTGGCAAAATGGCCTCCCGGGCAAAGGAGGCATGTATGCTCGGTCGCGTCCTCCTGGAAATCCAACGCCTTGCCTCAAGATGCCTCTGTTTGACACCTTTAAACCTCTGGAAATTGTGCCAACTTCCAGATTGCTTCTGACTGATCTTAGGAACATGCTGAGGGATGATCGGCCAGAGATGGTGGCCATTGGCCAGTAATGATGGCCGGTCGGCAGGCTTTCATGGCCGGTCAGTTGCTCTGGTGGCTGGTCGGCCATTTCTTCCTGTAATTTCTCATTTTGCTGCAATAGAGCACAAACAGAGGCATGGCAGTGTATTTGCAAGGGAATGTGTGTGCAACCACACTGCTTATCATGTCTCAAGCTCAAAGAAGTGTAGTGCGTGGCTCTCAAGCCACCAATCACGCATCTCGATGCATGATGGCCAAAGAGTCAAGTGATGTGCAAGAAAGTGCAAGTGTAAACTACACAAAACAGTGTGATGAAATGCATGTTCTATGCAAGTAAGGTGCACAAAAAAAGTGCGAACAAAACAAATGATTGTGTGATAAATGTACTAAGTGAGATCATTGTGCGGTGGATGCACAAAATGATTGGTTTACAAAGCAATACATATTGACTAACAACGCATGTTTCATACAAGATAAACAAACGATGTATGATGTTAATTGAAAGCATGTTCTACGCATAAATAAAGAGCACATTCCATACAACATTGAAAGCATATAGAGGGAAACGAGCAACACCCAGCGTAATGCGTCATGTACATTATGAGATGAGTATAGGGCACTCTGCCACAACCTATTGAAATGTACTACAGAGGGAGGCAACTCAACAAAACTCTATTAAGCACAAAACAAAGTCAATAGCAAGAGCAGCCAATCACGCAGTTCAAAGTAACCCATATGTATGAACATGTAGGCATAAAGCACATGCATTAATCAGAGGGAATATGGCAATCCCCAAGAGAGTTTTGAAATGGTCGGAAACAGTTTTCAAAAGTTGAATCATATCAGAATCATCATGGGGGTAAACCCACCCTAATCCAGGAGAAAGTGCCCAACAGTGACATTGGCAGACTGAGAGATAGGTTGGATCTATGCCCCTTGTTTAATTGATGACTCGATCAGATGCACAGAAAATTGTCCCTAGTGTCCAACTAGTGGCCACCGTTTGGGTTTACGCCCCTTGTTCGATCATTGGCTCGATCTGATGCACAGAAAATTGCCCCTAGTGTCCAGTCACTGGCCACTGTTTTCACCATTATATAGACACAAGTAATAGGGATCATCAAATCCGTTGTCAACCCATCAGACTCATGCTTTTCTTTTGACACATTGAGAAACTTACTCCAGTCCCCTCCAAAGCAGTGATAAATTCCTCATATATACTGATCATAGATGTGTTGCCCCTTGCATGGGCACTCTCAGCTCGTTTATGAATTCCACGCATGGACTTGTTTTCGAGTTTGGAGCGAACATTTGTGTGTGGAATTTTGACCATGCCACTCTATTGAACTTTTTCGAGCGACAGAATCACTAGGATAACTCGATAAAGAGCGCTTTTTGACAACACAACAAACATGTTATGGTGACTCGATGAAGAGCGCAAACTAAAACAAACACTGGGCGTGACACAACTGAATTCAGAACTAATCTAAAGGCATAAAAAAGACTCAAGATAACTGATCATTCATAGTACCCCTAGTTTCACTTATGCTCCCTTTCAAACTCAATTTCGCAAAGCTCGAGTTTCGATTCCATTTTTTGTTTGCTCAAGATAGAGATTCTATTGATAAGTTCAAGTATTGAAAATTTCTTCACTTGTTGATTCGAGCTAGTTCTTTCTTACCCAGCACAAGTATATGATATGCACAGCAATCGGTGTAGCTCATGGATTGATGTGAAGCTGACGACGTAAATTGGGCAAGGTGATTGAGTTGAGACAGAATGAGATGGATATGATTGAGACCGAACTTCAGGATGAAGTTGCCTATGTATCCCAAGAATGGGAATCAGGTCAACATAGTTCATGCCTGAGGTTCCCTCAGGTGTTAACACTCTCCTTTTACACTCTGACTTTTGCCAAAGTCGCCCCTTCGGGGTTTTCAACCTTACAAGCTCTATTTATTTGATTTCTCATTTTTCATGCTCTAACTTTTGCCTAGGTCGCCCTTTCGGGTTTTCGGCCTAGCGAGCCTCTCAAGGATAATGTTACAACATTTGTGGTGAATGTGGTGAATTTGATCAATGGTCACCCTTGCCCTAATCACTAGGACTGACTTTGCCTTGATTTGAGCTTGGTTCTCCATTTTCTTATGCATGTCTTCTTCTTTTCTCTTGCTTCATTTTGAAGGTTGGCACTTCTTGCACTGTGGTACCTCCTCGCATTAACTTCCCTGAATTCAAATAGAAATCCCCTTCCTGATTGGATTTCATTCCAATGGATCATAGTTAATTGGATTTCATTCCAATGGATGCCCCTGGCTTGATGATTAACTTATTTCCTTAACTTTTTTCTTTCTTTTCTTTTGTCTTTCTTTTTGGTTTCATTTTTTTTCTTTTTTTGGGTTCATTTCTTTTCTCTTTGAAATAATAAAAACACCAAGGGGATAGATTTTATGATTTGTGAGGTCTGAAAGTCACGTTTGCATTTGTAGATCTGAAAGCTGCCTTGTGCTTGCCAACATGATTGCCTAACGATGAAGAGAATTCCCAAGACAGTATAGGATACCGCACACAATTCTGAGCCTATCTTCGCCAGTTTTGCAAAGAGATAGCTTAAGATTTTTTTGAAAGCATGAAAGGCTTTGTGCCGACAAGTCAGAATTCATTCAAAGCAGTTAGGGGATCCTTCTCAATACTCGAGTTTATTAACAGAATTTCATTTGGAAAACAAATTCAAAGTCTTTTGTTATTTGCAAAAGGTCACACATGCATCATTATAGGCACAATAAAATGATAAAAAACTTGACTCCCATTTTCTTATAAAGATGAAAACCCGAGGGTACATAGGAGCGACTCAAAGGAAAAGACTCAACTGACGCAACAACGCAAGAAAAGGCAGAAAATAGCACTCACGACAAAACTATTTGCAAAATACAACTCAAAACACAACTCAAAACAAGATAAAGCATTTCTGAGACAAAAAGGGGATTTCCCTTCTCAAAGTCCATCCGCAGAATTCAAAAACAACTTTAAGTAGCCCACGGGAAGGTCCAGACCTGCCTTTAATATATATCTACACCCAAAAGGATTGATTTTAGACTTTTAACCTAGTTGAGACTGAGGTTTCTCATTCCAACCACCAGTGTTGGCAGCACTGCTTCATAAATCTTTCACACATCAAAATCAAGTGAATCTTCCATCTCTTCAAAGATATCGTTCCTTTTGCTCATATTGGAATCAGAAGATTCTGGGATGAACACAATGGGTTTGGGCTCATTAGCAGGTATGATATGTTGGCTAGGGTAATGATTGGGGTGATGACCTTCTTTTCAATCGGGTCTTGAATTTCATGGCGAAGGCGAAAGCAACAATCTGTATGATGACCATACTGCTGGTGAAATGTGCAATATTGGGTAGAGTCATGTGTAGATGGGAGAGACTTAGGGAGAGGCTGAGGATTAAGTGGCTTAAGATACCCTTCCTCCATCAGTACCCTCAGTGCACAAGTTAGGCTCATATGGAGTTGGGTGAAGGTTCGTTTCAGGGAGGGAGAAACACTAGGTTTAGACACATTGGCAAAAGGAGTACTGGGTGTTGGTCGGGTATCCATAGGCTTGGGACTGGAATTAGGATGGGTGTTTCTGGTAGGGCATCCCTTTCCGTTATTTTTCCCCTGATTCAAAATGCTCTCATCCTGAGCGACAAAAGTGTACTCCACCGTTTTTGCAACAACTGTAAGCAATTGTTGTCTGTTCAGCCCTTTTACCTTTAATGCCTTGATAGCCCACCAAAGTTGTGCATAAGGATCAATACTTGTCTTGGCTTTGTTCCTATCACTTGCTTTAATTTGGCCAAGGGGTTGGGGGGCTATATCAAAGCAAGACCCATTTGTGGTTGATCTATCATCACCCAGACTTGGGATAGTTTCGGATTGGCCCTTTTCAACTGCAGCTCGCCCCAAGATTGAGGAGCTTGGTGACAGGATCGAAACCCCAAATGTTAAATCTGCCACTGTTCCTTGAAGGTCTTCAATCATTCCCAACATCTCAGCAGTAGTGGGTTCACTCATGTTGCGCCCTTGGCGTATCTAAACCAGATTGGGTGCATCCATCATACACAAATCAATACTTTCCAGAATGAACACCTTAGGCTTAGGTAAATGGGCCGGGGTGATGTATATGTAGGCAGGAGATATTTGGTAATTAGGGTCTGGAGGTGGAGCTATCGTCTGGTTGTCGATGAGATTCTGGACCTCATGAAGAAGGTGGTAGCAATGATCGGTGCCATGACCGCGCTGTTGATGGTAGACACAGTATTTGGTAGGATTATGTCTAGCTGGGAGTGGGTCAGGAAGTGGTTGGGGATCGAGGGGTTTGAGATACCCTTTTTTCACCAGGAGTTTTAGTACGCTGGTTAAGCTCATATAGAGGGGAGTGAAAGTTCTGTCTTGAGCTCAGGCTAGGCTGGCCATTTGTGGGCTTGTATTAGCAAAAGGGGTGGCTATGGCGATTGTATTGATTTCAGTGAGTTTGGGAATAGTGCTACTACCAGCATTGGTACTCCCGGCAATCACCTTCTTTATCGGTTCACTTATTCTGGGAATGATCCCATTGTTGAACGCACTCTCAATCTGTACTCCTAATTCATGCAAAGTTTTGAAGTTGAATAGTGGAGCTACTATTAACTTTTGCAACAAGTTAGGCTCAAGGTTTTGCACGACTATCCGCACTTGGTCCCTCTTAGAAGGGCGATCCGCCATCTGTGCTGCCTTTGCTCTTTACCTTATAACAAATTCCGCAAAAGACTCTGTAGGATTCTGACGGGTTGCCTCAAGCTCTTGAATGGTCCCTTCAAGTTAGGTATTGTAAGAGTACTAATTGACAAACGCCTTAGCCAACTCTTCCCAGTTCTGCTTCACTGTATCCTCCAACTTGGCGTACCAAGTGGCTACTATACCTGACAGGGTTCTCCTGTACAGAGAGAGCTTTTGAGACTTAGTCAGACCTACTGGTTTCAGGATGTCCAAGAAAAGCCGGATGTGTACCATAGGATCTCCAGACTCGTCGAAACGGTCAATGTATGGCATTTTGAATCTATCTGGGAGTCTTACGGCAGCCTCGGTGTATCCATTCTCAATATCGGGAATGGAATCAAGTCCCTATGCCTTTTTGAATTGCTTCTCAAGATTAACAATCTTTACCGAGGTTAGGTTGAGATCATTAACATCAAGGGGATAAAGCCGCTCATTAGGCTGCACAAGGGGTCTGAAAACTCGAGCTTGAGCCACCCCTCCTTGGGGATCTGGACCTTGCACATTTTCAGTTGGCGGAGGTGGGTCAAAGTTCGGCTGGGGGCCCAGGACTGGATGTGTAGTAGATGCCCCAGATGGGCATTGCATTTCACCATTGGTCTCATCTTGCATAGCAATTCCTTGGTTTAATGTTGCTATCGTGGCCACAACTTCTTCCGAATTCTGAGCCATCATGGGTCCGCTGAGTTAGATAGGTGTAACCTAAATGCTGACCAAGCTCTTTCTTTAGCTCAGACAAACCTGGCATTAAAAATAAAATGCCCCATCAGATCAAGATATCGAGTATGCTGGTTAAAACAAAGCAAGATACAATTTTGCCCCAGGTTCTGGTTCTGGTATATTTCCAACATATCAAACACAAACCCCTGGATTCTGACCCAAATCTGATGCTGATATGATCCTCAAAGTTTGAAAAAGACCTCCTCAATATTAAGACTCTTAAAGGATTATATCACACATTCCTAATGAGTTCACATCTCGCACAAAAGTGCTCAAAACACCCTTATGAGAGGTTAAGGTTACCCTGTCTTAGTTTCGTCAGGAACTAAGGTTCACTAAGCAAACATGCGGTTTCAAACAATCCTGCATTCGGGTGAGCAACCTGTCCTAGTTTGGAACAGTCTCTATGGTTTCCAATATGCAACTAAGTTGATTGGTCAAAAAGGGTACCTCGGTGGAGATCCCGATCCGAGCTTTGTGTTCTTATCGTGGCAGAGCTCGTAACCGGTCAACCTTATGCCACGCTTTTCCAAGCAAGCCTCCAGCAAACCGTTCAGGAATAGCAGACGGCAAACACTGTGACTAAGGCGCACCAATGCAAGTGCAATACAAAGAAACACATAAGTGTAGATAAAATGACATATCACGAGTTTAAGTCAAATTCTCTAATTCCCCAGCAGAGTCGCCAGAAACTGTAGACCGCCCGAACTTCCTCGGCGTGCCCCCCTTTCGGAGAGGGCGCGGATTGTGTTCTAGCTACTACAGTTCGGACTCCTGTCACAATTCTGAATCTAATCTCACAAAGTGCAATGCAAGACTAATAAATCACCAAAGAGTCCAAATCCAGCAAATCGTTTTGGAAAATCAATTTTAATCAAAAAGTGCCAAACATGAACTACTTTGCCAGATTTCAAAGTTGCCACCTAAATATTTTGTTTTTGAGAAATTTAAGAAACCCTGACTCGTGCCAAATGCCACGTGTTCGTCATCACCAAAGTTGCCTCGGTTCGAGAACTTGGGTACGAGAGGGGAAGGTCCTGAAATGAGCACCCCCACTCGCCCGATCAAAGGATCAGCCTCTACTAAACATGATATGTTATTTTCAAAACACATGTGTTCTTATACAGATTATTAGCTAACCTTACTATGTGATGCGCACAATATACAAGTATAGACTAAATCGTTCGATTTGGAATAAAACATCTCATGTTTGTTTTTTAAAATGGTTTAAAAGTGCTACTCGCAAGTAGGCTAAAGCATGGATTTGCTACCCCTAAGTGGGCTTAAAACATGATTTGCCACAACCAAGTGGGCTTTAAACTCGCATTTGATGAATTGTTCCAATTCAAGCAATAAAGCCTTCATCCACAGGCATTCAAGCAGTTTAACATTTAAGCACATAGCCTCATGGCAAGCATGCTAGATATGGCAATCACTTACACACATACGAGTATGCTAAAGCTTAAAAACTCACCGAGTACTCCAAACCAAAACAAAAAGCTAGTTAGAAGTAATGCATGATCCTAACTATGTTAAGTGCCTAATGCAACACATGTAATAATGCAACTAAATAGACTCGGCTATCTAAGATGGCATATGAATGCAACACTTTGATACATGTATTCAAATATGCATTGAAATACAATGCAGTTTGAATGATACGCCGAGCCTGATGCATGTAAGAAAAATGAATGATGCTCGCATACAAGCATAAGGTATGCTAGTCGAGATATGCCCTAAACTAACCATCAAAAGCTGATCAGTAAAAGGAAAAAAGACGTGGGGTTGGAAGACATTTACACACACACGCACACTTATTACAACATTTGCTCTCTCGATAGAGGGTCCGAATAATATGAAAGCTAACTAGCTACGCTAATTAGGCTAACTATTACAAACCAACTAATTAACTAACTATTCTAGCTAATTAATTATTACAAACCAAATTGAATTGAATAACCAGTTAATCGAAGCTAATTAATTAAACTAATTAATTATAACATATGTAATTAACTACAACTAGCTAGTAAAGCGGCAAAATGGCCTCGCGGGCAAATAAGGCATGCATGCTCGGTCGCGTCCTCTCGGAAATCCACCGCCTTACCTCAAGATGCCTCTGTTTGCACACCTTTAGACCTCTGAAAATTGTGCCAACTTCCAGATTGCTTCTAACTGATCTTAGGAACATGCTGAGGGATGATCGGCCAGAGATGGTAAACATCGGCCAGTAATGATGGCCAGTCGGCAGGCTTTGATGGCCGGTCGGTTGCTCTGGTGGCCGGTCGGCCACTTCTTCCTGCAATTTCTCATTTTGGTGCAACAGAGCACAAACAGAGGCATGGCAGTGTATTTGCAAGGGAATGTGTGTGCAACCGCACTCCTTATCATATCTCAAGCTCAAAGGAGTGTAGTGCGTGGCTCTCAAGCCACCAATCACGCATCTCGATGCATGATGGCCAAAGAGTCAAGCTTGCATAATGTTAGTGAATGCACACATAAGACTCTAAGTGTCGTCATCCTATCATGCCTGATCAAGGGTGACAACGACCAAGAAACGCAACACGATTCATCATTTTGAGTATGAAATGTGCCACATTTCTAGTGTTTGGATTAACGTTCGATCCAAACACATGCAATGCAAACAACATGCTTATCTTTCATATGTTTTACTTGGTTCATTTTAATTACTCATTTTAAGTTACCAAGCCATTCATTAACCAATTAGTCCAATTGTGAAAGTCCTCTAATGAGAGGAAGGTCAACCAAGAGAATGGTTTAAGGCATAGGAGAAACCATGCTTTTGATTAGGAGGAATCCTCAAAAGAGGGTTAAAGCCATTTAAGCACTAGCCTCAATCCCATGCATTAAACTCAAACTCAAGACTAACCAATCCCCGAAACAAATCAAAAGTGAAGAAATAAGGGAGATGGCAGATTTTTTAGTGCTAACGTGGCATTTAAAACAAGGCTCTAACATGCAAACACTTCATGTATAACATGCTAGAAGGCTTAAGCATTAAAACTAGTAAAGAGCTTTACACTAGGACTATGAAAAATCAATCACAAAGGACCAAACTAGCCCTAGACAAACCTCAAGCATGCCAAAATAGTGGCCAAAATAAGTTGAAATGATAGCATGAAAAGCAAGAAATGCATGCTCATGCATTGACCCATAAATAAGGCATAAGGCACAACTCTCAAACACAATGAATGAGTGATATATGTGAGAGTGTGATGGAGTTGTATGCTCTAAAATAACATGCCAAATGATGCCAAAACATGCAAATACCTCAAGCTTAGCATGGTAAAGACTTCGAAACTCAAAACTAGTCAAGGCCATTTACACTATAGCTATACAAGGCAAGTCTCAAAGGGCCAAGACAACTCAAAACAGAGTTAAAGCATGCTAAAATATTGGCAAAAGGCATGCTGAAGTTAAGCCAAAAAAAGCTAAAACAATAGGCCAAAACACCAAGTATGCTAGGCTAGTGAGCAAGATTGCACTACAAGTGCAAAAACCAAGCAAGAGGTGACCCCCACCAACCAAAATCAGAGTTAAAGCATGTCAAAATAACACCAAAAACATGCTTGAACTAAGCTACAAATGAGTAGAAAGATGGGCTAACTCATTAGGCATGTTAAGCTAGTAAGCAAGATTACACTACAAGTGTAAGATGTAAGCAATGAGTGGCCAAACCAGCCAAAAACAGAGTTTAAACATGTTAAAATAAAGCCCAAAACATGCTCAAACTAAGCTAAGACAAGTCACAAAAACATGCTACTTTGCAAGGCTAACTAGGCATAGCATGGAGAGACAAGGAGGGGAAGCCACCCCCTCCTATTTGGGACCTCAAAACAAGTTTTCTACCACTAAAATTGCTCTGAAATTCAGTGGTTGAAGGGCCGAAAAAAGGTTGTTTGAAAAGCTTTGAAAGAGGGCCCAAAGAGCAAAGGGAGCGACAACCCCCTATCACAAAAGGGGCTTAAACCACCATTTCTAGGACCGAAAAACAGAGGACTTTTCAGTTGAAAGCCAGCTAAAAAATAGTTTGAATTGATGACAAAACTAGCATGCAAAACAAGCTTAAAGAGGGTAAGTTTTATACCTTTGAAGCACAACACCCTTTAAGCACAAATGAGGCACCAAACCAAGCTTAATCCTCCTTTTAGAGCTCAAACAAGGCTCCAAGTAAGCTTCAAGCAACCTCAACCCATAGATGAACCACTTTCATCAAGGATGTCTAGGCAAAAGAGAGGTATTTCTTTACTTGCATGCACAAAAGCAAGAGGGACAGAACTCTAGAGAGAGAGGCAGAGATTTTGCTCTAAAAATTTTGTAAAGAGAGAGTTATTTTAGAGTGAGGAGCTCCCAAAACTTTCTCACATTTTAAAATGTTCTAACCCTTCAAACCATAGAGAATGGCCTCTATATATAGCAAAAAGAGAGCCTTAGGTTGAAATATCTTAATATAGAGACAGCTGGAGCATTTGGAAGACAGCTGGAGAAAAATATATTCACATACTGAGTTTTCTAGACATTTCTGGCTGACTGGCCATCTTTTTGGCCGACCTGTTACTAATGATGGCCAACCGGCCACTTCCGTGGCCGACTACAAATTCTGCTCTTCAAGTCCAACTTCAAATGGGCATATCTTTTTCATTTGGACTCTTTTTCAGGTCATTCTTATGTCCAAATTGAAGCCCCAGAAGTAATATTTCCAATGGTGGAAGCCACACATCAAAATTTCAAGTGTGCCAAGAGATATCCCTCTTTTAGTGAAGACTGCTCAGTTTCGGTCCTAACCGGATTGATGCCCAACTTCAACCAATCATATCTCCCCCATCCGGACTCGGCTTTAGGAGATTCTTGAGTGAAAAATGAAGCCCCGGAAGTCTTCTTTCCACCGGTGGTGGCCTTACAACTTAAGTCCAAGTGTACAAAAGGATAGACCTTATTTAGCAAGGGCTGCTCGACTCTCTTTTAACGGTCCATGCCCAACTTCTTTCCCAACTTGGTATCTTCCCTCTTCTCCTGTTTTCTTCAACTCCAAACCTCTAAACAAGATGTTTTGGAAGATTTTTCACAGATTTCACCTCTCCTTCATTTATTCCACTTTGTCCTTGCTCGGTTTATCGAAAAGCGTAACATTTATCAAAATGTAAGCCTCGGAACATCGTAGGAACTTTTCAAAAATATTTTCAAAGAGAGGGTTTTGAAATCTAAAAATCATTTTGGTCAAAATGGTTTTGGTCCAAAATGGGGTGTAAGGTTTGGATTTGACGCTCTCCTTGCCAAAGAAATTGAACCTTTGCACTGCACACCTTTCATCACCAAGTAAACAATCAGTAGCGCCCAAGTCTTAAGGGCAGTCAAAAATGGGGTGTCTACAGTAACATATTCAATACATTGAAATTGTTGTTGTTTGGAGAAAAATGGGTAAATACCTTGGTGAATCTAAGTAGGAGTGTAGTTGTGGTATTATGTTGGCCTGTGTATCTTTAGTGAAAGTCTAGAAACCAGCGCGGTTAGGTGTCGAGCCTTCCGGTTAATATCAGTAAAAATGACAAATTGGTAGTGCTTGTAGCCTACTTGCAGACACGTTCTAGAGATTCCTAGTGTCGTATCCACTGCCTTATTTTCTATTGTAAAGGAAATGAATTCATAAATTTGAGATGCAAACTTGGCATAGTATGGTTTTAGAAAGAGGTATATAATGTTTTGACACGAGTATTGCATATGCATTCACCTCATAACTCTATTAAGATTCATATACTGTGTTAGAGTATCTTTACTAAGTTTTGGCTCACCTTACGTGGAAAACCATTTTCAAGTGCTGACGATATGCCTCCGCTAAGGCAATAGCTTGGGAGAACTGGGAGCCAAGAGCTTCTATTTTTTTGTTATTTTTGTATTTATTTTGTACAAGCCTATGACTTTATTTGTATTGAGTTCAAACTCACTTTTATTGTAACCAAGCATTGCCTTGAAATGATGTAGCCAATAGGGCATTATTATATATGTTTAACTCTTATTTAAAATCTTTTGCTATGATGCATGTTATAGATTCAAGATTAGTACTTATGAATATATTACTGTATGTGTTATACTTTTGTAAAGAGATGAAATCTTGTAATGAAAGAACGTTATATCCAGGGATTTATTACTATTTAATATTTGTCATGGAATGATCTTGTTCGAGGCGTTACACAATCTATACTTGTATGTCTCAGATAGTAATGGTAGCATTATTAATAATTGGAATATGGATATACATTAATTATAAAAATCACATTATGACTTAGTAGATGCCGATCTTTGATCGGGTGAGTGGAGTGATCAATTAATGACATTCTCCTCTCATACCTAAGTTTCTGAGCCAAAACACTTTGGTTATGACGGACAGTGGCCATTGGCACAAATCACGGGTTTTCTAATTTTTCTAAAAGATTAAATGGTGACTCTAAAATCTGGTGAGGTAGTCCATTTTTGACAATATTTTGGCAATAAAATGGATTTTCTATAAAATTAGCCAGACTTGGACTCTCATTTTTTGTTTTGCATTGCACTAGTGAAATCAAATCAGAAATCAGGAGTCTAAACTATCGGGCACACATGGTAACCCCAAAAGGCATCCCACACAGTCACCACAATCAATACAACTAATATTTTTTCTTGAAATCTGAAACTGTAAATCTGCACAAGCAATCTCTTCAACCAAAGTACGCATCTCTACATCTATTTAGATATCCTAATCTTATCTTCTGTTACTGTTCATTTAATTTATTTCAACCACTTCATCTGTTTTTAACTCTCTATGGTCAAAACCATGGGTTGAACTTGAACTTGAAGAGTGGTTCCTTTTTGGTAACTAGTGGTTGGGCAGGTGCATTACACGTGATTTTTCATCAACTGTTAGTATTGTAAGTATACGTATCTCTTAAATTGGTACATGATATAAAGACTTGTATAGGTGGGTAAATTGATTTGTATCCAAAATACAACTAAACAAAAAATAAATACATACTCGGCTAAAGAATTTAAATGATAGATAAGAAATTTTATAAACATAAACATTAATTTATAGTTAGATTGTTGAGATCACAATCTTATCTTAAACAATAAATAATAAACAAATCCTTTAAATATATAGTGTTACACAAATATTGTGCACCCGTGAGACAATATATAGTGATTGTTGTGCACCCGTGAGACTCATTTCACAATATATAGTGATTGTTGTGCACCCGTGAGACTCATTTCATGTCTTATTTTAAAGATTTGAATTTTTTATTTTTAAAAAAATATAAAAAATAATATTTATAAAAAATTAAGTTGATCGGATGTTGATAACTTTTTCATCAAATTATATTTGTATTCAATTTGATATATATATATATATTATTTTTTATATACAAATATAATTGGATGAAAAATTTATAAATATCTGATCAATTTAATTTTTTATAAATATATTCTATTTAATAATATTTTAAAAATAAACAATTAAATTATGAAAATAGAAGTCGCAGTGAGTTTTACAAATCGCACATACAACAGGGACATACAAATCGCATGTACAACAGGGACACCAAAACCGACTGTGAGGCGGACAAAAATCGCATTTGATTGAGACAAAGTCAACATCACTGATATCTTACCAACACAAAGTCAACATCATTTTACTTAAATTATAAATTATAGGGAAATTATATTATATCTCCTAAAATTTTAATTTTATAATAAATAGGTCATTTTATTAATAAATTATTAAGTTAATTAATAATTTTTAATAATGTTAAAATTTTATTTCAATTAATAATTTAGATAATTTTATTATTGTATAAGTGAACAGTTAAAATTTTTTAATTAATTTTGTTAAATGAAAAATTTTAACAAAGAGGTATTTGTAATTTTTCAAATCACAAAAAATAATTCATATTTTAAGCAAATATCAAAAAGTGTATTTATAATTTATTTTTTATAAAATTATTCCATTTGCTTTGTAAAAAACAGTATATGCTACTGATGATTCAAAATTAGGTTTTTTATCATATACATTGCTGCACGTGTATATAATCAAATAAATAAAATTGTGAAATATATAATTAAATTTAAAATTTAATATACTTTATAAATTTAAACTGATTAACAATTAAGAAATTTTTAAAAAAAATTAAAAAATTTGAATGTGGGATATTTTGAAAAAATCCAAAAAAAAAAATGAGACAAATAGACTTCTCTTTCTCTTTACAATAATATATATATATATATATATAAGAAAATGTCTCGTAACTCAAATTTTGTGGTTAAAAAGTGGCTCAAATGACCAAAACGACGTCGTTTTGGCCATTTTTATGTTGTTTTGTACTCAAAACGACGTCGTTTTGACCATTTGAGTCACTTTTGAGTCACAAAATTTGAGTTACGTAGCATTGTCGATATATATATATATATATATATATAAATAGATAGATATATAATAATATAGATATCTAAATTAGATATAAAAATTTCTGACATGACACGATATGATTACACGATTGTGTGCCGTTTTGGGAAGCAAATCAAAACGCCAGGTTTTTGCTCCATGTTCCAAAAAAGCCAGCTGCCCAAAACGCTAGTTTATGCATTTGGCAACTTTTGAAAACGCAACATTGAAATTACCGTTTGGACCTATGAGAAAAAATTGAAAAAGTAAAAAATAAATGTTAAGTAGGGATATTTTGGTAATTTTGGAGTGATGTGACATTTTTAAAAAATATTAAATCAAAAATTAAAAAAGTTAGCTTTTTACCAACTTTCCAAATTACTTTTAAAAAAGTCAAAAAGTTTGGTAAAAAATCAAAAGTCAACTTTTTACTAACTTTTCAAAACACCTCTAAATTATATACAAAATTAACAAGTTAGAATTGAACATTTTTCGACACAAATACGTATATAACACGGCTCGTAAACCCATATAATAAGTAGGTCATATTCGGATTAAGCTTTTGAAATTTGAAAACGACACGTTTAATTTATTTATTTAATCGTGTAACCTGTTAGCAGAAACGCGACTCAAGGTTCACGATTCACGATTCGAAAATGACCTGTATATATATATACATATTTAGAGGTATATATGTTGTATTGATTGGTGGGTCAAAGTGTCTGAAAACGGAAAAAGAAAAAAAGAAATGAAAAAGGACAAGTCTTGAATATGTTTTCATATTATTGTTAACAACAATGATAGAGATCCCCTTTTCCCATCACCCCCTTTCACCCCCTCTCACTCTCATTGGTTGCTTTTTCTTTTTCTTTTTCTTTTTTTTCCTGCACATCCAATCACCCCCTGACACATGTCAAAGGGGGGTGAGGGGGTGCCCCTTTTGAGGGGGTCTAAAGTATTATTGTATTGTTAATTAGTGACTGTATAAATAAAATTTTGAACAAAAATTTAATTGAATAAACAAGTTATTCATATTGGGTCAATTGTATCGTGTTGTATCATGGTAAATAAGTTTGAGAATTAATAGTATCACTTATAGATTGACACAATAGGTGACATGATTATTACATATATGACACGCTTATGTGTTTGTGTTTTGACACGTGAACCTGATATGATACATCTGAACATCATAGGATGTCCACTCCTAATCTCAACTGTTATCTGTTTATATATTTTTGTGTCTATATTAAAAATAGATATTAAATGCAATGGCGAGGTGAAGATGCCATACTTTGGACTTACTTGGCTTAACTTATAGTCAAAAGTACTCTTGTCTTAGTTTCTAGGTAATTACTTTTTGGGTAAATTATCAATAGGTCCTATTTTGGAGATTTATTACCCAATAGATCCTATTTTGAAGACTTATTACCCATTAAGTCCTATTGATAAATTTATTAAGTGATAAAAGATAAATTTATCAGTCTTTTATTTTTATGAATAAATTTATAGTGATAAATTTATCAGTCTCTTTGTTTTTATGAATAAATTTTTAGTGATAAATTTATCACTCTCTTATTTTTATAGTGTTAAATTTATTAGTTAAGACCTGGAGGTAAATAAGTCTAATTAATAGAACTAATTGGTAAGTACCCTTTAGTTTTATTCAGTTAAGTTATTTTTACCTAATAAATATAAACAAAACCTAAATCAAATATCCTCAAACAGATTCTTAAATTAAACTAATTATAAACAATCCATTTAAACTGCACGAAACAGCCCTTTATCTTCTTCTAATCTGGACTTATGAACTAGCACACTCTTCATAGGCCCAAATAGACTAGGAGGCCCATGCTAAAGTTAGTATAATGGGCTGGCAGTCAGTTATCAAACAGCTTGATTTTTAATAAGTTGGTTTTGGTGTTTCCAGGATGATTGGGGATGAGGTTTTCAATTTATAAAAAGATTTGAGCTTGAACCCAGCCCAGGATGATTTGGGCTACCCATTTCCTGCACCTAAATTGGATTTTGGCCTACTAAAAAACAACCATGTCGGAACTCAATTGGATTTTGGCATACTAAAAATCAATTATGTTAGATTATTTGATGCAATTTATATGAGTTGTTTAAAATTTAAATATATATATATATATTTTGGAAGTCTATGTTTGGTATAGTAGTTTTTTCTTATGACTTATTAAATAGAAATAGAGACTGTTTGGAATAACTTAAATAAGTTATATTATTTTTTTTCAAACTTTTTGGTCTTTAGGGATTGTTTTTATTTTTTCAAAATTATGTCAAATTTTTTTATTTGTCCATATTTTGTAAATGAATACAAAAATTAATTTTTTTTTCAAAAATTCCAAAAAAAAATAAAAAATAAAAAAGCCAACACAAGTATATAATAAAAAGTCCACTATTTTTTTAAACTTATTTTTGTCTTTTTTAGACTTTTTACAAAAATAATTAATTTGTTTTTTGTTTATATTTCGTCTCGTCATCGAGTAAAGCTCAAAATTTTTAATTTTTTTTATTAAAGACGACAAGAATCTAACAAAAAAGTCACCAAAAAAATAAAATCCAAATAAGTGGAAAAAGTTGATTATGTAAAAGTCACGAGAGGAGTGCTTTTGATTTTTAATTTTTTATTATCAGCTTTTTTATAAGAAGCTGCAACAAACAAGCCAATTCTATAATACTCGGCATACTGTTAGTATAATTGAGCTTACTAGCTCTCGTCAATGGAAAGATGAACCTGTGACAGATTTTATTAACAGATGGAGAAACTTGGGTCTTAACTTCAAAGATAGGCTGTATGAAACTTCTACAATTGAAATGTCTATTCAAGGTATGCATTGGGGTCAAAGCTACATTCTTCAAGGAATCAAGCCTAAGACCTTTGAAGAGTTGGCCATTGGTGGACATGACAAGCAACTCAACATTGCAACAAATGGAAGTCAAAGACTGCTTGTTATAGAGGCTCTCAAAGAAGGGAATAAACACGACATCTGCAAAGGGGGCAAATTTTCATCTAAAACTAACAAGAAAGCTTCAATGGTTGTGATTGCTACACCAATCAAGATCTCCACTAAGTCCAAGAAAAATGAAATAGAAAATCTTGATTCTAACTAAGGAAAATGAAGAAAGCGCCTTATATTGAAAGAGATGTAGGAAAAAGAGTATTCGTTTCTCGATTCTGAGGTTCCGCGATTACTTGCTGAAATTGAAGCTAATTGAGTTTCAAAATATGAAACGACTTGAGGAGGTTGAAAAGGTTCAAGATCCAAACTACTGTAGGTATCACTGACTGGTTAGTCATCCAACTCAAGATGCTTCATCTTGAAAGAAAGGACCGTGGATTTAGCTAGTCGAGGAAATATATTGCTAGAATAAGAGAAAGAAGTAGCTACAACTAATCAAACTGCCATTGTTTTCGATCCTATGGTTCCCTATGAAGAAACTCAAAGGATGACAATTCAATTTGGTTCGTTTGATCCTATTGATATATTTATGCCTACAAATGGTGGTGATCATAACAAAGAAGACGTGAAGAAGATGGAAACGAAACACTTGTTCCATCTTCACTTCTACCTAAATAAACTCTTGTTTTTGGTTTCGATGCATCAAAAGCTTCACCTATTTCTTCAATCTCCATGGGAGCAAAGAAAGATGTTGCTGAAATTCTCAAAAAGACTCTGTCACATCCTTCCATGTCTTAAGAGGCAGTTTCAAGCACTGAGTCTCATAAAGATCTAGAGGAAGAAGATAATTCAGGTAGTACTGATTCTACATCGTCTCTTAACACTCCTCAATCAAAGCTCAATTTCCTTGATGTTTTTACTGGTTTTCTCTGCTCTACTGTTATTCTGGTTATGACAATAAATGCTCTTACTTCGGAAGAATAGCTTGCTACGTTAGCAAAAACTGTTGAAAGCTTGTGCAAATCTGTACAAGATTATTACGCCAATATATCTAAATTAACTCATAAACATAATTTAAATCCCATTACTTCTCACTATTACATACATGAACATTGAGTAATATAGATGTTTCAATAGTCAATATTCGTACTAAATCTCTATTTTTCCATTAACAATATCCAACACGAGATTTCACTGAAGAGTGGCCACATGCATTAACACATTCATTACCGCTAAGACATGAATCTATAGCATGTGATAATAACAAGTTAAAGCAACAAAATACAAATTAATGCCTTAATGGCTACAAGTTCCAAGGCTTTACCCGGTTACAACAAAGTGGTTTTCAAACTCATACATAAAAAGCCCTTGGCTTGGAAAACATAACAAAAAAAAATTGAGCCTTGTGCTCCAAAAGATCCTTTGTGCCTTCACTTTAGCGGAGGCACACCACAATTACCAAAAAAATGATTTTCACTAAGGAATGAGCATAGAGCCTAGCAGAGATAACCTAAATAAAGTATACGTAGTTTAACTATATCATGAGGTGCAATGCATATGAGATGCAATTTCCAAAAATTGTAGGTTTTCTCATTTTGAAAACTTCATGCCATGCACTTGTTCGAAAACATAATCAAATTTAATCATCCATTAATAAAACAAGGGGCAGTAAATACGATACTGGTAATCTTTAGGTTGGTGTGTGCACCTAGGCTCTCAAAGCACTACCAAAACCACTTTACCGACTCTTAATCGGAAGGCACATGGTACCTACTCTACACGTGTTTCAGACTTTCACCATGGACCTCAAGCTACCTTAATTCTTAATTCTTAACTCTACACTCCCTAACCGAATTCACCGAAGTATTTATCCCATAACTCAACACATTTCAAATATTCTTAATGAATCAATTTGAAAATCAATTTCTCAAATCTAATGCGAGGATTAAATCCTGAGATTATGTAATGTTCAATGCTATGCATGAATTTGCAAATATTTCAATTTATCTAATTCACTTGCGATTTCTACAACAATTAATACAACCCTTCACCAATTGTAGACTCCCTATTTTAACCGGCCTTAACTTGGATGCTTTCTTTCGAACACCCGATGATAAAAATTGAAATGTGCTATTTTATGATTTTCTCAGCAGAAAAGTCGGGTTTAAGCTTTAATTCCAATCATAGACTTGTTTTGGCCAAATTAATTTAGACCTATTCAAAAATATTTTTATAATTTTTTTATCCTAGAAAATTTAGTAATTTTGAAAAATCGACTCTCATACCACATAGCAAGCCATGTGTTTTTGGAGATGCCACATGGCAAGCCATGTGTTTTTAAAAATATCACATGGCTAGCCATGTGTTTTGGGTGTTTTGGAAGTCTATAAATATAATCTCATTTTGTTGAAGAAAAAAAAAAAGAAAAAAGGGGAGAAAAAAAATTTAAGAAAGAAAATTTTGTTTCAAAACAAAGGAGAAAATTTTGGTTAAGAGAATTTTTATTTCACAAAACTTGAGGGAGAGAAATTGATTTTAAGTTATTTTCAAAGCAAGAGAGTCTTTTCAACCATATAAAATTCCATTAAAGTTAGAACTTGAAACATCTCGCTAAGATTTAAAAGCATGCACCATAACTGTGAGGGTGTAAAGAAGAAAGTTTGTTAATTAGAAAATTTACCATTTCCTTCAAAGGTAAATTTTTGCAATCTTCTCGTTTATTTTCTTGTATTTTATTGATTAAATATGTGATATTTATGTTTTGAAAGTGGAAGGTTGAGTCTCTGTTCTTTAGATTTCTTCTTATTTATTTTCTTGTATTTTCTTTATTAAATATGTGATATTTAGGTTGTGGAAGTTGTTCCTTAGATTTCTTCTCATTTGTTTTCTTGTATTGTTTTTATTTATTAAATATGTGATATAAATATGTAATTGAAGTTATAAAGAATTCCTCATTAAAAGTGTTAAAAACTCTCTTCTCAACCAAATTTGAACATAGAAATGGATTTTACATACATATATCATGAGTAAGGAGATGAGTCATTAACTACTTTTGATGAGTTATATGTATTGTTTCCCCTTTCTTCTCTATTTTCTTAGAAGTCCTACAGATCTTTCACAAGCTTTGTAAGACTTTCTCTTTGAAATGATGACAATCTACTTTCTCTAATTAATAGCATAGGTTTGAGTATTAATTTACTCTTATTCACAAAGAGATGAATGTAGATTTCCATCCATTTCTTTCGTTTGGTGTTTCCTAGCTTCAATTTTCATACTTGTTAGATTTTTCATTTAATAGCTTTTTGTACATATACATCTCTTGAAAAGGTTTTGTTTGTTTTGTCTTGGTTTGGTTGCATGAAAAATAGGAATTCCCAAATGATTTTCCAAAGGCAAAATAGAGCAGCAAACAAATTTTCGATGGATGATCTCCAAGGCCTATAAAGTTTCTGTTTTTCTTTTAATTTGAGAGATTTTTGAGATTTTATTTTGTTGTAATATTTTCTTCATGTCTCTCTCATTTGATATATAATTATTCAGTGTTGTAATAATTCCTCACCTCACTTCTCTCTATCCCTTTCTTTTACTTGCTTTCCTTGTTTGTAAATATATATCATATTTTTCTTTTCATTAGACTCATGCATTGCATCTATGTTTTATGCATCTTGATTCGACTAAATTTGTATTTATGGATTTAATCAATTCTTATGTTATTATGCATACTATCTCGTGTTTTTGAGATGATTCATATATCATATATTAGAAACTGAATCTTTAGTCGCATTTCAAGTGAATTGCATTAGAATCTTGTATATAAGATCATACATATTTTTTAACTTTATTTTGTAGCTGTTTCACGGGACGTTGGTGAATATGTAGGTTTTTATGCTTTAGCATCCCCCTTGTGTATTTTTTCTTACTATGTTTAAGCATCCAATCATGTGACTCCTTGCTTACTTGATATAATTGTATGAATGCCGGTGGATGGATGTTGTGTCACTCAATCTGGAATGATGTTGATTTTTATGTTTGTAAACTTAATATCTTTGAGTTGTACATCTTCAAAACTCTTTCAAAATACATGAAATCAAGTTGCTCCAAAATGAATGGCATAGTTTATACTTGCTTGCTTCACATAGTAAATTTTAGGATTTATTAAATAATCAGAATGTAAACATATAAAGTAAATAAAAATCATTTCATAGTTTAGTAGAGGCCGACCTTTTGATCGGGTGAGCGGGGGGTGCTAAATTAATGACCTTCTCCCCTCATACCTAAGGTTCCGAGCAAAGCATCCTTGGTTACGATGAACAGTGGCCTTGGCATAAGTCACGAGTTTCCTATTTTTTCCAAAACATTAGGTGGCGACTCTGAGATCTGATGATGCAGTCCATTTATGGCAAGTGGTTTTGCAATAAAATAACTTTTCCATAAAGTTGTCAAATCTGGACTCTCATCCATGTGTCACATTGCACTTGTAAGATTAGATCAAAGAGATCGAGGGTCCGAACTGTTTAACGCGCTTGGGTAACCCTCGGGCATTTTATAGTTTTTGGTGACTCTGTTGAGGATATTAAGAAATCTTGACTCGAACTCTATGATATGACTTTTATTTTCAATTATATATTCATTGCATTGTATGCATTGGTGCACTTAAAGTCCCAGTGTTGTCCCGATACTGGTGGAAGTGCATACATATTTTTTGTGACACTATATCTATCTCTACATTACTTAGGAGGCCTTGTGTTATTACCCAAAGGACTCTTTCGTAACGTTGCATTGACTTTAACCCCTAGAGTAGAGCCAACCTTGTGCATATAGTGAGTTATAGTATCGTCCAAAATTAGGATAGGATACTCTCTCATTTCTAGAATGTATGATACTAGTTTGAATAGTGAAACCCTAGATCATTTCAAAGCCAGGACAGGCTAACCCTAGCCTCCATAGCGGTGTTCGCTCTCTTTCTTGCTATGTGTTATGTGAAATGTATGAGATCTATATAGGGCTTCTTTGATTTAGTGGTTTAGGCATTTCAGTTTGTGGGGTTGAGTTCAGTTTTTCAATGTACTGTAGCAGTAATCAGTTGAGCCGGCATGCTATTGAAATTTAATTGGGGGTTCTATTTTATTTTTGCAAGGTAGTTGGGCACTATAGCTTCAGAACAGTCAAATATCCCCCAAGTTTTGTGGACTCGAGTGGGTAGACTTTGTAAGACTACAGATTTGGTTTAAGGATAGGCAGTGTTCGTTTTTTTGCCACCGGTTACACGAAGAAGAAAAGCAAAAGCCTCATCAACTGTTCAGAGTACCTCTTCTTTACCAACTAGATCATCCCTACCCAATTCATTAGCGTCAGTGATGGCTCAAGTTTCGAAAAATATAGTACGCTAACCTTCTGGATCACAAGCTCTGAGGAACACCCTCATCCTACACTTCCAAATCAAGTAGTTATTCCCATCAAAGGTAGGAGCACAATGAAGACTAGGACCTCATGCAAACTCAATTGGCTTGGGTGTTGGTGGATGAATGCTAGAATAGAATGTTATGAAGCTACCATCTTCTTTTTCATTGGATTCGATTTCATCAGCTTCTTGCTCTAACCCGCTCTTATCTTCCCAAGTAACAATATAAACTTTTTTTTCTATTCTTCTTGGAAGGACAGTTGAGAGCAATATGCCCAAAACATTGGCATTTATAGCACTTGACTCCCTAATCACTCATAATCTTCTCCTCAGGTTTTGGAGCAATTTTGAGTTATCATTACCCTTATCCTTAGAACTAGTATCCTTGAAATTAAGCTTTTTTTCCTTTAAATTTTTTTAAAATTCTTTGGTACATAAAGCCGTCATTTCAGACTCTAGATCATTCTCAGCCTTCGGATTCTTAACAACCTCATAAACACTAGAAAAAGCCACAACTTCCTTTTGTTTTTTCTTAGAAATCAAATGTGCCTCATAAGTATATAAGTTGCCAACCACTGATCTAACTTAAGGTTTTCAACGTCCTGAACCTCCTCAATAGTGGTTTAAAATAGTTAAAAATTGCAATTAAACTAGTAAATCAATCAAATCGTAATCGATTAAGCCTACATGGTCGGGTTAGAAGACTAGCCAACTTACACAAAAATTAATGAATTGAAATTTTTAAAATTTAAATTGTATTGAACTATGAACAACACTACAAATATTAAATGAGAATATAAGATTCACTTTATATAAGTGAAATAACTCACTCAATCATTCTTTTCCCAATGTGGAACTGTGTATACTAAAAAATCTAACAATTGTTTAGGTTAGAAGTTTATTTCAAATCTAACTAATATATTTTGATAAACCGTTAAAATCACGGTTAAACTAGCAAATCAATCAAACAAAAAATGATTAACTCTAATCAGCTAGGTCAAAAGATCAACCAACTTACACAAAAATTAATTAATTAAAAATTTAAATTTTATTTTAAAATTTAAATTGTCTGGAACTAAAATATGTACAACCACTACAAGAAAAAACACTTTTGGTGACCATCTATTTTGAGTTGGTCGCAAATAGTCCACTTTCTGTGACTAAAATTTTTTTGGTCGTTGATGGGTTTGTTTTCGCGGCCCACAATTTTTTGGTGGCTAATAGCTAATTTTGGCGACCAAATACAAATTTGGTCGCAGAAGGTCGTCTTTTGGCGACCAAAAAATAAGTTGGTCGCGAATGACTTAACTATTGGCGACCAAATATGGTACTTTTCGCGACCAAAGCGTTAGTCGCGGAAAGTATAATTTCTTGTAGTGAACACTACAATATTAAATAGAAACATAATGTTCATTTTATATAAGTGAAATAACTCACTTTTTCTTTCTTTTGCCGATATGAGATTGTGTAAAATAAAAGTTAACAATTGTTTGAATGAGAAATTTATTTCGAATCAAGTAATTTGAGTTGTTTAATCTTTATTTAAGTCAATCTGCACACAATTGTATCTTTTAGACATTTTTGAAATCATTTTATTTTATTACATAGATATATTTTTTTAATTTGATAACCGGATATTAGGATCAGTTTATGTGCACCTTGACTATTCCCAAGAGATCAATCCCATTGTTTATTTGCAGGGCCCATTTAAACTTAGGACAAATGCCATATATGAACATGGCTCCAAAAAATTTATTGCTACTAATGAGTATTGAACTTAAGACTTAGAGGAGCACATCCTGAATTCCAATTTTTACCCACATTCCGTATTGAAAAATATTAGAGATTCTAAATAATTTTTCAAATATTCTATCAAATATCTCACATAAATACAAAACCTACACCATATAAATCCCACATTTATATAAGACGTCTAATAAAGCATTTGTGCCCCCAAGGATAACTCTTCCACATTACTTCTTTTCCTAATCTTTTTTCAAGAACTTGTCATTTTACTAAAGTCACAAAATTATCGCCGACCCAGGAGGAGCAAAAGGAAAGAGGTTCAAAGATAATAAAGTACAAAACTTGGCACATAGTTTAATATTTGAGAGGGCAATTTATACGCAAATTGGGCCGAGCTGGGTATTGGGCCGTTATGGACCGAAGTAAAAGGGGCCGAGTGAAGTGGCCCTATGAGTTACTCCGGTTTGGAGAAGCAGCCCTATGAGTTACTCCGGTTTGGAGAAGCGGCCCTATGAGTTACTCTGGTTTGGAGAAGTAGCCTTGGGGGTTAGACCGGTTACATAGCCGAGGTGTTTTAAGCCCAGCCACGTGACTTCCTATTTATACTTCGGTTGAGTAGAAATGGTGTGAATGTTTCGGTCTTCAATAGTTACTTCGGTCGTGGAATACGGTGAACCGAGGTAAGCTATGGTCCTGAAGGTAGTTCGGCTTAAACTCCCTTATGGATAGTTCGGTCTCAGCATGTGAAAGCCGTGGTAAGGGAGAGAAGAAAAGGGCGAACTAAGCTTACTCAAAGTTATTTAATCGTAGAAGAGTTCGGCCATAGTAAAGCCATCTCACTTGGCTTAAGCAGTGAGGGGGGTGTTGGAGGATAAGCATTATCTTCTAGGAGTATAAATCCTAGGAGGACTTTACGCAAGGAGGAGTAATCCTTGAAGGACTCTACACTTGGAGGAGAAAGAGTCCTACCAGGATTGTGCTACGCGAAACCTATATAAGCTCACCAATATCACCTTCGGAGAGGTAATGCAACTTTTGCTCCCTGAATACCTAGAGCTTTTGCCTTCTTGTCTTACTTACTGACTTAGGCATCGGAGAGGTTTCCGGCACACACCCGCCGGCCAGCTCACGTTTGTGTTTTCAGGTGATAGAGCGACGTCGTACAGAGGAACGCAGACTTGATCAACAGGATTATACGAGAAGGTATATTTCTTTCCCATACAATTGGCGCCGTCTGTGGAAACAACAGACAAGAACAACCTTTTGATCAAGCTTTCTCTCGAAGATCAATGGCGAACAACGAAGAGCTACCCCAGTCCGCCATCGACGGACAGACCCCAGATGAGGGTGCAAGGTGCGAGGGCCTACCCTTGGTCGCTCCCATAGCGAACCTGGAGCAACGACAAACCCCCAGGAGGGATGCCAGGGGTAAAAGGAGGAATAACAGCCCTCATCCCTCTCGTTCGCAGAGCCCAGAAAGACAAAGGCGCAGGGTAGATCCTTAAGCTCTGGAGGATCGCGTCAGGGAACAAGACGAATTAATACGGCGGATGGCGGCGGACATGGAATCCTTAAAGCGCCAGATGAAGGGTAAAGAAGTGGCGACAGGAGAGGGGCGCAACAGTAAGACGCCCCCTCGCCACTCAGAGGGTCGTAGTAGGAATTCTACACCATCTCAACCAGAGAACAGAAGCCTCAGGACAGGCGACACGCGATCCGTATCTTCCAGGACTCGTCACTCCAGGCCTGAGAGGGCGAGATCTGAGAGGTCCTACACGGAAGGGAGCACTTATTGGCCTTCGCATACACACCACACAAGGTCTAGACAGACGGAATTACCCAGATCGTCCGACCTGCGATCCATGCTAGAAGAGAAAGCAAGATGGAGGGAGGACGCCAGGGCGCGCGATCCCCACAGGTTCTGATTGCAATGGTTATTCCTGGACGCATGGAAGCGTCGATGTTGAATGCCAATACGACCGCCAGATGAACCAATGGACAAGGCATTGGCGAGGCCGCAGACCTCACCATTCGTCCCCAAAGAATAGAGAACGCTTCTTCCGAAAGCCAGACAAATTTCTAAATTCACAACGATGAGGGAAGACGGACCCTACTCAAGACTTTGCCACTTTCGCTGGTCATGGTCACATTTCTGAATGAGGCCTTAATGTGCATCTTTTTCCCTTCAAGCCTCAGCGACCTGGGCCTGACTTGGTTTGAGAAACTTCCAGAAGGCAGCATAGCCTCCTGGGCGCAATTGGCAGAGGCATTTGTAACGCGGTTCAGAACAAACACAAAAACCCCGGTGGAGATCGACCAGTTACTCTCCATCGACATGGGCGACAAGGAGACCCTAAGGTCATACAACAGTCGCTACTGGGAGACATTCAACCAGATTGGGGACTGCCCAACCAACCTCGCCATTGCGCAATACAAAAGAGGCCTTCCAGTCGGGAACAGACTGAGGGACTCTATCACCATGACGCCACCCCTCACCATGGAGGCCCTGATGAAGAGAGTGCATCAGCACATCAGGGTGGAAGAAGATGGAGCTCGTGCCAAAGCAAAAACTGGCACGACCACAACACCAGAGAAGAAGACCTCAGCAAAGGTCAATGCGGTTGATCGCCAAAACCGAAACGGATGAGGCAGGCGAGACAATGGCGAGGACCAGGACAAGAGATGGTTAAGAGTCCGCACCGCCATAACCACAGTATTCAAAAAGCCAATCTACCGTATACTTAGTGAAATTCGAGACGAACCTTTCGTCAAGTGGCCAGCCAAGCTAGGCGAGGCCCAAAAGGACTATGATGACAGATCCAGATGCACCTTCCACAAAGAAAAGGGACACCGTGATCGAGAATTGCACGCTTGAGGCAAAGATTCGAAGAATTGGTGGCGGCAGCCACTGGACAAATACATAGAGGGAGGCGCAAATTTCAGTGACCACAACAACCCCAATGGAATGCCGATCGACGCCCCGCCCCAAGGCGTCATCAACGTAATACACAGAGTCTTTGAACCTGAGCGTATATGCGAGCTCAGAGGTTCAATTAAAAAAGCTGAGCACCTAAGGGAGGTGCTAAGTGCCCACCTGGTTATCAAGAAGAGTAAGACAGAGGTAACAAATGTCATGTCTTTTTCGGACAAAGACTTGGACAGAATATATTGCCCTCATAACGATGCCTTGGTCGTCACTCTCCGAGTCAAAGATTTTGACGTCAAACGAATTCTTATTGACCAGGGTAGTTCATGTGAAATCATGTACTATGAGACGTTCAAACAATTGAAGCTGCAAGACAAAGACTTAGCGCCAGCAGTGTCCCCCCTAATTGGATTTAACTCAATGCCAGAGTGGCCAGTCGGCAAAATCATCCTTCCAGTCCGAGCAGGAAGTGTGACGAAGCAAGTGGAGTTCTGGGTATTGAAGGTCCCCTCCACCTACAACATCATCTTAGGCAGAACATGGCTGCATGCCATGCGCTCGGTGGCATCCTCCTACCACCAAGTGATGAGGTTCCCCAACGACACCGGAGTAATAGAGGAGGTTTATGGGGATCAGATCATGTCAAAACAGTGCTTTGTGACAGTGAACGGCAGCCGAGCTGCCAAAGGATATGTTCATTCGGTAGAAGAACCAGAAAGTAATGAACTATTCGCGGATGTTGGCAAAGTGGCTAGTCAGAAAGCTGTGGAGGACTTGGTGGAAGTCAGGATAGATGAGAAGAACCCAGATAAGTTCTTCTTACTTGGCTCGTCGTTGTCCAGCACTGAGAGATTGGAAGTCTTGGGATTCCTGACCTCCAACATCGAAGTGTTCGCCTGGACCCCATACGACATGCCAGGCATCGATCCCAACTTCATCTGCCACCAACTCAATGTCCACCCTTCTGCCAGGCCAGTCATTCAGCGCACCCGCAGATCGGCGCTCCACCACGCCGAAATAGTGGCAGAAGAAGTGGGAAACTTGTTGGAGGCAGGGGCAATCAGAGAGGTACACTACCCCAGGTGGATCTCCAACACTATTGTGGTGCCAAAGAAGAACGGCAAGTGGCGTGTATGCGTCGACTACAAGACGGTCAATAAGGCGTGCCCGAAGGATAGCTTTCCTCTACCAAGGATAGATCAACTGGTAGACCTGACGGCGGGGCACAACCGACTTAGCTTTCTGGATGCATACAGAGGCTATCACCAGATCGCAATACATGAACCAGACCAGGAAGTGACATCCTTCACAACTCCCAGGGGACTATACTGCTACAAGGTCATGCCCTTTGGCCTAAAAAACGCAGGGGCGACATTCCAAAGAATGGTCACCAAGATGTTTGAGCCATTGTTAGGCAGAACAATGGAGGCTTACATCGACGATATGGTGGTCAAAAGCAAGGACGCGGATGACCATCTAAAGGACCTAGATGAGATGTTCCAGATCCTGAAGAAACACAAAATGCATTTAACGCTTCTAAGTGCGCATTCGGTAGGGTCCGCAAGTTTTTGGGTTTCGGTGACCAACCGTATTGAGGCACCCTCCCAAATCAAAGCAATGCAGGAGTTGGAGAGGCCTAACTCAAGAAAGGAAGTACAAAGATCTCACCGCAAGATGGCAAAGAAGACTTAATCGATTCATCACCGGTCTTGACAGATTCGTCCATTCTTTCACCATTAAAAGCTAAGTTTGAGTGGGACGAAGAATGCGAAGCTCGAGAGTTTGAAAGAATACATGTCTTCTCCACCGCTACTTGTCACTCCGAGACTGGAGAAGAACTCTTCCTCTACTTGGCAAGATCGCGAAGATGCAATTAGTGCGTGTTGGTCCGCATGAAGGAATCCAACACCGCCCATCTATTATGTCAAGAAGACGTTCTCGGGCGCCAAACAAGGTACTTGCCACTGGAGAAACTGGCATTGGCCTTGATGATGGCTTCAAGGAAATTGTCGCATTACTTTCATGCCCACACCATAGTTGTTCTCACAGCCTTCCCACTCAAGACTTTATTTGAAAGGGCGAACTTTTCTGGGCGAATCTTGAAGTGGACAGTAGAATTGGGACAGTACGACATTAAGTTCCAACCCAGAACTGCAATAAAGGTTCAAGCACTAGCAGATTTTGTCGCAGAGTTCACCCCTGGAAGTCATCACATCGCCTTGACCGACTGTTGAAGTAGAACTAGGGATGGAGGTTGACGTCGGAATAATGCAACCCCTAGTGCTGGTTGCTCAGTCAGGCCCCAAGGCAGACCAGAATAAAGAAATGAAGGAAGAAGTGAATCATGCTACACCAAGTCAAGCTTCACCGACTAACAAAGACTTGGTGTGAACAAAGAGCAAGGGGCAGACAGCAAGCATCGACTCTGAAGAAGCCACCAGCAACGTAGAAGATCCCAAGACCTCATCTGATCCCTCCACCTGCTGGAAGTTGTTCGTTGGAGAAAAGTGGAAGCTCTTCGTGGATGGAGCATCCAACAGGCATGGAGCAGGACTTGGCATAGTCCTCATCTCTCCAGACGGCCTAATAGTGGAGCAAGCAATCAACCTTGGCTTTCCAGCGTCAAACAACGAAGCGGAGTATGAAGCACTTCTGGCTGGTCTCAAGTCAGCATTCTACATGAAGGCCACCGAGCTTATGGTCTACAGCGACTCACAGCTGGTGGTAAACCAAATATCGGGCGACTACGAGGCAAAGGATAATAGGATGGCCAAGTACCAAGACTTGGTCAGAACAGAGATCAAGAAGTTCGAAGTAGTAAGGATAGAACAGATTGGCAGAGAGGAAAACAGCAGAGCAGACGAACTCGCAGGCTTCGCCTCAATGGCAGACACCTCCATTCCCCATCCACTACTAATCGACTATCTTCCTAGACCAAGCATTGAAGATCCAGAAGCTGAAGAGGTATGTTGTGCAGAGTTAGGTCCTTCTTGGATGGATCCCATCATACTATTCCTAAAGGACGGCACCTTCCCAGAAGAAAAGAAAGAAACCAACAAAATAAGAGCAAAGTCACAGTGATTTTGGCTCTCTCCATCCTTGGCGTTATATAAAAAGTCGTTCTCAGGACCTTACTTAATGTGTGTCCACCCCAGCAAAGTGGAAGCATTCCTGTTCGAAATACACGAGGGGGTATGTGGCAGCCATCAAGAAGGAAGATCATTGGCATACCGAGCTATTTCACAAGGATACTGGTGGCCATACATGCAAGCAAATTCAGAGAAGTATGTCAAAAAATGCGAAAAGTGTCAGAAGTTTGCGCACCAAATACACCAACCTGCCAGAGAACTCCTACCTTTGACTAGCCCATGGCCTTTTGCAATGTGGGGCTTAGACATAGTAGGTCCACTTCCAACAGCACCAGGCAACAGGAAGTTCTTTCTTGCGGCAACGGACTACTTCACGAAATGGGTGGAAGCAGAAGCCTTGGCATTAATCAAGGAAAAAGACGTGAAGAAGTTTGTTTGGCAGAACATCATTACTCGCTTTGGCATACCAAAAGCACTGATTTCAGACAATGGTACTCAGTTTGACGGCCGAATTTTCAGGGGCTTTTGCGAAGAATACAAGATAGAATTCTACAATTCTACACCGGCGTATCCCCAAGCGAACGATCAAGCCGAGGCATCAAACAAGGTAGTTTTGGACGGATTGAAGAAAAGGTTGGAGAAAGCCAAAGGCAAGTGGGCAGAAGAGCTCCCTCATGTTTTATGGGCTTATCGCACCACACCACGGCGGTCAACAGGAGAAACTCCATTCTCCTTAGCCTATGGCATGGAAGCAGTCATCCCATTAGAAGTCAGACTCCCCACAATTCGGACCGAAAATTTTGATCCAGACTTAAATGGCGAAGCTATAGCTTTGGAACTTGACCTTGCGGAAGAAAGAAGAGACAGAGCATTGGTTCACATCGCCTCCTACCAACAAGAACTATCTAAGAAGTATAACAAAACTGTGCATCCAAGGCAATTCAAGATCGGCGATTGGGTACTTCGCAAAGTTATGGGCAACACATTGGTCCTCGGGGATGGCAAGTTAGGTCCTAACTGGGAAGGTCCTTACAAAGTGGTCGAATTAGCAGGAAAATGGGCATACCACTTGGAAGATGAGGACGGCAAAGCAATTCCTAGGCCATGGAACACTGCCAATCTTAAGTTATTTTACTTTTAGCTTTTTCTTTTTTCTCTCTAATTATATGTAAGTTTTCACTTCATCAATAAAACAAATCGATTCTTTTTCAGCATATTTGTTTTTAGTAGAAAGTAACTTTTGTAAGTTAGTAGCATTGTAAACATAGTTGGCCGGATTAAACCAATTATGACCCTTCCTAAGCCCAGGATAAGGATCCAGGCTGCAGGACGTTTGGTCAGAATAACCAAACTTTGTATTCTAGGTTGGCTGGAAAAACCAACCTAGAGGTTGGCTGGATTAAACCAACTCTCTGTACTCTTCAGCCAAAGTAAGTTATATTGGCTGAAGAGTGGTTGGCTGGATTAAACCAACTCTCTGTACTCTTCAGCCAAAGTAAGTGTATGGCTGAAGAGTGGTTGACTGGATTAAACCAACTCTCTGTACTCTTCAGTCGAAGTAAGTGTATGGCTGAAGAGTGGTTGGCTGGATTAAACCAACTCTCTGTACTCTTCAGCCGAAGTAAGTGTATGGCTGAAGAGTGGTTGGCTGGATTAAACCAACACTTGTTACTCTTTAGCCGAAGTAAGTTATATTGGCTGAAGAGTGGTTGGCTGGATTAAACCAACTCTCTGTACTCTTCAGCCGAAGTAAGTGTATGGCTGAAGAGTGGTTGGCTGGATTAAACCAACACTTGTTACTCTTTAGCCGAAGTAAGTTATATTGGCTGAAGAGTGGTTGGCTGGATTAAACCAACACTTGTTACTCTTTAGCCGAAGTAAGTTATATCGGCTGAAGAGTGGTTGGCTGAATTAAACCAACTCTTTGTACTCTTCAGCCGAAGTAAGTTATATCAGCTGAAGAGTGGTTGGCTGGATTAAACCAACTCTTTGTACTCTTCAGCCGAAGTAAGTGTATGGCTGAAGAGTGGTTGACTGGATTACACCAACACTTTGGACTCTTCAGCCGAAGTAAGTTATATCGGTTGAAGAGTGGTTGGCTGAATTAAACCAACTCTTTGTACTCTTCAGCCGAAGTAAGTTATATCAGCTGAAGAGTGGTTGGCTTATGAGTTAGATAACTAACCGAGATCACAGTTGTGCACATAAATCTATGGAAAATTCATTGCAAATATAGGCATACATACAGAACCGAGATAAGAGTTGAAGATTTTTTCATTAAAATCAACAGCAAGTACAAGTGGAGGGGCCGTAGCCCGGTTATAGATCCGAGACAAAAGAAAAGAGAGAAAAAAGACAATCAACGTAAGAGATCTTCAAATTCGGCGTCAAAGTCATCAAAGATCCGTATGGAGTCCGGTTGGTAGGGGGACGATGCGAGCTGAGTCCTACATAAGCACATCGGCTCCAGTTGGCTGCGCATTAGTAAGACCCTCAATAACCGGCTCCGATCGGATTGTTTGCTCGTTCGGTTGATCATTGACGGCCGGAGTGTCCGTTGACTCGTCCTCATCATCTTCTTTGTCATCAGACGACCCCAGAAATTGCTTCTGGAGATCGTCAGCATAGTCTTGCAATGAAGCCGGAATGAAGTACTCAAGAGCGTTGTAGACCTCGGTTTCAGGTCCACAACCGATCTTCTCCACTGCACTTCTCCAACCACACTTGAAGAATAAGTCTTTAGCTGCTTCACATTGTTGGGTATAGCCAGCTTCGGCTTCTTTGAACCCCTCCTTGGACGCATCTTCAACCTTCTTCTTCCACTCCGCTATTTCGGCGTCCTTTTTGCTCTCCAGGTGCGCCATTTCCCACAAATACTGGTCTTTCACCTCGGTCATGGCGTATTGTTTGTCCTTGTCCGAGGCAACTTGATCCGGTCGACGAGCTACCTCGGCCTCGGTTACCGACCTTTTCTTAGACGAAGGCTACAGAATTCCTAGTTTCGGCTTCCTTCATTGCTTGCTTTGTTGTTTTGCGGAGCTCCATTATTTGCTTGTGGGCGATGGTGTTCTTCTGAATGGCCTGCAAAAGAAGAGTTCCTTTTTAGCCGAGCTAAGAGTTGGAAGAAATTAGACTGATCAAAGGAGGACAGTGCTACTTACCAGGATCATAGACTTAGTGGATGACCGGATGGCCTTCAGCTCGGTATTCAGTTGCTTGCTGTGGTGCTCCATGTCTTTGGGAAGACAAACACCCCTGGCCAGGTTGAAGGCCAGCAAGTGATCCTTCTCGGCGACAACCGAGTCACTTTCTTGGATATCTCGGTTGTTGAAGACGAAGGGTAGAGCCCATTTGTTGGTGTCAGCCCGGTCTGCTTGCTCCGGTTGGGGGCTCGGCACGAGGCTGGGCTGGAGGCTCGGTGGAAGGATGTTGTCGTCTTCGTCAACCAATCGCTGCTCGGTCTCGGTAGTCCGGGCACGCTTAGTTCGGCGAGAAAAGGATGGCTGTTGAGTTGGGAGAGCCACCACGGCTTCAGTTGATTGGCCGGTTCGTGGTACTTCGGCCCTCGTTGTTGCGGTCAGCATTGCCTTCAGTTTGTTCTTCTTAGCCATTTCCTGTTCGGCTGTAAGTGGCACCAAGTTTATTTTGGGCAAGGTGGGGTCCGGTTCTGGAGCTTCTTCGAGGAGGAAGTCGGTCACCCTCGCTTTTCGACGACCGCTGTAGCGGTAGGTCGGCTGGAAGTCCAGAAGTTTAGCCCAACTCCTTTCTTTGACCCGGAGTGCGGCGCGGAGTACTGCAAGGTTGGGATAGTTGTAGTTGGAGATGAGATGAGCTTTATCTGCAAAACAAGACAAGTATGAGTTCGGTTCACTGTGAAAAACCGAAATAAAAAGAAAGACTGAAATACAACCGAAGTATGTATACCGGGTTCTCCCATTTTCCAGTTTATCCTTCGGCCAGGTATTTGGGCTTGAAGGTCTTCAAAGTTTCCAGAGACCCAAAAGAAGTCGTCATCGTTCAGGTCTTTGTCCGGGGTATGTTTTATTATTTTTTCTCGGCCACGGCGTACTCTTAAGTAATAACACCAGCCTTCATTCTTGGAACCTATGGAGTATTGGTGTAGTATCTCGGCCAAACCTAGGTTTAGACCGGTTTGGTTCAGTATGCCTATACCCATTACTATACGGTATGTGTTGGTGGACAGTTGGGTTGGGCACAGTCTGGTCTGCCTAAGGAATTCGTATATTAGGGGTTGGACTGGGAATCTAAGTTCGGTCTCAATTATTGATTGGAGGGTAAAAGGGACGAAGCCTTCTTTATTCCAAGGGTCTACTCCTTGTTCGGCCAGGGTGAGGTTTACGTCGGTTGGTATGTGGTAGTCTTTCCTAATTCGCTAGACCTGGGGTTTCTACTAAAATCAGACTTTCCCCATTATTGTATAAGTTAAGAAAAATAATTTAGCTCGGTTGAGATGATGCGCTCAGGAGCTCGGTTGAATGCGCAGAGGTAGTGCCTGGGCAACCTAAGTCTGCAAAGTGGAAAACAAGGGATTAAGCACAGACCATCGACCGTGCTACAAAAACAAAGCAAAGAAAGGAAGTCTTACTTCGGCTATACAGGGCGCTACAGAATCTACCTCGGTTTTTTACGAGATGCATGTTACCTCGGCTCGGTTGGATGTTAAGTTGTCTCGGTTCTATCTAGGGGTTTTGTTATTCCGGTTGGGCATTAAGGGGTAGCTTTCTCAGTCCGGTTTAGAAACTGAGAAAGTTGGCTTAGCCCCGAAGGCTTAGCTCGGTCTAAGGCCATTTCTAGTTCGGTGCGTTTTTGTTTCGGCTAATGTGAATCAGTTGATGACCTATTGAAACTACTGTGATTTGTACGAGCTCTAGTTCGGTTCCAGTTTGCCTAAATCCATAAATGATAAAAACAGTGTCCTAGTTCGGTTGAAGCATGTTTAAAGATCAAACAGGTGTTCTATGGCTATTTATTGACATTCAAAAGGTTCCTATGAACTTCTTTCCAGAAACTACACAAAACTGAGCATAAAGAGTGTTTCGCAAAAACATGTGAAACAGAAAACGAAGGAAAACAAGACCAGATTCATGTGTTTACCTAGTAGAGAAGCAGAGGAACTAGATTGAAAACAGCAAGCAGCAGGCACACGAGCTCGAAGTTGCAGGAAATGAGAAACAGCAATGGAGCAAGGAGTAAGAGAGAGGAGAGAGTGAATAGTAAGGCAAGTGATTTTTGAGAAGACAAAGAGGTTTTGTTTCGTGTAAGTGTAAAGAGGGAAAAAACGCGGGACTGTTCAAATTTTTCGGAGTACGAGGACGGCGCAACAGCTGTGAATGGCCAATAGGGGTTCGCCACGTGTCATTGGAATAGGGAACGCTTCAGTTACTGTGATTGAAGAGACGTTTGACCGGACGTGCTTAGCTCGACTTAAGCTTAGTTCGGCTAGAGAAACTAAAAAGGTTTTTAGCTCGGCCGAAGCAGCTAAAGGATTGTAGCTCGGCTGGATAAGCTAAAACTTTAGTTCGGTTTGTAGACAGGTAATCCCAATCATGCTTTGCAGATGGAATTAAGGGGCAATTGAGAGGGCAATTTATATGCAAATTGGGCCGAGCTGGGTATTGGGCCGTTATGGACCGAAGTAAAAGGGGCCGAGTGAAGTGGCCCTATGAGTTACTCCGGTTTGGAGAAGCGGCCCTATGAGTTACTCCGGTTTGGAGAAGTAGCCTTGGGGGTTAGACCGGTTACACAGCCGAGGTGTTTTAAGCCCAGCCACGTGACTTCCTATTTATACTCCGGTTGAGTAGAAATGGTGTGAATGTTTCGGTCTTCAATAGTTACTTCGGTCGTGGAATACGGTGAACCGAGGTAAGCTACGGTCCTGAAGGTAGTTCGGCTTAAACTCCCTTATGGATAGTTCGGTCTCAGCATGTGAAAGCCGTGGTAAGGGAGAGTAAAGTTAGGGCCGAACTAACAGTTACTCAGGTTATTTCGGCTGTAGAAGAGTTCGGCCATAGTAAAGCCATTTCACGTGGCTTAAGCAGTGAGGAGGGTGTTGGAGGATAAGCATTATCTTCCAGGAGTATAAATCCTAGGAGGACTCTACGCAAGGAGGAGTAATCCTTGAAGGACTCTACACTTTGAGGAGAAAGAATCCTACCAGGATTGTGCTACGCGAAACCTATATAAGCTCACCAATATTACCTTCGGAGAGGTAATGCAACTTTTGCTCCCTGAATACCTAGAGCTTTTGCCTTTTTGTCTTACTTACTGACTTAGGCATCGGAGAGGTTTCCGGCACACACCCGCCGGCCAGCTCACGTTTGTGTTTTCAGGTGATAGAGCGACGTCGTACAGAGGAACGCAGACTTGATCAACAGGATTATACGAGAATGTATATTTCTTTCCCGTACAATATTGAATTCAGAAATGAATGAAAATATACCCAAAATCCAAAATAAAATAAAATCATAAAGAACTACTGTTAAATACACATTAATGTGAATTAATCAATTATTGGTTGTTTAAACGGTGATACTATATGTATTAATTAATGTACATATTAATGTAATAATTAATATTATGTCATTATTACTGATCTCATTTATTATATAAATTATAAAATTAAAAAATTTTAAAATTATATCATATCATCTATTAATATATTAATTGATACATATAACATTTTTCTTATTTAAAATCATAAAGAACCACTGCACATGGGTTGCTTAGGATCAGATCGTAGAGACTGCTCCTATTCCCCAATTGTCAATCCTTGATTGATCATTCTGATGGTTTTCTGTTTCTATCCATTAATTAATAAAAAGCATATCACATGCACGCTGGTCCTTTTATAATCTTGGAATCCAAACACACCTTCCCCAGAAAAGTTCTAAAACCACGAACATTGTTTAATTCAAGACCATGTGCCCTGTGCACACCAGAATCTTCAATTTGATTTTGTCACTTCGCTTTGTATAAACCAAAGGAATGAAATAATAATAATAATAATAATAATAATAATAATAATAATAAATTGTGTAAAAATTATCAAAAATGATGTGATGATAATATTTGTATGATTATAAACGTTTTATTTTGCAATGAAATGACATAATGAGCCCGCATTATTTTGTATATATTTACTTTCTTTTTGAAATTCTAAATTTAATTTAAGTGCCTCAATTTAGAAATATAAATTAATTGTTAAATAACAATGCTATCCAAATAAATAAATAAATGTATAGATCATATTCATTTTAGGTAAGTACAAGTATGAAAAATATTACAATAACATAAGGTATCAAACTACTCTTTACAGGAATTGAATACGACCATAGACTCGAGACCTCATACAAAAAGAGATTATACAACCACTAGGTGAAACGTTGTTGGTTCAAAATTTTGAATTGGAGCTATGCATTTCATTTTTAGGAAAAAATTGTACAATACTTTTTTTTTCATAAAATAACAGTTAATATGTTAATAGTTAAATTACAACGCAGGCGAACATCTCTCGATAAATTCAACCTTAAATTCTCACTCACTTTCTCTCTCTTCTTCTTCTTCTTCTTCTTCTTCTTTTTTTATTTTTATTTTTTATTATTATTATCAACAAAATAACCTTTTATTTATGTATTATAAGCTTACAGACATAGCAACAATACATCAATAAAAAGGGAACTAAGTGCAAAGAATATCATAGTAAAATAAATCTCACTTACCCTAACACCTAAGTGCATTTTCTATGATCACTTGAGCAATTGGGTGGTCAAATTTTATAATACTTATTGAGATAAATATCTTATATTTTTCTATTGTTGGATGATAAAGATGTTACCAAATGACAATTATGCCCTTGGACCGACAACATAAACACTGCCACGACATCCATGTGTGGCTATTGAATTGCTTGTCTCTTTTTTTTCTTTTTTTTTTGGTCGGCAAAAGAAAAAGTTTTATTGATGATACACGCATACAAGGTATGGAAGTTACATCAATAAAGAGGAGTTTGGAGCTAAAAAGCTCCAACCTTCTAGTTGGTGAGAGGCCAACAAAACATTGGAACCTGATGGAAACAAAAGAGAAGCTCAAAAACTCCAAAGCATAAAATGCACAAAACAAGATAGCAGCAAGCACCATTCCATCCCAATTCACAACCAGCAGCAGGCAAACTCTTTTAGAGCAGCATAATCAGAAGTTGAGAACCAACCAAGTATAGCAGCTCCACCAACTCAAACAGAGTAAAAACACCATAGAAGAGAAATTAACTACCCCAGGCCACCTAGGCAGTATCTGATTTGCTTGAAGTTATAGAGGTAATCTGAAATGGAGAATGGAGACTCCTTGGATGTGGCCTTTAACCAGATAGCTAGCCTTGTGATGATAAGCTATTGTAGCTCAAGCATCTTAGGTTGAGAACCTTGAAAGAGGCATTCGTTTCTGTGCTTCCAAATAGACCAGAGAGCCACCAGAGGTAATGCTAGCCAAATTCTTCGTTCCTTTTTATTACAGCAGTGCCCTGCCCACCAATGTAGCAAGCCTTCAATGGAACTTGGTACCATCCAAACAGTCCCCCATCACTGCAGCAGGGCAAACCATATCCTCCATACTAAAGGGCAAAGAAGAAGCACATGTTCGCTTGTTTCATTATGAGATTTATAGAAGATGTACAGAGTGGATGCCGAGAAATTTAAAGTACCAATCCGGTGCAAGAACACAGATGTTTTGATCCTACGCTTCCATGCGAGCTAACCAAAGAATTGCACTTTGGAAGGAATGTATTTGATCCATACTGATTTACTAGTGCTATCTTCACAGCCAAGAAAGTGACTAGTATGTTTGTAAAAAGTAGAGACAAGAGACTGACCAGGCTGAGCTGCTAGACACACAACCCAATCTTGGACCTCCTGATTTAGCCCAGATGCCGCTGATAAGGTGCCAATGAGTCCGTGTAATTCCTCTTTTTCCCAATCAAATAGGGGCCTCCTAAAATTAAATAGCCAATTTTCAAAGGAGTTTGAGCAATCCACAAAATCCTTAAGATAACCCATCTGATCAGAGGACAAACGAAATAATCTTGGAAATACATCTTTGAGGCAGATGTTAGCACACCATCTATCATGCCAGAATCTGATTCTGCAACCATTGCCCACTTTTAATTGCAGGTTATTAACATAGTATTGCAAGAGGACGTTCTTCTGTTCCACTCATACTGTTATGTCACTCCAAATTCTGGAAAGATTGATGCCTGAGATTGGAGATGGAAGCCAGAGCCTTACCAGAAGTCTATTCTTGCTGCATATGACTCTCTTCCATAATGAATGATGTTCACAGGCAAACCTCCACTACCACTTGAGAAGTAAGCACACATTCACATCTCTAACTCTTCTAATACCCAGCCCACCTTGATTGATGCTCTTGGTAACCTCTGACCATTTCACTAAATGTATTTTCCTCTTTGAATCTGGGCCACCCCACAAGAATGAAGCTTGAATTTTATCAAACTCTCTGGCTATTCCTTCAGGTAACCTGAACAGAGACAAAAAGTAGATTGGTAGACTTGACAGAACAGCTTTTACCAAGGTCAACCTCCCCGCAAAGGATATGAATCTTCTTTTCCAACTAGCAAGCCTTAATTTGAACTTTGCAATGATAAGCTGCTATGTCTTCTTTCTCTTAAGACTAGCACCCAGAGGTAAACCCAAGTACTTAAGTAGTAGTTTTTGGGTTTTACAGTTCAGCACTGAGGCAAATTCATCCAGAGCAGAGGTAGATATATTTAACCCACAAACCACACTTTTGTGGTAATTGATTTTGAGCCTTGAAGCTATTTCGAAACATCTAAGTATCCTTTTCAAGGTGAGAACTTCTGCTAGATCAGCCTCGCAGAATAATAAAGAGTCATCTGCAAATTGAAGGTGAAAGAGATAAACCTGATTGTTACCAATGATTACCCCTTTAAGCAATCTCATCTCCCTAGCTCTGAGGAGGAGAATATTGAGCGCTTCTGCAACTATATTGAATAGAAATAGTGATAGTGGGTCACCTTGCCTAAGACCTTTCTGAGGGCTGAACTCCTTGGTTGGTGAACCATTGACAAGTATTGAGATCCTTGAGGATGAAGTACATTCCTTAATCCAAGAGATCCATTTGGAACCAAACCCAAAATTTGCAAGCATTGTATAAAGGAACTCCCAACTGATGGAATCAAAAGCCTTTTCAAAATCTAGTTTGAGTAGCAGCCCTGCTTTCTTGGATTTGTGCCATCTATCCACAACCTCATTGGCAATCAACACTCCATCAAGGATACTTCTACCACCCAAGAAAGTTGATTGCGTATCTCCAATCACCAGGGGCAAGACTTTTTTTAGCCTAGCTGTAAGAACTTTAGACAGAATTTTGTAGACAGAACCCACTAAGCTAATGGGCCTAAAGTCTTTTAAGTTAACAGCTCTTTCCTTCTTTGGGATGAGAGTAATGAAGGTATTGTTTACACTTGAGGCCAATCTGCCATTGATATGGAAATCTTTCATTAAATTAAGCACTTTATCTTTAATCACTTTCCACTGCTTTTGAAAAAACATGAGATTGAATCCATCTGGCCCTGGGGCTTTATTTCCATTGCAGTCTCTTATTGCTAACCAGACTTCTTCGTCAGAAAACTCTGCTTCAAGCATATGATATGAATCACTAGGCCCTATGCTCTTAAACTCACCAGTAAGTACTGGTCTATTCATCCAAACCTCTTTAAACTGATTGGAAAAATGGGACCATACCTCATGTTTAACCTAATTTGGCTCCTCAAGCACCACCTCACCAACTGTGATAGAGTGAAGAGTGTTTTTATTTTGCCTGCTGGTAGCCATTACATAGAAGAATCTAGTGTTTCTATCTCCTTTCAGACCCCAGTCCAACCTAGACTTTTGCAACCATTCCCATTCTATCTTCCTGCGCAAACTCTATACTTCTGACCTTTTCTCTCTTTGGAGCTTCAATTCTTTCTCAACCATAGGCTTGGTTTCAGCTACCAGATCCAATGCATATAGAACAGATTCAGAGTCTTGCAATTATGATGCAGCATTGCCATATACCTCTCTATTTCATTTTTTTAATGTCAACTTAAGGGCATGTAATTTCTTGTGCAGGATGTAACCAGCAGTCCCAAACACCTGTGTTTCCTTCCAAGTTTTTTCCACTAAGGGGGCAAGGGTAGAGTGCAGGAACCAAGCATTCAAAAATCTGAAGGGCCTAGGCCTCCAATCCCTCTCATCCTCCATGAGAACAATGAGGCAATGGTCAGATACATATCTAGGAAGGCCCCACAATTTGAATTTAAACCTCTTCATCCACTCCGGGCTAATAAGGAACCTGTTTATTCGACTCCATTTGTTTCCATCAAATGCATTATACCAAGTGTATTTCCTACCAATAAGTTACACATCCATCATCTCACTTTTATCTATGAAATCATCGAATTCTTGCATACCTTTGTCCGTACTCGATGATCCTACTTTTTCCCTTAAGTGTCTGATTTCATTGAAATCACTACCAATGCACCAGGGCTGTGGGAAGGAATCTTTAAGTTGTAACAATGTCTCCCAGAGCCTCCCTCTCCTTGCAACATCATTGGGAGCATGTACATTAACAATTACACAAGCAAAGGTGTTGAGAAGTTTACCTGAAAGAATGATGAAATTTCTGTTGCTGCAACACCCAGATAGTTGAAAAATTGCAGGATCCCAGAGATAGAGCATCCCACCTGCCAGCCCTTCTGCATCAACAGTTATAAACTCCAGATTATCCCTAGGCCAAACACTCTTAACCATCTCAGCAGTCATGTTAGATCTTTTGGTTTCTCGGAGCAAAGCCATATCAATTTTCTTATCTGACAAAAGTTTCCTAATCTTTCTCATTTTTTCAGGTCTACCCATTCCTCTAATGTTCTAACTTAGTGCCTTCATGGTAACAGATATGACACAGATTACACCTCTGTGGAACTGTTTACTCCACAATACCATTTCCACTGCCTAACCTCTCCTTATCTTTTGCCTCAATGAGAATTAGTTGCCTGATTACCTCAGGTTCCTATCCTCTATAATCTATTCCCAGATTTTTCCCCATTTGCAACGTGGCCTGAGCTTCTTGAAGAGCATTATTTCTAGAAGGGGATTGCTGGAGTTCAACATTGGGATGAGATGAAGATGAAGCAGTGGACCTAGTCTTGCAGCCTTGAAGAGATCCAGAGTTTGCTCTTGCCCATTTTTGACCAATGCGTCTAGTAAACCCACTAAACCTACCAAGAAAAAGGGGAATTTTAACACCATCACTTCTGCTCCCTTTCCTTCTGCCTTTTTTAAGGCGAGAACTAATGGAACCTGAAATTGGTGGGCTGAGATGGGCATCATACTTTGTCAGAGGACCCAACTCAGCTGAGACTTGGTGGGCTGAGACTACACCATACCCTTGGTTAGCTAAATGAAGCCCAGCTTCAGATGGCCCAAAGGGAGGAATATCTGAAATAGCAATATCGTGGGGTGCCATAATGGGCTGCAGCCCAGATTGATCAGGGCCCAGGGCTACCTCAAGAGTAATGCCAAGTCTTGCTTTTATGGTCTCACTTAAGCTCTTCATAAAACCAGGCGTAAGAATCTGATCTTCTACATTAGGGGCTACAGCTCCTTTTATAGTGACATGATTACACCCTATCTTTTGCTGCCTACTAACCTCAATAGAGTCTTTAACACCTTTTTGAGCTTCATGATTATACCTCTACCGCTGCTGCAGGCTTACCCTATGTAATGATGACTCTACCACACATGCGCTCTCCTTATTTGAATTTCCCACGCTATCTTTAGTCTCTTCCACTACAGATGCATGACTCCAACTACCCCCATCAGCCAGTTCATCTCTTTTCCTCATTCTAGTTGCCGAATCCCCTTTGGCCACATAAGAGTCTCTTGCCATGTCATCTGCCTTGTCATCATCTCCTTCCTCCAAGATGTTATTAGCTATGGGTTGAAGAATGCCATCAACTTTGGAGCAAACATCCTTGTCTGCCTTGGCGGTAGTAGTACCATTACAGCTTGTACTAGGTTCCTCAGTATACTACTCCTCAAATAGGGGTGAGCATGGTTCGGATTGGATCAGATTAGGGTAAAATTAGAACCAATCCGTTATTTACGGTTCCTGAAAAATTGGAACCAATCCAATCCATTTAAATCATTAAACCAATCCGAACCAATCCATTTAAATACGGATTTGATCGGTTTAGGACCACGGATTCACATAATTAACTAATATATATATATAACACTTTAATTTCATAAAGACATAAACATATCACTATATTAGTTCTACAATAGCAAAAAGTTTTTCTATAATAGTGACATACTGTTCTAGAATTTAAACAATTATAAGAAAACTGGTTTCACCATAAGTATTTAGACCATTACAAATTAAAACTAAAAACTAACAAACAAAAGTAATAAAAGAAGATATTATACGGGTTTAGGTTTGAGTTTAGGTTTTATATAGAATAAGAAAAGATACTATGGGGAAGGATGTATAATAAAAATACAAACTATTTGTATACGGTCCGGATCAATTCCAATTCGGAACTGTGGGGTTCAATCCGTAACCAATCCGTGGACTACGGATTTTTAATTCTTCAATCTAGAACCGAATCACGGATTCAAAAAATCAATCCAAACCAATCGGATTGGACTGGACTGGATCGGATTACGGATTTCACAGATTTCTTGCTCAGTCATATCCTCAAATACTCTGATGGAGTAAATTCTGCCTTTGCACTCCAGATTAAGGCTTGTGGTTATAGGCTCCATAACATTGGTGAGTGTTTTAAATTTTCCACAGCGAAAAGATTTGGGTGCACAAATATCACCATCAAATTGAACCAACTCCCTCCATACTCTTCCAATCTTCCTAAATGTATCTGAGTTCCAGAGATTGAGGGCACCCCGAAGCAGCTGATCCAGACATACCTTTCTTGTTTAAGATGCAAACTTGGTCGCCATTCTGCGATGTATTCACACCAATCTTGAAACCAGTCCTTGATCAGATGCTTTTCGCTCAACAGAGCTTCCATTGAGCTAAAGGATAAAATGATATCCCACTCTCCTCCTTTTCGCACTAGCACATTCTTTATACCTCGTTTGATAAGTTCTTTTTTCACCTTTGTAATAGAGAAACTGGTTTCAGCCGCATAATCATGCTCTCATAAAGCCACCCATTTCCTATCTCTTCCACTCTGATTGTTTTGCTTGATATGTCTCGTGGGTTATCACCCTTGATGACCTCTGCAAACGATCTACCATCTGTGCTTTGGTTCCAATTTTGCTTCTCTACTATTGCAGTTGTGTTGTGTGGCTCTGTTTTCCTTGGTGGTGATGTTTGCATTTGCTGCTTGGGTACTATTCCTTTGCCATACTTCGCAATTCTAACTGCTAGAGATTTGTCATCTACCCACAAGCCATAAGCCTTTTGCTCTGCCATTTTTGCTACAATAGAGCAATCATAGCACACGAATCCAAACCTTGTATTGGTTAATCTCCTTCGTTTTTTTGGTATGTACATGTCCTTGACCACACCAAACTTTATGAACAGATCATGCAAGTGACGGGGTCCCATATATTTTGGCAAGTTGTCCACGAAGAAGGTAAACAATCCTGATCTTCGATCTTCAACCCATGTGGTATGATTCACTTGATGTCCTCTTTGCTTGATCACGGGAATCCATCCTCCTTGTTTGATTTTCTCACGATATGCAAATATAGTTGAATTGCTTGTCTCTTACCTCCATTCATTGGAATAAACGCATTTCGTTCCTAATTAGAGCTCCAAGACAGAAGGGTAATTCGCACTATTCAAAGGTTACTTGTAGGATCTATCTACAACATAAATAAATAAATAAATTTCTTTTAGGAAAATAACATGTACGAATGTGAAAAAAAAAAAAACTTCTGTTTTTAGAATTTTTATGAAAGTTCCACTTCTTTTAAATTCCAAACTAGAAAGGCTCAAGGGATCTATTATGGGTTTTATTTTGATAATTTAAATGGTTTATTTTGTCAGGTTCTTAGTGTATATTATTCTTGAAAAAAATTAAATCGATTTTATAATTGTAATATTTTCAATTTATTATCCTTGTTTAAAAAAATGAACGATAAGCATGTCTTTAAAAATAAGCTATCCATTTTTTATGATATGATGCACACTCTCTCCAGCTTTGATAATATGTTTTGAATTAACCCCCAAGATTTGACTTAGTGGAAGAAGAGGTAGCCAAAGGACTTATCACCTACAAGATCACAATGTTGAATCTCATTAAAACCATACATTTTAAATCTTGGGGCTACTAGAGATTTGCCCCGATCGATAACTTCAGGTCTTGGAATTAGTCAAAGTACGTCTAAACTGATTCGAACCCCTAATTATAAATATTAATAATAATAATAATAATAATAATAATAATAATAATAATAATAATATTGTGTTATCTCTAATAAAATTGTGAATTGTAACTTGCAGTTATGATAGTTGTATTGCAACTTTAAGCACATCACATTCTTCCATATATATCATTTTGGGTAAAATTTATTTTAACTCCTTGTGGTTTTTTTTTTTTGGGAACACTTTATTTTCTTATAATTCAAATATAGGCAGAGAATTTTTTTATAATTTTGGACTAAAGTGTAAAGGTAACTCTGTTAAAAGTAAGGACAAAATTACCTAAACATCCCTATAATATATTCTTTTTTTTTTCTCTCTCTCTCTAATACATATAATTTCCTATTTAACAAATAAAATCATACTAATCTAGTTTTTAATTTTTAACCTAATTCCTTATTTAATTACATTTTAAATTAAACATATAGTTATCATAAAAATTAATCTAAACACTTTAATTTATTACCACAAAATTAAATCATAAAATTATCTTAATCTAATTTTTTATTTAATAACATTTTAAAATAGACATATATAACCAATTAAATCAAAAATTAAACTAAACGACCTAATTTATTACTATAAAATTAGCTTATTTAATAACAATTTTAATTAAACATATAAATGTATATATTTAACAAATTAAATCATAAATTAAACTAAAACCCTCGTTTATTACCATAAAATTACCTTGTTTAATAAAATTTAACAAGTTAAATCATAGTTAACCTAAATGCCTTAATTTATACCATAAAATTAAATCATAAAATTACCTTAATCTAATTTTTAATTTTTAACCCAATTTATTATTTAATAATATTTTCAAATTAAAAATTTACATATATATACACATATATATTAAGTTAAACCATAAAATTACCTTAATCTACTATTTAATTATTAATCTAATTTCTCATTTAATAACATTTTAAATTAAATTAAATTATTTGATAAAAGATAACAATTAGGAGGGTCTGGTTAGGATTAAGATTTAATTTAAAGAATAAGATGAATATGAAGATATTATTGACGTTTGATTCAATTTTTGACTTTGACTAATGACTTTTGCATTGTCCACTCTTAATTTGGGAAAATGTAGCACACCTTCCGTTATTTTTAACGGAAATACAAACTATAACATTTTAGTCTAAAATTATAAGAAATTTCTCTACTTATATTTGAATCATAAGGAGATAAAATATTCCGTCGCAAAATTACAAAGGGATAAAGTGAATTTTGCCCTATTATTTTTATATGGAGACAATGTAAAAACCCAACTTATTTTTTATTCGGCTTATGAGAAGATTGCATTCTTTAATGGAAAAACATTTCATTGAAATTAAATTAGAGTAGTGTTAATCTAATTTAAAAAACAAATTTACAAATTTAATAAAGTGATATTTTATTAAAATATTTAAGGTATCTTCTCGTGAGAGAGAAGAAAATAAGTTCGATCATGTAAGAGAGAGGAAAAGAGAAAACGGTGAATCTCATCATTTCACGGTGAGTTTTGTACAAATAACTGTGTCACCAATTTAAGTTTAAAATGGCACTGCTTGAGTCGGTCCTTTAGACAACATTTCTTAAATGTTGTCATTGTATATCAAAAGTGGCGTTTTTCTAAATGTCGTAATATAAACGCAGTAATAGGCCTATTTCTTGTTAGGGGTATTTATGGTTTGGTTACGGCCGAAATTTTTTTAATCCATCATCCATCCGTCAGATTGACGGATTGAAAAAATTCAATCCGAATTCGCCTGTCGGATTGACGAATGCGGATTGAGCGGATTGACGGATTGAAATGATTGATACGAATCGATTTGGCAGTTTAAACTTTTACAAATTATAAACATAATACAACTTGTCAACATTTTTTTTTTTAATAACAATTCAACTCAACATAACAAAAAGATTATCAAGTAAATTGTCAAATACCAATAATAAATACGTATAAAAAAATTATGTATTATCAAAACTATTTCATTACTTTTTTTTTAATTCAAAAACTATTTAATTAGATTTTTTTTTAAAATGACAAAATTAAGCCTTATATTTTTCACACAAAAATACCAAATATCAACGCTTGCCATTTGATAAAAGAATTTTCAAATTGAAAATAAATTAAAAAAGAATATCTAAACTCTTTTTCAATTAAAAATACATACAGAATATTTAAATAAATTGAAAATACAAAATTTTACAAATTACTAGGAGTGCTCGTAGTTTGGAGGTTCGGTTGCGGCCAAAGGAATCTCAAATATACCATCCATCCAAAACTAAGCGGATTGGAAAAAATTAATTTGTAACCGTTCGCTCGTCATCATGCATCTGTTCAAAATGCGACAGATTAGTTCAATTCGGTCGGTTTGAGTAGATCGAAATATCCGCTGCTCACCTCTACTTCCTATAGTGTATTTTTTGTCTAATCATGAATTAATCATACCATTTACATATAATTGAGTTTAGAAAGTTAATTTAGAAGGTTGATTTGTATATCATTTTTTATTAATAAATAATATTGGTGACACTAAATTGAAGTTTCTTGTGGTATATTGGTAATTACATACAAAAGTAGGGGCTTTATCAGAAATTGAAATACATAAAACCCACAGCACAGCTCTCAGATTTCCACGCAAACCTCTTCCTCTACCAAAATCTCTCTCTCTCTCTCTCTCTCTCTCTCATAGTACAATGTTGAGGGTGACGGTGTTGTTACTGATACTATGTGCCACCAGCCATGTTGCCTTATCCTTCACCGACGGTAAGCTCTCTCTCTCTCTTTCTCTCTCTCTGTTTTGCTAGCTAGCTAATATTCTTGATATATATGCAAACAAAACACAATGACACACAAACATGTACAACCACAAATCTTGATTCTATTCTAGAACAAAGGAGGGTACATACTAATCTTGATTACACCATGATTACTTCTCATTCTCAAGGGCTTAGTTTCAAGCTTGTTTTTCTATAGCTTTAGCGTTCCCCCAGTATGATGATACATTTAACATCTTAGCACACTATATATATATGCATTGAATGTTTGATAGAACTGCACTAAACTAAGGGTTTATTTAGGGTGTTCTAAATAAGTGTATTTTTTATTTTTTTGGACTAAAAAATGGAGGTTGAAAATATGGATGTTTAGGTTAACTTTTTGACTTTTTATGAAAAAATGTGTAATAAAAAATTGTAAAAATTGATTTGTAGAGAAAAATTCAACTTGAGAGTTGTGCAGCCGTAATTGTTGACTTTTGGTGAATAGTGTTAACTTTTTAACTTTTTGAATAACTTTTTTGACTTTTTAACTTTTTAGTTATATGCCAAACTTGGCCTAATTCACCGAGCCAGAGGCAATATATAATATCCATTTCTATAGCGTTAGGGTTCCCCCACCAATGTTGTTCCATTTGTTTTGTTTTGGTTGTTTGCTTTATTTATTTATTTATTATTATTATCATTATTATTATTATTATTATTTGATGAAGGATAGAATGTCAGTAAATTAGATTAAAGCAACTGCCTGGGTGTTAGACAATTTTTATTTATTTATTTATTTATAATAAACTCAAACCCTAAACTTCCCAGTAAAAATCTGAAATTAGTTCTTACTTTTTTATCATCATTGCCTCACGAGTGCTTTGTTTATTGTCATCATGTTTTGAGACTGTTTATTGGCTTTTTTTTTTTGGAAAATTTATGTTGAGTGTTTGGTGCATTTATGATAATAGTTTATATAAACGAAAACACCTTACTAATGAAAGTAAGAAAACAAGTATTTTTAACTTTTACTTTACTTTTTTCTTAATATTAGTCTTCAACTTTCAAGAAATTACACTCAACAATCCTCTATAGTCGATGTAGACTTGCTTGGACATGGCTGAATTGAATTTGGTTGTACACACACAAGTTGTATTGCATTGCATGTTGTTATTGGGCTTTGTTAATGAATACATGATCCCATTTCTCACTCTAGACATATAGTAATATAAGATTTATATTAATAATAATACACGGGAAATTTTTAGTATTTTTTTTTTTTTAAAAGAATGTTAGACAATTTGAAAAAATAACAGAGAAAGTGTTCCAAAAATAGAATATACGGACCAAATTCATTCTAGATATAATGTATACTTTGTTTTTATTACTAATTATTAAAATTTTTATTTTTATTTTATTTTATTTTATTTTTATTTTTTAAATTTTGAACTCCCTTGGTTTTTTCCTTTCTCTTACAAAGAGAATAAATGTACTTTTGGCACTTGGGATATTAATGTGAAGGGGTAATTTGTCATTTCACCATCCACTCACTCTGAGCGAGCATTTAACTAGTTGTTAGGTAGTTGAACAAATATAAATATGAGATCCAACAACTTCATGCTTAGAATCTCTCAGCTGTACAACCCACTTGATCAATATAGACAATAGATAGACAGAGTTATTATTTCTTTTTTCTTTTTTTTTGACCCCCTTTCTCACTCTCTTAGTTCTTTTTTCTCTCACTTCCCTTCGTCATCGCCTCCAAAGTGTGTCAAAGGGGGTTGTGGGGGTGGTGTTTGGAAGGGGTGCCAATCTTTATTGATAGAGAATAATAGGCATTGGACAATAACTTTAATCAGACGAGTGTGGTCCTAAAATAAATAGAACTCCTCATTTATCATCAATTTTTTTCTTCTTTATTATTATTATTATGTTTTTTTACACAAGATTGCGGTTAGTATGTTAGTTTCGTCTGTTTGGGTGGTTTTTTGGTATTTAGTATAATGAAAAATAAAAATTAATAGAAAATGTTTTTATGGACAACAAAACTTAACTTATTTTGATAGAAAAATATTTTTTACTTTTAAAAGACATAAAATATTTTTTAAACTAAAACCTTACCAATATCACCACACTAACACCGTCACTCTCATCTTTACCACCATACCACCATTACTATCACCATGGCTACCGCCATCATCACCATTTCCATCAACGCTATTACTGTCACCACCTCTACCTCCATCTTCATCCCACCACCACCACTATCACCATAAATATTCTAAAAAAAAAATTCCGTAACAAATATTTTTCATCTAAACAAATGGAGCATTAAGAGCATCTCCACCCAAATCTTTAAATTTTGATAGTATGTCATTTTTGTTTTTTTTTTTAAAATGTTTAGGTGGCAAATTGGCATATGTCAATTTGACATGGAAACTCTCCACCCAATATATCAAATCTATTATTATATTATTTTTAAATTTTAAATTCTTTTATTTCACATGGAAACTTTTTTATTTCAAAAAAATGCCTGAAGTAGGAATATGTCATTGTATACCAAATGCCACATCTGCTTTTGACACACCAAGTAGAGTTAGTATTTGATGCCAAAATACGACTATTAAATTGTCACATCATATTTAAAGTATTAGATGAATGTGGTGTAATAGTTAAATTATAATATAGGTCAACGTCTATCCACCAACTTAAACTTAAAATCACATTAACCTTAACATTTAAGTATCCCTCCATAACCATTAACAGTAGAATTGTCCTGGATCTTCCATTATTTATCATCTTATTATTACACTTACTCTCAATAAATTGGCCCATTAATGAACTTATAGCATATGTCTTTGTTAGACCTACTCCTCGTCACAGTTTGGCATTCAAGGTTGGGTTGGTGTTCATTGACTCATTAATGCCGATAGCTCACGTGAAATTCCGTTTAGAAAAGAATAATCGTATTCATTTATTGGAACTTTGTAAGCCATATATCCATTGAAAAATGATATTTTTATAATATTTTCATACAAAATGTAATATTAAAATTCTATAATAATTGTTGTTAGACCTTTTACATGAATTGTTAAAGAAATCTAACGAAGAAATAAGTTTTACCCTGTAAATCTGCAAAGATAAAAAAAGTTGATGTTATCCAATTGAGATTGCCAGCTGAAACACTCTGATGATAAAGTTAGTTCTCGTTTATGAAAGAGAAACAAAATAATATGAAATGAATAGTGTGGTGTAAGCTGGGAATCAAGCATACCTATTTTCTCTGGTGATACCTTCCTTTTATACAGGTGGGTGTGGTTTGCCCTAAATATTTGCTTAATGGGCTTTTTTATTTGGGTTGAGCCCATTGTTAAGACTAGTTTGGGTTATCCCAATAACTTAGAATTTTTGTAGGTTATGCAGTTGTATTTTTAAAAAAGTAAATCACTTTAAAATAATTTTATTTAAATATAATTAAATTAAAATTTAGGGTAAACTATCAATAGGTCCTACTTTGGAGACTTATTACCCAATAGATCTTACTTTGGAGACTTATTACCCATTAAGTCCTATTTGATATAATTTATTAAGTGATAAAAATAAATTTATCAGTCTTTTTTTTTTATAAATAATTTTATAGTGATAAATTTATCAGTCTCTTTTTTTTATGAATAAATTTTTAGTGATAAATTTATCACTCTCTTATTTTTATAGTGTTAAATTTATTAGTTAGGACCTGTAGGTAAATAAGTCTAGTTAACAGGACTAATTGGTAAGTACCCCTAAAATTTATCACATTATTTGTGTATTAATTTTATGTAGTATAATTTTTTTTTTTTATTTGAGTAACCACTACTCAAATCTATTTCGTGGAGGTTTGAAAAAGATAAAATTAGCCTCGCCCTATGTAACGTCGGGGATGGACAGGACATGTGATGATTAGGTGGCAACACTTAAAAGAAGATTAAAAAAATACAACGTTGTATTTGGTAAAATTTTAAAATTATGATTTGAAAATAAATTATATTTTGAGTTTGAAAGTTTTAGAATTATAATTTGAGTATGGAAAATTTGTTTGGTTATGAGTTTTGAAATTTTTTTTGAATTGAGTGGTGTGTCATACGATATTTGATTCAAAAATTTACAATTCATAACCAATCACACAACCTAAAATTCTATTCAAAGTTCATAAGTTTTTTTTTTTAAAATCCCAAAATATTTTTATTGAAAATATAAAAATAACAGGTGCCAAAAAAATAAAAAATAAAAACAACAAACACTGTTCCGATCAACTAACCAGACGTCTGGGTAGACGTGTTTTGAAAATAGGCGTGTAATCAATTTTTGAAAACTATAAGCAAACACCACGTGCAGACCAAGAGGTGGAATTAAAGTTTCAAAACTTTACCAAACGAAGCCCAAGATTTTATACAAACCAAAAAAAAATGTAAAAGATAAATATGAGAATATCGTCTAACAATGACAAACTTGAGTGTATAGAAATTAAAAAGGGAAAATTACATGTAGATGGGAGAAAGAAAAAAAAAATACAAATACATAAGGGTACAAGTGTGTCTGTGATGAGACGCAAATAAAAAATTATAAGGTACAAATGTCACTTACACCTCTCTATATATTGATAATTTTTTTTGTTTTTTCTCCCATTTTCCCACGTACGTATAATTCTCCCAACCAAAAAAACCGTTAACCTGATTTAGCTTATAATCCACATTGGTTTTCTAAACTTTTTAATAGAAATTGAATCGCAACGAATCAAACAATTATAAATTAATATTCTATTAACTTTTCTTTTTTGAGGCATTAAAATTGTCTTGTCCTCAATTGTGAGAAACACAAATTAAATTTAAAAATTATCTATTGTTTGTAGACCATCTTTAACGGTGAACCAAACCCAGCATCAGATTCAAATTTTGATGAAAAAGTCATTTTTTCATGCTCCAACCGTTGCACAAAAGTCATATCAAAATGAGAATTCAGCAAAAAAAATATCAAATTGAGATCAAGACACAAATTTTATAAATCACCGATTCGATAAAGTTAAAAATCCACTTACCGATTACCTAGTTGACTAACGGTCGAATCGTTCTCGAAAAAATTTTAGTTCAAACAGATCAAAAGATTCAAAAAGGTTAAAAAAAAAAAATTATGACTCACCGGTCGACCGGCCGGTCAACCAACCGGTCAATCCCCAGCTTTTACTGAGAACATAACAGAATACAGCTTTTACTCTTAACTTGAAGAACCGCAAGAAGATGAGTACATGTTTCTATGGCATTCTTTAATTGACCCTGTGCAATCTAGAACCAGCATCAAGTTTCGACAGCTGCTTTGCATAATAGAGAGCAATATCCAATTTTCTCTGATCAGCATTTTCTAGACTAAGATGGAATAAAATATTAGAGTTTATTCCACCCGTCATTCTTTTTGCAGTTTCAAGTGCCTTAAGTGCTTCAGACTATCTTGAAATCCGCTGAGAATCAGAACCTCCTCTGCGACAGAAAAGAATAGAAAAAAAAAATTAATGGTCGACCAACCATTCGCCCCTCCCTCTTTTGATGTTCACCGTTGGAACGAGTGGTATCAAATTGAGAAAAGAGTGATTTTTTTACTCAGATTTAGTAAAAAGTTTGATGAACCGTTGGAGATGCTCTTAGAGTAATTCTTTTTGTGTCAATAGTAACACCTAATTTTTACAAGGTTGCGATAGAAATGCTATTACTTACTAGTTAGTTACTTACAAAAGAACACTTAGAGCATGTTTGATTGGGTGGATTAGGACATGGGATTGGGATTATTAATCCGTGGGCCCAATTATCCTATATTTGTTTTAACATTTTGGTTTATGATTATTAATCCAATGGATTATTAATCCAACAAAGTTGTAGGATTATTAGTAATGGGGTAGGGGTGGGATTATTAATCCAATGAATATTAATCCAATTGGATAGTGAATACTACACTAATTTAATAGGATTATTAATACTTCACTATTAGTGTTGTGAATCAAACATGACCTTAGAGTATCTCCAACGGTAGTAGACATTTTACCTATCTAAATATTACTATAAAGTATATATTTTATTTTGCCTATCAACTGTTTTATATTTTTACTCCAACCATGCTCTTTATTTTAGCTATTTATTCAAATATTATTAATTTTATAGAATGTCACGTCAACAACGAAGATGGAGGGAAATGATCCAAATGATTGAATATATTTTGCTTAGCGTTGAAGGCTAGCTACATGTAGCTAGTGAATATGAGCTGAGCAAAAATGCCTAATCATATGCCTAGTGCATTAGAATTAAAAAAAGTGAATCACACTAGGCATTTTAACTAACAAATATTATATGCCTAGTGCATTGGAGATGCTCTTACTTTCATTTTCCTTAAGATTAAGGCCTTGTTTGTCATAACCTAAAAAAGTTAAAAAGTCAAAAAGTCACTATCATATTTAAGTCATATCATCTTATTTTAGTCACATCACATCTCTACCACATCACTTCAAACACAATCCATACCCAACCAATATTTTATAAAAAATGAAAAAGTATACTTATTTAGAACATCCCAAACAATCCATAATACATTAACAAGTTAAACTAGCACAACAGAACATTTCACTTTTTTTTGTAAGGTCAACTCCAAACCTTCTTCTAGAAATCTATAATACAATCACTTGAATTACATTGTACACTAGTCTTGTTGTAGTTGTCAGGAGTTTTGTGTGAGAGTCGTTTCCAAGAAAAGTGTAACCAAAAAATAAAAAAATTTGTATTTACTTTTCTCTGTGTTCATTTGTCAGAAAAATGAAAGTGTATTGTCAAAATTCCTGTAAATTTTTGAATTTTTTGCAAGATAGATTTGCAGGAAAAACATATCATTTCTTGCTAAATGAACGTGAAAAAATTATAAAAAAAGGTTGATTTTTCTGTACTTTATTTTCCTAACAATTGAACCGAACCTAACATTAACGAATATTGAATTCCAGGATTATTGCCTAATGGAAACTTCGAATTAGGCCCAAAACCATCACAAATGAAAGGCACCAAAGTGATCGATCCCAAGGCGATACCCAACTGGGAACTTTCAGGCTTCATCGAATACATAAAATCGGGGCAAAAGCAAGGCGACATGTTACTAATAGTCCCCGAAGGAACATTCGCAGTGAGGCTAGGCAACGACGCATTGATAAAACAGAGAGCCAAAGTCACTAAAGGAATGTTCTATTCATTAACATTTAGCGCAGCTCGAACTTGCGCGCAAGAGGAGAAACTAAATGTGTCAGTGTCACCAAACTTAGAGCCAAAAGATTGGGGTATTTTGCCAATTCAAACTACGTATAGTAGCGATGGTTGGGACTCATATTCGTGGGGCTTCTTGGCAGACTATGATGAAATTGAAATTTCGATTCATAACCCGGCTGTGGAGAAAGAGGATGCGGCTTGTGGTCCGCTTATTGATTCGGTTGCTCTGAAGGTTTTGAATCCTCCTAAAAGAACTAGAGGTGATTTTTTTTTCTTACTCGTTTGATGAAATTTATTCTATTATTTGGATTTTCACATCATCTTTAATCTCAATTACTCATAATCTGTTTTCTTGAACAAACAATCTATCGACCATCATATCATCTCTGATCTTACTCACTCATAAACAATCACCTTAAAATTGAAGAGACAAAACATAATACATTGCTTCAACACGTTTCCGACCTCCAACTAGAATAGATCCAACCCACATACACCTGTATCCTTGTTTTTACATTTTTTTTTCATGCTCAAAACATATATGGCTGCAGGTTGCCTGGGAATTGCGAATGGCTTCACCAACCAACTCACTCACGATTTTCACAAAAAAATAAAAAATAAATAAATAAATTACACCTTTCTCCAATATATTATTTGATTTTTCATTTTTTTAATTAGTTTTCAAATTTTAACTTGTGCTTTAATATGATTTTCTCATCATTCTTTCTTAAAAATTTAGACGCCAAGTGCCCACCCGACGATCAGAACATTTGAAAAAAAATAATAGTAAATTAAATTTTTTACCCTTAACTTTTCCTCAAATTCTATTTTGGCTCCTTATATTTTAATTTTTATTCAAATTCTAAACGGTGGAAAGTTAATTGTTGTAATTAGAAAATGTGGTTAAAATGAAAGTTGGTTGATATAAAATTTCACATGTAGAAAAATATTTTGAAAAGTATTTAAAATTAAAAAATGTATTAAACAAATTTATTCTTGCACCATAAAAAAAAATTAACATATTTTACATTTTTGAAACAACTGTTCTGCAAATCGAAATTTTTTTAAAAATAATTCAATGTGATTAAGATTTATTTTAAATTCCCGTTTGCCAGTTAATTTTTTGGCTACAAATCAAGATAGTAATACTACAAACGCAAAAAATTTACTCAGAAATTATCTAGAAATATTAATATATGATTCAAATTCATTCTACATATAAACTTCACAATATATACTTTTAATCTTCCCCCACACACTCTCATTCTTGACATAAATTTGGGATCTTAAGTAGGGTCCCTAGATTTATTGAGATTAAAAAATTTAAAAATTATTAAAAAGTCAAAAGGTCAAAATAGGCATCAACTAATTACTTATTTCCTCACAAAGTTAAAACATAAAAAAGACACTACAAAATTTAAGTTACACTATCTAAGAACTAGACCATTCATCAATTTCTCAGTAAAATTCTGAGCTTAATTTTTGTTCGTTATCTTTTTCTTTCTGAAAACTTCAAAACGACCAAAATGTGATTGAAACTTTATTAATGTTAAATTTATACAGATATGGAAAAATAATAACCTTTTACTTTAAAATAAAATACTTATCAAATCTAAAAAAGTAAAATAAAACACTTACAAGAAAAAAAAAATTATTATTTTAAAATAAAACACTTGCAAAAAAATATTTATAATTACAACAATAACATTCCCACACCATCCTTCTACCTTTTGAATCTTTAAATTTGAGTTTGTCCAAATATTTAAATTTGTGTATGCGGATGGACCAATTGGATGACTAGTCAAACAATCGGTATAATACTTGTCTATCATAGATTGTCAACCTTTATCAACCGCAGTTGTCAATTAATTTTCAAGCAACGGACAAGCCAAAATTGAGACCATTCGAACAAATCAAAATTCAGGCTATGTAGCACTGCTCTTTGAATATATATATGTGAATAGAGTTTTCCTAATGTTTTCCATATTGTTGCAGACAACATGTTAAAGAATGGAGATTTCGAAGAAGGTCCATACGTATTCCCCAACACATCCTGGGGAGTCCTAATCCCCCCCAACATCGAAGACGACCACTCCCCATTGCTCGGCTGGATAATCGAGTCCCTCAAAGCCGTCAAATACATCGACTCCGACCACTTCGCCGTCCCCCAAGGCAAACGCGCCGTCGAACTCATCGCCGGCAAAGAAAGCGCGATTGCCCAGATCGTCAAAACCATCCCAGACAAGGTCTACGACCTCACTTTCTCAGTCGGCGATGCTAGCAATTCATGCGAGGGGTCGATGGTGGTGGAGGCTTTCGCCGGAAAAGTGACGGTTCAGGTGCCGTACGAGTCGAAGGGGAGAGGTGGGTTTAAGAGGGCTAGGGTTAGGTTCACGGCGGTGTCGAATCGAACCAGGGTTAGGTTTCTGAGCCTTTTTTATAGTATGAAGAGTGATAACTCTGGTTCGCTTTGTGGGCCTGTGATAGATGATGTGAAGTTGCTTGGTGTTCGTTACCCACTACGTGTTTGATAAAAGTCCTAGCTCGTAACCCAGGCTTGTGAGTTTTAGATATGTGTGTTTGTGTGTGTGGTTTTGTTTTAGTAATTTTTTTCTTTAGTGGAAGGAAGAGGGTTTATGATTTGGGTTACAAAGTTCATTAATGTATGTATAAGTCGTCCTGGCCTACTTTAGTAGGTTAAGTGAGAGATAAAAATTGGAGATTTTTATTTATTTTTTGTGTGAATTTATTAGTTTTGTAAGTGTTATTCGGAAGATGATGGGTTCGTTTGGTTTGATTTTTTGAAAAAATTTTGAGAAATTTTCTCTACAAATAAGTTTTTAAAAGTAATCAAATCAAATAAATTTTTTCAAAATTTTTTTTCAAAACTTGTAAACCAAACAAGTTTTCCAAACAAATCTCTCTCTCACACATATCAAATCAATCACTTTTTCTAAAACTCTCTTTCAAAATTATTTTTCAAAATATCTTTTGAAAAAAATTAAACCAAACATATTTTCATACTTTTTACCTCTAAAACACATCTCTCAAACACAAATCAAACATACCTGATGATGTTGGTGATGAACTTTTGAATGACTGATTCGATGGAAACGTTTCAAGTCATATTAACGTCATTTTCATAAAGATAGCATTCATTCTCACTAAATAGTGTGCATCGAATTATAATGAATCCATCTTCAAAATCAATAAAGTCTTTCTATTTGCACAAACAACGATAAATCATAATCAATGTATTTGATTTGAATTTTTTGTATTAAGGTTTTTAAAAATTAAATTTTTTAATTTGTGTATTTTTTTTATTTTTAATAAATATTTTTAAAATTTTAATTTTTTTTTAATTTTTTTAGATACACCTTATTTAGATATATTTAAAAAATAAAAAATTTATGAAAAAATATTTTTAAAAATTAATAAATATAAAAAAATATAAAAAAAATATATTAAATTCTTCTATTTTTTTTTTTATATTTTAGTATTTAATAAATTTTTAAAAGGCTTTTCTTGCTGATAAACCTCAAGATTTGTGCTTCTGTACTACCTATACTACTTGATGACATTTTTGCTAGGTAGAGTCACTTGCAACTGGACATGGAGAGGAATGAGAGGGTAAAAAACCAACCTTCATGGGTAAGCTTTTACTTTTAGCTCTAGGAGTCTAAAGTTCTCTTGTAGGATGCACATTATGCAACTAAGGAGTGTTTGGGAAATGGTTAAAATAGTTTTAAAAATTCAATAATTCATTATCATTCTCTTAACGTTTTGTATATTTATTTATACAAAGTCAAAAAGTTATTTCCAAACCCATCATCTTCTTTCACCTTATATTTTAGTCAAAAAAAAAAAAAAAAAAAAAATTCAAAAAATCACTTAAAAAATCAATTTCCAAACCCACCCTAAATGCTTAGATTATGTAGGCAAGCTTTAGTCACAAAGTTCATTTAGGTATGTATTTGCACAAATTACACATGTAGTATATGAGTCGCATATGGGGGAAATTTAAATAACACTATTCTCACATGATGTATGTGTTTGGATTATAAATTTAGATAGGTGTAACAAGCCCGCAAGGGACCTCGCGCTACAGTTCGGACTCCCTTTTTGTCGTCGATTCTAAATCTGAACCAAAGAGTCCAAATCCGGCAAATCATTTTGAGAAAACAGATTTTTGAAAGAAGTGTCAAACATGGACTGCTTTGCCAGATACAGAGTCGCCACCTAAATATTTTTTAATGGGAAAATTTAGGAAACCCTGACTCGGTGCCAAAGGCCACGTGTCCGTTATCACCAAAGTTGCCTCGGGTCGGGAACTTGGGTACGATCGGGGAAAATCAGCTATGAGCACCCCTTCTCGCCCGGTCTAAAGACTGGCCTCTACTAACCGTGATATCTTATTTTGAAACACTATGTGCTCTTATTCCGGTTATTAGCCTAGAATTACTACGTTATGCGCATAGCAAAACAAGTATAGACCAAATCGCCTATATTGGAACAAAACATTTTATGTTTGTTTTGAAAACGGTTTGCTACTCGCAAGTAGGCTAAAATGCAGGTTTTGCCACCCTCAAGTGGGCTTTGGAAAAAGATGGCTTTGCCACTATCTAGTAGGCTTAAAACTCTCAGTTTTAATGCATTTATTCCAATTTAGGTAATTTGACCTCCATCCACAAGCATTCAAGCAGTTATATCACATAAGCAACTAGCCTCATGGTAGTCATGCTATTATGGCAACACTCACACGTATGCGGCATGCTAAAGCATAAAAGCTCACCTAGTACTTCAAGCCAAAACAGAAGCTAGTTAGTAATCAAGTGCATGATCCTAGTTCATGTTAAGATGGCTAATGCAACACATGCAGAATGCAACTTAGATAGGCTCAGCTAATCTATAATGACATGTGAAATGCTGCAACTAATATGTATTCAATTTGGAATTGAAATACAGATGCAGTTAGAATGATGCGCCGAGCCTGGTGCATGCAAGACAAATGTATGGATGCACGCATATATTGCATAAGGTATGCTATTTTAAATATGCCCTAATCTAGCCACTGAAAGTTATTAAATAAAAGGGAAGAAAGACGTGGGGTTGAAAGACATACACTCACGCACGTACGCTTATTACACATTTGCCCTCACTCGGAGGGTCCAAAAGAATGTACAGGCCAAATAACAAATCAACTATCCTAGCTAATTAATTATTACAGACCCTTAATTATTTAACAAAAATAAATGCAGAAAGAAGGTGGCCGCAGCCCTGCCTCGGGATGCGGGAATGATGCATGCTCGAGTCCGTCTCGCCCGGAAAACCCATACCATGCCACTGTTGCCTTTGTTTATATTGTCCTGCTTCTCTAAAGACTGCAAAAGTCTTGGGACGTACTCTATGGATGTTGAGGAATGCCACCGGCCAAGCACAAATACCACCGGCCAAAGGGAGGAACCACCGGCCACCTGTTTGATACATCGGCCAACATTAATGGCCGACCGGCACTAGATTTAGCCGACCGGCTAAAACTCCCTGCAGAAACTGGTTTTTGACAGCAACAAAGGACAGACAATGTATGGCATGGAATTTCAAGCAAATGTAAGCATGGCCACACTCCTTATTATGCAATGGACTCAAGGGAGCATGGCCCTCGATCCTCGGGCCATCAATTGCGCATTTTGATGCATGATGGCCCAAGGGGCCAAGGTTGCAACTTAATATGAATGCATGCAAATAACACATGAATGCCATCATCCTATCATGTTGAAGTCAAGGTCATTGGCGACCGAGGGTTGAAATGTGTTTTGTCACTTGAAGTACAAACACTCCCCACCCCTCAAGTTTGGCTTGACACCCCAAACCAAACGATGCAATGCATATACACAAGCTTGACTCAAAGATGCAACAAGACTAAGTTACAAGGCATGCCAAATGCAAGGCAACCTAAATACACAAAGGTAATGTACTAATCATTCTAGATGCAATGCCATGCAACCTAAAATGTGGTGCAAACACGGCACAATGTTAACATATAGTTAGAGGCAACAAGTCAAGCATATAACCATTATACGAGAGTAGACTTAGGCTGAAATGGGAGGCCTCGGCCATGCCCCAAAACAGTGGCCAAAGATGCCGAAATGATGGACAATCAAGCATGTCAAACAAGCAAATCAAGAGGCCTAAGGCTAAGGCATGGAGGACTATTTTCAAGAACACCCAAAGATGAGGTACATGGACATCAAACACTCATGTTAGACTCTGAAATGCATGTCAAAGATGGCACCAAAACATGTTAGGAAATGGATGCAAAAGGGGAAGTATTCAAGGCTACTAAAGAGAGTATCCTACTACCACCTCACCAACCACTCATGGCATGCACTTTTCAATACAAAACAGAGTTTCAACATATGAGGTGAGCCTCCAAAACCCATTGATATGGCAACTTTAATGACCTAGGTATAAGATATGCACTATGACCCTCTTTAAGGCACAAAGGAACAACCCTTCAAGGCATTGAAGGGAGGATGAATGCAAGCATATGAACATGAATTAGGGACTGAAATAACATATGAAATGACTCCAAAGCATAGAAACAACCCAACTAAGGCATGCTCAAGGCTCACACCTTCAAGGCTCACAAGCCCAAATACAAAGAGGCTAAACTAAACATGGCAAATATGGTTAAAACAGCACCCAACAGACCTTAAGCATGGTAAGACATGGCTAAGAACTTCACAAAGTTAGGCCAAAACATGGAGACATGGTGGGTTACATGCATGATGCATTTCTAGGCCAAATAATGAAATACAAAACAAGTATAACAATCATGCAAAGGGTCACAAATCCGACCAAAAACAGAGACAACATGTGACCTAAATAGCACCAAAAACACCCGATATGGAACCAAAAACAAACCAAACATGCATGTTGCTCTTTAAGCCAAAACAAGGATACAAGAGGGACAAAGGGGAGAGGCGTGTCCCTCCCCTATACAAGACTTCAAACCCTCTTCTTTACCACTGAAAATCCACTGGATTTTAGTGATGAAAAGAACAAAACACTCAAGCAAATAAAGCCTAGCAATTGGGGCACCAAAAGGGCCAAATAAGGCTTAAGAGGGTGAGTTCGACCCCAAACCACAAAATGACCTTAATGAAGTATTTAAAGCATGGAAAAATAAGACTTTTTCTAGTTATACACAAAGCTCAAATCAACATGCAAGATAGGTAAAAAACTGTTGCAAAATGGGAAATAAAGAGGGAAAAGTGTTACCCTTGAATAACACCTCAAGAACAGCAAGTGCAGCCCTTCTCTTCTGATCAAAACCATCTCAAAACCTCAAGAACAAACCCTTAAGACCTCCCAAGTCGAAGTATGGTGTAATGGTGTGTGTTTTAGTGCAAAACTAAGAAGAAATCACCCTTTTAGGTCACAAAACACACACAAAAGATGAGAGAGAGGGAAATATAGAGAGAGAGAGGATATATATATCAGATATATATGCCCTAGGTTTGGTTTTTTTGTTTAAAACTTCTAACCCTAGACAAAGGAGGAAGAAGGGCCTTTATATAGGCAAAGAAAAAACTCTAAGTTTCTCAAGGAAGCTAAATGAAAAGGGGCAAATGGTGCAAATGGCTCATGGCTTCTTGAAAAAGCTAGGACAGCTAGCCAAGCTTCCCCAAGAAGCTTGGCCAAGGGTTCATCCTTCTAGAAGGAATTAGGGGGTCAAAGACTCAAAACAGCCATCCCCGTGCATGGGGAGTGGTGTTAGTGTATTCCAACTGGCACAGCAGGTATGCACCAAGCCTGAAGGGGTGCAGAAGGGTCACCGGCTGAATAAAGTGCCGGCCGGCCATATAGAATGCCGACCAACCATTAATACCAAGCACCCATGGCCGGTAGCAACAAGGAAAAGCCGGTGAAGTGTGGGGATGACCAAAAAGCCATTCCTTGCCTTCCAAGGCAAAACCAAACACAAGTGTTTGGTGCAAAACCAAACACTAAACGAACGAGTTAAGAGATCCTGAGGCAAGGCGCGCAGCCGAGGCCTCCAGGAACTCAAAACGAACACGAACAAGGGTGATCACTGAGTGTTCAATCAGTGACGTCCAAGTCTTGAGGACGGTCAAAAATGGACTGTCTACAGTTGCCCCTCTTTGACAGAACTCGAAAGTCATAATAATGACGGGAGTGAATGTCAAAGCCCAGAGACGACCCATTTTTGACAAGGCCGAAGACTTAGACAAACATGCGAGACAAACAAGATATGCGCCCGAAGGCAGGGGCAAAATGCAAGACGATGCACAGAGCCAGGCATAACTTATGATCATGCAAAGAAAGCTGTAACGAAGCACACATGCAACAGTTTTAAGCTAGCATACACCAAACTACACTACACTACAGAAAGGATGTAAGAGAATTATACGATTCTCGATACATCTCACGCGGAGGATACAATACCTGTCCGGTTTGTCTGGTTCCACCAGTCGCAAATGAACCGTACATAAAATATCGTGCCTGCAAAGAAAACAAACTTAACAGGTACAATGTGATTAGCAACATGCATATTAATGTACTTGAAAATGCGTGACAACGCAAAGTAAGTGGGAAACATAACAATGCTGTGAAGGCACAGACATGTAAGTGGAGCATGCGGTCTACGCAGGCAACGAAATTGAATATAAGAATGCGGTCCACGCAAACAAAACATGCGGTCTACGCGAGTAATGAAATTGAAGATAAGCATGCGGTTTTACGCAATCAATGAAATTGATTACAAACATGCGGTCTACGCAAGCAAAACATGCGGTATACGCAAACAAAACATGCGGTCCACGCAAGTAATGAAATTGTTCGTAAACATGCGGTCTATGCAAGTAGTGTAATTAATTATAAACATGCGATCTACGCAAGCAAAACATGCGGTCTACGCAAACAAAACATGCGGTCTACGCAAGTAGTGTAATTAATTATAAACATGCGGTCTACGCAAACAAAACATGCGGTTTACGCAAGTAGTGTAATTAATTATAAACATGCGGTCTACGCAAGCAAAACATGCGGTCTACGCAAGCAATGAAATTGAACATAAGAGTGCGGTCCACGCAAACAAAACATGCAGTCTACGCAAGTAATGCAATTGTTCGTAAACATGCGGTCTACGCAAGTAATGTGTATAAAAAGAGACTCGAAGTGTGTAATGCAAAGCACTGTAACACAGTATAATCAAAGCGTGTTGTGGAGCTCACAAGATGAAAAAGGATACAGGAAGGGATGTTCCTCGCTCGTACAGAGCGTCGCTCAAAAAGACATGGCCTGAGGTCAACTCGAAAACCTACTAATGTTTTAAAAGTGCGTTTTCTTGCAATATCTTGAATAATGAAGGTGCCAAACCATATAGTTGTCCCTGAACAAGGGCGCAAGTGGTGCACCGACTTCAAGAAAAAGGAGGGGGTTATCAGTAGCAATCCCGATACTCTACTGCCCTACTTTCCTTTTGTTTTACTTTCCCTTTTTTACTGGTAGTTCAAGCACATTGCACTGCCTCAGGCAGGTTTGTTATCATTTTTCAAAGCTACGCGTTTTTGCAAAACACATGATGGAAATGGCACTGCTATTTTGTTCAAAAGATGTTACATTTGCACGTTCTATGCATCGCATCGCAAGACATCACATAACAATGTGAATGAGATTCGTTTGAAAATAGAGCATTCACATCGTAATAATTAGGTAGTGAACCCACTTACAACTCAATAAACAAAGAAGAGAAACTCGACATAACCAACCAAGTGCGAGTACAACTCGATAAGCAAATCAAGGATTTAAAGAGAGTGAAATACAACTCGATAAGCAAATGTACAACAACTCGATAAGCAAATGGCCGCGGCTCCGCAAGAATTGATCACTGGAGGCTATTGGAAATGGTGGGATTCCCCGACTTCTGAGCATAAACAACTCAGGGAACCAGGGGGAAGACCACCGGCCCCAGGGAAAAGCCACCGGCCATGAGAAAACTCCACCGGCCAAAAGTAATGGCCGGTCGGCACTATACTTGGCCGGCCGGCCAAAAGCAGAAAAAACCAGCAAAATGTTGACACCTATCCTTCATTCAACCTTATCCCCTACAAAAGGCCCCAGCTTCGTAGTTTTTCTCATTTCCACACTGATTTGCTCAAAATGGAAGAATTTCTTGCCCAAAATCTCTTGTCTTGGGTTAACAACTTGGATGGTTCGGAAAAGCTGAATTTCCAGGGTTTCGGCATAAACGCACTATTCACTTTGGGTCGTACCCTGCTGCACTTTCCGTTCCTTCGTGCCGCGGCAAGGTTTTGGAATCCAATGACACATGTTTTTAGCTTTGGCGGGCAAGAGGTATGTCCCACCTTTGAAGATTTTCAAGCTTTAATGGAGTCTGAGCGCAATGAAGAGATCTTGCCCCAACCCCGTTTTGGCCATGCCCAAGCCTTAGGACAAATGTGCGGGTTCTCCATACCTGATGCTCGATCTCTGATTTGTGACGGAATGCTGGATATTCCGAGTTTGATTTACCGTTTTTCTGGCACCGGTGACCGCAGTGACCGTCATTGGCAAGGTTTTCGGCAACATGCACTTTGTTTGTGCATGCTATCTCAGTTTCTGTTTGTCTCGGGCTTCGGTGGATCTAGCATTCGTCTGATTGAAGTCGCCCAAGGTTTGAAGGAGGGTAAGAGTTGCATCGTCATGACTTTGGCTGAGACGTTGATGGGCTTGGATGCTTTCTATTGTCGCGAAACAACCAAATTTGCGGGGAGTCCATTACTACTGCAAGTGAAGTTTCCCACCCCATCTCTCACATGTATTGCTCATATCACTCGGCCCTCAAGCTCGGTTTTTCTCACAATACCCTTTTCTTACTTTTCTCTCATCGTACACCTCTCTATTATTTATTCTCTCATTTTTCATCCCTTCTTAGGTGTGGTTGATGGACAAATTGCAGGTTGTGGACTCTTGCCCAACATACTCAGCCCGTGGTTACTTCTTCAGGCAACGCCTAGTTGACGCCCTCGATGAGGGTTGGTGGTTTGACTGGATGTGTAGCTTGTCCGCGGATCGCATTGCTTGGCGATGTCCTTGGCTCAATCTACCGGCCATGAGTTACAGTATGACTCGCCAACCTGGGATTCAGCTGATTGGCTTGACTCACTGCGTCTTCTACTTTCCGTTCTGGATCCGACGTCAATTCGGTCATGACCAGACTTGTCCACCAGAAGAGATAGAATACCCGACTGCATTCCCGATCCGAGGCGCCTGACTTGCAGATATGACAAAGATGGAGAACTAGAGAGCTCCTGGCCCCCGCTCCCATTTTCAGTTGCACTTTGTCTGATGAGTGCGTAGATTGGCTCAACGAAGAGGCACAGATCGGGCCTAGCTTGGCATCAGAGGCTTCGACCAGCTGTGGGAGGGGGTGCAGGGACACCTGACTTGACTATGCCCCGGATTTATTGCTTTATTAGTACTTTCAAGTTTTCGTTATGGATGTAATAAAAAGCAACTTCGATTGTATGCAAGAGGAGGAGAACTCTGTTTGAAATCAATGAAATTGAAGGTTATGGTACTGAAAATTTTCCGCTTTGGTCCAAAAATGGTCTTAGTCGTAAAAAGATTTATTTGAACAAAGTCAGCTTTATTAAAATCTTTCAAAACTATTTTCGGTATGGATCAAGAACTGGACACGCCTGAGATCTGTTACTAAGATGCACAATCCCAGATCCCATCAACTGGAAAGTTGCCCCTAGTTTGCATAGTATCACAGATCTGACAAAGAACGGAAAGTTGCCCCTAGTTTGCAAAGCGCTACGCCGGAAATCATTAGCCGAACTCTTGAATGCTGAATAGACAAAGATGGCTCAAGACGACCAAACGGACAAAGTTGATCGGGAAAAAAGGTTATGGCTGAACTTCAGGATGAAGCTGCCTACGTATCCCAAAGATGGGAATCAAGCCTTACGTAGTTCGACTAGGGTTCACTCGAGTATTTTCACTCTCCTTTTACGCTCTAACTTTTGCCAATGCCGCCCTTTACAGGTTTTAAACCTTGCGAGCTCAGTTTTTATATTTTCTAATTTTTGTGCTCTGAGTTTTGCCTAGGTCGCCCTTTCGGGTTTTCGGCCTAGCGAGCCTCTCAAGGGTAATATTTCTTCAATTTGTCCATGTTGATCGGTTGTGAGAACTCCAAGCCATCTAGGTCCATCAGAACCATAGCTCCACCTGACCAAATAGACTTGATGATGTATGGACCAGTTCAATTGGGTCTAAACTTGCCTCTTGGGTCATGGATGGGAGCTCGATTATCCTTGAGCACCAAATCTCATTCTTTTAGATTCCGGGACTTAACCTTCTTGTTAAAAGCCCGGGAAATTTTGCGCTGATAACCTTGAACATGGTACAGTGCTTTCAGTCTTCTCTCATCAAAGAGCATGAGTTCCTCAAATCTGCTCTGCTGCCAATCTACCTCGGCTATTTGACACTCAGTCAATACTCGTAATGACGGAACCTTAATCTCAATAGGTAGAACGACCTCCATCCCATAAACCAATGAATACGGAGTCACCCCAGTAGAATTTCTGATTGAAGTCCGGTAGCCCCACAGAGCGAACGGAAACTTATTTGGCCAGTCCCGATAGGTTTCCACCATCTTCTGCAATATGTGTTTGATGTTCTTGTTGGCGGCCTCAACTGCTCCGTTGGTCTGCGGCCGGTATGTAGACGACTTATGAAAAGCCACATTGTATTTCTCCAACAAATCAATCACCTCCTTCTTGAAGTGGGAACCATTGTCTGAAATAATCTCGTTTGGGACTCCATAACGACAGATGATGTTGTTTCTGATGAACTTTGCGACATGCGAAGCCTTCAACACTGCATAAGATTGGGCCTCAACCCACTTTGTAAAATAATCTATTGCGACAAGGATGAACACATGTCCATTTGACCCCTTCGGAGTAACAGCCCCGATCACATCGATTCCCCATACTGAGAATGGCCATGGCGAAGTCATGTTGTATAGCTTTGACAGCGGGATGTTCATGCGGTTTGCATGGATCTGGCATTTGTGGCATCGTCGAACAAAGCCAATACAATCCTCCTCCATGGTGGACCAATAGTAACCCTGTCTGAGGATCTCCCGCGCCAACATTACCCCATTCATATGTGCACCACATTCTCCTCCATAGATGGCCTCCATCAGTCGCTTCGACTCCTCGGCTTCTACACACAGCTTATGCATTCCCAGATGACCTCTCTTGTACAGTTTATCCCCGCAGATGATGAACTGAACAACCATTCTTCTGATTGCCCTTTTTTCTTTGGCATTTGCCCCTAGTGAATACGTCTCCTTCTCCAAGAAATTCCAAATGTCGTAATACCAGGGGTTCTCATCCTGAACCTCATCTATGGTAGAATTGACTCAGACGCTAGCACAAACTTCTGGTCAATGATGACTGGATGGATCCGGACTCCGGACAGGATGTCTATCATGGAAGATAGAGTTGCCAGTGAATTTGCGAACCTGTTGTTTTCTCTTACTAGATGGGTAAAGTTTAGTTTTTCAAACTGAGGAATTAACAAATCTAAGGTCTGGTGGTAAATTATCATCTTTTCTTCTTTGACCTTCCAATCTCCTTTCGCTTGAGACACAACAAGGTTCGAGTCTCCAATGACGTCCAACCGTTTTGCCCCTAGTTCTAGAGCCGCTTCTAAGCTGGTAATACATGCCTCGTATTCCGCTTTGTTGTTCAAGACTTTGAACAGGAGCTTGAATGCTAAAGGGATATGGGAATTGTCGGGCGCTATCAGCAACACCCCTATCCCATACCCGTACTGATTCGACGCTCCGTCAAAGTACATCGTCCAAGTTTCATCTTCGACGTGCAAAATGGCTTCATCTGGGAATAGGTACTCAACTGCTTCATCCCCTTCAACCGGGTGGTCGGCAAGGAACTCCGCTACCGCTCTCCCTTTTATGGACTTGCACATCACATACTTTAGATCAAATTCGGAAAGCAACAGCAGCCAACGAGCTAGCCTACCCGTAAGTGCCGATTTCTCAAAAAGATATTTGATAGGATCGAGTCGTGAAACCAACATTACAGAGTGAGCTAACAAGTAGTGCCGCAGCTTCCTGGTAGCCCATACCAAGGCTAAACAAGCCTTCTCCAGCGGAGTATAGCGGGTCTTGTAATCCAACATCTTCTTGCTCAGATAGTAGATGGCCCTTTCCACTTTGCCCTCTGACTCCTATGCAAGCATACAACCCATTGTAGTCTCGGTCACTGACAGGTATAATATCAACGGTTTTCCCGGCTCTGGCGGTGACAACACGGGTGGGTTCTGTAAATATTCTTTGATCTGTTCAAAAGCTGCTTGGCATCGGCCATCCCATTGGAATTTCTTTCCTTTCTTTAGGAGACCAAAAAGTGGTTCACAAGTCAAGGTTAGTTTTGAGATAAACCGTCTTATGAATTGCACTTTACCCAGAAAGCCTCGCACCTCCTTTTCAGTCATTGGTGGTGGCATTTCTAAGATGGCCTTGATTTTGGAATGGTCGACTTCGATGCCCCTTTGTGTAATCAGAAACCCTAGCATTTTTCCTACTGTAACACCGAATGTACACTTCTGAGGATTCAACCGCAGCCAAAATTCACTAATCCTTTGGAAAAACTTTTGCAAGGCGGTGTAGTGACCCTCTCTTTCTTTGGACTTGACAATCATGTCGTCCACGTACACCTTGACCTCTTTGTGGATCATATCGTGCAATATTGTGGTCGCTGCCCGTTGATAAGTAGCTCCAGCATTCTTCAACCAAAATGGCATTACTCTGTAGCAGTATGTACCCCACAGGGTGGTGAATGCAGTCTTCTCCCGGTCTTCGGGTGCCATTACTATCTGATTATAGCCTGAGAAGCCATCTATAAACGAAAGCAAAGCAGGTCCCGCTGTGAAATCTACAAACTCATCAATGTGTGGCAAGGGAAAGTCGTCCTTTGGACTGGCTCTGTTCAAATCCCTAAAGTCTACACATACCCGGATTCTGCCATCCTTCTTCGGCACTGGAACAATGTTGGCTAACCAAGTCGGGTATTCGGATACCAGCAGGAAGCCCACGTCGATTTGCTTGGTGACTTCTTCCTTGATCTTAATGGCCCAATCAGGGCGGATCCTCCTAAGTTTCTGTTTGACAGGTCAGGCCTCGGGATCGAGAGGGATCCGGTGCTGTACAATCTCAGGATCGATTCCAAGCATGTCTTCGTAGGACCACGCGAAAACATCTTTGAAATCTTTTAATAAAGTGACTAAGCGCTCGCGTTCCTCTGAAGACAACGTGGACCCGATCTGGACCAGCCGTGGGTCCTTCTCAGTACTAACATTCACAGTAATGATTTCATCAACTAAAGGTTTGACAAACCTTTCCTGCTCTTGTTCAATTAAACGTTGTAAAATCGGAGGAATTTCGTCCTCGTCGTTTTCATCAAAATTTTGAAAGTCCTGATTTAAGGAATAAATCAAAGGCACTGAAAAGTACTCGGAAACCACATTCACTTCATTCTCATTAAGTGTTTCCAAATCATCTGATTCTTCTGTTACAACAGACTCAAAAGAGAAAGAAAAAGACGACCTGGACAGGACTGTGGCATCCGGGTTATCACTTCCAGGATTACCAGACTTAGACTCAGTCGAGCTGGAACCTGATTCCGACTCACAGGACTCGGTGGAATCAGATCCCGGCTCACTACTTGACCCGGTGCTACTGGACAAAAATCCCTCCTCGTACTGCCAGGTAAGGGAGGGTGCGATGGATGCATCCAAAATAGTTGATGGTAGGCCTGCAGCCGTTTCATTCCCGATCATGGACACCGAGAAGTTATCCCCTAAGCACAGCTGGTCGATCGGAGGATCTGAAAGTAGACATGCCAGTGCTACCCCCATTTCAAGTGCGGTGTCTTCAGACTCCATTTTCCTGTTCTGCTCAACCTCAACTGTCGGGTCTGTTTGCTCTTCAGCAACATCATCCCCCAGTAACTGTAGGTCAAAGAAAATCTCGAACCCTGGTACGTGCTTCTTCTCCGCGTTCAGCCACGGCTCCAGAAAACCACAAAATGGAAAGTCTTCTCCCTCCCGGACAAAGCGTCCGTTTAGGGTACCCAGGATGGGCCGGTGCATTAAGTCAAAAGGTCTCCCCATTTGTTTCGCTCTAGCTCTCCCTGCCATCTCCTTTCTCTTCCTTGCCCAATCCTCCTTGGTGGGCAGATAACGCAAGCCAAAGGTATGGGGGTTGTGTGGCACTTCGGCCAATGCTACGACGCCCTTGCGGCCGCTCTTTCCCAATCCCATCCCGGGGATGTGTTGGAGCTTGTTCATGAGATACACTGCTTGGGCACTGACATATATCCTCTCATTAGCGGCCATGATGTTCAGTACAATCTGAGCCTCAGCTAGGGTAAAACCTAATATGAACACATCCTCCATGCCATGCTCGATTTCTAGAACAGGCGTGGATACCTCCGGTGGTGGATGGATTGATGAATTCCCGAAAACAATGGCTACTCCCTTCCTATAGGGGTATTTCACTATTTGATGCAAAGTGGATGATACCGCCTTCACCTGATGCAGCCATGGCCGCCCCAAAAGCAAGTTGAAAGTTGCAAGCCCCTCTAAAACATGGAAATCTATCTCATGCTGTCCTGGCCCAACTTTAGTCTGAACTTTTACGGTTCCCATCACTTCTCTACTTGTATTGTCATACGCCCGGATGACCTGGGCTGTTGGTACGAAATCCGCAATTTTCAAACCGATTGCATACATTGTCCTTGCCGAGCAGACGTTGATGGCAGATCCGGTATCAACAAGAACCACCGGTATCCATTTATTCCTACATTCCACGGAAATGTAGAGTGGCTTGTTATGGTCTGCCCCCTCGGGTGGCAATTCCTTGTCGGAAAAAGTCAGCGTTGGGGTAGCTCCTCCCGGAAAGACTAATCCTACCAGCTGCTCTGGCGTGGTTTCTATCGAAAGCTTTGCATTGTCCATGGCTGATAAGACAGCTTGTCTATGCACTCGTGATGCCATGAGTAGTCCCCAGATAGAGATGTCTGCTTTTATCTTTTTTAACTGTTTGAGTACAGCTTCCTCCTCAAGTTGCTTCTCCTTTTGCTTCTCAACCTCTCTATCCTTCCCCGAGGCCTCTGGTTGATCTAGGTGTGGGGGTTTGAAGTACCGCCCGCTCCACGTCATATGGTCGACCTCTCCAAGGTACCAGGTGTCATCGGGTTGGTTGTTCCCCCAATCTTCATCTATGTGGGCAAGACATAAGTCCTCATCTTCCCACCATATTCCATCAGCAGCCGACAAACATCTGTCCGGCTCTGGCATGACTGTTCTTGTACTCACAGCACCTTCCATCCATATGTCTGCAGCGTTCTCAGTTCTTGTGCACACAACAGTTTCAGTCCCCATATGAGCCTTTGCCTTCCTAATTCTCTTGGAATCTTGGAATCTTTCTTGTTCTGGGTGTGTCAATACAACCGACTGTTTGATAATCCCCGTACTCAAAATGCTCCAGTCCCGAGCGAAATTCTTGACACCGGCGTTCTCCGACGATGCACTCTGTTCTTCTACCCTTCTGGCTGTCACTGACATTCTTGCCCCTGCCGCGCCTTGTTCTGGCTGAAACTCTTCTACCACATCTGGTTGATCGTCCAACCATCCCGTAGCCTTTGTCAATTCCTCATAATCATACCAGTTAACCGCCACGTCCCCTGGATCTTGGTCACTGTAAAACTGGAGATTGGCAAGGTCCTCTTCCACAGTTGTTAAATCATCTGTTCCCCATCCCAGACTATCCCCTTGGATCACACAAAGTTCTCCTCCTGCTAGAAATTCCACATCTGGCCCATCCTGGCCTATTGATGAAATGTAGTCACCCGGACTATATGTCTTCTCAACACAACTTCCAGATTCCATAGACTCTGGCTCAATAATCCTCTTCTCCTTTGGGACCTCCTCTCTCCTACCTTCGACAGTCACCACCGCTGGCTTAGATTGGGTTATGGAGATGTCCATCATGCACAAATCGGCGTAATCGGGAAGGAACACCTCCGGCTCAGGCAGGTGGGAAGGAGTGATATAGATACTAGGATCGTAGGACACGACCCCAGTATGGATGAAATTGATTCTTTTGGGTGGTGGAGCTTGGTTATGTGTGGGGAGGGGATTTGTAGTAACGTTGGGTTTCTCGGGTGGCAAGATCACCCCGTTATCGATGAGATCTTGAATCTCATGACGTGATCGGAAGCATAGATCGGTATTATGACCGTGCTGTTGGTGAAATGCACAATATTTGGCTGGGTTGTGGGTAGCGGGGAGTCTTTCTCGTAAGGGCCGCGGCTCTAGGGGCTTCAAGTGCCCTTTTCTGATTAGCACCCCCAGAGCTTTGGACAGGGGCATATAAAGTGGAGCAAAGGTTCTAGTGTTTTTGGGTGGGTATTTGGCTGTTGGTGGGTTGCTTCCGGACGCACCGGAGAATGGTGTGGCCGCCATATTTCTTGGAGGGGGGGTTGGTGGTGACCATGCTCACTTCGGAGGCTCTTGTAGTTGTAATGCCGCTCGGGCCTGCATTAGTGTTGCGGTTGAAAGCTCTTCAGGGTTGCTCTCAGTCGTTATCAATTAAGCCTTGCTTCAAGGCATCCTCAATCTGCACCCCCATTTCATGTAGGTCAGAAAAAGTAGAAAAGGGGAGTACAATCATCTTTTGCATCAACTTCGGCTGAAGATTGCGCACAATCATCCGAATCTGGTCTTTGTCTGTAGGCCTTAAGGTCATCATCGAAGCCTTGGCCCTCCATCTGGTTACGAATTCTGAGAAACTCTCTTTAGGTTCCTGCCTTGTTGTCTCGAGATCAGGGGTTGTAATCTCGATTTGTGTATTGTATGAGTACTGCGCAATGAAGGCCTCAGCCATCTCGTCCCAGTTTCTCTTGACATCATCTTCTAATTTGGCATACCATATGGCCGCCACACCTGACAGGGTCCGGCCGAACAAAGACATCTTCTGTAGTCTACTGAGGCCCATTGGTCTTAGGACATCCGAAAACAACCTCAAGTGCACCATGGGGTCCCCGGACCCATCAAATCGATCAATATGAGGCATTTTGAATCTGTCAGGCAGCGTCACAGCTACGTCGGTATATCCGTCTTCAATATCGGGGATGGTCTTGACTCTTTGGGATCTCTTGAACAGCTTTTCATGCTTGCTCAACTTTAGTACGGTAGGATTAGTCTCGAACTCAAAGGGAGAGTCTGGTAGGTTGGTGGGTGTTTTTGATAATGGGAGTTGGATTTGGGGTAGTATCAGGGGTGGAGGTGGTCCCGTGGGAAGTTCTGTATCATTCTGAACATTGGCAGTTTCCCCAAGGGTTGGAACTCCTGGTGGGGGAGGGACTTGTTGCGAGGCAGAGGCTCCGGTTTGCTATTGTAACCTTACAATTAACTCTGCTTGTTCATTCACAACCATGGCCTGGCCGCTATAAACTCGCTTGTCGACAAGATCCCATCAAGCATCATTTTCATGCTCTCTTGGAGCTGGCGCACCATCTCCTCTAAGCTAGCCATACTATTCTGCTCTGGTTGAATTACCGGTATGTATTCCCTTTCTGTAGGTGAAACAGGACTCTGACCTCTACTGAACTCAGGTGGGGTAGATAAGGCCCTCTGAACTGACTGCTGTACTGATGCCTTCTGCCTAACGGTCCTCCGTCTAGTAACCGAGGGTAGAGAGTGGTACATTGGTTGTCCGTCTACCAGATCCTCAGATCGATGGAGTCGACGACCTCTAGTCCAGAGTGCTTGGGGAATATCTGCTGGGTCGGAAGCAATTGTGCTCAACTACCTAGCAAAAAGATAAATAAAGTGTATAAATAAACAGACAATCGGACAGCGTAACGGCGTAAAATAAACATACAACACACGGTTGGGTATCATAATATGCTACCAATAAGCTGAACACACTGTTCCTCAAACACTGATCACTGTTTCTGAATCGTTGCCCCTAAGTCTGAATCTGATACCCGCAGATAATTGATTCCAAAAAAAAAAACTGATGCCCGCGGGCCTGATACTCAAACTTACAAGCCAGTACGTGTGTCCCTATAGAGATACATTCTAAAAACACATAGCAAGTAGAGAGAGCGAAAACACCCCTATGTTGGGGTAGGGTTTCCCTGTCCTATTTTGTCAGGAGCTACGGTTTTACTACGCACGCAGCGGTTTCAAACAACCTAACATCGGGTAAGCAACCTGTCCTAGTTTGGAATGGTCGCTATGGATTCCGAATATGCACTAGGTCGAATGGTCGAAAAGGGTGCCTCGGTAAAACCGGGGTTTGTGTTCCCATACTGGCAAAGCCCGCAACCGGTCAGCCTTATGGTATGCTTTGACAAAGTCAAGCCTCCGGCAAACCGCTCAGGAATAGCAGATGGCCAACACGGTGTCCTAGGCTCACCAATGCACATGCAATGCAAAGAAACACATAAGTGTAATCAAAACAAGATATCACGAGTTCGAGTCAAGCTCTCTAAATAACCCCCAGCGGAGTCACTAGAAACTGTAACAAGCCCGCGAGGGACCTCGCGCTACAGTTCGGACTCCCTTTTTGTCGTCGGTTCTAAATCTGAACCAAAGAGTCCAAATTCGACAAATCGTTTTGAGAAAACAGATTTTTGAAAGAAGTGCCAAACATGGACTGCTTTGCCAGATACAGAGTCGCCACCTAAATATTTTTTAATGGGAAAATTTAGGAAACCCTGACTCGGTGCCAAAGGCCACGTGTCCGTCATCACCAAAGTTACCTCGGCTCGGGAACTTGGGTACGATCGGGGAAGGTCAGCTATGAGCACCCCCTCTCGCCCGGTCCGAAGACCGGCCTCTACAAACAGTGATATCTTATTTTGAAACACTATGTGCTCTTATTCCGGTTATTAGCCTAGAATTACTACGTTATGCGCACAGCAAAACAAGTATAGACCAAATCGCCTACATTGGAACAAAACATTTCATGTTTGTTTTGAAAACGGTTTGCTACTCGCAAGTAGGCTAAAATGCAGGTTTTGCCACCCTCGAGTGGGCTTTGGAAAAAGATGGCTTTGCCACTATCTAGTGGGCTTCAAACTCTCAATTTTAATGCATTTATTCCAATTTAGGTAATTTGACCTCCATCCACAGGCATTCAAGCAGTTATATCACATAAGCAACTAGCCTCATGGTAGTCATGCTATTATGGAAACACTCACACGTATGCGGCATGCTAAAGCATAAAAGCTCACCTAGTACTCCAAGCCAAAATAGAAGCTAGTTAGTAATCAAGTGCATGATCCTAGTTCATGTTAAGATGGCTAATGCAACACATGCAGAATGCAACTTAGATAGGCTCAACTAATCTATAATGACATGTGAAATGCTGCAACTAACATGTATTCAATTTGGAATTGAAATACAGATGCAGTTAGAATGATGCGCCGAGCCCGGTGCATACAAGACAAATGTATGGATGCATGCATACATTGCATAAGGTATGATATTTTAAATATGCCCTAATCTAGCCACTGAAAGCTAGTAAATAAAAGGGAAGAAAGACGTGGGGTTGGAAGACATACATACACTCACGCACGCTTATTATACATTTGCCCACACTCGGAGGGTCCGAAAGAATATACAGGCCAGATAACAAATCAACTATCCTAGCTAATTAATTATTACAGACCCTTAATTATTTAACAAAAATAAATGCAGAAAGAAGGTGGCCGCAGCCTTGCCTCGGGATGCAGGAATGATGCATGCTCGAGTCCGTCTCGCCCGGAAAACCCGTACCATGCCACTGTTGCCTCTGTTTACACTGTTCTGCTTCTCTGAAGACTGCAAAAGTCTTGGGACGTACTCTATGGATGTTGAGAAATGCCACCGGCCAAGCACAAATACCATCGGCCAAAGGGAGGAACCACCGGCCACCTGTTTGATCCATTGGCCAACATTAATGGCCGGCTGGCACTAGATTTAGCCGACCGGCTAAAACTCCCTGTAGAAACTGGTTTTTGATAGCAACAAAGGACGGATAGTGTATGGCATGGAATTTCAAGCAAATGTAAGCATGGCCACACTCCCTATCATGCAATGGAATCAAGGCAGCATAGCCTTCGATCCTCGGGCCATCAATTGGTCATTTTGATGCATAATGGCCCAAGGGGCCAAGTTTGTAACTCCATATGAATGCATGCAAATAACATATGAATGCCATCATCCTATCATGTTGAAGTCAAGGTCATTGGCGACCGAGGGTTGAAATGTGTTTTGTCACTTGAAGTACAAACACTCCTCACCCCTCAAGTTTGGCTTGACACCCCAAACCAAATGATGCAAAACATATATACAAGCTTGACTCAAAGATGCAACAAGACTAAGTTACAAGGCATGCCAAATGCAAGGTAACCTAAATACACAAAGGTAATGTACTAATCATTCTAGATGCAATGCTATGCAACCGAAAATGTGGTGCAAACACGGCACAATGTTAACATGTAGTTAGAGGCAACAAGTCAAGCATATAACCATTACATGAGAGTAGACTTAGGCTGAAATGGGAGGCCTCGGCCATGCCCCAAAACAGTGGCCAAAGATGCCGAAATGATGGACAATCAAGCATGTCAAACAAGCAAATCAAGACGCCTAAGGCTAAGGCATGGAGGACTATTCTCAAGAACACCCAAAGATGAGGTACATGGACATCAAACACTCATGTTAGACTCTGAAATGCATGTCAAAGATGGCACCAAAACATGTTAGGAAATGGATGCAAAAGGGGAAGTATTCAAGGCAACTAAAGAGAGTATCCTACTACCACCACCCCAACCCCTCATGGCATGAACTTTTCAATACAAAACAGAGTTTCAACATGTGAGGTGAGCCTCCAAAACCCATTGATATGGCAACTTTAATGACCTAGGTATAAGATATGCACTATGACCCTCTTTAAGG